>CANSNZ010000141.1:0-600000 GCA_947646795.1 Beta lomatogona | reverse complement strand
ACCTGATTTTTGACTGTCTTAATTAACGGTCTGAATCCCACAAAAGTCTCTCATTGGACTGAGTTTTAGAAAACTTTGAAGTCGTCACCCTATTAATATCTGAATAGGGACAGATTTATTTAATAAATCATTTTAAAATCAATTTCAAGAAATATCATTTAAAACAATGGTGGCTTCATATGGATAAGGCTTTTTGAAAATTGGTCTTTCATACCATGAGATAGGGTTCGGGGTTTATGTTAAGAGGTGCGAACGTCTGGAACTTGTCTCCTCTTCCATTCAAAAGAACGGGCTCTTAGTAAATGCGTTATTTTCCATTTTAAACTAATCATGGCTATTAAAAAGAAAGAAAATCACATAGTTTGCACATATACACATAAACCATTTTTATTTAAGACCAATATATCATTTGTACATGGTAGGTTTGAGCATTGAAGTTGCAATACGTACCAATCATTGCGGGATTGGAATCCACTCATGGATCAAAACCATCGCAGTTCGATCTTATGTCTCACCCTAAATGGCCAATTCCATTGGGTGAAGAAAAGAAAAGAATATATTATGAATAACTCACCTTTAGAATTAAACAAATCTATGAGGTAATTACTCTAATTAGTGATTGAAACGGGGTTAAGATAATCACTTCAATTAGTGATCGAATATGAAGGAAGATCAAGATAATCACCTTAATTAGTGAGTAAAAACGGGGTTAAGATAATAATTCTAATTAGTGATTAAACTTAAAAGGAAGGGATATTATCTCAGACAACCCTGACTTATAGGCCTTTTTCCAATATAACCCTGACTTTGACAGGCCTGTCTCCGATAACCCTGAACTTGATTTTTGTCATTAAACTGGACGAAATTTGTCACGCAATTAACTAGACCCTAACTGGGTTTGACTTTTGCTAAATTCATCTTTTTCTCTCTCTTGTTCTTCATCTCTTCTCTCTCTTGTTCTTCATCTCTTCTAGATCAATCAATTAGAAACACACTTAGCCATCTTCAAATAACAAAGAAAACTGATAAATTTAAAAAATATTTTAGCAACAAGTATTGGTCACTTCAATACACAAACAAAGAAATCCTACGCTACTTATTTAGGAGCTTAAACTATGAAATCCTAAAGTAGAAGCAGATATATACTATGTATGAGCAATTAGACAACAAATATGCTGCACGCCTCAAATAAATATGATTGGCAATTACAATTGCCTTCAGGTCCGGATGAAGTTTTGTACTAGATATGTTGTTAATTGTTACTGCTCTGTTCTTCCCAAAAATGGTTCTGCCAGATGGAGTCACATGATAAGTGCTGCAAATTCCGAAGCTAAAAACCCATTATTTTTAAGAGCAGCTACATTGAAAGCCCGAGACTTTGTTGCTCTGATAAATATGACAGGGGTCTTGGTTGCAACTACAGCACTAAGAACATCGCCTTCTTGGGCGAGACCATGCATTCTACTAATGATTACTACTATCTACAACAAGGACGACAAGACCTGGTTTGGTTGCACCACCTATTGCGGAGAATTCGATTTCTGATTCGAATTCAAATTCGGCGTTGCTGCACCACCACTTGAAGGCAATGAACCACCACCCATCTGTTGTTGCTGCTGCACAATTAGTGCCGGAGGAAAGCTTGGAGGTGGACTTGCTTTATTTTCCATTGATTTTGGTAGTGTCGCCATTGAACTTCCACTTCTTTCCCTCTCTCTTGCTGCTGTTGCTGCTGTAATTCAACAATTTTACAAGAAAAACCCAAGTTCAAATTTACAAGGAAAAAACCCCTTTTGGAGA
Source organism: Beta lomatogona (assembly GCA_947646795.1). Classification (NCBI taxonomy): domain Eukaryota; kingdom Viridiplantae; phylum Streptophyta; class Magnoliopsida; order Caryophyllales; family Amaranthaceae; genus Beta; species Beta lomatogona. The sequence continues at coordinate 598,200 of CANSNZ010000141.1, read as the reverse complement.
TCGCAACGCAAGACTTGAATTTTTCACTAATGAGTAAAGACCCAAGTTGATCGATGAAATGGTACAGTTCAGTTGTCGGAAGAATTGATTGATCTAGAAGAGATGAAGAACAAGAGAGAGAGAGAGAGATGAATTTAGCAAAAGTCAAACCCAGTTAGGGTCTAGTTAACGGCTTGACAAATTCCGTCCATTTTAATGACAAAAATCAAGTTCGAGGTTATCGGAGACAGGTCTGCCAAAGTCAGGGTTATATTGGAAAAAGGCCTATAAGTCAGGGTTATCTGAGATAATATCCCTAAAAGGAAAGATAATCACCTTGATTAGTTATTAAAAATAGAGGTTAAGATAATCACCCTAATTAGTGATTAAACTTAAAAGGAAAGATAGTCACCTTGATTAGTGATTAAAAATGAAAGAAGGAAGTAATCACCTTAATTAGTGATTATTCAAGGTTTAAGCTAATCACCCTAATTAGTGATTAAATGAGAAAAATAATCGTCCTAATTAACGATTATTAAGGTTTAAGATAATCACTCTAATTAGTGATTAAAAGAGAAAAATAATCATCCTAATTAGCGATCATTGAGGTTTAAGATAATCACTTCAAATTAGTGATTAAATGAGGAAGGTTAAGTTAATCTCCTTAATTAGTGATCCACCAAGCTTTAAGATAATCACTCTAATTAGTGATTAAAGGGGAAAAATAATCATCCTAATTAACGATTATTAAGGTTTAAGATAATCACTCTAATTAGTGATTAAATAAGAAAAATAATCGTCCTAATTAACGATCATTAAGGTTTAAGATAATCACTCTAATTAGTGATTAAATAAGAAGTTTGAGTTAACCGCTCTAATTAGCGATTAATCGAGGATTGAAATAACCATCTTAATTAGTGATTACATTTATAATTTTCAAGAGGTCCAAGGAAAGAGGTTTGCTTCCTAATTTGAAGGCTTTTGAGAAATAATCTTAATTGAAGATTATTAAGTCATTTAGAGAGCAATGGTCAATTTGAGATCAAATTTAGAGATTGTGTTTGGCTAATTGGAATTTGGCCATTTAAAGTGAGACACGTGAAACAGCCTAAAATCAATTCGGAGATCATAATTACCAATCTAATTATGTCAAAATATATGATTAATCCATTTGAAGATGGAGAACAAATTTAAAATGTAGGATGGATCATCATACAATTTAACTTATTTAGATTTGCAATTTTTCCTCTTAATTGAGATTGGGTCATTTGATTCATATACTGTGATATATTGGCCCAACATGCAATATTTGTAACATTGGTTGCTCATTTTATTCAATAGGATTGTGGAATTATTTATGAAAATTATGCAAAAACATCTCCATGTTTTTCATTAATTGAGTGATCTAATAACTATTTACAAAAAAACTATTATTACAACACTATGTACAAATTCTATGATTTATACAAAGTCTTTAATCTTGATTTTCACTATGATGGTCCTTGATCTTCATCTCCTTGATTGGGCTTCGGAATTCATGTTTATTTGTAAAATTATGAAAATTAGAGATTAAATAACCTCTTTGATTTTGATTTTTTTTTGACAATTTTTTTTGATTTTATTTACATGGTAAAATGAGTCATTTTATGAGAAACTTAAAAATTTCATGATTTTTAATTAACATTTCCGTGTGAAAAGAAAACAATTTTTTTATGAAACTTGAGTTAATCGCTTAATTTCATTTTCCAGATTGCCCTTTTGTTTTTGTACTGACTTACAAAATTCATAATTTTCTGTATAAAGCGTTAAATTGAGCATGCCATACATCTATGGATAGGTCTGTTTGAAGTACCTTTATTGAATTTTTTCTTTCAAATCCAACTTACTGAACTTAGTTTGAAATGAATTTTGGTATGAACATTCAAGACATTTTGAAAGACTAGATTGGAAATTTTCACTTGAATTGGACATTTTTAAGACCATTTTTTTTGTTTTTTCCTTAACTGACGAGAAAATCAGTATTTTGGAATTTAGTGATTTACATGAGCGTTTTTGTAAAAATGATATAAAATTGTATAAAATTCATATGTACATGATTTTTATATTTTTGGAAATCTACTGATGTTTACTTTAAAGTTGATATTTTTAGTTTTGTTTTAATGATTTTATTTTTAACTTTACTGACAGAACAAACTTAGGTGGCACTGGACAAAATCAGTTATGCATAACAAAGTTGTATGATTTTTAATTAGGAAAAATTGACAATAGGGGTCTGAACTTTCGGTGATAATTTTTAAAAGGTTTGAACTATTGATTAACCTATGTAGGTCCCTACTTTAGGGGGTCTTAACTTTCAGCGAGCCTCGGTGACTTAAAACTGACGATTTTTTTTAAAATCTCACCTAGTTCCTACTTCCCTCCCTCAATTAATCCTTCTGGTATGACCCAAGTTTTACAAGTTAAGACCTATTAAGCCAGTTTCAAGTCACTAAGGCCCACTAAAAGTTAAGACCCCCTAAAGTTGGGACCTACACAGGTTAATCAATAGTTCAGACCTTTTAAAAATTATCACCCAAAGTTGAGACCCCTGTATTTTTCCTTTTAATTATCTGTACAAAATTCGTTTTTTAGAAATTCCAAAGATCAGTTGCTGGAAACATCTTGCACTTCATAGGAAAAATATTAAATCCTACAAACTATATAGTTAATGCAGACGAAAAACTGAAATAAAGTACAAAATTAAAACTGACCATAATTACAACATTACATTTTTTTTATGGAGATGTTTATGCACAACTCTTCTTGAATTTTTTTTATGAAAACTTTTTTTGGTGATGAACAACAACTTGATTAAGGAAAATCACATAAACACATTGTTTCCTAAGAGTCTCCCCATTAGAGTTGACTATTCTAGATGGGGTGATTTAAGGTTGGGAACCTATTAGGACTTCCACATACCCAAATCACTCCAAAAATTAAAAAAATGATAAGAAGAAACAAAGAGAAAGTTAGTAGATGATTAAGAAGATGATCAAAAAAACAAGAGCTTCAACTTTACCTTGCTAGCTCAATGATGCACATCCTTTTTGCAAAGTTTTCTACCTTTTTTTTTGTGATTTTCTTAATTTCTAAGTGAGTTTCTAAATCCACTTAATTACTAACTTAAACTCTCTTTTTTTGTGTTTTTCTTTTGATGAACTTCTTTACTTACTAATTACTTTCCTAACTTTTGCTTTCTTGATTGAATATGATTTTTTTTAGAGGAAGGAAGTAGAGAAGATGAGAGTAGTATTGAGAAGTTGTGAAATTAAGTTGATTTTAGCTCAAATTGGTTTGAAGTAAAAAAAAAAGGAGGGTATTTATAGGGAAATGAGATACATGAACTAGGGTTTCAAAGAAGTAGAAAATCAGATTTTTAACCCAAAAAATCTGATTTTTCTCATCCTTAATCACCCTAATGACATCACTCTAATGACCTCACCCAAATGACATCATCAAATCTCTTTGGAAACACAAATATTCTTATTCTTTTTGGATTTTCTCATCAATGAGGCAAAATCAGATTTTCAGAAAATATTATTCCCTAAATACATCCTAATATGTAAAACATGCATCGAAAAAATGTGAAAACAAAACTGATTAGATCACTGCGCCAAACGCAGGAGCCTGCGCTAGGCACAACTCCGTGCGCTAAGCGCAAGGCCCTGCGTCTGGCGCAGGTTGTTGTTGTGCGCTAGGCGCACAATCATGCGTTTAGTGCATGATCATGTGCCTGGCGCACAACTCGTATCCACCGGAAAAAATCCGGATTCTTGCCTCTTACACATGGGATTTGATTCTTATTCCCTAACTAATGGATAAAGGATGTGATTAGTGGATAAAGAATATATTCTTATTCTTTATTCAATGAACAATGACTTGACCATCAAGAAAACTGATTACTACCGGTTTTGGGATACGATTAAATACTGACGCCTAATCGTGACTCTTTTTTTCGTTTTTCGAAAGACTAACTTAAGACAATTAACGAAAACTCGTCAAATTGGTAAGGACGAGCATGATTATACTACGAATCATTTTATTAAAACGGTGGTTGTATTTTTGACTACGACTCACGAAAAATTATATTTTTAAGCCGAAACTGCATGACTAATACGTAAAAATGACCCTACGAAGGAATGAAACTCGCGCTACAGGGCGAAATATGCATTTGACGGGGAGCGTGCTTCACGATGCATGACTATTTTCGTTATTTTTATTTCTTTTCAAAATCTTTATTTATTCGAAAAAGGGGTTCAAAATTTGGTGTCTATAGAATGGCCCACATTGGTCGAATTTTGGAGGAAATGATGACCAATGTTTGAAAAGACTCAAAATTTTGGCATAAAATCTTTTGATTTTCTCCATAGAAAATAGTTATCATTAGTGCTATGACTTACGTCGCATTATGTAGAAAATCCCAATTAATTTTCAGAAATTGAAAATGCGACTTTATCGTCGTCTTAGATAGAAAATCCCAATTAATTTTCTAAACATTTGAAAATACGCCTTTATCGTCATCTTAACTAGAAAATCCCAATTAATTTTCTAAAATTTTAAATGCGACTTTTCTGTCGTCTTAGATAGAAGACCTCAATTAATTTCCTAAAATTGAAAATGCGGTTTTATTGTCGTCTTAGATAGAAAATCCCAATTAATTTTCTGAATTTTGAAAATGCAACCTTATTGTAGTCTTGGATAGAAAATCCCAATTGATTTTCTGAATTTCGAAAATGCGACTTTATTGTCGTCTCTTTTAGTCTTATGAATTTGTCTTTTGTTAATGTGAGAACATCCGACACTTAACAGGTTAACCCCAATTTTTTTTTTACATTTTTTCATGGCCTTGATGACAAGCAAATTGTCAAATCACCATCACTTACTTTTTATGTCTCTATGTGTTATCATGTCACCTTAAATTAGGACATTGTAAGGTCATGTCACCTAAAAGGGTTGACCTAGGTTATTACACTCTAGATAAACTATGGTGGACCAAACATCATATGGCAAAAAAAATTATCTGTTTTTCCGAAATCTTCCAGAAATTTTTTTATGCGTAATGCTTATTTGCTTTATCGGAAAATGATGATCACTGTATAAAATAGATTGATCAAGGTCATTATTTTAGATGATCATTAGGAAAAGGGATTGTATTAACGTTTTTGATTCATCATTGACACAGTTTTTTTTATGTTCGGCTTCAACAAAAAAATTGCCATACCATAAATGATTGGTCATTAGCCATGGTGAAGGATGCTCCTTATTACACTATGGACAATACTCAAACTTATTATCCAGGCAATGAATCATGGATGATCATCTTTTCCATCTATAAAAGGGCATGGTTTTTCATTTCCAAATGCACCACTTTCACTACTCTAATCTTTTCAGTAATTTTTCTTCTTTCACAAAACAGCTCCTAATTATGAAGAAGCTAATGAGATGGGGAGTCGTGAGAAAAAACAACTCTCAGGGGTCACAAAGAATTTGGAGCAACCAAGGCAATCTTTTTCTTCTTCCCGCTTCACTAAGGCTCTTATGCCTTTTCTTTCACTTTCTATCTCTTACGACATGATTCATGCTGCTTCCCAATTTTGGGATGAAACTCGTCATGTCTACCGCTTTTGAGACTGGGAGATTGTGCCTCTTGTTGAAGAGGTCGAGGGTTTGCTAGGCTTACCATCCAATGGTCCAGTTATTGCACCTAGATCTCCTACAAGGATCTCGGGAGATTTTTCAACAATTTTATATCTTCCTGAAAACCTTCTTGGCAACTACCTACAATATGGTGAGGTACTTCTTCTTAACTTATTGTTGACTTTCTAATTTGGCACTTGGCAATTCTCTAATAATGCAAACTATAGGACTGCTAGAGAAAATGCTTGCATTCTTATGATTTTGGGAAGTACCCTTACTAAATGGTCCTTAAACATATGCCATGTTCGGTGTCTTTCACTTATTCCTCAAATTGTTAGTGGGGATCGTCTTGAACCACTTACTTTGGGGGAAATGTTTCTTGGCTTAGATGAACTCAAAAGAAAACCCCAAAGCTTTGTGAAGGGATGTCCATTAGCCCTTCATTTATGGTAATTGGAAGAAAATTCTCTCATGAAACCCCACAAGAGTCTTACTTACAAAACTAATCATGTCCGGGAGAGAGATCTTCTTCCTTCCTTCTATCAACTTAGCAAAAATGGTGGGTGGGAGGATTTTTTTCTGCAGCAACACATAAAGTGGGGCACAAACCACCTTGGCATTAGTGCAATTGTATATTGCAATTCTGGTCGCAGAGGTGTACAATTACTCGGGCTTTGCCAAGTCACTTTCTACCTTCCATGGAGGTTTCTAAAGCAAATTGGTTGGAGACAACAACGCATTCCTGCCCTCCAGTTTCTTCCATCTTGTACCACTTATGAGGCTGATATGAGTGGTATTTAGAGAATGACTACTATATGGCAGGGAGCTAAAATTATATCAGCACTACCTGAACCTTTCTTCCACTGATTAATGAAGATTACCTTCAATGGCTTCTGGCGGATATTGGTCAATACAATGATTCAGACGGGCCTACCATGAAGAGGAGAAGGGTTTGAGAGAAATATCATGTTGTTTTTTTTTTTTGAGTTTGTAGGGAATGGAGGCTTTATGTCTTTTTATGTATGAAATGAAGTACCCCAGTTGGGATGAATAAAAGAATATTTTTTTGTGAGAACTATCTACTTGTGAGAAATTCAATGTGAACACAATTCTAAACACGTGCACACTTTAATATTAAATATGACATGCAAATCACAATTAATCAATCATATGACACATAAAAGTATAACACATGAAACCTTAACAATCAAAAGCATGTTTCATCATATTTCTTTTTCTCATTTTTTTTCTCCTTTTTTCGTTTTTTTCTTTCTTTTTCGTCTTTTTTTTTGCATATATTATACGAATATCTAGAAACATATGGCATGTTTATTAAGAGCAAACATAAACGATACAAAATCCACAAATTGCTTGGTTATTTGACCATGGCAATAACAGTTACTTTGATGTCTAAGCGTAATATTTCTTCAATTGATTAAGATTAGTGAAATGGGTGAATTGGTTCCCATCAAAATCCATTAGCTTTACTACTCCAGCCATGGTGACATGCTTGACTAGGAATGGTTCAGACCAGTTAGGCTTGAATTTTCCTCGAGGATCATGCAACGGAGCTCTATTTTCCTTTAAGACTAGATCAACTTCTTGAATGTCTCTATCTCGAACCCTTTTGTTAAATGCACAAGCAATTCTCCGCTGATAAAGTTGATGTTATGCAAGGCTTGTAGTCAGCGCTCATCTGCAAATGCAAGCTCATCATAACGAGTTTTGTACCATTGATCTTCTGAAATTTCACTTTCTCCAATGACCCTGAGAGATCGTATCTCCACCTCAAAGGGTAGGACTGGCTCCATCCCATACACCAAAGAATACGGGGTTGTTCCTGTTGGAGTCCTAATTGATATCCTATATCCCCAAAGGGCATATGGGAGTTTGTCATGCCATTCCCTAGTCTTTTCAGTCATCTTGGCAACAATAGTCTTGATTGTCTTATTGGTTGTTTGCACTGCTCCATTGGTTTGGGGACGATAAGGTGAAGACTGATGATGCTTAATTGCATATTTTACGAGAGTTGTCTTCAGATAACTTTCAAATTGTGATCCATTATCAGAGATGATTTCAAAAGGTATGCCATCCCGACAGATAATGTTGTTAATCATAAATTTCGAGACTCCTTCGAAAAGTAATAAATTGCTACAAGCCTTTGGATAAATTTGTCCGATTATGTCTATGCCCCAACTTGAAAACGGCCAAGGAGAAGTCATATTATGTAGTGACACAGGTGGCATATGATTGAGGTTAGCAAATATCTGACATTGCTTGCAGGCATGGACAAAGCTGATGCAATCACCTTCTAAAGTACTCCAATAGAAACCTGCTCGCAAAATTTTACGAGCCAACATTCTTCCATTCATATGGGGTCCACATTCTCCTCCATGAACTTCATCCATGATGGCTTGCTTTTCGCTGTCATTCACGTAGAGTTGCAGAGTACTATCAAACCCTTTGTGATATAGTATGCCTTTTAGTATGAGAAAATGAGCAGTTAGCCTTCTAATGGTTATGTGGTCCTTCTTGCCACTTCCCTCTGGATATTGCATAGTTTCCAGAAAATTCTTCATATCCTTATACTAGACATCATCATCATCTTGTTGAGCCAGCGCGGAAACAATTTGTGCTACCTTCACTGTTGGCCCCTTCCTTTCTTCAACTAAAACTGACTGAATCTTTGTACCATTTTCCCATGTTAAATTACCAGCGAGATTGGCTAAAACATCAGTGAAACTATTTTGTTCCCGAGGAAGATATTTGAAGCTGATGTTATCAAAATAAGGGATCAATTCTTAAAGGTACTCTGTGTAGAGCTGAAGTCTTTCATATCTAACTTTCCAAATTCCTATTGTTTGAGATATGATGAGATTAGAATCTCCATATACAATGAGTTGTCTTGCCCTTGCTACCAAAGCGGCTTTTACTCCATATATACAGGCTTCATACTCAGCTGTATTGTTTGTTGTTGGGAAATCCATCTTCACAGCAAATGGAATATGGACTCCATCAGGATCTACAAACAAAACCCCTGCTCCATTACCTCTCCTATTAGAAGCTCCATCAAAATACATGCACCATTGTGGGTTATCAATGAATAATAATTACTCATCAGGGAATGAATCATCATATTCATCTCCTGACACTGGCCCTTTTGCTAGGGCTTCAGATATGGCTCTTTCTTTAACATATTTCTGACTGACACATTGAATATCAAACTCAGAAAGCATAGCATGCCATCTCGCCAATCTTTCACTAAGAATGGGTTTTTCGAACAGATACTTGATGGGATCCATTCTCGAGATTAGGTAAGTGGTATGAGTTTGAAGGTGATGCCTCAACTTCTTCGTGGCATAGACCAAGGAGATACATGCTTTTTCCAGTGGGGTATATCTTGTCTCATACTCTAGGAATTTCTTACCAAGATAGTATATGGCAACTTCTTTCTTTGTTCCCTCATGATATTGGCCTAAGAAAGCTCCCATATCCGTTTCTGTGATAGTGAGGTACAAAATCAGAGGTTCTCCTGGACTAGGTGGCATTAGAACATGTGAATTTAAAAGATACTCTTTCATGGAATCGAAAGCTTCCTGACATTCCTCATTCCACTCATGGGATGCCCCTTTTCTGAGCAGCTTAAATAGGTTCACATCTCATAGTGAGTTGTGAGATGAACCTGCTGATATATTGAATTCTGCAGAGAAACCCTCTTACTTCTTTTTCTTTTTTGGAGGAGGTAGCTCTTGAATAGCTTTCACCTTTTCAGAGTCCACTTTGATACCGTCTTGACTGACAATGAATCCCAACAACTTCCCCGAAGTGACACCAAACACACACTTTTGAGGGTTTAGCCTTAGATTGTATTTCCTGATTCTTTCAAAGAAGAATTTTAGTGCGGGAATATGCCCCTCACGATCTTCACTTTTTACAATCATATCATCTACATAGACCTCCACGATGTAACAGAATGCGAAGTTCCACAATTTCTCTATTAACACCAGGCATATAAACATAAGACCATGCAAACACATCTACATACTCTTTTAGTAATGCAATAAACACAGACTGTTCAGTTGGGGAGAGGGATGATCCTATTTTGACTTCTTTTATAGCATTTTCTGTACCAATATTAATTACAATGGATTCTTCCATGGGTTTTATATATGTTTCAATTGTATCAAATGATTCATCATTATTAAATTCACTGTCAGAAATAACATATTGCATGCAAATGTACTTAGATAAAGGTTCACATTCAATTTCCTCACTATCAGAGTCTTCTAACTAGGTATGCATGGTAGATTGGCTGGAAGATGAGCTATCGGTATGATATTCATCTGAAAGGGGTGAAAAGGTATTTTCATGAGATGAATGTGGAGGATAATTCCTAAAAACATTTTAAATTCTATAGGCCCGTCTTTTGCCTGACACTCAATACTCCACTTATGTTCAATGTTTCCACCAGAAGGTATCATCAGAGACACCAAGTCAAAATCCCCTTCCTCAGAGGACTCAACAGTGAAAAATTTCTTAAGGACTCCATGTTCCAGATTATCCACCCAGTCATTTTCTTTTTTCATTTTTTGTTCTCGGACACAAACCAACTTTTGATTAAGTCCAAATTCCTAGCTTCATTGAAGAATATCTCCAATCCCGGTAAAATCTTTCGTTCTTTCCTACTAAGCCAAGGTTCTGGAAACTCATAGTATGGCTTAGTATCTCCTTGCAGGATGAACTGACCATTGAGGGTAAAAGAAGGTTATTTGATGTTGCAAGAACTGATGCCCGGATCATATCCTAATCCATATCGGTTTTGCTTGTCTACTATGGGGATTGGCTGCTTTATTCCCCTAACATCACGCCCTAATCCGGTTATTTGAGTATAACCCATCTTCATCATGATTTGAAATCCTTTGGACAGAGGTTGCATGGCAAACCCTACAAGCTCTTTGACTGCATTTGGATATGGCTGAGGTGTTTGTTTTCTTGTGGTAATTGGTCATCCTTAGAGAAAGGACAAATTTCTTCTTTTTGGACCTAAATGTAGAGACAAAGAATTAAAAGAAAAGAGAAGAAAGCTACATATTGCAGAATAAAGAAAATTTTCGAAAATGATTTTGCAATATTTTGACTAGAATGGCCCACCTTTACAATTTTGGTTTTTTTATTATTTATTTTGACTCTCTTGAACAATTTGACTGTCATTGGGGTTGAAAACATATATATTTTTCATTCTTCCATTCCCTGCTTTAATATTGAACAAAGATAGAAAATATAGAGATTAGGGCCTGTATCCCCATTGATGTGTCAATTCAGCATTCTGAAATTGCTCCTGTGACAACTGGCATCTTGAGTTCTGATCACATTGCCTGAAATACAATGGTTAATACATTTGAGTCGAACCCGAAGGCTGCCTACATATCCCTATTGCTCCAGGTGCATTTTATGGGGAATCAGACTCAGCGTAGTTCATTTTTTTTGTTTATTTCTTGTTTATTTTTTATTTAGAAAGAACTAAAGTTTTTTATTTCATAAAGCAGTTGAACTCATATTGAGCTACCTACGTACCCCAGGTGTTACATAGGTGGAGTGATCTCACAGTGCAAGTGTACGTGATAATGGGGATTCAAGCTGCACGTAGTTCTCTGATACTAACGAGTTGAAAGATTTTTTTTATTTATATATGGGCTAACCCCCTACAGGACTTTTACCGAGAATTTTCTCCTTCTATGAGACGATCAAGTAGCTTTGCGGTAGACAAGAGCTATGTTGGTGATTTGCTTGATGCGATTGCAGAGAGCATGACATTGGTTTGTGACGTGACCATGCAACTGATGATAATGGCAGTACTTATGGAGATTTGACCCTACAGGATCCGCCCCTGGGCGTATGGGAAGTGGATGAATATGACCTTGTTCAACCACTTTGCGAAAGATATCGACTTGGGATTGCGGTCGCGGATGTGACAACACCTTCCTTGCAGGTACTTCTTTCTGGGTTGGACTAATGATGCCTCGATCAATCAGGTTTTGAACTTTGTAGTAAAGATCATGGCATCGATCAGTTTCATGCCCAAATTGGCGACAATAAGCGCAGAGTTTGCTCATGTGTGTTCCAGGAAGGGGTAAACAGTGCACATATGCCGAGGCTTGGATTATACCTTGGCTCTGAAGAAGATCATACACCATACTAATGGTTCATCCATCTTAGCATATACCCTTGGATTTGTGTTGGGAGTTTCAAGATCTTCCCGAGGTCGTTTTTCTTGCAATTTCAGAGCATCGATGTCAAAGCCATGTTGTTCCATGTGGCTGCGGGAGAGGTACTTGATAATGACCATATGACAATAATAGAAATCGTTCAGTTTCGCAGCAATATGAGCAATGAACTCTCGATTAGTAATAGGGAAACGAAACTGTGTGCGGATATGATTGCATCTCGAACAAAAATGCGGGAAAGTTTCTAAGGTGCTCTGACGCAAAGTGACTAGCTTTATCTTCTTGACATCAGTTTGTTTATGCTCGAGAGCCCAATTAACAAAGGCTTGGCTAGCATTTTCCCAACTAGCTCTATCTACACAATCTGAATAATAGTACCAGTCCAGAGCTGGTCGTTCTAAACTCTTGTCAAAGAGCATGGGGTAATCTTCCTCTGGTATACCCCATGGGTGTAATGCTTTCACAAAACCCATTAAGTGGACAAAAGGATCACCGTTCCCATTAAATTTCCTGAACTGTGGTAATTCACAATAGTGACTTCATGTTGATATCCTTGAAAGAGAATCAGTGACTCAGTGTGAACCTCTCGAACAAGGGCATACTACATTAAAGTCCAGGTCAAAATAGTCAGTCCTAGATCTCTTGTTTGACTCATTATCATCATTGCCTTCCATTTCTGGAGGATTTCCAATCCAGGATTCTTCCGGTGCTTCAGATGATGTCTTATGTGTGCCGATGCTTGGAGCTCCTACCTCTTCTTTATCATCCTCACTATACTCTGGTTCTGTTTCTTCAGCACTTACATCTGTATGGCTATTGGGACCTCATTCATCCATGAATTTTCAGGTGCTGCTAGAATACAGTGGATAGTATAACCATCCAACCTAGTGCCCTCTACTTCGTTCAGGTATAATACCGATTTCCCGATGTTGGAGATGGTCATAATTTCTGGATCACCAGAAATAGTCACAGCACCCTGATCAGTGAGAATCTTTACCTTCTGATGTAGAGTTTAGGCTACTGTTCCATTTTCATGCAGCCATGGTCTTCCTAATAAGAGATTGAAACATGCTTAAATGTCAATGACCATGAATTCCACTTTCTTTGCCATGGGACCACATTCAATGAGGAGGCTGATTATACCCAGTACTTCTCTCTTGGCATTATCATATGCTCTGACCACTTGGTTGGATGGTACCAGTTCTCTTTTGAATATCCAAGTCTAACACACGTAGAGGGCAAACATTGATTGCGGAGCCATTGTCGATCAATACTCTAGGTATCTCCCATCCATTACAACGTATAGTGATGTAATGAGTTGTTGTGGTTGATATTATCAGGGAGATCATTGTTTGTGAAAATAAGAGTTCGATCTACCCCATGATTGAGTCCCACCATTTGGTCAGGCGTTATGGAAGAACTTACAGAGGCTTCATTGAGATATTTCAGAACGGCTGCCCTATGAGGCTGGGAATGCATTAACAACATCCAGATGGAAACATTAGCATTTACTTCTTTCATGCGTTTAATAGCATCGTCTTCTTTATTACTATCCTCTGTCATAAGCTCCTTGCCCTTTTTCCTTCCTTCTCAATACATCCAAAGGATTTTCATCCTCCAAATGGGATGGTTTAAAATGGCGACCTGCTCTAGTTAAATGGGATATATCCACGTACTCCTCATCACTAAGACCATCGAGGCAGATGGGGCGCCGGTATGTATTTGGAGTAGTGAAGTGACCTCCATTGCTTTTCTCCACAATTGTCAAGGCCGAATAGGCATCTTCATCAGCATTAGAATCCAAGATGAAGAAAGCACCGTCATAATCCAAGGTTCCACACATGTCAGAGAATGGGTCCTTATTGAGAGTGAGACTGGGTCTTTACAAGGCATTATCTTGACCTTTTCTTGAGTGGAATAGTCATAAACCAGGCACTTGTAACCTACGGCTATTGGCATTTCATACATTTGGGGAGTTGTCTTGTGGATTAACTGGATTGGATCGCATCCGTCTGACACAGAAGAAATTGCATTAATCGCAAATGAGGGTTTATGATTAGGAAGGGTTTTTTTTTGTGATGTTGGGTTGAGAGTCGTTTAGTTTAATGGAAGTGGATCCTAAAGAAAGTTTTCCATCATCCACAAGATTTTGAATTTGATGCTTTAGAGCCGTGCAGTTTTCAGTATTATGCCCCAGGCCTTGATGATATTCACAGTTTTGGTTCGGGTCATAACCAGGGTAAGGATTTTTAGGAGATGGACGTGGATTTTTAGCTTGGAGAGAGCTTGAGAACAAGTCATGTTCAAAGGAGTAAAGTTCCTTTTTGGCCGTAACTGGAATGCAGAAGATGCGCCAATGGCATGGATCGCATTAGTTGTCTTAGGAGCTGTTGAATCATTGTTTGGGGTTCTTTTGTTATTTCCAAACTTTGCATTATAAGTAGTGCCGCCAGTAGGTTCATCTTTCTTGATGTCCCCCCTTTTCACAGCATCCTCAACTAGAGTTCCCATAGCAATCAAAGCTTTGAAAGTCGGGAAATATTGGTACGCCATATGCTTCTGATAGACAGGAAGAAGGTTCTTCACAACCATTTGCAGTTGTTCCTCCTCATTAGGCCTACTCATCATTTTGGAGGCTTTGTTTCTCCACCGAGTGATGAATGAAGAAAATGCCTCATTAAGGTTTTGAGAAGTGGTCTCCAGATCCCTTCTAGTAACATCAATTTCTTCATTATACTTATACTGGTTTGAGAAATCTCAGACTATGTCAGCCCAAGTGGATTTCTTTGTATTTTCAAGGTTGAGGAACCAATGTGTTGCGGCACCATCTAAATATTGTTGAAAGAGTTGAGCCATCAAGGATTCTTCGACTCCTAAGGGACTCATTGCCCCTACATACATTTCCAGGAAATTGGTGGGGTTATCGGTCCCATCAAACTTTGTCAGATTAGGCATCTTGAAACCATGAGGTAATCGTGCCTTCAGAAAAAGTGGTAACCCATGAATGTCCATCCATGGTTCAGCCTTAGTCATGCCTTTTAAGACTTCTTTGAGCTTAACTAATTCTTACTCGAGCTTAGTGGGAATTTCTCTCTCATTCTTCATAGGCTCAAGGTGAAAAGGTGAAGCTACTTCCGACTCTGTAGGAGGAGGAGGAGGAGGCATCTGGGCGCTTTGGCGCATTATGCCCAACACAGTTTGTTCAATATTATCCTGTCGATCAAGCATAGCCTGGACAAGTCCTCGAAGCTCAGTCATTGGATCAGGTGGAGGGGTAGAGTTCTGTTAATGCTCGTTGTTCGAAATTTTAGACATGTTGATGAGGCGTGTAGCAGAGAATACAGCTGGTGTAGACAAGGATGACATTATTACTGACAGAGAACGTTCACTATGGTCAGAACTTCGGCGAATCAGCCTAGATCCTGAGCGGGCCCATGCAGAGTTCTTGTGAAATGAGATGAAAAGATAGCACAAAATTTGTCCAGATTTTTTTTCTCCTTTTTCTTTTCTTTTTTTGCAGGGAATGAAAGAAATAATATCTTTGAATTTTTTTTTTGTTTTACCCCAATTTCAGTTATCATTTATTAAAAGGTGCGAAACCTTATTTTTTGATTTTTCATTAGATTTCTTTGACTGACTTATTATTTCTCTTTTTTTTTTTAGACTTGGACCTTTTTATTTTCTGTTTTTTAGACTCATATTTTTTTTTTGGGATAATACGCCCACATTTTTCAAAATCAATTTGATAATATCCTTCCATTTCTTGTTGCTACAGAAACAAGAGAAAAGAGGTATAACGAGGCTTGTGTCCTCATTTTGGCAAATTATAATGCCCCAGATATCATTCTTCTTTGTGTTGATCTGCATGTATTGATTGCTTTTGACCGCTAAAACCATAAAAGAAAATATCAAATGCAAAAGGGGCCGAACCCGAAGGTTGCATATGTATCTCCATAAGTGGATTTGGATTTGGGGAAGAAATTTTTCTTGCGATGATTTGTTTGAATGGAGAATCAGGCCCAACGTAGTTTTGATAAAATGAAATCTTATATAACAATTTATTTTTTTTGCAGCTGCACTAGAAAATGAGTTGCCTACGTACCCCTTTTAGTACATTACATAGTAAAGAAAACTAAGATAGATGCAAACAACATTAGATTTTTTCTTTTAGGGGATCAAGCCGCACGTAGCTCTACCTACAAAGTACAATATAAAAGCAATAACCGATTCAGGTACTTCTCAAACTTTTTCAGAATTCAGTCTGCTGGGCGCCAAGCTATGTATTCTCCTGTTTGAATACGTCTGTTCCACCTATTAGGCTTAGATTAATGTGAAGTACTCGGGTTCTTTTCAACCTTTTTCCGAATTCAGTTTGCTAGGGGCCATGCCATGTATTCTTCTGTTTGAATACATCTGTTCCACCTCTTAGGATTAGACTAATTTGAAGTACCTGAAATGTCAATGACTGATGAATTTTTCTTTATATGTGTTTTTAGCAGGACGTGGAAGAATTTTTTTTTTTTTATGATTATCCCTTTTGATTTTATCTTTTTGACACAGTATTTTTTTTTTACTCAAATTTTTTTATACTAGACTTTTCGTGTTTTAGACTATACAATTTTAATTAAATTCTAATGCCTAAACATGACACGTTTTGAACTCGTGATTATGACTCTTTTCATTTTTCTTTTTTTTCTTTTATGTTTATTGTTTTGGGATTACATTTTCAAAATAAGATTTTTTTTCTTTTAAAAATCAATTTTATTTTTGGAATAACCAATTTGAATGAAAAGAATTATGAAGTAAGTGTGAGTTTTTTTTTTAAAATGGGTGAGCACACATTTTTTTACATGACACTTATGATAAGTAAAAAAGAATACTCTTAATATTTCAATAATAATCATTTTGGCAGCAATTTAGCTACAGTTAATGATTACAAAAATATTGACCGACTGAAAATGGACTGAGGAATTTTTGAAATTTTTTCACATTATTCAATAACTAAAATAAATAAAGGACATTTGTGCATTGATCCTTGTGTCCTAAAAGTCAACTAAAGGTGATTAATTTAAGGAGAGATTATGTTAAAGTGGCCTCGAGTCACTTCCATTATGTCCATCGAAGGTGGACGCTCCTGACAGAGCCAGTCGCAATAGCTCGCGGATGTAGGTTTTACGCCCTTCATTCATTAATTTGTCATTCTAAAATTCTGACCATTGTCAATAGACAGAGGTATCAGACCTAATAAGAAAATGGTTAAAAAGAGTGCACGTGTATGGATCGATAAACTACCAAGTACACGTAATTTTCACATAAGCATGCTATATACAAAAATTAAATTGTGAATAGCCATGATTAACTTTTTTTTATTATTATATATACATATGGAAAATAACGCATTGTTCAGGTTTAAACCTCATATACTTCAAGTGGAAGTAAAGTCCCAAGTGGAGTTGCCAGCCCGTGGTACCCGATTTTTAATTAGCTTAATTAACGATCTGAATCCCACAAAAGTCTCTCATTGGAATATGATTTTAGAAAACTTTGGAGTCGCCACCCTACTAATATCTGAATAGGAACAGATTTATATAATAAATTGTTCTAAAATCATTTTCAAGAAATATCATTTAAAACGACGATGACTTCATATGGATGTCCCTTCCGTTTCAATCCAATTAGGTTTATGATTCTTCCTCTAAAGAATTGCTGGCGACTTCAAAACATATTTTTAATAAAACCTTAACAATGGGGTAGTTAAATAAACGCGCTCACACCGCGTGTAGGCATTAAAGGAATTCAAAATCCACACCTACAATAAGGCTTTTTTTAAAATTAGACTTTCATACCATGAGATAGGGTTCAGGGTTTAGGTTAAGAGGTGCGAACGTCTGGAACTCGTCTCCTCTTCCGTTCTAAAGAAAGGGCTCTTACTAAATGCGTTAAGTAATCATGGCTATTAAAAAAAAATCACATAATTTGCACATATACACATCAACCATTTTTATTTAGGACCAATATATTATTTGTACATGGTAGGTTTGAGCACTGAAGTTGCACTACGTACCAATCATCGGGGGATTGGAATCCGCTCATGGATCAAAACCATCGTAGTTCGATCTTATGTCTCACCCTAAATGGCCAATTCCATAGGAGAAGGAAAGGAAATAATAGATTATGAATAACTCACCTTTAGAATTAAACAAATCTCTTTGAAATAAGGTAATCACTCCAATTAATGATTGAAATGGGGTTAAGATCATCACTTTAATTAATGATTAAATATGAAGGAGGAGAGAAAAAATGATCGTCCTAATTAACGATTATTAAGGTTTAAGATAATCACTCTAATTAGTGATTAAATAAGAAACATAATCGCCCTAATAAACAATTATTAAGGTTTAAGATAATCACTCTAATTAGTGATTAGATGAGAAAAATAATCGTCCTAATTAACAATCATTAAGGTTTAAGATAATCACTCTAATTAGTGATTAAATAAAGAGGGTTAATTTAATCACCTTAATTAGTGATTAGCCAAGGTTTAAGATAAGCACTTTAATTAGTGATTAAATGAATCGTCCTACTAATGATCATTAAGGTTTAAGATAATCACTCTAATTAGTGATTAAATGAGAAAAATAATCGTCCTAATTAACGATCATTAAGGTTTAAGATAATCACTCTAATTAGTGATAAAATAAAGAGGGTTAAGTTAATCACCTTAATTAGTGATTAACCAAGGTTTAAGATAATCACTATAATTAGTGATTAAATGAGAGAAATAATTGTCCTAATTAACAATCATTAAGGTCTAAGATAATCACTCTAATTAGTGATTAAATAAAAGTTAATCACCTTAATTAGTGATTAACCAAGGTTTAAGATAAGCACTTTAATTAGTGATTAAATGAGAAAAATAATCGTCCTAATTAACGTTCATTAAGGTTAAAGATAATCACTCTAATTAGTGATAAAATAAAGAGGGTTAAGTTAATCACCTTAATTAGTGATTAACCAAGGTTTAAGACTAGACATTTTCTTAGACTAGAGTTCTCGTGTTTTAGACTATACAGTTTTAATTACATGACACGTTTTGAACTCGTGATTATGACTCTTTTTCAATTTTCCTTTGTTTTTGGGATTATATTTTCAAACCATAATTTTTTTCTCTTTTAAAAATCAAAATTTTATTTGGAAAAACCAATTTGAATGAAAAAAAATTTAAATGTGAGTTTTTTTTTCTGAAAATGGGTGAGCACACACACATTTTTTTATGACACTTGTGATAAATAAACAAGAATACTCTTATTATTTCAATAATAATTTCGGCAGCAATTCAGCTACAATTAATGATTACTAAAATATTGACCGACTGAAAACGGACTGATGAATTTTTTTAAAGAAATTCACATTATTCAATTACTGAAATAAATAAAGGTCATTTGTGCATTGATCTTTGTGTCCTAAAATTCAACTAAAAGGTGATTCATTTAAGAAAAGATTATGTTAAAGTGGTCTCGAGTCATTTATATTATGTCCATCGAGGGTGGACGCTCCTGAGAGAGTCGGTCGCAATAGCTCGCGGATGAAGGTTTTACGTCCTTAATTTATTAATTTGTCATTCTAAAATTCTGACCCTTGCCAATAGACAGAGGTATCAGACCTAATAAGAAAATGGTTAAAAAGAGTGCACGTGTATGGATCTATAAACTACCAAGCACACGTAATTTTCACATAAGCATGCTATATACAAAAATTAAATTGTGAATAGCCCTGATTAACCTTTTTTTTATTATATATACATATGGAAAATAACGCATTGTTCAGGTTTAAACCTCATATACTTCAAGTGGAAGTATAATCCCCAGTGAAGTCGCCAGCCTGTGGTACCCGATTTTTTACTGTCTTAATTAACGGTCTGAATCCCACAAAAGTCTCTCATTGGACTATGAGTTTTAGAAACTTTGAAGTCGCCACCCTATTAATATCTGAATAGGGACATATTTATTTAATAAATCATTTTAAAATCAATTTCAAGAAATATCATTTAAAACGATGATGGCTTCATATGGATAAAGGCTTTTTGAAAATTGGTCTTCCATACCATGAGATAGGGTTCGGGGTTTAGGTTAAGAGGGGGGAACATCTGGAACTCGTCTCCTCTTCCGTTGAAAAGCACAGGCTCATATGGATAAGGCTTTTTTAAAAATTGGTCTTTCATACCATGAGATAGGATTCGGGGTTTAGGTTAAGAGGTGTGAACGTTTGGAACTCGTCTCCTCTTCCGTTCAAAAGAACAAGCTCTTACTAAATGCGTTATTTTCCATTTTAAACTAATCATGGATATTAAAAAGAAAGAAAATCACATAGTTTGCACATATACACATCAACCATTTTTATTTAGGACCAATATATCATTTGTACATGGTAGGTTTGAGAACTGAACTTGCACTACGTACCAATCATTGCGGGATTGAAATCCATTCATGGATCAAAACCATCGTAGTTTGATCTTATGTCTCACCCTAAATGGCCAATTCCACTGGGGGAAGAAAAGAAAAGAATAGATTATGAATAACTGACTTTTAGAATTAAACAAATCTATGAGGCAATCACTCCAATTAGTGATTAAAACGAGGTTAAGATAATCACTTGAATTAGTGATTAAATATGAAGGAAAATCAAGATAATCACCTTAATTAGTGATTAAAAATGGAGGTTAAGATAATCACACTAATTAGGGATTAAACTTAAAAGGAAAGATAATCACCTTGATTAGTGATTAAAAATGGAGGTTAAGATAATCACCCTAATTAGTGATTAAACTTAAAAGGAAAGATAATCAACTTGATTAGTGATTTAAAATGAAAGAAGGAAGTAATCGCCTTAATTAGTGATTATTCAAGGTTTGAGTTAATCACCCTAGTTAGTGATTAAATGAGAATAATAATCGTCCTAATAAACGATTATTAAGGTTTAAGATAATCACTCTAATTAGTGATTAAATGAGAAAAATAATCGTCCTAATTATCGATCATTAAGGTTTACGATAATCACTCTAATTAGTGATTAAATGAGGAGGGTAAAGTCAATCACCTTAATTAGTGATTAACCAAGGTTTAAGATAATCACTCTAATTAGTTATTAAATGGGAAAAATAATCGTCCTTATTAACGATTATTAAGGTTTAAGATAATCAATCTAAATAGAGATTAAATAAGAAAAATAATCGTCCTAATTAACGATCATTAAGGTTTAAGATAATCACTCTAATTAGTGATTAAATAACAAGTTTGAGTTAACCGCTCTAATTAGCGATTAATCGAGGATTGAAATAACCACCTTAATTAGTGATTACATTTATAATTTTCAAGAGGTCCGAGGAAAGAGGTTTGCTTTCTAATTTGAAGGCTTTTGAGAAATAATCTTAATTGAAGATTATTAAGTCATTTAGAGAGAAATGATCAATTTGAGATGATTAATCCATTTGAAGATGGAGAGGTTTGGCTAAATGGAATTTGGCTAATCGGAATTTGGCCATTGAAGAGGTTTGGCTAATTGGAATTTGGCCATTTAAAGCGGGACACGTGAAACGGCCTAATTTGTAATTTTGGTTGCTCCTTTTATGTCAAATTATATGATTCATCCATTTGAAGATGGAGAATAAATTTAAAATGTAGGATGAATCATCATACAATTTAACTTAGTTAGATTTGCGATTTTTTCTCTTAATTGAGATTGGGTCATTTGATTCATGTACTATGATATATTGGTCCAACATGCAATATTTGTAATTTTGGTTGCTCCTTTTATTCAAAAGGATTGTGGAATTATTTATGAAAATTATGCATAAACATCTCCATGTTTTTCAGTAATTGAGTGATGTAATAACTATTTACAAAAACTATTATTACAACAATATGTACAAATTCTATGATCTATACAAAGTCTTCAATCTTGATTTTCACCATGATTCTCCTTGATCTTCATCTTCTTGATTGGACTTTGGAATTCATGTTTATTTGTAAACTTGTGAAAATTAGAGATTAATTAACCTCTTTGATTTTTATTTTTATTTTTTGACAATTTTTTTATTTATTTATTTTTATTTACATGATAAAATGAGTCAGTTTAAGAGAAACTTAAAAATTTCATGATTTTTAATTAACATTTTCGTGTGAAAAGAAAACATTTTTTTTTTATGAAACTTGAGTTAATCACTTTATTTCATTTTTCAGATTGCCCTTTTGTTCTTGTACTGACTTATAAAATTCATAACTTTTTGTAAAAAGCGTTAAATTGAGCATATATACATCTATGATTAGGTCAGTGAGTTCTTTATGTTGTGTCAAAATTTCACAAGCTTTTAGTGACAACTCGAATTATGGTGAAGTTTATACCAAAACTGGTCAAAACAGGACCTTTATTGGATTTGTTCTTTGAAATCCAACTTATTGAGCTTAGTTTGAAGTGAATTTTGGTATGAACATTCTAGACATTTTGAAAGACTAGACTACAAATTTTCACTTGAATTGGACATTTTTTAATATCATTTGTTGTTTTTTCCTTAACTGAAGAGAAAATCAGTATTCTGGAATTTAGTGATTTACATGAGCGTTTTTGTAAAAATGATATGAAATTGTATAAAATTTGTATGAATATGATTGTTATATTTTTGGAAAGATACTGATGTCTACGTTAAAGTTAATGCTTTTAGTTTTGTCTAAATGATTTTATTTTGAATTTTATTGACAGAACAAGCTTAGGTGATACTGGACAAAATCTGTTTTGCACAACAAAGTTTTATGATTTTTAATTATCTGTACAAAATTCTTTTTTTAGAAATTGCAAAGCCCAGTTGTTGGAAACATCTTGAAATTCATTCCAAAAATATTAAATCCTACAAACTATTTAGTTAATTCATACGAAAAAATGAAATAAAGTACAAAATTAAAAATGACCATAATTACAGCATCACATTTTTTTATGGAGATGTTTATGCGCAACTCTTCTTGAATTTTTTTATGAAAATATTTTTGGTGATGAACAACAACTTGATTAAGGAAAATCAGATAAATACATTGTTTCCTAAGAGTCTCCCTTGTTAGACTATATGTATATTAGGAAATAGTCAAGTGATGTAAATGTAATCCTCCCTTTTTGTATAGCATAATTAGTTCATATACTTTCGCCTTAGATTATGGCAACCATAGGTTTGTGTATATTGATTCATAATTATCAATGAGACTCAAGGATCATTTCCTACATGGTATCAGATTAGGTCTTTTCCTCCCTGTGCAAACCTAGCCGTCGCCCATCACCCCTCTTTCTTCATTCTTTTTCCTCCTTCTCTAATGGCTGATAAACCCGCATTCCATTCGGCTCTTGCGGTCACTAATGTCAAGTCTCTTATTCCCATCACTTTGGATCTCAAATCCGGCAAAGACCATGAATGGGCTACGCTCTTTAAAGTTCAAGCACAAGTGCACAGTGTGCTTGAACACATCATCCCTCCTACTGAGTCCAAGGAACTCGATGCCTATAAAGCCGCGAAGGCTGTCATTCCTTCGCTTTGGAAGCGCCCTGATGCTGTTATTTTACAATGGATCTACGCTACGGTATCATCCGACATCCTTTCTTCCATTCTTGTGGTTGATGATATTGCTGAACATGCTTGGACTCGTGTTGCGCAAATGTTTCAAGACAATAAAAATTCTAGGGCTGCTTATCTTGAAGCCGAATTCACCACTACTAAATTGGTTGAATTCTCCTCGGTTGTTGCATATTATACTTGGCTACAATCTCTTGCTACTCAACTCGCTAACATTGGGTCGCCGATTTCCGATCAACGCTTTGTGATGCGTCTCCTTGCCGGATTGCCATCCACTTACTCTATTTTTGTCACTAACATCCAGCAACTAGACGTCTTGCCTTTGTTCTCGGATGCTTGTTCACGCCTCAAGCTTGAGGAGACCACTGCCAAGGACCGTGCTCGTGATTCTAGTGCCACGACCCTCCTTGTTGATGATGATTCTTCATCTTCACCGGTCCACAATCATAAAGGTAATTCATCCAACCGAAATTATTCTCGTGATCATCGCAACATAAACAATAAAAATCATAATCGTGGCAAGCAAACCAACAATAACCACGGCAAAAGTAACTGCGACGGTGGGCAGCAGCCGCCTAACCAGCCTGCGGTGGCTTCCCCACCAGCCTCACCGTGGCCATTCCCTGCCTGGCCGGGGTGGTAGCAGCCTAAGTGGGCCATCCCACCGTGCCAAAACCCCACTGCTGCGTGGCTGCAGCGTCCCTCAAGGACCAGCAACCCTGGTGTCCTTGGGCCAAGCCCACCTAATGGCTATTATATGCAGCCTCCTACGTCTTCTGGGTATGCTCCTACTGATATTGATGCCGCCGCGCACACCCTCACTATCCAACCACGGGATGACAACTGGTACATGGACACGGATGCCACCTCCCACCTGACTGCAAATCCAGGTACTCTTACTTCTAATTTTAATTCGAGCAAAAATACTGGTATTGTAGTTGGTAATGGTAATACTATTCCAATTCGTGGCTTTGGACATACTTCCCTTACTCCTTATAATTCCTCCCTACATCTCAAAAATGTCCTACATGCTCCTAAACTCATTAAAAACCTCATTTCAATTCGCAAATTTACTACTGATAATCATGTTTCTGTTGAGTTTGATCCTCTTGGGTTTTCTGTGAAGGACCTTCGGACGGGGAGCTACCTAATGAGATGTGAGAGCACCGGGGACTTGTATCATCTCATTGCCACGCCAACCATTACCTCACCATCTACCTTCCTTGCTGCATCATCTACTTTGTGGCACTCTCGTTTAGGGCATCCGGGCCACAATATTCTTAGTACTCTTCGTAGCAATAACATGATTAAATGTAATAAGGCTCGATATGATTTATGTACTTCTTGTCCCTTGGGGAAACACATTAAACTGCCATTTTGTGATTCAATGTCTTCTACTACTATGCCTTGTGATATTATTCACAGTGATATTTGTACATCCCTTGTTTTGAGTTCTACTGGGCACCGTTATTATGTATTTTTTTCTTGATGACTACACTAATTATCTGTGGACTTTTCCCATTGCAAACAAGTCACAAGTTTACTCCATTTTCCTATCTTTTTGTGCCTCAACCCGAACTCAATTTCAAAGAGATATTAAAAATATTCAATGTGATAATGGGCGGGAAGATGATAATGGACCTTTTCATGAATTTTGCAAAGCTAATGGAATTCAATTTCGATTCTCTTATCCTCACACTTCTCCTCAAAATGGCAAAATGGCAAAGCAGAACGAAAAATCAAGTCCATTAACAATAATGTGTGCACTCTTCTTGCTCACTCATCCATGCCCCCCTCTTTTTGGCATCATGCTCTACAAATGGCCACCTATCTTCTAAATGTTCTTCCTACCAAGGTCCTCAAGTACAAATCTCCCACTCACATTCTCTTTCAAAGAGCCCCCACTTACTCTCATATCCGGGTCTTTGGGTGTTTATGCTATCCTCTTTTCCCATCTACTACGATTCACAAGTTACAAGCTCGGTCTACTCCTTGTGTTTTCTTGGGCTACCCGTCCAATCATAGAGGGACAAGTGCTATGATTTATCAAATAAGAAAATCATCATCTCACGCCATGTTATTTTTGATGAAAATCAATTTCCATTTTCTAACTTGCTTCAACCCACTTCCCACTCCTATGATTTCTTGGATCATGGTCTATCACCATACCTTGTGCAATATTTGCACTCCCTGCCCCAAACACAAGCCCAACCGCCCACCCAACCTGCCTCATCTCCTCATTCGCCGCCCATGGCCCAGTCCCGTGCTCCCTCCTCTTCATGCGTCTCACTAGTCCAGCCTATACAGCCTTCTGTTGATCTCTCTCCCACGCCAGTCAACCCACATATCCCCAGTCCAGTTTTGTCCGCTTCTCCTTCTCTACAACAGGCCCAGGCCCAACTCCGCTTGACTCCACTGCTCCATCACCTCCTCACCCAGCCGCATGGTCACTAGAAGCCACCATGGCATTTTTAAACCCATACGAGTCTTCAACTTGAGCACCTCATCTTCTCCTTCCATTTCTCCTCTTCCCAAAAATCCTATCCATGCTCTCCAAGACCCGAATTGGAAAATTTCCATGACTGACGAATTTGATGCTCTAATTAAAATAAGACGTGGCAGTTAGTACCTCGTCCTAAAAATGTAAATCTTATTCGTTAAATGTGGATTTTTCCTCATAAAAAGAATTCTGATAGCTCTTTTGAAAGGTATAAAGCTCGCCTTGTAGGTGATGGCAGGTCTTAACAGGTTGGAGTTGATTGTGACGAGACTTCTAGCCCGGCTGTTAAGTCGGCCACTATTCTGACTGTTCTCAGTATTCTCTCTCTCGTTCTTGGTCCATTCATCAGTTGGATGTCAAGAACGCTTTTCTTCATGGAAACCTTAATGAAACGGTCTATATGCATCGGCCGTTGGGTTTTCGAGGTCCTCAGCATCCTGATTATGATTGCCTCTTGAAGAAGTCATTATATGGTCTTAAGCAGGCACCCCGTGCCTGGTAGCAGCGGTTTGCCGACTATGTTCACACTATTGGCTTCTCACACAGCAGATGTGATCGCTCTCTATTTATATATTGTCGTGGTTCTGACATTGCTTATATTCTGCTCTATGTTGATGATATCATTCTCACATCTTCTTCTAATGCTCTCAGAATCTCTATCATGTCTCTTCTCAGTGCAGAATTTGCTATGACGGACCTTGGTCCTTTGAGTTATTTTTTGGGTGTGGTTGTTACTCGTACCTCATCTGATATGTTCCTTTCTCAGAAGAATTATGCCGCTGACATCATGGAGCACTAACAATATAGTAGGGTAAGTAGAGTCGAATTGACAAGGAGATGGTTATTTTAATTTGGCTTTCAAGTTTGGAAAAACTAAACAAAGTCACGGATTTGGGATTGAAGGAATTAAACTAATAGAAATAATGATAATCAAATAAAAGAAGATTTAGCGCAATGATTCATCATATTTGTAGTTCACGGACAATCAATCAAAATATCATCAACAATTTAATCAGTCACATATCTAGAGCAATTATAATCCTACGGTCGGGTCTTAACGCTCTTAATTCAACATATATAGTACGGTCGCTAACATAATCAGAATTGCTAATTGTGGGTAAGCCTCTAGAAAGTCGATCTTTCGATTCTAACCCTTATTAACAAGATATAATCAAACAATTGATCAGATTACAAGATTAACAATAAAATCTAATCAATTAGAGATATGAATGACCAATTAAATTATCAACAAATATTATTAATGATTGATAGTATAAACATAGATTCCCAAAATCCTAGAAAATAAACTACTCAAACATGAATGAAATAATGTAAACTAAATCTAAGAACGAAAACATAATTCAAAGAAATCAATCAATAAAAGAGAAAAAAGAAGAAAATACCTCTAAGATTTCATTAGTGGAGAAACAAGAATTAGGGTTCATGAGAGAAGAAGAGAGAAAACTACGTAATATTAGAATTCTAAAGGAAAATAAAGCATAAGAGAGAGAATAAAATAAATCCCCTTTTGAGTATTTATATTTTCCTCTCACCTAACCTAAAAATAAGTAAAAGAAAACAAATAATTTTATAAACTAATACAAGGAAGCTAAATGAATGGTCGATGATGAAAATAAATGATGCGCGAAAGGGTGTAATCCCCCATAATTTTATGAATTTTATAAATATATTTTAATGTATATTTATATATATTTTAGTATTTAAAAAATTTATTTCTTAGAATGTTGACTATTTGAAAGTCAAAAGGATTATTTAATGATTTTAAGTAATCAAATATTTTATTTAGTCATACTTTGAAAATTATTTAATAGTTAAAACATCTTTGAATTGTAGTGTAAAGGATTTTAAAATGGGTTAGAGGAACCCAACTCAACTCAAGTACCCAATCATTAAATGATTATTGAAAGCCCAAACACATTTCCCTAACCAAAATTCCCACACATTAAACACTCACCCTAAATTTTCTCTCATTTCTTTCTTTTCTCTCTCCTTCCCCATAGTTATCTCTCTTTCTTTTTCTTCTCTTCTCTCGGCCAGCCACGCCGGCTGCCACCACCGCTGGACCGCTGGCCAGCAGCAACAGCATGCCACCGCTGGCAGAAACAGCATGCCACCGCTGGCAGAAACAGCATGCCACCGCTGGCAGCCCAGCCGCCTCTCTCTCTCGGTCCTGCTTCCCCTCCTTCCTCTCTTTGGTTTATTTCTCTTCCTCTATTTTATTTAATTTTAAGTTTATGTTTTTTTAAGGATTGATTTAATGATTTTATGATTAAAGTTTATAGTTTGATGATTTAAATATAAATATTCAGATTATGTAATTTGTATAATAAAGTGATTAAATTTCAGATTTATTAATTATGTTTAAACTAGGGTTTTAAGTATCAAAGTATGGACTTTTAGGGTTTTATGAGTTAGAAATTGTAGTACTATATTATAGTTTATGAAAATCGAACACTCTTATGTTTATGATTATGTTTAAGCATGTTTTGAAGGGTTTTAAACACATTATAAGTTGCTGGAATTTTTATTAGTATGCTTATGATGGAGTTTTAATTGTCAAAGTATGGGTTTTTGAGACTTTTAAATGACTAGTATGGTAGTACTATACTAGGAGACATTAATAGTTGGAGTTTCAATGATTAAAAATGATTTTAAACAATTTTAGAGAGGATTTAAAATATTTTAAAGTTGCTGGAATTTTATTTGAGTATTGATTAGTGGTTGTATTGATATTTGATAGGCGGAGAATTCTCTTTAGGCGACTTCTAAGGTTATTAAAGTGGCCTCGCGTATTGTCTACACAGGGTACGTACATACCTATGTGTTAGTTGACTAGTATCATGTCCTAAGATTAGGATTGATGTAGTATCATGTATAGGAAAATATTTATGGCTCATATGTGGTTTATATTCAAGTAGAATTGCATGTTTTTTGCCGTTGTGTGAAGCATGTTGCTTATGTTGGTTGTACTATGTTAGTATAGATGATTGATGCAAGCATATGAGATTGGGAACTTTATTTTTTTAATTCACATGAGGGGTTAATAATTATGTTGTTATTGGATCATGAATTGGAATATGTTGTTCCCTTTGGATTATTTTAGGATTTTTTTTTCACTACCTTATAAATAGCCCGTTTTACACTTTACCACCTTTTGTTTTTTTCTTCAATTTTACCACCTTAAAGTTTCCAACTCGTTAAAAATCACCACCTTGACTCAGCTCCGACGAAGAATCCAGCGAGGGGGGTCCCAAATAATTGTTTTATGTTTAGTTTCCTCCCATTTTTCCCCTTTACCCTCGACCCAATTTTATCTTTCAATCCCTCCATAAACCCAAATTTCTTTGATAAAAACCTAAATCAAGTTAGGGCTTACCATTTTTTAATAAATTCGACCTCAATCAAAGGAGAAATTGGAGATTCTGCTACAATAAGATATAATTTTTTAGCCCAATTTAATAGGTTAGGGTTCTTCTTCAATTTTGGACATTTCGTATTCTTTAAATTTATTGGTAAAATGTCTTTAGCATAATGCTGATTTTGGTTCTCATTAATCTTCATTATTTTAGTCACATAATGTCTCAGTCTTTTTTCCAAAACCACCAACAGAGCAACTGTGGAATTTCTCTTGCTGCAAAAGACGAAATAAAGGAGAAGAAAGAGGAGTTTGGTATTCTGAATTTTTGGGTGAAGTGGAGGAGAGAGAGGGTAAATGAATCTCTGTAAATATCAAAGAGGGGTTGAGGATTTTTACATAGAGGGTGTTGATAGGGAATTGAAGATAAAAATATCATTTGTTGAAGGAAATGGAATGGTGAATGAAGAAAGAGAAAGAAATTGGTAAGAGAGATGGTAAAAGAGGGGGAAAAGTTTTTTAATTCGAAATGTGGGCCCTCCTTCACCGGATTCTTGGTTGCAGGACGAGTTAGGTGGTAATTTTTAGTGAGTTGGAAAGTTTAAGGTGGTAAATTTAAAAAGAAAAAACCAAAAGGTGGTAAAGTGTAAAACGGGCTATTTATAATGTGGTAAAAATCAAAAAATCCATTATTTTATTTACTTTATGAAGACCGAGGGCGTTATTTGGTAAGTTGGTAATTCACCTATGAAAGGTTGGTTGATTATTGACTTAGATCAACAAATAAATAATGGTTATGGAACATATAATGGATTTATTCTTTGATTGTTAAGTTGTTGATCACCTTACCTAATCCTAAGATAAAAATGGAAGTACTATGTATCCTTGATGATTATATTGTTTTTCTTACTTTGTGAGTCATAACAAGTAAATAATTTAATAATCACTTAAAGTGGAAAGTGAATAGCAATAAGCTTTAGACTTGTGCACGTCTGAAGTGTTGAACTAGTATGAGTTGGAGTAAACGGTGGTAGCCCATGGCTTTTCTTGGGACCGGATTGATCACCATTTCCTATTTTGTTTAATTAGTACCTCGATATCATTGGTCATGGGAGTACGGAGTCGCGCCCATACTTCTTCTTCTAAATTGAAGACTGGTTTGGTCTGGACAACTCTTTCCATTTCCTATTCAATCTGAGTTTAATTAATTAATTGGTTGTGGAGTCAAGTTCAGTAAAGTTAATCTGTCATGTTATTATATTATTGTTTAACTTTGCTTAAATGTTCATTATTATCATGTTAGGATTTATTTATTTATTATGTAGTACTCAACGTTGTTGATTACGTGCTTTTGTGTATGTCGATCATGGTTGTGCCTTATTGATCCTATGATGACCCATTTGGTGAGTAGCCTTTTCGGGATCAATAGTGCATCGTCCATTTTAGGTTTGAAGGTGATGTATCATGGGTTCGGGATTCGTTGGGAGCTTGTGTTAGCTTAATACTTTAGTTTACTTTTAATTATAGTTTGAGTTTGAATTTATGTTGGTTTGACTTTAGTTTGGTTTTGGAGTTGACTTATGGTTGACTAAGTCATTGTTTTCAAAGGTATATATTATTTTCCGCTGCAAAATTCTGAATAACCTGATACGTTATCACACGGGCTATAATACTTTGATAATTCTCTAAGTTCTATATTAAAAAGGTATTTTGGAAAATAGAGGATTGTCGGGGTGTTACAAAGGGAAAATCACGGCCAAGGAAATCGCAACCGATGGCTATCGAAGGAAGCCATTGGGCGCTAGTCTGCCAGCGGTCCAGGCAGCAACACAGTCGAAATCAAGGAGAAACAACCCATTGGGCGCTGGTTACCCGTTGGGCATTTGGCAGCTTCACAATTTCATCTTCCAAAGGCTATATATCGAGTTCTAGGCATTGTTTATGTGAAGCTCTTCAAGTCTAGTTTCCAAGGAAACTTGAATCACTTAAATCCGATCAGTAGAACTCAAGTTATGTTCAAAAGAGTGAACATGTGTCGGTTCTTATCATTTCGGAAATAAGGTACGTATTTCTTCGTTTTCAACTCAAATTCACTCTTGAAAGATATGTCGCGATCCTCTTGAAAGCTACTTCATTTAATACGATTATGAGGATCAAGAAAAGCATCCATGAGCATATATTCATCGCTTAAAAATCGCAATTCATCAACTTCCATTGCAAGAATTATCCAATTCATCCAAAATCGCTTCGAAAGCGTCCAAATTGCTATGAAACTACCTGAAACATTAAGAAAACAACAAACGAAGCGTAATAGAGCACAAAATACATAATTCATGCTAATGACACCTAAAATTCAACTATATGAACTAATATGCTATAATAATGCAACCTAAATGTGCCTAAAACTCTATATAAAAATTATTTATCAAATTCCGCCAAGCTAAACCATTGCTTGCTTGTCCCCAAGCAATAAAATATAGACATTGGACAAGAAAGATGACCTATAAAATGGAACTATGATAGGGCCAAACACTCGATTGAAAGCACGAGAGATATAATCACTACATAGACCAAACATCGAAACAAACTCGAACAAAACTGCATAGCATGTCATGTAACACAATCGACTCTCCAATCATACCACAAATCATCTCCCCCAAGAAGAAATTAACCAAACTTGACAGACCTCACTATAGTCATGTGCACTCATACTCTCACGTGTTTATGGCAAAATCAATGACTCTCAACCTAAACCATGTCGACTCAGATGAAACATATACTCTTTAACTTTGACTATCGACTCACTTAATACTCAATAATACAATACATAATGATCAAGAGGACTTTAAGGGTTGTAATGAGGCTGAGGTTAAGGTATGGAAAATAATTTGGGAATTGTGGTGGAAAACCCAAGAAGGGGGAGCATCACATAACTGAACACATGACCAAGAAGGGTCACACCAACTCCACTCAACAACCAACAATCTCCAAATATATAATCAATGACGCTTTTTACTCAAGACATTCAATATTACCCTTTTTCTTTCACTCTATTGACAACGCTTCTTTCCCTTCTTTTTTTTCATTTCATTTTTTTTTTCTTTTTGCTTTTTTTCGAACTTTCAGTTCAATTTCTATGCTCACTAAATATATTTTTCCATCCATCTAAACCACAAATAGAGTACTTCAATTCAATACAAACCAAACCTAACTAATATTCGCTCCCCAATTTTTTTTTTGAACTTTCAATTCAATTTCCAAGCTCATTAAACATATTTTTCCATCCATCTAAACCACAACTTTCAATTCAATTTCCAAGCTCACTCAAGAAATTCAAAATACAATTTTGTTTTCGAACTTTCAATTCAATTTGAAATATAAATATATTTATTAAATAAAAAAATCTTATGTGCATTTTGCACGATTACAAAAACTAGTTGAATAGAATTAGGAAGACATTCATTCCACCTGTCATTTTATAATTAGTAATATTCTACCTACACTAGTGAAATCCATCCATTTATCAACCGAAGATTACCGACGGCTGAAAAGGTCAATTGATAAAACATAAAACACCAATGGTTTGCGAACATACGCTAATTCCCAACGTTTTAGAAAAGTTACCGAGTGCTCCATATCTTGTCGGTAATTACCAACCTCTTTTGGTAAATCACTTATTGTTTCTCAGCTTTTACCAACCGTATATGTCTGTTGATTTAGAGCGGATTCTTGTAGTGTTAAGTTGTTATTATCTTTCATGAACATATTTTATAGGGAAATTTGTTGTATTAATGTCAATGGCGGATCTTAAAATTTCAAATCATGGGTTGCAAAAAAAACCTTAACTTACTTTTACAATTAGTGAAATAAAATGTTGATCTCTAAAATCCTAAAAATAAAGTGTGTTAAAAGTATATTAATAAGAGTCTCTTTTAAATATCTAAAAAATATAAAGTTGTTGGTATTTTTTTATTTTGCTTAGTATTCCTAAAAACATGGCTATTTGAAGATTTTCAATATTCTTCTACGTCTTTCAACACACAAGTGTCGCCAATATATGGCCTTATATTATTTTACACCCTAACTCATCAATCCCGTGATATACGAAGATTTACTCACAAAAGAGGAAAAATTACTTTAGCATTATTCCTACTTTTTTTTTAGACTTCGACTGTTGTAAATGTGCACAATGTCCTAACAGCTCTTAGGCTCCTCTTTTCTAGTAATATATGCCTCATATATTTTAAGAATGGGGGTACAAGAGGACTACGTAGATGATGTCCTGTTTATTGCTTTACTTTTTGATCACTTTTAGTTGGTATTATAGTTGTTTTTGAGTTAGTTTAAGCTAATTTGTTAGCTATTTCCTTAATTTGTGCAATTTTCCTCCTCGTATGCACTTTCTTTGGTCGCTTTATTTCATTTTAGGACTTAGGAGCATGCTTGCAGGACACTTACACAACCCCGGATATTAAGATCGAAGAGGAAGGTCAAGGAAGCATAACCGAGTTCATGGGGACAAATATAAGAAGTTTTGGAAGGGTTTGCGCCCAAGGGTCAATTTCAAATGGCTATAAATTTCAGCACACAAAACATTTTTGAACGATTCAAGTTGAAGATGAAATTCTGGCTCAACAGCTTTCCAACAAGTGGTCATAAGCTCAATTTCGATGAAAAATGAGTGAGATATGGACTGTTTGAAAATGAAAACTGACCCGAAACGAAATGACCCGCCGCGTCAATATGAAATCGACCCGCCCGGGTCAAACTTGAACCGCACGGGTCAACCTCAACCGGAGCCCCCTGGTCATTCCACCCGCCCGGGTCGGGTTTTTCCAGAAAACTTTCTTCTCTTTATTCTCTTGTGTACGGGGGTTTTCTTGTAATTTTACTTAGTTTATTTTAGGATTATATAAGAGAAAATCCTCTTATTTTAGGTTAAGCTAATTTACATTATATTTTAATAGAGTGAGATTTGAAATTCTTTGAACCCTAGGAGAGAGAAAATCTCATCTTCCAGAGAGAAAAGTGAGAGAAACTTGTTGAAAACTTGGAATTTGAAGAATCTAAGACGGAAAATTGAAGATTTGGAGACTCCTTGCAACTTTAATGAGAATTTCTTACTCTCTCTCATATTTTGTTGCTTTATTTTCTTATTTTCATGTCATTCTCACTCTATTTACTTGTTCATCCTAGATTAGTGTTTTAATTCATGTTAATAGTTGTTAATGTCTTTTAGTTTATAATTTATTATGATTTTTGAGTAGCTATTTCTTTAGGAAGGGTTTGAAGCCATTAATGAGTTCACGAACCTCTAAATCCAACATTGGGTTTTGACTTGGGATAATTTTGGTTAATTGATTTGGCATTTTCATGAATGTTTGTGTGATTGGCCATCATAGGAGCATAATTTAGGTACCCTTAGTGAAGGATCGAGAGATGAAGTTAAGGGGTTGCCTCAAATCGATTATTAGGCTTAAAGGACCATGAGAATAGGGACTACCTAGCCTAGGGGACTTAGTTTGCTTGTTTATGTTCATCATGTTTATGGATATGCTTGGTTGAATGCCTTAGCCATGAGAATAGGTCTTCGGTAAGAGACTAGGCCAATCTAGTTAGCTTGAGAGAGTGGTTAGAGTACCAATGGATGAACAATTCCCCTCAATTGATCCCCATTGTTAAATCCCATTGTGATTGCTTGGTTTGTGAATGAGTTGATTGGTGGATACCCCTTCCAAAGTCATTTTTCTTATTGTCTTTTTATCTATAAATCTTCAAAAACATAGATTTTGCTTAGTGTAGGCGTAGGATTTATGAATTCCTTTAATGCCTACACGCAGTGTGAGCGCGTTTATTTGACTACTCCATTGTCAAGGTTTTATTAAAAATACGTTTTGAAGTCGCCAACAATTCTTTAGAGGAAGAATGATAAACCTAATCGGATTGAAACAGAAGAGACGCCTTAGGGACTTATCCGATGTAGATTTCCCCGTCATGACTCCATAGATGGGCAGGAACTAAAAAGTGAGTTCGGGGGTGAGGGTACAATATAGTCAGGAACTATATTGCCCATTGCTGGCCTCTACTAAATAGCAATTCACAGCAGATTTTATGCAATAGAACACTCAAACAATATTTTAATACACCCTAAAATAATTAATCTAGACGGGTTCAAGAAACACACAAATGACTAATTATTTAGTGATCTGTTATTAAGCAATCGTTTTACAAGGTTCCTAATAGGTTGTCCAAATTATCTGAATTAATTACAACAGTTCTTTAGGTCTGGTTTTAGCATAATAACATGTTGGTGATAAACAGTCATGCAAGACAATCGTAATAATATGAACATTATATACATAAAATATAAGGAAAAAGGTTAGAATTTACAAAAGGACCACGATTATTAATTAAGAATCTACATCATGACAAGAAAAGAGTTAGTAACTTCAACGAAATAAATATGATTATTCAAGAGCCCTCAGGATTATACCTATGCGGTTTAGATCGAAGAGCGTAGTGACCCTCATTTGAAGCAATCTTGAAACCAGTAACAAAGTAGAATCAGGAACCACAATCAATGTAGAAGATCAAAAGCGTTTTGTATGTTTTGTATTCGAAGTGTGTTTCAGAGTTTTTTTGAGAGTATTTGAGTGCGTAAAATAATAAATCGAAACTCTCTTTGATTCGGGAAATCAGCCCTTCTTTATAGGCAAACAAGCGCGTGCGTGTGACGCACACCCTGCGCCTAGCGCAAGCCTACGTGGCAGGCGCGAGGACACGCGTCAGGCGCAGGTTGGCCTTCTGACGTGGTCCGTCCAATTAAAACATTGCACATGGAAACGCGATTTTGAAAAGATAAATTTTTATGTGGCGTCTCACACAAGACTTGCGCTAGGCGCAGGACTCTGTGTGAGTCACAAGTCCAGGTGTCAGGTGCTCATTGGAGTGCTTGACGCAATACGGCCAATGTGCTGGAGGCACGTGGCGCGCTGAGCACAGCCGCCGCGTCCGGCGCAAAATCCGGAATATTCGAGAATATTCCTTTTTTAATGTTACGCGTGCTTTTAAGATGGCTTTTTTATCCCGAAAAATTCCGGAGATCGAATTTTCCGGGTTGAAAATCTGTTTTATGAATAAAAGATAATAATAAAAGCTTTTAGGAAAATATTTATCAAAACAATAAATATTAGAAAAATATTCATGAATAATAAATATTTAGTTGGGATTTTAAAATGGACTTTAGAAAGCATTTCACGGGTTGAAATTACAATTAATCATCATGTATGATTAATTGGGCTTTTATAATATTATTTTAAAACACACATTGCCTGGTTATTCGGACTGCTTCTCCATTGTGCCATGCCAACTAAGACCGCGGTATATTTCATCATTAGACCCTTAAATGGGGAGACAAGATTATGTGTCTACAGAAGCCCCCACTTTGACTGAGGTTTGTAAAACCGAAAGTCAAAGTATACGTGTCGGGACGGAGAATGATTCTAGATGCTCTGCAATCCAAAATCATTCTTTTGCGCCAGTACCTGTAAAACAAGCAAAAGCTTCAGCAAAGGCATGGGTGAAACATATTCGCAAAATAATTGTAAATTTGCAAAAATGAAACGATATGTGGGAAGCAGAATCATGAGCCATTATGGTCCTGCTCATGTCGGGGTAGAGTTTTTATCCAGAGCTTTTGTCTTGCTCCAAGGCTGCATGTAATGAGCTATTGTCACGCTCCAAGGTTGCATGTAATGAGTTATTGTCCCGCTCCAAGGCTGTTGTAGTGAGCTATTGTCCCGCTCCAAGGCTGTTGTAGTGAGCTATTATCCCGCTCCAAGGCTGTTGTAGTGAGCTATTGTCCCGCTCCAAGGCTGTTGTGATGAGCTATGTCCCGTTCCAAGCCTGTTGTGATGAGCTATTGTCCCGCTCCAAGGCTGTTGTGATGAGCTATTGTCCCGCTCCAAGGCTATTGTAATGAGCTATTGTCCCGCTCCAAGGCTGTTATACTGAGCTATTGTCCCGCTCCAAGGCTGTTATACTCAGCTATTGTCCCGCTTCAAGGTTGTTGCTGTAGTTGATTCATAGAGTAGTAAGATTGCGTTTTTGTCAACTTTTGAAAGTTTGTTGAATTATCGCGCGCAATGTCATAACGAAAGTTTGAAATTATTCGGAATTAGGTGTGTGTGGGCCCCACTTGACTAAGAAGCCCCCAAGCGCGATGTATAGGATTTTGCGCTAGACGCCGATTTCTATTCTTGACGTGTAAACCTGCACTTGGCGCAGTTATTCGCGTTAGACGCAGTATTTTATGACGCACCAGGCACGCGTTTCGCGCTGGGCGCAGGTCATTAAATGACCTAAAAGAAACGGGCGACGCTCCTCTTCCCCATTTCCTTTCTTCTTCGCCGTTATTTCTTTCTTTTCTCTCTCGCTCCTCAACCCAACTCCATTTTTGAACATTTTGAAGCTTGAAACTCTTTGTTTCTTGAGTATTTCTTGAGGATCTACTTGGAAGGAGTGATTATTTTTGCTTAATTGTTACTTTTGCGGTATTTTTGGACGTTTTTTGAGTGATTTTCGAAGGGCTTGGGGTGCGAAATTTACGAAGTCTTTGACCTCTTTTCCGATGATTTTTCCGGCGATTTTCGGGTGATTCAGGTATTTCTTGCTTATTCCTTCCCCCTTTTTCTTGTTTCGGGCGATTTGTGGTTCATTCACTTCGGATTTTTTTTTGAACGGCCGGCGAAGTGCGCCGTTTGGGCTACATTTTCCAGCAAATCTTTGGCGGGTCTTCGGCGGTTTCCGGCGAGCTTCGGTAAGTTTCCAACGAATTTTTCGGCGAGTTTGCGGCGAGTTTTGTTGTTCTTCACGAGTTTGATACTCGTTTCATGTGAGTTTGTTGTTCAATAATTCTGAGATCATGAATCTAGAATCATATTGTTTAATGTAAAATCTGGAACTTAGAAATATGTTTAGGGAACTTTACATGTGTGATGACTCTCGAATGATGGATCTTGGAATCAAGATTAGCATAGCTTCTAAATTTGGAACTTAGGAACATGCTTAGGGAACTTTGACTGTGTGATGATTCTTGGATCATGAATCTAAGAATCAAGATTAGTGTAGTTTCTAAGTTTGGAGCCTAAAAATATGCTTAGGGAACTTTGAATGTGTGATGATTCTGCTGGTAGAATTCATGGTTTAGGCAATGCACATTTGTTGATGTGTGACATGGATTATGGGAATCTCATGTAGTGACGCTTTGAAGCGTGTTGTTTTTTGTTTACTGATTCATGAAATCTGGTAGTTTAGAGTCGGGAACTCTTTGATTCTTAGTTCCATTTGTGATGTTCAATCCGGTTAGCATATCGTCGGGAGAATCAGGAGGGGAGGACGATGGTAGAGCAGCTTACGGATCCAGGAGGGCGTGGAAGGCCGTGGGGTGGACTCCCGACCAGTTGTACTTTG
Organism: Beta lomatogona; assembly: GCA_947646795.1. Taxonomy (NCBI): domain Eukaryota; kingdom Viridiplantae; phylum Streptophyta; class Magnoliopsida; order Caryophyllales; family Amaranthaceae; genus Beta; species Beta lomatogona. The sequence continues at coordinate 559,363 of CANSNZ010000141.1, read as the reverse complement.
ATCCGGAGCATCATATTTCACACCGTCCGCTCTCGGGCATCGTGAGTATTGTACATCATAACGACTTCATATCACACGATAGCCTAGGCATTTGATTGATTATTCTCCTTATATTTGCAGGACGAGGGTAACACTCGTCATTTTGAGACCTTTGACTTTACCTGGCTCAGGAAAGTCCGAAAGGTTCGAGATCGAGCTGTCCTCATCGAGCAGAGTGGTCTGTCCTCTTTTCTCGATGTTTATGAGAGTATGGGAGAGGTTCATTCCTCTCAGATTGTTGTTCGAGGTTTGTTGGAGTGGTGGTGGGATACTACCAACTCCTTTCACATGTGTCGTGGGGAGTTGACCATCACTCCGCTGGGTTTCTCCTTGATTTTCGGCTTGTCTTTCACAGGCGTCCGGGTGCCAATAGGCGAATCGTTGTCGTTCAAGTCGGTGGTGGTCCGAGGTTTGATAGGCCCGGTTGCCGATATGCTTCCTCTGAATGCGTCTTTATGCTCCCCGATCTAAAGTGGCCAGAGGACTCACCCTTCAGGGGACTACTGAGGAGCAGAAGGTACGCATTCTGCTGTGGTTGGCTGTCTGTGGCCTGTTGCGCACTGATAGGGGATCGCGTGTCTCGACGCGATATCTGCATCCCTTGAGGGAGTTGTCTCAAGTGTCGACCTATGACTGGGCCGAGCTGGGCTACTGCAGTCTCTTGTACTAAATGCGTACTGCTTGCAGGCAGTTGGGTGACGGTGGACCAGTCTCCCTTTTTGGTCCATGGAGACTTCTGGAGGTATGACTATACATATTGTCTATTTTTTTTTCGTCACCTTGATCAGCACTAAGGTAATCTTATTGTTACAGATTTGGTTGTATGAGTGTTTTCCGGGATTGGCCCCGAAAAGGGTTTGTGACCTTACATTTCCTGCCGGCTTGTCCTGGGCTGGGCGCGGGGTGACCCGGTACGGTGTTGTACAGAGTGTCCGGAAGGCTATCCGGCGGGTCAAAGACGACAAGGTAATCGTAGTGAATTAATCTTGTCCCTTGGGTGTATGTAGTAGGTGTTAACTTTTCTTTGCTTTTCAGGTTACCTCTTATCCTTGGGCGTCGTTTCCGGAGATGCCAGCTTGGGCTCAAAGGGCCTGCATTCTGACTCGAGAGAGATTCATTTTTTATGGAGAGTCATACCATGTTTGGTATCTGGCTGAGAGGGTGACCTGTCAGCATGATGGGACGAGGCTATTACTGGTGCCTCATGACCCTCCCGTTACTATGATGGATAGGGTTGCTCTCGTTCAGGCTATCGAGGGAGGGGCGACGCTTCGAGTGAGCTAAACTGGCTTTGCTTTTCGTGATCGCGATTACCAAGCTGTCCTTTTGCCTCGCTTGGCTCCTCCTGTCAAGTTCAACGAGGTATGTACATTGAGTTTGTTTGTTTTCTGTTTACTTTGACATGATCAAAGTATTGAATGTTATTGTTTTCTTGCTTTTGCCAGGAGGCTGCTGCGGCTCGTATATCTTTCGTTTCGGATATGAGAATCCGGTATACTGGGGATTCCGGGCCTGTTGAGGAGACGATCGATGTTGCCCCAGAGGCAGAGCAGCATGCTGTTCGCGCTATGCCGTCCCATGTGAACTCGGTAAGTGTGGAAAGTCAGGAACTTTCATTATTCATCTTGCTTTGTAGTGACTCATGTACTGTTTATTTCCAGGCTCCTCGGGAGACTGTCGTTCAGATTCTCCGAGTGGTCGACTCGCTGAAGCATAGGATGGCCAAGCTGAAGAGGAGCATGTCCTGCCGCCGCAGCGACGCATATAGGCAGGTAAACTGACCCATTGCTTTGGTTTTATTTATTTTTGTTGTATTCCTTTTGCTAATGCTTCGTGACATTATGTGCAGCGCCGCCCTCAGGAGAGTGGGCCTCGTCCCGAGGCGAGTGTATCGACCCAGTCTAGGCTTTCGACTCATACCCCTCGAGAGTCTACGTCTGAGAGGCCTCCGACGGGCCCGTTTACTGGACAGTTTGGTATTGGCAGCATGGGTTTTATGGGGGACCCCAGGCCTGACCCAGGCCCTGGGCCTTCTCCGATGTGGATGGAGCAGATGCAGATGTTGCAGATGCAACAGCAGATGTTGGGGATGCAACAGTTGTATCCGACGCGGCCGACTCAGCCAGTGACTTTCTTGATGCAGCCTGGCATTGGCTATCACGTGGGTGAATCGAGCTGGATTCGGGTTGAAGAACCGGAGGACTCCTCTTCGGGGGAGTAGGATCCTTATTCCCCTTAGATGTCTGCATTATTTTACTTGTTTACCTGTGTCCTGCACTTTTGTTACGATGTTTTTTCTTTTTTATGTTGATGTGTATTGCATCTTTTGTTCAAACATTATGACCATTGGTGTTGATTCTTTTCCATGCTTATTAGTGAGACTTTGTTAGCAGTGACTCGTATTCTAAAATGACATGTATAAATGCAATGCAACTGACTCATTTTAAAGCAAGTTTGAATGGAGCGTAGCCGACCTTCTCCCAATAAAAAAAAGAAAAGAAAATGAAAATAGGAGAGCGAAGAGGGTTTGGGCGGGTGGGTTTACAAAAATGAGCTGAAAATGTGGACATTAAGTAAGAAAACAGTTTTTTTATCCGAAGTGGAAGGGGAGTGGCCCGAAATCTTGTGAGAGATCATAATTCGAGGCGGCAAATGTGAAAATAAAATTGTGCGCTGGGCGCGCGTTTGCGGCGCCTGGCGCCTTGTCTTGAGCTGGGCGCGGGTTTACGGCGTCTGGCGCGCCCGTGTGCGCTCGGCGCAGCTTTAGTGTATAACGCGTTTTCCGTCTAGAACGGTAAGTCTGAATCCGTTTAGAGTTGGGAAGCGAAGTCGTTATAAATAGGCGAATATCACTAGTGGAAAAAACCTTATCTGTCACTTAGAAACATATTCGATTTTTACAAAACGCATCCGAAAATCATTAAAAAAAAATGGGAGGGAAAGTTGGGCGGAAAATCTGATCCGGTCCTTATGAACCGGATCAATTAATACAAACCGCTCCGGTTTTCTAAAATCTGATCCGGTTCACAAGACCAGATCAGATTTTCCGTTATTTTTTTCTATGCAAAAACCCGCATGAAAGGCCATGAAACCGGCCCAACCAAGATATCTGCTCACCCACGTGGCCACGTCTCTCCTCAACGCACAAAACCTAAACCCTACCCCTTCTCTCTCTCTCTCTCTCACTCGTTAATGGTGAAAACTCAGGTATCCCATTGTTTTTCTCTCTTTATCTTTTTCGCTTCTCTTAAATGTATATATCTATATTTTTCAATTTTACGCTGTTTTTTCGGCAACTAGGGATTGCTAATTCGATCTTTTGATTTCTAGTGCAATTTAATTGACGATTTCGAACGATTGTACTATGTTCGTTCGGAAATTCTGCTAAAGAATTGGGCGCAAATTTTAGTTTCTACTCTGGTAATGGTTTAAATTTGCAGTGATTTGAGTTTCATTTTCGTTACTTTTCGGTTTAGGTTAAATTGGTGAAGGTAGAAACTGAAGGAATTTCACTAAATGCAGTATGATATGAGAGATATTTGAAAAGTTATCGCCTCCTTGTTTGGCCCTGAAGAGGCTGTACTTCGATTTCAATTATGTCTCAGCCAACTACCACCAACACACATCACCGTCTCTAGGGTTAGTTTCATTTCTTTTTCGTTTTAGTTTCTTATTTTTTCATTAACTAATTTATGCTCTGTAATTTTGTTTTAGTTAATTAATTTATGTTTCGTAATTCATGTCATTTAAATAATTTATGTTTCGTTTTCGTTGATTTAGTTTGATTCATGTAATTTATGTTCTGTATTCTCTCTCTAATCTAGTCATTCGCTTTCTTCAAGATGCTAACATTATTGATTGCTGCTAAGTTTTGAGTTTAGAAAATATCTGTTCTTTTTTTCTCTTGTTTTTTTATCCAAATGCTTGTGGAGAATAGAATAATATGGTTGTGTTTGTTGAAGAGACTAAAACTAAAAGTAGTTTTCGAAAACGCATATAGTGGACTGTGAACCTGTTTGAGTAGAAATAAGAAAGAATATTTGGAGTGTAATTTTAGTGGAGTTAGAAGCAGAATACAGTAGGTAGGGCTGATAATGAGCCTGATAAGCTCGCGAGCAGCTCGGGCTCGGCTCGGTCAAAGCTCGATCAAAGCTCGGCTCGTTGAAGCTCGGCTCGAGCTCGGGCTCGGCTCGAGACTTAAACGAGCCGAGCCGAGATAGGCAAAGCTCGGTCGTGAACAACTCGATTATTATATTATACTAAAAAAATATTTTATATTAAAAAAAATTTATATATATTAAAAATTATATTAAGTATTTCTTTTAAGATACTAACTAAAGTATATATTAGAAGAAAGATAAAAAGAAAAGGTAAAAGCAATTAAAAAGAAAAAAAAAGATAGAGAAGATCGAGCTCAAGCCAATAATCGAGCTCGAGCAACAATCGAGCTGACGAGCTGAGCCTGAGCCTATTCGAGCTCACGATCAGAGCCTCAACGAGCTCAAGAGCCGAGCCTAAACGAGCTCACGAGCCGAGCTTAAGCCGCATATTCTAATCACGAGCTCGAGCTGAGCTCGGCTCCCCCAAGCTCGGCGAGCTCACGAGCCGAGCCGAGCCCATGAAAAGTTAAACGAGCTCGAGCCGAGCCCAGTGCTATTCGGGCTCGGCTCGCTCGATAAGCACCCCTAACAGCAGATACATGACAAAGCGAAGAAGTGTCTGGTTTAAAGAAGTCTGACCTCGATACCACTAAATATAAAATGCTGATATACATTTTTTTGATAATGGTAATGCCCACCTTTACAGTTTAACTAAGCTAGGATCAAAGTGATCTTCGTCTGTTGGATTATATACGGCAAAAGTTTTGATGTTTGCATGGGGAAATATCAATTTAGTTATGCAAGAGAAAAGTATGATTATTTCCAAGATAGAGATGGATGTCTGCAGTATCTAGAAAGGGTAGCATGATTGCAGTTCAAGTTTTATGTTAGCTTTTGCTTTCTTGGTGTCCTTTACTGTAATTTTTCTCTCAATGGACCAAGTCCATGGGCATCGGATGATCAAACTGATGTCACATCCTTACAGTGATATGTAAGTGCATGTTGTTTGGGAGGGAACATTACAAAATACCTCATGCATTCTCAGGAGATGCAATACTGAACATACATGCGGAATATGCTATATATCTCATGTAGGTTGTAGTTCTTAGCCTTACGAACAACTAAACACATTGTTTAGGAAGCTCTAGTCTCGTTATGTGTTCTTCCTTCATTAGGAAATTGATTGGGTGTAGGAGTTATTTTTCCCCGTACTGGTTGTAGGGAATATTCTAATTCTATTTGTTGTTGCCTTGTGCTACAGGAATTAAAAGGAAACATTAGTGTCTTCTGCAGAGTGAGGCCCTTGTTGCCAGAGGATGGTTGTGGTTCAGATTTACCAGTTATCTCTTATCCCACCACAATTGAAGGACATGAACAGGGCATTGACCTGTTACAAAGTGGTAGGTTTCGAGGCATCTTTGTTTAGTGGAATGTTCCAGTCTCATAATGTGTTGTTGAGTTGCTTGCTTTGACTCTCTTAAGATGTGACAGATATTCCAAATGATCCATACTTCATTATTAGCACTGAAATTCTAGAAAATTAAAAAGCGATTACATTTCTATTAATACGTGGCAATAGTATGTTTGGTAAACGGGTTGTTGGGACTGGTTACTAACTCCTGCTATTCTATTTTCAGGACAAAGATATGCTTTCACGTTTAATAAAGTATTTACTCACGAGGCCTCTCAGAATGATGTGTTCTCTGAAATATCAAAGTTGGTGCAGGGTGCTCTTGATGGATATAGGGTAATATGTTGATTTTTATTTGTGAGAGTTGGAATTTCTTGTAACATAACTATCTTTGGCTTCCAAAGTGTCCGAAATCAATTCATAGTTTCATGAGCTAAAATTTGTCAGAGGGGGAAACTTTGTTGTCTTGTCTTGATGTCGTAAAGAAAAAGTAGCTAGTGAAGTTTATTATTTTTTCCCTAATCGTCATGCTGTATATAGTGCAGGTCATCGAAATGTAATGTTATTATGTTACAAATGTTATCGTGATTGTCAATTATCATGTTCAACAAACTGTCACAGAGCCAGTAGGCATGTAGCAGTGGATTGTAGATGTATAATGGCGTTTTCTTTGTTTATGGTGCTCATCTACTGTGGGCCTGGTAGTATAGTTAAGGATTCTTTTTCTTTCTCAGGCATCTGATTTCATAGGATTCTATGTGTTGTGGCAGGTTTGTATATTTGCTTATGGGCAAACAGGTTCAGGGAAAACATACACCATGATGGGAAGGCCTCAATTTATGGATCAAAACAGGCTTATACCTCGCTCTTTAGAGCAGATATTTGAGACTAGCCAGAGACTCTCAGCTTAAGGCTGGAAATATTAAATGCAGGTAAGTTGGCGATAGAGCTGAAACTCTGACACGGTGGTTCTAGAAAATGGAAGTATCAGTGAAAATTAAGATGAGAGGACTTTCAAGCTAGCTCAATTTTCTAACAAGATGCAATATGGTTATGTTAATGATGCTTGGGAGAAAAGATTAAGATCTCCTTACCAGCGGTCCTACTGGATGCTAGACTTAGCTAGGCTGCAAGCACCTAAAACTTTATTTGAATGGTACTCATTTTAAAGTGTTCATGTATGTCATTATTTTGTGTTTGTTCCTATTCCTTGCTTTTGTAGTTTATCTTTATTGTGATTCGCAAGAAGATGCTTCGTTCTGTGGTTTCTCTTGCTAACTGATTTAATTGTTCTATGTTCAGATCGGTGGGGAAGACACAAATGAATGAGCAATCATCAAGAAGTCACTTTGTCTTTACCTTGCTGATGTCTGCAGTTAATAAGGTATTTTTTTGTACTTTTCTCTATGACCTCTCCAACTACATGGCTTGGCTTTTGTTAAATGGGTAGTTTTGTTTTCGTAGACCACTCAAAAGCATGGTGTTTTGAATCTAATTGATCTTGCTGGAAGTGAGCGGCTCTCTAAAAGTGGCTCCACTGGTGATCAATTGAAAGAGACTCAGGTATTTCTTCGACATTTGTTTGGGCTGTTGAAGTTGTTTATAGATGCTATTGAGCTGTCGTATTCATAACTTGGAAAATTAATTTGTTTTTGCTGTAATCAGGCCATAAATAAGAGCTTGTCCTGCCTCGCTGATGTTATATTTGCTTTGGCAAAGAAGGAAAGCCATGTTCCTTTTTGGAACTCGAAGCTTACATATCTTCTCCAGGTACAATGATGCAACTATTCTCATATATCTTATTGTTGTTACCTTTAATTGGATGGATATTTTAGGTACAATGATGCAACTATTCTCATATATCACACAGACTTGTGCTCTTCTTTTAACAGTATAATGTGGCTCTACCTCCAGCTATCCTTTCAAGATTCGATTTGGTATATGTTATGATAGATGATCCAGATGATCAAATTGATTACCACATTGCTAACCATATTGTTAGAGTGCACCAAAGACGTGAAGATGCATTATCACCCACCTTTACTACTGCACAACTTAAATGTTACATCGCTTATGCAAAAACATTGAAACTAAAGGTCCTTCAGTTTTCTTCTGCATGACTTTGACTAGAAAGCTTCATATCAATTTGCGCTCTCAACTTTAAAATTTTCTTCTGAATTTGAACAGCTAAGTTTTGAAGCAAGGAAAATGTTAGTTGACTCGTATGTCACTCTTCGAAGAGGTGATGCTGCTCCAGGCAGTAGAGTCGCTTACAAAATGACTGTAAGACAACTGGAGGCATTGATCCGGCCATCAGAAGCCATTGCAAGAAGTTACTTGGAATTAGAAGTGTTTAATCGTTCAGGAATTTGATGTTTATTCATTGCTCTTTTACAGATCAACCTTAATGTGTACGACTTTTTTCTTTTAGGTACTACCACGCCATGTCAAGGTTGCAGTTCGACTGCTGAAGACATCAGTTATTAGGCAAGAAACACAATCTACATCTCTTTCTTTTTCATGGCCCTTTTTACTTTTTGTTTTTTCCGTCTCCATATGATCATTTGAACCTTTGTGAGCTAAACCATATTGATCTTCTATAATGCAGCGTGGAATCAAGTGAAATTAACTTGTCCGAGTTTAATGATGAAGTTAATGATAGTGGAGTAGGTGGTTGGGGAGATGCTCAGCCTAGTCCAGCAGGTGAACCAGCTTCAGCTAATACAGGTTAGATAGCACACTTAATTAATGCCTACTTGTATGGTCAAAGTAGCCATCATATGATGGCGGTTGATGGGTAGAGAGTACAAAGTGATAACACTATATAAATGAAATTTGTTTATTCCCCTTTTTTCTTGTTTTTGTTGAATATTTGCTTTTAGTTTAGAATCCAGGCATTGATGGGTAGCTAATTTAAACTTGCAGGAGATGATGGTGGTTCTAAATTGGTGAATATAATCGTCACTTGTATCCTCGAGTTCTCCCGTGTAAGATGCTTTTGCTGCATATCCCTGTTGGCTGTTGGGATTGATTTAGTACCATTAAGGTCTCAAATTTTATAGGATTACATTTTCTTGTATGTCATAGTTGTATATGTTAATATTTTTATGTATTTAATTATATATGCTTCAATTGGGCATAATATGCTTAATAAAAGGAGTTTTAATATATATTATTGATTTTGTATTGATTAATAATGAAAAAATGCAAAAAAAAAAAAAAAATTCGTTTTTGGGGGTGTTATCTGATCCAGTTTTTAGTGAAAACTGGATCAGATAACCTAGGATCAGCCCGAATTTGACCACATCGGATGGGCTTTTCTCCACTAGTGTATGTACGTTTTGTCAGTATTACGAGTTCAATATTTTTCTTTGCACTTTTCTCTGTAATAATTTGCTGCTATTTTTTACTGTTTGCCATGGCTTTTAAACCGACTCTAAGTGGGTGGTTATCATCATTGACTATTGCTGAAAAACACGAGCTCGGCAGACGGCATATGGATGTATTGGCGTCCTTGAGGTTTGTTTAGTTTGATTATAATTTTCTTTATGCAGCTGTTAATTTTTGGGATGTCACCAATCATTGTTTTTGTTTTGGGAATCACGAATTAACGATTTTGTCTGAGGAGTTTGGTGCTATAATTGGATGGCCTTGTAGTCAATTACCCTTTGTCCCTAGTTTGGAGGAATATTTTTTTAAGGACTTCGAGAGGTTCATGGACTTAAAGGAAGAAAATATGTCCGAAATCGTGTATGGTAGGAGGGTTAATTTGACTAGGCTAGCTGCATTGTATAGTCCTCCTACTGAAAGGGCTAGGCAGACATATTGTATGCGGGCATTGGTATTTTGCCTGCTTAGTCGTTTTCTGTTTATGAACGGGGACAATGGTGCTGGTTTTGCTTCCTTGATTACTATAGCGGAGCAACTGGAGGTTGGAAGGACACCGATGCCACTCGGCGTAGGGGAGATGACTTCCAGTCTGGATGCTGTGAAGAAGGACCCAAAAGGGCAGATTTCAGGGAGCCCCCTACTGTTGCACGTAAAATATATTATATTTTATTTTAGTCATGGACCAAAGAAATATATTTTTTTCGATCATATTATGACTCTATGCGAAGTAATAATACATAATAAAATTTTCGGACTATGACGGCTGTATTGAATAATGGATACATCCCACAAAAAAAAAAAAAAAAAAAAACCGAATAGAATATGAAAAAGTAATGTGCGTTGGTCGCAGACAGTTGCATCTGGCGCCAGTCGGCACGTCTGGCGTGTCATCGTGCGTCAGGCGCGGTTTTGGCGGACACTCGTATTATTATTCTATGGGAAGTAATATGAGGTTGTTTTTTATTATCACTCGTCACGAAGCGATAAAGGTCGTGCTCGTATTATTACTCTTTGAGAAGCAATAGTGAAATAGTGTATGTGTATTATTACTCGTCAAGAAGCAATAATAATATATATTTTATTTGTTGCTGCAGATCTGGCTGATGGAACATTTGAGGTTGATTGATCCTCCTGAAAATATGGAGAGATATAATAAGAAGGGTTTCATCGGCAGGAAGAAAATCTTCACGAAGAAATCGTTTGAAGACTGGACCCTTTTCTTTGGGGATGATGAGCTGAGTGTTAGATGGGTAGTGCCATGGTGGAGGATTGGGTCCATGGTAGGGATTCGTGATGATTCACCCTATGTGAGGTTGTGTAGTCTGTATACCATGAACTTTTATTTTCCGTCAGGGTGTTGAGACAATATGGATACCGCCAATTGATCCTTGCTGACGACACTATTGCTCCCAGAATATATGGTCTGACTTGGAGTGGAATTAAGAGGTGGGACAAATATTGGGGAGAGCACCCACTTTGGTATACTCAGGAAAGAATAGAGTCTGAGAAGGTGTCTAAGAGCTATATTGTATGGATGCTGACTAGGGACCCTGCTGTGAGGAAAGAGATGAGGGTGAAGGAGTCCGTCAAGGTGACAAAGAAGCGGAAGTTTATTCCCCGAAGTGTGGGGAAGACTTGTGAGACTTTGGATAACAGGGGCAAGAGGCTAGTTAGACACTCATCTGCAGGGAAAAGCAGACAGAAGCCTGTTACTAAAACTTCCTCTGTGAAGGAACGTTTAGGTCCAAAGGTAGCACCAGCGCGGGAACGACTTGGGCCGCGGATGCCTCCTACAAAGAGAAGACTACGCTTAGGGGGCGTAGTAATCAGGGAACGGGCCGACACAGGGAAGGTGACTCAACAGACATACACTTTTACCGGCAAGGGGAAGGAACCTGTGGTGTACTGGGAAAAAGGGAAGGTTCCTAGACCAAAACTACAGATGGAAAAGGGAGAAATTTCTACTATGGGGGAAAAGGCTGAGAAGGGGAAAGAAAAGAAGGATTGATTGCAACAATTCTGCAGTGTTTATGCTTTTATGGTGATTTATTGCTTTTAATAAGGCTTTCATGCCACCTACTTATTTTATAGTGTAGTGATAACTTATGTTTCATGTTTTATTTTCATTTAGCAATTTGAATAAAAACAAAGTTTATTTTTATGTAGACCGAAGTGAGTCTAAATATGTCGCAAAATATCGTTGTATTTGAGCATCTTAACGAATGCCGGGGAAAAAACGTTCGAAGGGTTGGTGCGCTAGACGCGACAATGTGGGTCTGGCGCACTGCACAGCGCTAGGCGCAGCATAGTTGCGTCTGGCGCAGTTAACCATACTATTATTTTTTGATTTTTGTAAACTTGTATGAACCGCAGGAGGTTTTGGTTAATGAGGGGGCCGAACCTTGTACAAGGTTGCCTACGTATCCAAAATAGGAATCAGGCCGCACGTAGTTCATGCTTAAAAAAACATTGGATAACTAATACCAATCAAAGAATTGGTTTGTGTTTTACACATAAAATTTCTTGAGTTGGTCAAGATTGGTTAGATAATGAAATTCAGTGCTGTCCATGTCAATGAGTTGAGCTGCTCCGCCAGATAGGATTGTCTTGACAATGTATGGGCCGGCCCAAGTAGGTCTGAATTTACCTCGAGGATCTAACACATTTTTCCTTAATGCTTTGAGCACTAAGTCACCCTCTTTAATATTTCGGAGTTTGACCTTCTTATTGAAAGATCTTGCAATACGATTTTAATAAACTTGCACATGATGCAAGGCAGCTAATCTTCGTTCATCGAGTAAAATGAGCTCTTCGAATCTAGCTTTGACCCAGTCAGCTTCAGGAATTTGACTTTCTAGGACAATGTGTAAGGATGGTATTTCTAGTTCAACAGGTTGAACAGATTCTATGCCATAGACAAGAGAATAAGGTGTAGCTCCAGTAGATGTTCGGATAGAAGTGTGGTATCCCCATAAGGCGAAGTGTAGCTTATCGGGCCAATCTTTATAATTTTCGGTCATTTTCTGTATAATAACCTTGATATTTTTGTTAGCAGCCTCCACAACACCATTGGCCTGGGGTCTGTATGGGGAAGAGCGATGGTGTTTGATGCTATATTTCTCAAGGATTTGTTCGCATTCAGCTTGGAAATGGGTACCTTGGTCACTGATGACCTCGTGGGGTACTCCATAGCGACAAATTATGGTCTTTTCTAAGAAGGCAGCGACATGTTTGGCTGTCAACTTAGCATAGGATGCTGCTTCTACCCATTTAGTGAAGTAATCTATGGCCACAAGGATGAATTCATTCCCCCCCAGTACCAGGTGGTGTTATTTTACCAATAATGTCAATACCCCAGGTTGAAAATGGCCAAGGTGAAGTGAAGGTATATAGCAAGGAAGGTGGGACATGTTGCAGGTTAGCGCATAATTGGCATTTTGGGCAGGTTTTGGCATAAAGGTAACAATCTTTCTCCATTGTGGTCCAGTAATAGCCTAAGCGAATGATCTTTTGAGCTAACATGCGGCCGTTCATATGTGTGCCACAAATTCCACTATGGACTTGGTCCATGACCGTTGTGGTATCAGGTTTATCAATACAGAGCAGGTGCACACCTTGTGGTGTTCTTTTGTACAGTGTCCCGTTATACTTGACATATTGGGAGGACAAGAGCCTTAAGGCACGATGGGCTCTTGTTGAAGCTCCAGGTGGGTATTCTGTTTTTGTTAAATAGTTGAGAATATCAATAAACCATGGTTCAGAAGGGATAGGATCTGGCTCAGTGTCTAAGGCGTGAATGTAACAAGCTATTGCCGTCTCTCAATGATTAGGGGCATTGCTGGCATGGTGCGAGGGATCCTAATCATAGAGGCTAAGCGCGCCAAAGCGTCAGCAAATTGGTTTTCTTCTCGTGGAAGGTATGTGTATTGTATTTCAGGGATTTGTTCAGCAATGGTTTCTAGATGAGTTTGGTATTGCAAGAGGCTTTCATTTCGAACCTTCCATCTTTTAGAGATTTGATTGATGATCAAAGATGAATCACCATATACTCTTAATTTCTTGATGTCGAGGGACAATGCGGCCTGGAGCCCTATGATACACGCTTCGTACTCAGCTGCATTATTAGTGACATCGAAATCGAGTTTAACAGAAAGAGGAGTGTGTTCGCCTTCCGGTGATACCAGGAGTACCCACATAAAAATTGACTACGCGTATTAGATTTGACTCCCCCAATGTAAAGATTTTATTGAAAATTGAGGGTACGTACGAATATAGTCATAATGAACCACATTCGCCCAAAGTTGGCCTCTACTAAATATCGATTCATTGCAGATTTTATGCCAAAGAATAAACAAATAATGTTTATACACCCTTAAAATATATAGTCTAAATTGGTTCAGGAAACACATAAAAAGACTAATTTTAGTGACATGTTATTAGGCAATCAATATTACAGGAAACCTACCAAGTTGTCCAAATTAATCTGATTAATATTAGAACAGTTCTTTAGGTCTTTGATTAGCAAAAATAACATGTGGGTGATAAAAGCAATAAAGCAGGACAATCATAATAGCAATGCATATAAGGATCAGACAAGCATAATAATATATGAAAAGAAAATAAAAAGGAAAGAAGAAGGTTTAGATATACAGTATAGCGATTTTACATTAAAGATCAACATCAGGAAAGAAAACTGTTAGTAACTTCAATACAAAAATAATTTATTTAAGGACCCTCAGGATTATACCATGGCTTGGGTCTGAGAGATTGACAACCTTCGGGACGAGCAATCGTGAAGCCTGAAAATCTGAATGTCTGAAAGTATGTAGATTAAATGTATTTGTGTTTGAAAGGTATGAGTTTTTGTAGGGAAGTTTTGTAGTTTGTAGAGAGATTCGTAATTATGTTCGTCGATTTCGAAGTGTGTTAATGTGAAAAATCGATCCATTAATCTGTGCGGAAATCAGCCTATCTATAGGAAAAACGGCATTGTGCCTCGCGCGCCTACTGCGTCATGCGCAGTTGACGTGGCAAGCGTATGACGCGACATGACCAATAAAAAGGGTACACGTGGTACGCGCTTTGAAAAAGATAAGAAAGAAAATCCGCGTCTCAAGCAGAGTGTCGCGTCTGACGCAGGACTCTGAATGAGTCAGAAATCCACGTGTCAAGTGCAGATTAGTGCACCTGACACGTGGACAGAGCTGCGCGTGACGCACAGACGTGCGCCAGGCGCAAGGCCCTGCTCCTGGCGCACCAGCTGGCTCCTGCCGTGCCTTTGCCAGCTTTATTTGGAACACGTTTAAAAAGATTTCTTTTATCCTTTAATTACAGAAATCTGATTTTACGGGATAAAACCTGATCTTGACTTTAAAAAAATATCTTTTGAAAATTTTTATTTATTAAAATAAACTAATTAATTATCAATTAATTGGGCTTTTCAAAGAATTGGGCTCAAATACAATAAATTATCATGAATAATTAATTGGGCTTTAAAATAGGACTTTAACACTTTTCGAAATGGTTTTGAATGGCTCTTCGGACTGCTCTGCCCTTGGATCGTACCAATTTAAGACCACGGTATGTTTCATCATCGAATCCTTAAATGGGGAGACACGATTATGTGTCTACAGAGGTTCAGGAAACCAAAAGTCAAAGTATACGGTGTCGGGATGGAGAACGATTCTAAACGCTCTGCAGTTTAGAACTGATCTATAACCGCCGGTCTCTGCAAAACAAAGTTAGTATGCAGGACAATAACTACAAGCAATCTGATTACCTGTAGGGAAAGCAGTTAGGTGCAAACAACTCACATAAGCACATAATGATGCAATAATACAAACTTAGACTCTCTAAGAATGCACAAGACGCAATGCAAGGATTTAGGTTATGCAAAGCTAAGGGATGACACGTCATGCAAGGTCAGGGTTATGCAAGACTAGAATGTATGAAATGCAATGCAAGGTCAAGGTTTTGCAAAGCTGCAATGCAAGGTCAGGATTTTGCAAGGCTAGAAGATGTATAGAATGATAGACTGATTGGAAATGCATAGAATGATTTTCGAAAATCGTTTTTAGTAAATGATTGGGGTCCGTAGACGAGGTCCGCGGATTGCAACTCTTCGGGAGTTTGATTCGACTTGGATGAACCACCACACATAGGAAGTCCCCACTTTGGGTGAGCTTGCCTTGAATTAGGCATTATGAGCCTTGAATGAATATACTTGAACTGATAATGAAACATAATTGATTTGATATAGAAATGTTGAAAGTTGTCACTGGGGATTGTACTGGGGATTCTGCTTTGGGAAGTTGATATAAGCAAAGTCAAATATCGCCAGAAACCATGGAATTATCGGAGAGTCCTTCAGGGACAAGGAGAGCTTGGATTGAAAAATAAAAAGGTTTAATTTGTGACTTAAATAAGTGTAGGTGGGAAAAGGCTTTAACGAGGCTAGGTGCAGACTCGAGTCTATGTCGGGATCTAGAAATAGATTATGCTCCTAAATTCTAGAAAGTCAAATCATGAGACCATGACTAATTTTTATTTTATTGAAGCGGTCGGACCTCGAGATGAGGATTCCTACGTATCCTTTCGGAATCAGACTATTCGTAGTTCTGGATCTGATTTCTTTTTTTTATTATATTTTTTTTTGTGTGCCCTAACTTTTGCTTAGGCCGCTCTTTCGGGTTTTCAACCTAGCGGGCTTGGACATACCTTGAAGAAGGATTTAAGGTTGATGAAAGGTTGAAAAGTTTAAGGCTTAGATGTTTTGATGAAGGTTTAATTGGTTTGGGAAATGAAGGATCATGGATTTGGATTATAAGTTAAGGGTTTTGATGGATTGAAGGATTTGAATGAAGGATAGAACTTGTGTGCAAGCCCCCTAGCTTGGTCTTTTATTTTGCCTTTGGCTCTTTCTTTTTTGCATTTTTTCTTTTTGTCATGTGCATTTCTTTTGCTTTTCTTTTTGCGCTTTGAATTTTTTTTCACTTTTTTGTTTTTTTATTTGCCTAGCATTGATATTTTTTGTGAAGTAAGGCTTGCGCACAAGTTATTGGTTGAGGGTATTGGAAGGCTAGAAGGATATTTGTGGAGCTTTGACGTTGAAGGGATTGTTTGGTTTATTGATATGATGGTTTATGAAAGGTAATGGAAGGGAGAGGGGAATAACTCCTGATCCAAAGTATGTCCTCTTTTATTTTTCTTTTTCATTTCAGATCTTTCTTATTATTGTTGTTAGTCAAGTTCGTTAGGTGATTTGAGTTTCATCATTGAATTAGAATCATAAAATAAAATGATGGAAGGCCAATGAAAATGAAAAGAAAATGCGATTATTTTATTAATTGAAAATGAATGAAACAAGGCTTATTAGAAGTAAAAACCTATATGACATAGACTCGACTGGCAAGGAAATGAAGGAGTTAGGGGAGGAACTCTCCGACTCAACCTAGAAAACTAGCGTTAAATGACTAAGCCTCCTGCACTGTTGAGATGATTCCCAATGGGTTGTTGTTGTTATTGATCTTGCTGCCGGCGGGATCGGAAGTCTGCCACTTTCAACCATGTCTTGCAGAGTATTCCTTAAGGCCCAACACGTAGATGTTGGGTGTCCATTCCCTCGGTGGTACTTACAACAGGCATTAGGGTTCCACTTCTTGTGCCTATTTTCAGGTGCAGGGTCTGGAGTGGGACCGATAGGCTGTATTGCTTCTTTTGCATGAAGCCTAGTGAAGGCTTCTTCCAAAGTCATGCCCAATGAAGTGAATGCTCGTTGAGGCTTTTGATATCCTCCCTTTTCAGTAGTTAGGGCATTGACATTAGAGCTAGAAGGGTTGTTACTACTCTTCTTGAAAGAGTTGTTGTTATTGGAACCCTTGTTCTTGTTGGCATGTACCTCCTCTTCAATCAGCATGCCTACCTTATAGAGCTTCGTGAAAGACTCTATAGGTTGGAACTTGATATGATCCCATATTTGGGCTGCAGGTTACGGATCACCAACCGGACTTGATCCTCTTGGGATGGCATGTTAGTCATTTGTGCAGCCTTTTCCCCCCACCTGTTAAGGAAGGTGACAAAGTCTTCGTTGGAGTTCTGCTTAGTTAATTCCAACGCACGAAGGCCAATGGGAAGCTGAGTATTGTATATGTATTGTTTGTGGAACTCTTCTCTGATATAGTCCCAGTCATTCAGCTGGCTTTGTTCAGTGATCTAAACCACTTGGATGGATGTGGTTCCAAGGTTAAAGGAAAAACATAAGCAAATAGGTCCTTGCTCATGCCCTTGAGAGCCATAGAGATGGAAAATGCTCTCAAGTGGTCATCTGGGTCTTCGACCCCCTTGAATTTTGGGAGGTCACCTAATATTACCTTTTTAGGGAGCTTGTCCCTTAGTTCAGGATCAATGATGTCATGGCCATGAGCCTGACCCTCAAGCGTAGGAATTGACTGGATCAATTGCTCGAGTTTTTCAAACCTCAGTTCTGTGTTGGTTTTGATCGGTGGTGGAATGTCGCCTTGCTCGTCCTCAGTGAGCTTCTCCCTTAGTGCCTTCATCTTTTTGTCTTGTTCCTCAAGACGAGAGTTCATCATTGTGAGTTGAGCCATAATGGCACTGAGCTGTTCACTAGTGTCCCCCATTTCAGATGATGATCCAGAAGAGTCGGAAGATTCGCCTGAAAATGTGAGGATGCGCTTGACGAGTCTGGGAGTAGGTCGACCTTGTTGCCTCTCTGTCGGACGTTCCCAAGTTATAATCTCACGACCTGTCCTGAACAGAAATTGAATGGACCTCGTAAATTTTTAGAAATGATGCTTTCGAAATGGAGATGAGAAATGAGAAACGAAAGTGGAAATGAAAATGGGAAATGATTTTGAAATGGAAATGGAAATGGTTATGGTTTGGACTAGTGTAGACTTGACCATGATGGAGACATGGGCCTAACTATACGTAAATGCAGACATGGACTGGACTAGGCTATGCAAACAGACTAGACCTGATCAAACACCGGGCCGGGCCGGGTTCGGGCCGGGCCGCGCAAAAAAAAAGTGCCCATCTTGCGGGCCGGGCCAAAAATTTGTGCCCAAAGCTCGGTATTTCGGGCCGGGCCGAGCGGGCTTTTGCGGGCCAAAACGGGCCGGGCCCAAAATTTAGGCTAAAAAGTGTTTTTTTGCTTGTCCAAAGCCCGCCCAAAAAAAATTTTTTTTGACCGGGCCGGGCCGGGCCCAAAAAAACTGCCCAAACCCGCCCAAAAACCGGGCTGGGCCGGGCCGGAGTTGATCAGGTATAAAACAGACTGAAGATTGCCTATGCTAGCTTCGCTAGACTAAGGGGATGAACTTTTATAGTCCGTAGACTGACTAGGATTTACATATAATGCAAACTAGACCTAAGGAAATTTTATAGTCCTAAGAATGAGCTCATATAACAAAAAATAGATGCAGGAAAAATTTATAGTCCTAAGACTGATTTTTATAGTCCGAAGACTGACTAGGGTTTACATGTAATGCAAACTAGACCTAGGAAAGTTTTATAGTCCTAAGACTGACTTTTATAGTCCGAAGACTGACTAGGGTTTACATATAATGCAAACTAGACCTAGGGAAATTTTATAAACCTGAGACTGACTTATATAATGTAGACTAGATATAGGGAAAATTTGTAGTCCTAAGACTGGCCTTTTATAGTCCGTAGATTGACTTTATAGTCCTAAGACTGAGTTTTTATAGTCCGTAGACTGACTTTATAGTCCTAAGACTGGTCGTTTATAGTCCGTAGACTGACTTTATAGTCCTAAGACTGAGCTTTTATAGTCCGTAGACTGACTTTTATAGTCCTAAGACTGGGCTTTTATAGTCCATAGACTGACTTTATAGTCCGAAGACTAACTAGGGTTTGCATATAATACAAACTAGACCTAGGGAATGAATTGGGCCTAAATTGACCTAAGAATTAGATTGGACTAGACTTAGACTTAGATAGATTTGGACTAGACTTCACATAAAGATGCAGATGAGCCTAGATTTTGAAATGAACTAGACTTATATAGGCCTATGATCGACTCTAAAGCTAGTGAATGTACGGACTCAATTTAGACGGGCCTAGGATGAATGCAAAATGGACTATAATGCATATGGGCCTAAAATGAATGCAAGGAATTGAGTCGATTGGATTGAATTGGGTTGATTGGATCGAAGGTGTTTAGACTTGGCTCAGAATTTTCGAAATTCGTTTTTGAAAGGAACCCGTTGTTTTATCTTTTGTTAGGAAAAGATGATGGATTGATTTGAAAAAATTTTTTTTTTTTTTTTTTTGAAAAGTCGTGGTATGATAACGATTAGTAAATGCTTTTTGAAAAGGAAAAATTGTTTTAAATAAGTTAACCTTTGCGTGGTCTTCCAATTTCAAGTCTAACTTTTGATTATTCCTAGTCAAGTCAACCTTGTAGCACCATTAACTTTAATTAGGTTAAATGAGCGGTAACCTCATAAACTGGTAAATAAAAAAGTTTGACTTTAAATAAACCCATTGATCCACCCTCCCACCACCACACCCCAGCAGCTCCCCCTCACCCCACCTCCCCCGCAGCTCCCCCCACCCCAGTTGACCTTCCCACCACCCCCCACCCCAGCAGCTCCCCCTCCCATCGACCCTCCCACGGCTCCCCTTACCCCCGTCGACCCTCCGCAGCCTCCCCCACCCGTGTCGAATCCCCACCCTCCCCCACCCGTGTCGAATCCCTCCTCCCCGCTAATTTCGGCTTCGGGCTGTTCACTTCCACAAAAATACCCACCCCCGCAGCCTCGCAAAGGACGAAGAACAACCAAGATGAAAACAGGGAGAAACTAGGGTGGGGGTTGCGCTGCGGGGGTGGGAGTTCGGGGCTGCACCTGACCGGGAGGGGTGGGGGCTTCGAGGCTACGTGGGGCTGCGAGGGGGTGGGGATGGGTGGGGGCTTGGAGGCTATGTGGGCTGCGTGGGGATGGGGAGGGTGGGGGGGCTGCCATGGTGGGGGATGCAAGGGCGGGGAGGGGACGGGTGGGGGGGTGGGGCTGCGAGGGGATGGGGAGGGGTAGGGGGGCCGCCATGGTGGGGGATGCAAGGGCGGGGAGGGGAAGGGTGGGGGGGGTGGGGCTGCGAGGGGATGGGGAGGGGTGGGGGGGTGCTGCCATGGTGGGGGATGCAAGGGCGGGGAGGGGAGGGGGTGGGGGTGGGGCTACGAGGGGATGGGGAGGGGGGGGGGCTGCCATGGTGGAGGATGCAAGGGCAGGGGAGGGGTGGGGGTGGGGCTGCGGGGGTATGGGTATGAGGGGTGGGTGTTGGGTTTGGTGGGGTGGTAACCTGTGATAATGGGTAAAAAAAAATCACTAACCTAAATTTGGCTTAAATGATGGTAATGTTGGCTTATTTCTGGATTTTCAAAAGTTAGACTTGAAATTGGAAGACCACGTAAAGGTTGACTTATTTAAAACAATTTTTTCTTTTGAAAAAGGTAGAATAGACGAGGGTGTAGGATTAATTTTGAAAAATGAAAGTTTTTGAAATTGATGAATATGATAGGGTAGGATTGATAGAGAAGATTAGTTAAACAGCAGGGAAAAAATGGGAGGAGGTAGACATGCATGACAACTCTAACTCTACAGTGACCCTTTAGATGCATTTTTTCTTAGGACGTACTTGACCTTGCATGAAAAGACTGATTTTTTACATGTTGAATAAGGTGACAAGCCTAAATGACCAAATTACGCGAATGCAAACAGACAAACGCACATAGGACTGAACGTAGGATCGACAATTACGACGGCTAAATCAAGGAAAAGCATGCGATGAACATACTGCGTGCCGCGCAGCATTGCTGCGCGCGGCGCACAACCGTGCGTCTGGCGCGGGGTGGTGCGCCAGGCGCAATTTAATGCGCTTGGCGCACTACTCCCCAACACGTTTTTCGGGGATTTAGGCGATGAATTTGCCGATTGACGAAAATTTGCTTGTTTATTTAGAGGCGATTTTAGAGACGCATAATAATGACAGTTTGACAAAATAATAACAGGCAAGAATTGCAATCACAGACATATGTCATATAACATGGATGCAAAAAGTTCCAACCTAAAGTCCAGTTCTATGTTTGAAACTATTGGTCAGGTTTAGGTTCAGTCTGAAAAGGGTCCATGACTAAGAGATTAATCTCACGCTTCGTACCCCTGCTTAAAGAGGTGGCCACGTGTAAGACGCACTCCAGTCTCAAGTCAAACAAGAGAACAATGCCATGGTTGGGTAGGTTTGCTTATGACTAAGATCCAACACTATCGCTCAGGAAGCTTTTTGGAAGGACAAAGCGCAAACCCCCCGGGGGTGACCACACACATAGAACATGTGCTAATGAGGCAAGGTAGATTGTCCTTATGGTGGTTGAACAATAGCCATGCATATGCACAACTGTATATTATTCAAAGGCATAAAAATAAGAATGAATCGTATTTTTCAAGTTTCACCCACTCATTTAAAAAATTAATTAATTTTTTTAAAAATCCTCCCCAGCGAAGTCGCCAAATTGTGGGAGTAGGATTTACCCGTCATGACTCCATAGATGGTCAGGAACCAAAAAGTGAGTTCGGGGGTAAGGGTACAATATAGTCAGGAACTATATTGCCCATTGCTGGCCTCTACTAAATAGCAATTCACAGCAGATTTTATGCAATAGAATAATCAAACAATATTTTAATACACCCAAAAATAATTAATCTAGATGGGTTCAAGAAACACACAAAAGACTAATTATTTAGTGATCAGTTATTAAGCAAACATTAAGGTTCCTAATAGGTTGTCCAAATTATCTGAATTAATTAGAACAGTTCTTTAGGTCTGGTTTTAGCATAATAACATGTGGGTGATAAACAGGCATGCAAGACAATCGTAATAATATGAACATCATATGCATAAAATATAAGAAAAGAGGTTAGAATTTACAAAAGGACCACGGTTATTAATTAAAAATCTACATCATGACAAGAAAAGAGTTAGTAACTTCAATGAAATAAATATGATTATTCAAGAGCCCTCAGGATTATACCTATGCGGTTTAGATCGAAGAGCGTAGTGACCCTCAGTTGAAGCAATCTTGAAACCAGTAACAAAGTAGAATCAAGAACCAGAATCAATGTAGAAGATCAAAAGCGTTCTGCATGTTTTGTATTCGAAGTGTGTTTCGGAGTTTTTTTGCGAGTATTTGAGTGTGTTTCGGGAAATCAACCCGTATTTATAGGCAAACAAGCGCGTGCGTCTAACGCACACCCTGCGCCTGGCGCAAGCCTACGTGGCAGGTGCGATGACACGCGTCAGGCGCAGGTTGGCCTCCTGACGTGGTCCGTCCAATTAAAACATTGCACATGGAAACGCGTTTTTGAAAAGATAATTTTTTATGTGGCGTCTCACAGAAGACTTGCGCTAGGCGCAGGACTCTGTGTGAGTCACAAGTCCAGGTGTCAGGCGCTCATTGGAGTGCTTGACGCAATACGGCCAATGTGCTGGACGCACGTGGCGCGCTGAGCGCAGCCGCCGCGTCCGGCGCAAAATCTGGAATATTCAAGAATATTCCTTTTTTAATGTTACGCGTGCTTTAAAGATGCCTTTTTTATCCCGAAAAATCCGGAGATCGAATTTTCCGGGTTGAAAATATGTTTTATGGATAAAAGATAATAATAAAAGCTTTTAGGAAAATATTTATCAAAACAATAAATATTAGAAAAATATTCATGAATAATAAATATTCAGTTGGGATTTTAAAATGGACTTTAGAAAGCATTTCACGGGTTGAACTTACAATTAATCATCATGAATGATTAATTGGGCTTTTATAATATTATTTTAAAACACACATTGCCTGGTTATTCGGACTGCTTCTCCATTAGGCCATGCCAACTAAGACGGCGATATATTTCATCATTGGACCCTTAAATGGGGAGACACGATTATGTGTCTACACTTAGCTTATCATTAATCGATACTTATTGGTACTTCCCCTAGTCCTTGTGGATTCGACCTTTTACTTGCCCTATATTGGGTAGTTTAGGTATATTTAACGTGTTTACAACGAGCGCGTCAGTAGATATGTGCCGTAATTAATGTCTATCCATGGGTCATTGTTTCAGTCCCTCGAACTGTTCTATCTACATTTATTTGCTAGACTTCCACTAAAATAACCCAATATATTGAAAATTTTACAGTAACTTTCTTCAAAAGATGCTATCGTTAGGAAGACATGACAGTAAAGAATTCTTCAACATCAGCAGTAGTTTACTTATGTTAATATATTTTTGTATAAATCTTCCTCATTTTTTATGTATGTATTGTTGGCAGTTTATACTCAGTTGTGGATAACTTCCAAAATTATATATATTAAATTCTTAATTTTATTTTATGTACTTGTATTTGTGATATAAGAATTTATACAGTACAATACACGAAATTATACTGTTAATATACAAAAGTTGTACTTTATAACATCCAAAATTAAACCTTATAATATATGAAATTATTCTTTATATTGATACTTTATAAAAACTTGGCACATATTCCTTAAAATAAACTTGGCGATATTGAAGAAGACGTTAATGGAATTAAATAAATATGTGTCAAGTTTGTATAAAGTATAATTTCGTATATCATAAGGTATAATTTCATATAGGAAAAATTGACAACAGAGGTCTCAACTTTGGGTGATAATTTTTAAAAGGTCTGAACTATTGATTAACCTGAGTAGGTCCCAACTTTAGGGGGTCTTAACTTTTAGCGGGCCTCGGTGACTTTAAACTGACGATTTTTTTTTAAAATCTCACCTAGTTCCTACATCCCTCCCTCAATTAACGCTTCTGGTGTGACCCAAGTTTTACAAGTGATGACCTATTAAACCAGTTTTAAGTCACTAAGGCCCGCTAAAAGTTAAGACCCCCTAAAGTTGGGACCTACACAGGTTAATTAATAGTTCAGACCTTTTAAAAATTATCACCCAAAGTTGAGACCTCTGTTGTCAATTTTTCCTTTCATATATTATAAAGCCTAATTTCGTATATTATAAGGTTTAATTTTGTTATTTATAGATGAAAAAAAAATCGTATATTACACAGTATAATATCGTGTATTGTACTGTATAAGTTCGTAAATCATAAATACCAAATACATTACATAATTTCAATTTAATAAATACAATTTTGGAAGTTATCCATAACTTCTTTGTATAACAGAAATTGCCTGACGTCATCCATTGTATATATACTTACTGCTGATGTGGAGCAATGTGTGGCTCACATAAATTATTACGGTAGCTTTTTTTCGAAAAGCCACCATAAAAACATATCCAATGTATTGTACATCCTTGAAATTGGGATTATAAAAAATAATAAAAAGTGAAGTATTGTTTTGGTAAGATAGATGAAAGTTGGAATCTTTCTCTCAAAAAAAAAAGTTGGAATCATTTAAGTTAATTTTTCCTAATTTTTAAGCGACGACAACGCAAAGCATTATAACAATGGTGATGAAGGTATAAGAGCCAAGGAAAAGGGAAATATGGACAAGGAGAAGCATATAACAAGTTTAAATCACTCAGCCAACTACGCACAAGTAGTTGCTAAATTTTTACACAAACCACAGTATATCACCCACCTAAATAAGGAAAAAATCTCGAACCAGAACCAATAAATTACTGTGGTTTTCTGTTTTTTGGTTTTTTGATTTTCAAAGTCATATGATATATGTCCGATAATAAATAAAAAATTAGTCAAATTTATTGAGAACATGATGATTTTGAAAACTGACAACTAAAAAGTGAAAACCACTTTTTCTGGTTTCCTGTTTTTGGTTTTTAGTTTTCAAAAAAACTGAAAACTAAAAACAAAAAACGATAACGAACGGGTCCTTAACATCACAGTACACCTCATACCTATAGTTGGTTTTACAAAATAAATTCAGAACTAAATCTTAAGGATATATATATATAGTATATATAATGAGTAGTTGCTAACTGTGAAATGGCATCCCCCTTAAGAAATGGAGAACCTTCTTCTTCTAGGCTTAGTAAGATCAACTTCATCATCCAAATGAGAAGTATCCTTAGAGCCATGTTTGAAGGGGTTCAACTTGCCTAGTGTCTTAGACATCGACGAAAAGAAGGTTCTCTTTGGCATACCAGTACTAGTGCTAGTCCGAGACGTTGTTGCTTTATTTTTTTGCATGTCTGAGATGTACATTTTCATCTTCATTAGCTCTGACTTTAAAGCCTCATTCTCCTTTGCTAAGGAAACATCAGCTTTCACTTGGCCTCTTGTTGCTATTGCATCAGGTAACGGTCCGTCGTTGGCTCCACTCCTTAGCTTTAGTTGATCGTAGTAGAGAGCGTGGAGGACCATCTGGACTGGGAGTCGCTTGTTCTGTGAGGCATGTACTCTGGCTTCATAGGACAGCTTTAGAGGGTCCATTGAGCTACATACTTTCTCTCTTTCGATCTCGTCTAGGTTTGGATGAGCCTGCATTAACATAGGTTGTCATCATCAAAACAATGGGTTTCACAATGGATTTTGGCCTTGGTAACTATCTCTTTTTTTTTTTAGTAATTATACTGTTGTTTTCTTTTTTTATTCTCTTCGACTTTAAAAGTTTTTAGTAAAAATGGGTATGGAAAAGGCGAATCATGCTTTGATCAGCAAAATTCAGATTTAAAATAAACAAGATTAATTAGTTAGATCAGTTTTAATCACGTGAAAACACTAGAGAATCAGCAAAAGCCAATTTCTAACAAGTAAGAATAACTCAAGTCCATAAAAATCAGCTGAAAGAAACTTGGATTATATGATGGGAGTTAATTTAACAAATCGTGCGTTCTGATTTCACTTTATTTTGCATGATCATTGGAAATCATACATGTATTAGATTATATATAAGATAGTATCATATGTAATGGTTGTTTAGCATAAATTGAGATCCAAGGATATTCACCTTTAAATAGATGTCAATAGCTCTGTAAAGGTCATCATCGTTCCTCCTAGCATCCTTAGGAACAAGGTTAGCAATGCCATTAAACTTGGAAATGCTGAGTGATGCATAAGTTGCAATCTCACCAAGATAAGCATCTACGGTCCTAGCAACCCTCTGTATGCCAGCAGAGCAAACCTCCTTGAAGTTACCCCCGTTGAATACGTCCACACTCTTCTCCTTCGAAACAAATCCCGAAATCACCTTCCTTACACTCTCAAGGTCAAAAAGGCTCTCTCCATCATATGTGAAGGACAACACAAGAAGATCATCAACAGTGATATGTTCTAATATAGCTAATATCCTCTTCTCAAGCTCGTTCTTGCTGCTTGTTGATGCTTTTAGGAATATCGCGCTCTTTAATAGGCAACACAGGAAGCTGATGGGGAATGCAGCTTTCTCAGGGGGCAAAATGGCAACTATAGACTCAAGAAGCTCTCGCTGTTGGATTCTCAACTCGGAATTTAGAGGGTCTAAAGAATTGATCCCAGTTCCTGAGTGATCTCGCACTAATTCCCTTAGAGATTTCTCAGCATATGTAATGATCGTGCTGGCTATTGTCAGAGTCTTTGCCCCACGTAATCTCATGGCTGATATTACTTTCTCGAAGGAGACTACATCGAGGATCGATAACTCCTCCGTCCACCAATTTGGTGGGGTACGGCTAGGAAAGGTAGCCTCACTGCACGCCTGAAGTCATGTAAAACAATGAAACATGTATGAGTTATTTATGAGACTCAATCTTAAACTTGATGAAGACTTTGTAAGAATGAGAAGTTATGGCGAACCTTGGCACTGATTACATCAACACTTCTCTGGACGATATTGAGGTCGAGAGCCATGGGAAGCAGATCTTCACAAGTCTTTAAAACAATGAGGGCTCCAGATAGATTTGTCAAGGCTACTTGACAGAGAAAATCCTCCGTTCTACTAGCAAGGTTGTTATCGCAAGACTTCTCTGTCATCTGCAGATACTCGGCTGCACAGCGAAGAGCGGCCACATTATGAACTGTTATCTCAAAATTGACTTCATAGCAGAACTTTGCAGCCTTCTCAAATATCTCAGGTCCTCCTGGTATGTCTGTCAGATCAAGTCTCCCAAGATCTGATTCCTTAGACTCCAATATTAGCCTTCTTATGTAGTTGCTCTTTGCTACTAGCATGAACTGTTAACCACCAACGTAGGCATTGTCAATTACATCCACTTAAGGTTTGTCATGATTTAAAGAGGACAAAAGCACTGGTAATCATAATTAAGAGAATTGATTAAGTTGCTAATAAAAGCATTTATTTGTTGTTTGCCAAGCTCATTTCCAATTCCTTTCTATATCAACCAAGATTTTAGGCACAGTTTTTTAAGGATAAAAATTAGCCTGGCAAAATTGATATGTACCCAATTACTTCAGCCGAATTGAACTATTTGAACCTCCACCCCCTAGAGTATCTGAAATTATATAATCTCATTTGACATGAAATGACCTTGATTCGAGTCACACCCGATGAAGAAATTAATATGAACAACATTGATTGATTGTCCATAAAAAAAAATTAGTACCTATCGGGGTGAAGCTGCTGAACATAACTAAAATCGATCTAAACCACTCGTTTGTCACCTCTATTAAGAACTATCAAATGTATATTGTGTATTTTATGTACTCAGAGAGGATGAAATTGTTAAATCCCGTAAAAAAGTTGAATCCGTCGATTATGTAGACTTAATGACGCCTGAGCTCTTCTTAACACCAATTTGACAAGGAACCTCTAAAATTTATGTTTATATCAAATGTATAGTGTGTATTTTAGGCACAGTTTTTTAAGGGTAAAAATTAAACTATGGTATACCCATCTATCAAAGACCTCTCCTTTTTTATACCATCTGGCTAGTCGGCTTCATGCTATACTATGGAAGCCCCTATTATGAAAGGTGAAAAGAACAAGCTAATACTTCCTCCGTTTTCTTGTAATGGTTAGGCTTTCCTCTTTAGTCCCTTTTTTTTAATTGTTACACTTCACTTTTTCCTTATATGTAACCTATCACATTAACTTTTCACATTTTTCCACCTCATATACTCTACCACCCATTTTAATTATCCACCCAAATCCTTCTCACCTATCCTATTTTTCTCTCTATTCTTTTCCTTGATTTTTGCACAATTTTCTTAGTTCTCCCCAACGTGGAGTGTAACAATTAAAAGAAAACGGAGGGAGTAGTAGAGGGAAGAATTTTGGTACCTTATGAAGCGAAAAAGCCGCTTCTCCAACTTCTATAACAATATCAGTTGGAATCTCTTGTGAGAATACCCTGTCATCAGTGTAAAACAAAACCAATTTAGCCTATATATATCTTTTCGAACATAACATGAGAAAGATATGAATATCGAGATAAAATTACCATTGGCCAGTTCTCTCCAAGGCAGAAGTGCCAGTCCTCTCCATGGTAAGTGAACGTCGACGAGGGTTCAACGCTGTTGCACTCATGATATTCTTTTTAACACCTGATGAGCTAAAATGTCAAGCACAACTATATATCTAACTATTATACTCGACTATTCTTTATAAGAAATTCTTACGTTACATATTCGGATAAGATTTGTTGCAGTATATATTGATGATTAGACACACGTACATAAAATGAAATGAAGATTACAAATAGCACAATGGTGTGAAAGGAAGCAAGACTCGGAAATCTAAAGAAAAGGGATCTAGGCAATGAACTCCTATGACCGTAACCAAAAGCTGTACTCTAGTTGAGTCAGCTAAAAAAGTTGAGTTCTAAGAAAAAGTTTACTTTGCTACATCTTCAGCACAATTTATTCTACATATAAAAGTAAACAAATAAAGACCAAGCAAAATCTAAAAAAATATTTTTTGACATCTAAGTAAACAAAATGGAAAAAAGAATCATATCACAAAGATCAAATAAAGTACTCCACTATAATAATGCCTCTATATTCATAGACCTTTTCAGATACAAAGCTTTGAGTAAGAGAAATTCTTTACATAAGAAATGGATAAACAATAATGAGCTAAAAAAATATGAGTAGAATAGAATTAAAGGCAGGAGGCTTACCTTGACTGGAGTGGTTGACTAGAGCTTGCAAGAACTGAGAGGAAATTTAAGATGTGAAGGGAGGGAATGGAGGAGAGGGGAGGTGGGGGAGGGGGTTTACCATTAGGAGGCAAGGGATGGTAGTCACTTTTATGCAACTTGAACATTTATTTTAATTTTGGTGGGGGCAATCCTTGTGTGGACGATATAAACTCTCGCATGAAGCATGTAGATATGCAAATCTATAATCACAATACAAAATACAAAATCTACTTATCTAACTACTACTATTCCTTCTCTTAAAATATATCCAATGTTAATAATTTACATATCTTGACTAACATCTTCATATTTTCATGACGTATAACTGACTCGACCAACTGCTTTAAAAAACACTTGTTATTTCTTAATAAGTGTTGAATTAATCAAAACACCAATTAAGAAATTTTCGAGTTATATCCTTTAAAATACAAATTTTCTTCCCCTATGTGTATTACATGTAGAAAATACCTCCTACAATCATTAAAAATTTTACGTTGTATAACCAAATTTTCCTCAACCAATCAAACTATTTAATATATTATCGTTGTTCTAGAAAGTCTAAAACCTCATTTTTCGAGATTATGTGATCGAGGAATGTATTACCACATATAATTATAGGAAATCTTTATCTGCCTCTCCAACCCGCCCGGATCAGTCTATCAAGAAAATGATGCCTCTGAAGTTGGTTGGAAACACTTTAGGACTTAGTCTGGCTATTACATCATCCGAGAATGAGATCTCTTAGCTTATCATAGATCGGACTATTTTCTCGAAAAACTCCGGATCTCGATAAAAGTGGAAGATGGTGCAAGATTGAATCTCTTCAATCGAAGCTTCCTGCTTGATTCCTTTTCGCGAGTTTTCGCTAGGAATTATTTCATGGGATCAAGCACTACTGAATTCAAAAGGCAATTTCAACTCTTAGCCTAGTAAGTAGCAAACATAGATTGATCAGGATCTTGTTGTTAAAAGACTAATCCAAAATAAAGATATATCATATCATAGACAATTAGACACATAGATGACGACCTACTAAGTAAAACTCATAAGATATAGTCATTTTTAGAAAGAAAGTCACTTTTGTTTTTATATTCATACTAGTTTACCTGATAATCTACATGACAATCACAATCAGAATTCAAAGTCTCTCTCATTTTTTAACTTTCTGTAATTTGAAATGGATCGACGATCGCAATCATAGTTGTTTTCCTTCCATTCAATACTGTGAATGCGAGTTTTCACAGAGAGTATGTCGAGAGAATTATTGGCAGCTTTGCATTTTTGGCTATGAAGATGCCACGTCAGTGGAACAACTCACATGTTAAGCTGACAGTGGGACCCAAGCACAAAATTTCTGAGTTGTTGAATGAAATCTGAGTAAGCAAAATGAAACATATTGGCACGTGGTACACTTTGTAGCCAAAAGAACTAGATATGCAACCAATCACAAAATCTCTAAATTCACTCTTAGGCCCTGTTCTTTTGAACTTATTTTAGCTGAACTGAACTGAACTTATTTTATTTTTGCTGAACTGAACTTATTTTTGCTGAACTGAACTTATTTTTACTTATTTTTGCTGAACTTCTAAACATGCTTGACAAAAAAGAACAGGGCTCGATTTAGAAATTGAATTTCTAAACATGCATGCAGTTGAAAAAAAGTTGAAAGTATTTGCAAGTTGCATGGATGCATGATTGTGGTTCGGGTTGGCCGTAGTCTCGTTGAGCTAATGGCATGATATTGGGCCGGGATTTTTGGAAGATATAAAAAAAGTGGGACATTTCAGATCTTATAATCGAGCAACACAAATATAGCCAATCTATGTACAAACTAGAAATTTAAAATGGGTCATGATTTGGTTATTGCTTTTATAGGTTGGATTTTTTTCGCCAATTATAGTCCTTTAAAGTCTCGACTTTATTAATTACAGTCATTTCATTTGAATCTCTTCAATTGCAGCCTTAAAAAACCAACCACTTTAGGGTCAAATTGGCCTGAATATGACATCACTATTTGACATTAATTAAGTTACCAACGGTCATTTTTGTCAAAGGAGAGGACATGAGGGTTTTGGAGGGAAGTGGAAGAGGGCCAATAAATTTAACTAAGATAAAGACAAAAACTACCATTGGTAACTTAACTAGGGTCAAATAGTGGCGTCATATCCAGGCCAATTTGGCCTGAAAATGGATTTGGACTGCAACTTAAAAGTGGTTGGGTTTTTTAAGACTGTTGTTCCGGTATGGAGTAAATGCAGTTGGAGTGAACCGGTATCCTTCAAATATGTAAGCCGGTTTGATGTCCTGCAAGACATAGCACGTAAACTAACCTCGGGGGTTGATCCGAGGAACACTCATCCGATGCCTAAGTTATTAAAGGGTAATAACAGGTATATCTCAAGTAAAGTATATTAGTATATGTGAACGTACCTTATGACTCAGATCATGGGGTATTTATAGGAGCCGGCAGTGTCCCAATCAAGGTAGGACACTGCTCCTATTGGTTGGATACAATTATATCCTCTTCTGATACTTATCTTTAGGCCCATATGCGCATTGAGTAAGTACTGGATAAGAACCAGGCCCATTAACGATGGCCCAAGTGAATGATACTGGGATGGTATCTGAAAGTAGCCGGCATGGCGTAGATGCCGGTGTCGTATTGACTCATTCCCAGTCAATGGGATTTCCTTAGATGGATTGACCATGACGGTCAATAGTGGTCCAGTTGGACGGGTATAAAACTTAAACATCCCCCATACAACTAGCCCCCAAGCCGGTATGTCTAGTACAGGCATATCCTGCTTAGTCAACGTTAAACCGTCATGAGTAATGCGAAAAACACGCCTTAGTTAGAACCGTCAGAAATTTCTGGAAATAGGGTCGGCTTGTGGAATACGAATCGTCGTCTAGGTTTGTGCGAGGATGTGACTAGTGTGCCAGTAACTGCCCACGGTTGTTTCAGAGCCGAAAACCACGTGGCGTGATCCGGACGGGAAGGCGAAGAGTCACCTGATTCGAGCCATGAATTCCTCTATAAATAAAGTTTGGCCAACCTCATTTTCTCATTTTCACATTGCTCTCAAACTTTCAAGCAATTATTACTCAGCGAATTCCCTCTGAGCCCTAGCGTTCTTTCGCTCGTAAATTCCTCGATTCTCAGTCAAATCGCCTGTTATCCAGTGCAAATTCTTCGTCATGACATTCCGAACCATACTCTGCCATTCTTTAGAGCTTTAATACCTGTCGATTTGACACTTGCTCGTGTTCTTGCCAATTTTCTATTTCCAGGTATTTCCTAGAAATTCCTTCTTTCGCAATATTTGCTTTTAATCATGTCTTCCAATTCTAATTCCCAAAATGTTTCTGAGAGCCCCCAATTAGAGGTGGCAAACGGGTCAAACGGGTCAAACGGGTCGGGTACGGGTCGGGTCATTACGGGTCGGTTCATAATCGGATCAACTTTGTGTTCGGGTTACGTTCGGTTCGGGTCGGGTCGGGTCCGTTCGGATACGGTTTAGTTTCGTGTCCGTTAGATTTCGGGTCGGATTAGGTCGGGTCGGGTTAAAACGGGTCGGGTTAGGTCGGGTTTTTATTCTAGAAAATAAATAAAGCACATATAAGACTAATAAAACTAAGTTAAATAGTTAATGGGAAGTGGTTAAGTCATATATAGTATCTCACGATAATTTTTTTCCTTAAATTTCTTTAAAAAATAACTAATATGACAACTTTTCGGGTCGGGTCGGGTTCGGGTCATCATTATCGGGTCAAATTCGGGTCGGGTCACTTTCGGGTCGGGTAGATTCGGGTTCGGGTTATTTCGGGTCTATTTGCTTCGGGTCGGGTTTGGGTCGGGTCGGGTTATTTCGGGTTTCGGGTTCATTTCGGGTCATTATTTTCGGGTGGAAAACGGGTTTTGGGCCGGGTATTTTGGGTCGGGTCAACGGGTACGGGTTTGTTTTGCCGGCTATACCCCCAATCCATAACCAATAGCGACTTTAACTCCGATAGTAAATCCTCTAGTCCGGTAGCGTCTGATAACTCTCCGGTAATAGATCTAACCAAAGAACATAGGAGTAAGTTTATCCATGACTGTAGTACCTCTGGCAAAACCCTTGAGGAGCCGGTATTGCACGCTTCTCCTCTTACCGCAATTAAAGCTTTTGGAGCAGCCATAGGATTACCGGTATCTTGGCCAATACGGTACTATGTTGGGGTTAGCAGAACGCTCCCCTTTGTTGTTTCCCTCATTGGCCGGCATCTCTGGGAATCCCCCTGGTGAGCCCTCGTCTTCTAGACCGGCAGGGGTTTTGGAGGAGGGTGCACCAAACTCTCAATTGTCTGATGACGATATGAATGAGGATGCAGGCATGGAGGATGAAGTATCCTCAGTTGCTTCCGAAGATGTGGACAGTGTCGTTCGCGACATGCTGTCAGATGATGAATCGGTGTCCCTGGAAGCCGATGACGATGAAGATCCTCCCGAGCTTATCCTGGAGGATAATGATGAAACTTTGGACGATCAGTACATGCCCCCCAGCGAGGCTGTCAGCCCTTCCTTCATACAGATCGACAAGGGTTGGAGGAGGACAGCTATGAACAACAATTTTTGCCACAAAGGAGAATAATATTTTGCTTTTCCAGACGGGTATGAGCTGGTGCTGTCGTCTGAGGGGTGCCGCGTGGCCGATTGCCCACCTAGGCATGTAGCTATCTATGCGCACATGTTAGATTTCGGCCTCAGATTCCCCCTTGACCCATTCATAGTCAAGATTTTTAAGGCTTGGAATATATGTATATCCCAACTCACACCGTTATCGTGGCGTAACTTGATATGCTATGCCTGGACCGTCCGGTATAAGAGGTTTCCTGGGACCTTGAATCTCTTCCGGAAACTTCACTAGATCAAAGAAGACGGTTCCGCCAAGGGCAAGGGTAAGGGCAAAAATAAGAGATCTAAGGCTGACAAGGAACTTGGCCAGGGTGGCTGGATGTCTATATACACCAAGCAGAAAAAGCTGACAGGGTATCCCAAACTAACGTCCTTGAAGAATTGGCAAGACCGCTTTTTCTGGGTCAGGATGCCAAGTGATTTCCCTTTACGCCGGTATTGGACGAAACCTCATCCCAGGATGGAACATATTCCTAACCGACGTTTAACGCGCCGAGAGTTAGCGGCCTTTAAGTTCTCCGAGGCTTCTACCAAGCCAGGGCCTAAGGGCGGCAAACCCGTCCCTGTGCCGCTAACTTGGTTACCCCATGCCAAGTACATATTGGGTAATGCGGCCCTTTCCGCTCTTGGCTTTTGTCAACCTGAACCACATGGTAATTAAGGATCATACCGGTGTTATGGATCTTGATCTTCTTGTTTGTCATCTATTACTACCGTAATACCTTGAATTTATCTGACATGAATCTTAAACTTTTCAGGCCGGGAACATCTGATCCAGGAAGCTCTCCATCTTAATCAGATTTACATACCGATCAGCAACATGCCTCCCAGACCTTCTAGGAAGTTCACCTCAATTCCCCCCAGCATCGGTGGCCGGGGTGGAAAGCAAGGCCGAGGTGCCGGCCGTGGTGACGGTGGTAACCAAGCGCCTGGGAAGGCCATCCAGCCTCCCCCAAAGAAGGCTACCCCTGTCCCTTAGAAGAGGAAAGCCGAGGGGGAAAGTGACAAAGACCCCAACCAGCCTCCTACTAAGGTCCCTCAAAAAGAGAAGGCCGAGAAGGAGGCCCAGGGGACAGAGAAGGATCCCAAGGGCTTACTCTCGGGACGCGTGGCCGAGGTGGGGTCCTCATCTTTAAGGCCCAAGATTTATAATCAGCTCACGTAGCCGGCCATGATTCCTAAATTGCAGCATTTTGCCCAGCTGCGGAAGGCCGGCTTCATTAAACAAGCCGAGGTGCAGGTACCAGAAATCCTCCGGAAGAGGTGGGCCGGTCCCTAGTTCATGACGGCGAGCTGTTTCATCCTAAGCTCAACGCCCTTGATGATGAATCGCTATTGCTGGACCACCCCCTTGAAGGCGGTAATTTAGGCTACCGGTTGCTGAAGGGCCTGCAACTCAAGTACGACATGCCTATGGAGCAAGTCCAAGCAGCTGCTGTTGTGCATGCCCACAACTTGGCCGTGGTGAGATATATTCTTGTGTTTGATTTCTAAGTATCTTAACGGCTTTTTCTCTAGTTATCATTGTTTAACTTCCTTATGCTTTGTCTTGCAGTCAGCGCACTCCGGTAAGGAACTCTGTTATCTTTACCGATACTTCCAGGGTGCCTATTATGGCGAAGTCGATAGTCACTAGGCCACCCAGGACCAGCTGACCGCTAAAAATGCGGAGCTGGTAAACGTTACTAATGAGCGAAACAAGCTCAAATCGGCACAGACCGACATGGACAAGGTCAAAGCCGACCTGCAATCGGCCAAAATGCTGAACAGCAGCAATCAGCTCCTCCTAAAGAACAAAGAGGTCGAGCTGCAAAAGCTTAAGGAAGAGCTTCAAGCTGCTAGAGGTCGGGAAGCCAACGCCGTGGTTGAATACCGGCGGTCCATAGACTTTGTCAATCGCTTAGCCAACCGATATAACGGGGGTTGGGCTGTCGCTATGCGGTGCGCCAGGCACGCCTTCCCCGACATTGATTGGGGCAAGGTAGAGGAGGCCTATGGTCGCCGGGAGTTCGAGATCCCGGTGGAGAATGAGACCCTGGACTATAGGGTCACTAAGGCAGACATTGCCAATGCTGACCCCCGCTTTGAGTTCGAGGAGCCGGAGGACCAAGGCGATGTCGCCAAGGAGACCGTTAATGACAGTGTCGTTGAGACTAATGATGTTGTTATACTGGATAGTCCCGCGCTTAAATCCGTCGCGGTGCCTACTAAGGAAGAGTTGAAAGCTTCCGATGTTGAAGTCAATCCGGTGAGAGCGACAGATATCGACAAAGCTGCTGCTTCCGAGCTTGTTTAGGGTCCCAGCTCAGGCCTTCCTTTTTCCGTTTTGTTTTGTGGAACCTGTCCTTGTCGTGTTGTCTGTGGCCGGCTTATTACTCTTTTTTGGCATAGGTTGTAATCGACTGTTTATCAATGAAATTTATTTTGCAAACTCTTATGTCGGTTACGCAATTTATTTAGTAATTTACGTTTTGTACGCAAATGGTGTACTATCATAACGGCAGATCCACGTAGGCTCATAGACCGGTGAATAGATTTATTTGTCTGTCTTATTCCAGCAGGTCCACTAGGGTAGGTGACCGGTTTAGAGTAGAATTAACCCTGTACATTCTTTCTTGTCGGCGGATCCGTATTAGGTCATTGACCAGCAAGAGGTGTAAGGACCGCTTCCTGTCGGCAGATCCAAGAAGGTCATTGACCGACATGAGGTATCTTGGGTTGGCAGATTCACATAGGTCATTGACCAACTCCAAGTCTAGTGTCTGTTTGGTTTCTCTTAACGGCAGATCCACGTAGGTCATTGACCATCAGGGGACTTGTTTCATTCTTTCAAATTCTCTTGACGGCAGATCCAAGTAGGTCATTGACAGTCAAGGAACTATAAATAAACTGCACGCATAGTAGGTTAGAAGAAACTCATCTTATTGAAAATGGCTTTTCCAGGCCGTACCGGAATTATTAATCTCAAAGCAAATAATACTAGTTTTGGCTACAATGCCTTACTACTAAGTAATGCTAATCATGGCAACAGTGCCGCTTTATTATTAACTATGTAATTAAACAAAGAAAGTAGTTAAACAACGTACTTTTTCAGCACGCTGGCATTCCAGCTGTTCTTAAGCAATTTGCCTGACATATCTTCCAGCCGGTACACGCCTGGGACTATTTCTTCCTTCACTAGGTAAGGTCCTTCCCAGTTGGCTGTCAGTTTACCCTCAGCGTGGGCAATCCCTGTAGCCGTTGTGCGTCTGAGAACTAAGTCTCCCTTCTCTATTGGACGGCTTCTCACTCTCTTGTTGTAGGCTTTGCTTATTCGGTCTTTGTATGCGGTTGACTTAAGTTCCGCAGCGAGTCTTACCTCCGGCAAGAGATCGAGGTCTTCTTTGTGCAATTTGCCATTCAGTTCTGGGTCGTAGTTCAGGATCCACCAATTTGGTAACCCAACTTCGACCGGTAGCACAACCTCGGCGCCGAATGCCTATCTGAATAGGGTTTCCCCGGTTGCTTCTTTCTCGGTGGTTCAATTTGACCATAATACAACTGGGACCATGTCGGCCCACGCGCCCTTCAAGTCATCTAGTTTCTTCTTGAGTGCGTTCAAGATCTGCTTATTGGCGGCTTCAGCTTGGTCGTTGCTCTAGGGATGACACACGATGAGTACGCGAATTTGATGCCATAGGGACTAAGGAAGCTCTTTATTGGCCCACAATCAAACCGGACGCCATGGTCCATAACTATCCCCATAGGAATTCTGAACCATGTGATGAGGTTCTGCCAGATGAGCTTCTTGACCTGATTTGCCGTTCTCTTTGCAGTCGGCTCCGCCTCAATCCATTTTGTGAAGTAATCAATTTCCACTATTAGGAATTTCCTTCCTCCAGATGCCGGTGTGAACGGTCCTATGATATCCATCCCCCACTGAGCGAAAGGGATTGAATTCAGGATTGGCTGCAAATCATTTGCCGGCTGATGGATAGCCAGCGCAAACCTTTGGCACTTGTCGCATTTTTTCACGTAGGCTTGTGCATCTGCCAGCATTGTTGGCCAGTAGAAGCCGGCTCTCAGGGCCTTCAATGCCAGTGTCTTTCCTCCGATATGATTTCCACATATTCCTTCGTGAATTTCCTCTATGATCTTCATGGCTTCGTGGGCCGTTACGCACCTTAGGAGTGGGAGTGAAAGACCTTTCTTGTATAGTTGCCCTTGAAAGACGCAGAACCATAGGGCTTCTCTTTGTAACTTCTTGGCCGCCATCTTGTTAGTGGGTAAACTGTCTGTCAATTTGTACGCCAGTATCTCGTCGTACCATTCTTTTCCCTAGCTGACTTCGTTTACTTCCGCTTTGGCGACATCTATGATTCTTTCCGGCAGCATCTCTATCATGATACTGCGCTTTAGATCAGTGGTACTTGAGCTAGCTAGCTTGGACAGGGCGTCCGCCGCCATGTTCTCAGTTCGAGGAACCAAGACTACCTCAAAGCTCTACAGTACGGTCGTTATCTGCTTTACCTTGTGTAGGTACTTCTGCATTACCGGCTCTCTGGCTTCATAAGTGCCCTATATCTGACTTGATATGAGCTGGGAATCTGTTGTCATCCTTATTTTCTTAGCTCCAGCCGTTATCCACAAGTTGATCCCTGCTATTGCCGCTTCGTACTCCGCTTGATTGTTGGATGCCTTAAACCCAAAGCGGACAGCATATTCAAATGTGTCCCCCTCTTGAGACGTCATGACCACTCCGGCACCTGCTCCTATTTGGGCCGCGGAGCCGTCCATATATATTTGCCATGTACCGGCTGGCTCCTAAATTTCTTCGCACGTGGTCTCGACTATGAAGTCGGCCAAAGCTTGAGCCTTGATAGCTGTGCGTGGCCGATATTCGATATCGAACTCAGACAATTCGATTGCCCATTTTAGCAGCCTACCGGTCGTGTCCAGCTTATGTAGCGCTTTCTCTAATGGCTGGTTGGTGAGCACTTGGATGGTATGGTTAATTTCTAAGATACAGACGACGAGAAAATCTAATGGTAGAAAGTCTCTCTATGAACCAGTTGGGTGTGTACTCCTACCATTTTGTTGTTGTGTTAGCCAAAATTCTAGATCATCTACTTACAAATTCAAAATCTGAACTATAATTTCGAAATTGTTTCAAATTATAGGTACGTCTTGATTATATGGTGTTCAGCTGTATAATTCAACCACCATGACCCCGGTAGCGGAATAATCGAGTTCGATCACTCAATACCCCCATTTTTCATCTCATGCAACAAGAAAGATAAAAAAAAGGGGAAAGAAAGAGGAAGTGGCCTACTCCAGGTAATCTCTCTAGTCTTTTGGGTTCCCTTTTTGATATATGATTGGTGATGTTAGTGGTTCTATTTCTAATGATGTTGCAATTAGTTTATATAAGTTTATTAATTGTAATTAAGCAAATTTATATGCCCAGATTAGTTCTTTTGGACATTTCTTAAGCTGAAAATTTTACTGTAATTTGGACATTTCCTTAGTTCTTGTTCTACATTAGATTAGCCGATGAATTCCAAAGGAGCTTTAGTCTTCTCTAATTGTATTGACTTCAAGAGTTCCCTTCAAAATGTTGATTTATTTTTCCCCTGAGTTTCAGTTTCCACTACGTTATTTTTTTAGAAAATTTTGTTGGCATTTGCAATACATTATCGTGAATCCTAGCATAGACTTGAATTTCCGATAGTAAACCTAACATAGACTTGTATGCCTCTCTTTAGAGGGTTCCAATTTTGCAGTCAGATCAGAGTATTTTTCACTCTCTTAATGTGATAAATGGGTTCGAGCCAATCAGATCTTTAGATTTTCCAGCTCACAATGAGCTTATCTCAGTTACGAAGGTGCAATCTTTATCTATCCCTAATCTATTTCCCTCGATTTATCAACAGTTAGTGAATCGTTGTCCATCATTGATATCCTAGACAATGCTGAATGTCAGCAATATAGGATGATTCCAGCGTGTTCTCGTTGTAGACGCTCATTGTTGTCTTGTTTCATCAATCGATTTTTTTTTTGGGACTTTTCCCTGTGAATTGTTAGTTCTTTGCATGCGGTAGACATAAAGTTCCTTTTGTCATTTACCTTTAAATTGCTCCTTGTCAATTACTAATAGCATCTTCTTTTTTCCCTTCTCAAAAGATGGGGGATGAGCTGGTGCAGGCCTTTGGCTGTTGAAGAGCACGTTTGGAATCTGAGTGTATTCTTGCAGTTGTTACCGTTGGTAAGCCATAGGAAAATAAGAATTGATCAATACTCGTTTAATTGTTAGAATTTTGATGATCATGCAAGGTACTCTTTCCCTACATCCTAAAGTCGTGAATAGCATTCAAGTTGCCTAACAAATTACACTTTTGACCGTACATGATGAAATAATTCCCAGTGTACATTGACTAACAAATTTCTATTTAATTCACTACGTCGCTCCAGTTTGAGGAGCATTAAATTTTACACACGTTTAGTCCGTGGATTTGTGCTTTCCCAAACAATCCATTATCTTATTCTTAGTTCACTTGATCAATTCCTTAATTCGACCATTTCTCTTGCTTGCTTCCTGCTTTTTTCCTCCACACCTAACTCAACTCAATTTTGCTAACTGTTTTTATGAATTTTGCTTATCCAAATCAAGAATTAAGGTATAACCACAACTGGTATTATGCTTTTAAAGGGAGACATAGTTAGATAAAGTATATGCTTTCTCCGTTCTGTTTTAAATGAAACATAGCGCCTTGGCACGGGGATTTAGGAGAAGAGAGTGTGCTATGAATTATATTTTCTGGGTTTCTCTGAAAGTTCATCCTATACATAGAGTACTTGAAATTTATGATTTTCGTTTACCCAAATCTCTAATTTCTCAGTTATTTCAATTCTTTTCCCATTTTGTATAGATGTTAATGCAACAAATTCTTTTCAGTTTCTAAATTAGGAACTCTGTAAAAAGTAAGCACACATTTGAGTAACTCTTATACCTTTTGCAAATTAAAGTTCTATCTTGTGTATAATGTTGATGATCTTGATGTTGTGGGGTTGAATTTCAATTAAATTTAGCAACTTTTACCTTTATTTAAGTTATGTTAAGTAAGCACACATATATAAAGAATGTCTAACCCGAAGCACAAAATTCTTCAATAACTGTATTTTGCAAGAAGACAAATTACTTTTCCTATATAATGTGATGGGTGAATGTTAGGGTTATGGGTGCAAGCGGAAGCAAATATTTAGAGATTTAGAAAAAAGAGATATAGTTGAATATACGACAAGAAAGTCATATAAATGGACACACAAATTTAACTTGGGAAAAGTCCTGAAGAGGCACAAATCGACGAACAACGAGCACCCAATAATCCACTATATGAAAAATAGATTATAACTCTGACTATCTACTAACAATTCACGAAGGAGTAATTGAGCGGGACACTGGAATTTGAGAGTAGGGAGATTGTGTGTATAAAAGGATCTAATTGCTCAATTTCTTAGAGAGTCAAACATTCTCCTAATAGGTGCCAACAATTATCTCGGAAGTGGAGGTAACTTACATTGTAGATGATCTCTAAGCCAAAATATTGTGTGTATAGGAAGAAATCATTGAGGCTCGGAGCCTTGGAGGATAATCTATGGATTATGTTGGTGGATCTATGTAGCTTCTTGTGGATGCCTAAAATAGAATTCAATTGTTTATAGAGGTGCCTAAATTGGTTGACTAATGCCAAAAAGAATAGAGGTCTCTAGCATTGATTCCATGAAAAAAATGTAGAATATTTTGCCTTTTGCTCTTCATATCATAATTTTGCTCGAGATTTCTAGATTAAGGTGTGCACTTAGAAGATATCTTAGGATGATCAATTCTAATTTGTAAGAGCACCGACCTTCATGTAAAGAAGTTGAGATATATATACCCTTGAATAGGAAAACATAATGTGGGCCATAGAGGAATTTGGGCCACACAAACCCAACAATGAAAAATGAAACAATTTTATTTACCCACACAATGTGATGGTTGATATACAAGTTCACATTATTCATATAATGTGAGAAGGTGGGGGAGTGAGGGCAGGGGGTGAGAGGGGGAGCAGGAGAGTGAGGTGGGGGAGGGAGCGAGGGGCGAGGGTGAGAGGGAAGGGGGCGAGGTGGGGGGTGAGGGTGAAATAAGAGGGAGCGAGGGTAGGGGGTGGAGAGGGGAGGGACCGGAGGGGTGAGAGGTGAGGGGGAGAGTGGGAGTGAGAGGGAAGGGAGCGGAGGGTGATAGGGGATGAGAGGGTAGGGAGTGAGGGTGGGTGTTAGAGGGGGAGAGTGGGGGGTTGATAGGGTGAGAGTGGAGGAAGCGAGGGTAGGGGGTGGGGGGAGAGGTAAGGGGGTGAGGTGGGGTGGGGAGTGAGAGGAGAGGGAGCCCGAGTGGAGGGTGAGAGTGAGGAGGCACGGGAGTGAGCGGAGTGGATAGGGGAGGGGATGAGAAGGGCGGGGCGTATGTGAGAGTGAGGAGGGAGGAATTAGGGAGTCAGTGGATGGAATACCACCTTTTGGGGTATTTTACTTGATTTAAGAGGTCTGCTTACCTATAGGTTTGTTTCCTAACTGTTTTGCAATTAATTGAATATTCACAACATTACTGCATCAGATGTGTTTATTAAGTTCTCTGGCTAATTGGTGATCGATTTATCTATGATGACAATGATCTTGTTGGTTATATAGACTCAAAAGTTTTGACTACACTTGTGTAGATCTACTATTGGTTCTGTTTCCTTCTTTGCTGTTGACTAGCGCCTCAGGTGCCGGTTTTGTGTAAGTTTGAGTGGTGCAGGGATGACTGATGAGGTGTTGAAAGCACTTTCTGCTTCTTTACACAAAATT
Organism: Beta lomatogona; assembly: GCA_947646795.1. Taxonomy (NCBI): domain Eukaryota; kingdom Viridiplantae; phylum Streptophyta; class Magnoliopsida; order Caryophyllales; family Amaranthaceae; genus Beta; species Beta lomatogona. The sequence goes on along the minus strand of CANSNZ010000141.1, from coordinate 516,767 downwards.
ATTGTTGAAAAGCCGAACTTTTCAAAAAGGAAATCTACACCACATCACAAGAAGTTCTAATTTTGATTGCTCTACAACAATTAGAAAGTCAGTAATTTGTATCCAGGAAATCTACACCACATCATAGATGATAAACTTCTCCATAGGACGCTTACATATGTCACGAAATACGGCTTCTTCCATTAGCTCTTTTTGGTATCTACTAATTCTTGAGTGGGAGCATGGCTCAGTTAGTGTAGGAGGTTCCACAGAAAGCCTGATAGCATCTACTAAACCAAATTCTCGCAGATACTTTTTCCATACCTGGTCTTTACTCAGGAAGTTAGCCCATCCATCACCGTCAAGCTTTACAATATTTGTTGAAGAACCCTTCCCAACTGTCATCCAGCCTTCATCTAAATCATCATCTATCAATGTTATTACCTCGCTCAGAATATGATAACTGTCAGTGGTCTGTTTGAGCCTGAGTTTTGATCTTCTGATACTTTCAAGCCGCTCCCAAAAATAAGATATCTTGGTAAAAGAGATATAGTGGCTTGTTTCTCGCTCTCTATAGCACAAACTATGTTGCTTCCAGGTACCCTTAGGTGGTTTTTGCCAACATAAAGCACCTCAACTTGTGCACCTAAGCTTTGGATGCCCTTAATTTCTTTGCCAAACTTTCTTACACACTCAATATTGTTGCCTCCATGAATGAAAATCGTTCTTCCTTCTTCGACCTGAAATTATTGTGAGTTCGTCATAATTAGTGCAAAAGTTTACTACAATAAAAGCAGAGCAGCTCCCAAAATGTTAGCTATGATCATACCACTTGGTTAAAAAGGGCTCAATACTGTCAAGTAAGAGTCTCAGATTCCATCTCTCTTTTTTCCTATGTTACCCGGACTCGGCAAAATTTGCCAAATACCGATGTCGGTACGACACAACACCGGCACGGGTACGAAATCCGTGTTAGATCCGGCAACTTTCACTTGGACACGGCGACGCTAAAACCCTAGATGCTCAAAGAGGAGAAGAAGAGGATAAGAGAAAAAGAGGATAACTCAACTCTACTCGCCGACCGGAGCTTCAAACTCGCCGCCGGAGCTTCTGTCTTTCTTCACTTCTCTTCCTTTTCTCTCTTCGATATTCTTCCTTCTCTCTCTTCTATATTCTGCCGTCTCTTCATCTTCTCATCTTTTCTTTTCCTTTTTCTTTTGCCCTTTATGGCTTTATGAGTCACGTGACTTGTTGCCTCCTTTTTTTGGCTTTTTCTTTTTCCTTCCCTCCTTTCCTTCCTCTGTTCTGCACTGTGCTTTCTTTTTTTAATTATTTTTGCTCTTCTTAGTTGTTGTTCTTTTTAAACAAATACCTTAATATTATTAGTATTATTTTTTTGAAAAAGTAATTTTATTAGTATATTGTAAATGGAAAATTATAATTTCTAAATTACCGGATTAATTATTAAATTTTATATTATATTTTTTTTCGCCATTCCCGTACCCGGGTTCAAAATTCGGACAGAGTCCCTGTGTCCTAATTTTTTTAAAGTGTCGTACCAGACACTCGGATCCGTACCCATACCCGGCACTCCTAGCCGAGTCCAGGTAACATAGCTTTTTGCCATAACTCCTCTTCTCTTAACGCTGAGAATGGGTAAGCTTCAGCTCCCCATATCCGTACAATGTCAACAACATTTATATTAGTAACAGTTCCCGTAGGCTCCATGACAACCATAACAGGGTGACCATTGAATTTCCACTCCTTTTTTGCATAATTGATTGTTGTTGAGCTCAGTGACATTGGTTGTTGAATGGAGTACCATTGCAAGGAGTTTGAGAAAAGATTGAAGAGTGTTACTTCATTGTTACTCCAATTCTCAGAAATTGAGATGGGGATCCATAAGATATCATAGCTTCTATTCAGCATATTGTGCAGAAGATGATTATATGTCTGTTGAACCAGTAAAAGCAATTCATCTAAGGGCAGGATTTATGGTTTTAAAATTAACAGTTAAAAACCTTGTTCTTCAGTGAGTTGATGCCAACTTGTCACAAGAGAATACCGCGTTACACCACTGCGGAGAACAACCAATGTCCAAAACCTGTCAAAGAAGTGTTAGTAGCGATGAAAGAAAAGATTCTGATCCTTTTAGTTTCTCTTTTGCATTTGTTAGCCATATCTTCTACGGATCTTCGTCAATTTCTTCCTCTCAATTAGCTTTTTTTTTTCCAGATTTCACTCCACCATGTGACTTTCTCTGCAATATCGAACTTCTGAGGGCTCATAATTCATCTTACAAAGACTTTGAGAGAGAAGAGAGAATGAAAGCAGCATAAACCTGTGGTGATTGGATTTTAGTATGCTTCATCCTTGAGGTAAGGTTTCATTTCAGTTGGTGTTTTCCAATGTTTTAAGGATTTTTTTTTGTTTTTTTATGTGTTCTGGTTATGTGAAATACTGAAATTAATTGATTACAAGATTAAATCCATACCCATTAAAAAGCAAGGAGTTACCTTATTATAGCTTAGGAACAATGCTTTGACTATTTTGCCCTTGCACTTGTATGATTGCACACTCCTGTCCTCCAACCTTACCTTAACATGTTTTTCCTTGTTTCACTTCACACGTTCTTTTTTCCTGGTGTTCCTCCAAATCGTTCATCTTGCTTTACCATAATTTCTTCTCTTCTTCTCATTTCTGCAAGATGTCCCTTTCATATTAGTTTCTTTTTTTTAAGCTTGAACATCATGTTCAAATTCTGATGAATTTAGGGTTAACATTTTACATGATGTGTTCTTATTCGATCTTTGGGGAGTCCGACGTCTGCTTTCTTATCTCCGATGTTGTCATCATTTGTTGTTTCAGCTTCGCAACATGAGCAACAACAGCAGAGACTGGAACAGCAGAGACAGGTGAGGGGGTTTAATGGTTGCCTACTTGCTTTGTTATGTTTGAGTTTTGGATTTTAGGATATTTTTGGGTTGTTGATGATAACATTTTCACTCTTGTTTAATGGATTCAGCTCAAATTTGTGATTTGGTCTTAATTAGGTTTTGTGAAAGTTTTTTGCTGCTAATGTTGCAGAGATTCACATCTGGGCTATCCGTGATCTTAGTTGAGTTATTTTCGTTAAAATTGCTTTCTTGCTCTGGCTTTGCCGAATGTTACTTTTGCTCCTTAAAATACAATTAATTTCACTTTTGTGTTTCTGCAGACATAATTTCCAGATTTGTTCACCTTTCTTTCTCTCTCTTGGTCAGTTGCACTTTAGGGTTTTTGTGAGAGCAAGCTTCAAAGATCTCCATAGGCGGACGATGAATACAATAATTTGGAGATGGGGTAAGCCTTTTCCCTTTCGAGTAATCTGTATATTTTTGTATTACGCAAATCAGGGTTCCCGCGTCATTTTTTTCGCGCCTTCACGACACTTCTCTTAAATTAATTTGCTTTATACTAAGTTCGTTTATATAGAAGATTTAAGGTGTCTCCAATCAATTTTGGCAAAATGTTCTGGTGCTTGGTAGTTACACATTCATACTTCACTGACAACTAAATCAAAAGGTCTTGGCTTCTCAGCTGCTACTTTCCGGTTTCACTAGATGTGGAGTTGCTTTAGTCTACTTTTGAAGCAAGCTTCATGATTAATCTAATGCACCTACATCCTTAGAAGCTACGAGAGATAGATGGATCAGTAAATCCAAGAGAGGTGCATGCCTTGATCAGCGTTGTCCCCAAAAAAAATAAAGGAAATAAGATAAAGCTAGGAAATATAAGAAAGAACAAGGGCAGTTCATCATCTCTTACTATATACCGTTCTAGGTAACGCTTAGCTGCGTTCTACATAGCATCCCAGAATAAGTGAAGCAAAGTTGTGTGTTTGGTGCAATTTCTCTGTTCTTGTAAAAAATCTGCAGTGTTTTTAGGACTTTAAGATATTGAATATTTGGTTCAGAAATTTCTTCATCTATCCTTCAATAAAGATGTTCAAACTCATGGCATTTAAGTTCCTGACTACTTAATGTTCCGCATATTGGCAGCATATGCCGAGGAAAATGGAAATAAGTTTTTTCACTATGTAACTTACATCATTTATTGCTGTGAAACATATTACATTTTACATGAAATCTGAGTGTTTATGAAGCAAGTTGAGATCTAAAGTTTTGTATTTTAATGTAATTTTTTTTTGCAGAAAGTTGTTAGCAATTGAAAGAGATGGCTGACAAAAATTGCAGATCTAAATTGTTAATTTGTCACCTTCTTTCTCTCTCGTTTAAGCTCTCTCCTTTCAATGGCGGATTTCCAGCAATTGATACGAGAGCACGCTATTGTCTCTGACATTGGGCCTAGACAAATCAAAGTTTGGTTCCACAATTGCTGTTAATTTCCTTGTTTATTTCGGGCAATCCTTTTTCGGTTAGGTTTTCAATCCTTGTTTGTAATGCATTTTTCAGGGGTTACACTTAAAGAGTTACAGAAGATGTTTGCCAAATTTCAGAAATATTTATTTAGTTCATACTCGGATTGCTTCTTTAGTAGATTAATAAAATTATTATCATTTCTGAGTGTTAAAGTTTTTATTGTAATTAAGTATTTTTTTGGTTTTTGCCAATTTCCAGTTCTGATTGCCTTGATTAGCGGAGTGGACAATGATAATATGATTGCGTGTGTGCGCTCTTTTTATACAAATTTATTAATTTAAGTTTTATCTAAACATTTATTATGAGTATTTTAGGATTGGGATGTAGACCTTTCTTGGGCTTATAATTCAATACTACTTTATCTTCTTTTGAGGTGATAATAGGTCTCAGTTAATGTAAAATTTGTTTTTTCAATGTGGTTGATAATATGAACCAAATTTTGTTCTTTTTCGCTAATTTCCTTGAATAGAGAATGTTGATTAAGCTTGGGATAGAGTCTGTCCTCAATTTTCCTCAAACAGAACTCCCTCGAGGTTATCCTCCAAGGATTCAATACCTCCAGCAACATATGCCCTTTTTGAATCCTTGGAGGACAACCTCAAGGGAGTTCTGTATTATTTTGCATGCCTTCATCAGTTTTACCATTGATTAAAGAGGCCTGTTAGTTCTCTTTTGACATTTGGAAAACTTCACAGGATTGAAGGTGGTATTCCACCACTTGTTGAACTTCTGGAATCGGCAGATGTTAAAGTCCAGAGAGCAACAGCAGGTGCATTAGAACTCTTGCTTTCGAGAATGATGAAAACAAATATCAGGTTCATACGCTTAGTTTGCTTCCTTGCTGCTGCGATTAAAGTGAGAAATGAGGTTGGTTTTGCTAAAATTGTGAACCAATCTTGTGAAAATCTTATCTTTGTGTGTGGTTTGCTTAATTTCTGAAAAAGGGTTTAATTTGGATGAGGAAAGTGGATGATTCAGGTGAAAAAATGTTATAATTGGGAATTTTCTTCGTAAATTTCGTATCTTTTCATCGTATGGGGGTAATTATGTAAAGCCTTTTTTGGATTAGGTGAATTAGTATGAATATAATGGTCTGATGGAGTGAAATATTTTTGGGAATTTGGCTTGAAACAGAGGCTTACTTGGGAGGAGATGATTTAGAGATGGAGGATGATTAGAAGCAAGAGTTTTCATGCCCATTTTTCCGGAGGAGTTTGATATCGTGAAGCTGTTTTGCAAGTTTAATTTAATCTATTATTGAGTGATGGAGTGTATACTGTGTATTTCTCTTGCCTACCCGACGAACAAACAAAACAAACGAGCTGGAGAGTGTGTGAGAAGTGGACGACCCTTTTATTCCATGCTCCTTTTTTTTTTTTGGTGTTTAGTCTAATTTTTTTCTACAACAGATGAAGAGCCAAAGGAGATGCTGAGAATTTCTGCTCTAGGATCAGGTCCATTGTAATTAGATGAAGAGAGATGCTGGCACCTGTTTTTTTCCAGATTAAGTAAACGAATTTTAAGAACTTTTATGGGAAAAAATGCAGAATTTCATATTTTTGATTCTAAAGAAGAAGAACTGAAGGCGGGAGAGATAAAACAGAATCCAAAAGAAGGGAAGAAGAAAAAAAAAATATTGTGGACTGAATTACAAGTTCTAATATGATGTGCTGTTGTGAGTGCTCAAAAACATTTTTTCCCCGTTTTTCTCTCCCCTAGAGGATGTATAAGCTTCGTCAACTATGAGTGGTAATCAGAATGATAATTATATAAAATTTGGATAAACTTTCTGTTCAATGGTTGCATTACTTGTTCTCCGTTTTACCTTCCACTTTTGAAAGCTGATCTAAATAATCAAAGAGCAATCCTTTCTATGCCATTACGTTTCCTATGTCATAAACATTTTTTTGGATGCAAAGGATTTTTTATTTTTGAAAGAAAAATTACATTAATTGAAGGCCAAACGGCATCTATAATAGATATTAAAGAAAAACAAGATATAATTAAACAAGGTTAAATTAAATTCGTCTTCGAAGAAACTACAATGAATCAAATCGAGTAATAAAGCGCAACCCCCTTGTATTTGCTGGATCAAGCAGCTATTAATGAGAAAGTCTATCATTCTAACATAGTTTGGGAATAACATTCTTGATCGAGTCATGTTAACCGCATTCGAGATTCCAATACCTTTATGTTGAGTCTCGAACTTCAACCAATGAGAATACTTTCTCATACCTAAAAACAAAAAAAACCATACTCACAACTCTCATAGTGGAGAAGGAGATTTCCACAACTGAGACTAAAAACCCCATAACAAGGTTTAAAGAAATCTCATAAAAAGATACTAAATTATTCAACAAAACAAGAAAAAAAAAACTAAAAACTGAAAATAAAAGGAGAAAAGGGGCTTGTTGGAACACAAGGTGACACTCAAGAAGAGGGGGTTGAATTGAGTGGCTAAATCTAATCGATTTTCGCAAAAACACCCTCATGGCACAGTGCCGTGCACTGTGTTATTCACTCGTAAAATCTCCGATTGATGTTTTTGCTCGAACGAAAATGAATCAAACACTAAAACAATTAAATCAAATAATAAAACACAGGAATTAACGTGGTTCAATCTCACCTCTGAGATCTACGTCCACACAAACTACTCTTTTATTACTTGAATCGTAAAATATCAAACTCTCGATACAATTCGATTCCCCCACTACTAACTCTAGTAGTGCTCCCCAACACTTAACCCTAAGTGTTGCTACTCTCTATAATATAAGAATTACAGAAAGAAAGATTCCTCACAAGCGTGCTTCTTATTCAAGCAAATAGAGGATCGTTACAATCGTTGTTTAGAGACCTTAACTTACTAGAACTCTGTGCCATACACTGTGCTGTGGGAGTCCGTTTTCAGCTCTCAAAATCTTTTTCTCTCCAAATCTGAAAACTTGATTTGCTATAATGATTTCTATCCCTTATATAATTCAATCAACTGAATAAGAATCCTTCTCCAAGATGTATTATCTTTTTGAACAATTTTTATTCCTAAAACAAAGGGATAGAATTCTTTTCCTATTCAAAATCCAATTTTATCTTTTATAAAAACTGATTTTTTCCTTTTCCTTATAAGATAAGGATTCCTCCATACTTATACCAACTATTAATTAGATTTTAAATCATTTTTTATCCAAAAATCTTTATCAAAATCGTTTTCTTTAAAAATCAGTTTTTCTTTTTATAAAACTTTTTATCCGAAAATCTTTACAATAAATATTTTCCTTTCAAAACTAATTTTCAAAATTAAAAACTCCCCTTTTTATATTCTTTAAATATAGAAACATAAAATTAATATAATTACCTATTTTCTTAACTCTAGGAAAATAGTTAACCATCCTAATTTCATATTTCTAGTTTAGCACAAAGTTCTAATACGTTAATTACATTGCATAAATGAGATTAAGAACATAACTAGACCTAAGCTTCCATATCTTTAAGTTCTTGATCTTTCATGAACATCCAATCTTGATAGCTTTCTTAGATCACTGTTACATACATACATGTTGTAGCATAAAGCGTTTATCATCATCAAAATAACATTGACTTAGAGTCACAACAAATTCCCCCTTTTTGATGATGACAAACAAATAATACTTCCCCCTCAAAATATGCCCCATTAATCACATTAGGGAAAAATAACTCAACATCATTCACAAGTAACATGGTAACCAAGATAACCAATTATTCATTAGTCTAAGTATTATACCCATCTTCCCCCTTTTGACATTATCAAAAAGGAGAGCATCAACATGTTTCACGAGTCAAAGTGAAATATAGTCAGCAAAATAATGCAAGCTCAAGCAATAAATACTAAGGATGCTGGTGCTATGTCATAATCCAACTCACAATCCGAAGTCATTAAGCAAAAAATAATCCAACTCACAATCCGAAATTATGAAGCAAGAAATAATCATGAAATATCATGGCTGATAGCTAAGAAAGTAAGATAAAGAAAAGTAATAAGCTTGAAGATTTGAAATGGCAATTGGCTCAACAAGTGCTTAAACCTTTCTTTAAAGATTTTCAACTTCCGCAAATAAGCATCATAGGACTTTCTTCACTGTGGCACTGTGTGTGTTTATGTGCCAGTGAACAATCTATTTCCTTCCAAATATAACTAATCTTCAGAATACTGGAATCCAAAATAATGATCTTCAAAACTTTGATAATTTTCTTCACATTTGAATTGAACTCTAGGACTTATCTAAAATAAGTGTCTTACTCTCCTTTTCTTTTCTTTTCTTTTTTTTTTTATTTTTATGAAAAGGACAAGCAGACCATACAATATTACTAGAGTCAATCAATAAGAGATCAAAGATAATAAGTTAATTCGGACCTCATTTTGTTTTTGATGCATCTCCTGGCACTGTGCCTTGCACAGTGTTAATCAGTACCTTTCATTCTTTCACGTATTTGTGTTTCATTCCAACCTTTTCATGTTCCCCCTTAATTGATGCGTCTTTTTCTTCCATCATCTTATCAAGATGTTCTTACCCCATAAATTATCATTAATCAAGATTAAAAGCACTTGTTGAACTTTGGATCAATGGGTGAGGAAAAGAAGGAATATAATAGGGAAATGAAGATGAGAAGAGACATATGAAAGAAAGAAATAATGAGGCACAAATGTCAAACTCATAAATAGAAAATCAGATTATTGGGATAAAGATCAAGCTTGATATAAGAGAAAGAAGTTTCATTTCATAGCTCAAAAAGTCGGCAACTTAGGATCATATAACTCATTAGTTCGGCAACTTAGGATCATGACATTAGGACAGCATCATTAGACCATTACGAGTCCTTTTTATATCAAGTAGACCTTTACTCACAAAGCTTCACAAAGACATGCATCAACACTCTAATTAACATATTTAAAGGAGGACAACAAGCATAATACTCAACTAATTTCCATAAATTAATCCCAAAGCCACAAATTATCTTGTAAAATATTCATGCATGAATTTCAACATCATTACCTTGATCACCCAATTGTGGTATGCTTAACAAAATGTTTTTCAAACCACTTACCAACATACATTCTCTATGGAGTGTGTTAGGGATTTGCCGACGTTTCAAATACCAATTATTTCTCCCTTTTTGTTGTCACCAAATGTAACACACCCTCCATGGTAGGCTACTAGTGAGAGGAATTGAGATTTATCACTAGTCATATGTCTTGAGCAGCAGTTGTCGAGATACCATAGGTTGCGTCCTCTCACGTTTGCCTGCAAAAAGATCACTTGTTAATTTTAGGAACCCAGATATGTTTGGGTCCCTTTTTCTCTCATTGAGCTTCTAATAAGTCTTTTCTAACCCATATTTGAGTTACATACTTTACATTTTTCGCAACACTCTTTTTCTTGACATTACAATTATCCATAAGATGTCCATTCTTTCCACAGAAGTTGCAAATCAAATATTCAGGTAGATCGACATATTTTCTTTTACGAAAGTCTCTTTCAAAATTTTTTGCACTGTGCCTCTGGTCTGCATATCCTAAACCAATTCTGTTTCGATTGCTAGTTGTACTGGAGATATATTCTAAGGCTTTTTGACCATCTAACCATTTTTCATACATTTTCCGAGCAATAGTCAATTGTGATTCTAAGAATTCAACAGAAGTGTTTAGATCGCTATTTCTTTTTCTCGAAATTTCCAAATCTCTTTTAACTTTATCAAGTTCATCACTTAACTTAGCATCATGAGGTAGCATAAGTGGAACAATTCTGGATCTTTGTCTTGATTCTTTTAACTCAGTTAACTCATGTTCTAACGATTCAATTTGATTTTCAAGATCCGAATTTTTAGCCTCTAGCACAGTGTATGGCACAGTGTAATTAACAACTTCTTTTGCGAGAGACTTTTCGCACCTTAAAGCATTTAACTCAACATTTTTCTCTTCAATAGTTTTTTCAAGTTCATCATTCTTTTTCATCAATTCTTTACAATCCTTTAATAAATCCTTATATTCCAATTCCAACCCAATTTTTTGCTTAGTTAAATTTTTCACCTCTTTTCTCATGTTTGAAAAATCATCATTCATTTCTTGACAATCATCTATGATATTTCCCAGCAAAGTAACAAGTTGGTTTTTTGAAAGAAGATGTATTGAAGGTTTGAGAGAAAGAAGACTTACCTCACTGTCTTCAGTTTCATCTTGGGAGTTCGAACTTTTCGCCATTAGACACAAGTGAGAGTCGTCCTGGCACTGTGCCCTTCTCTGTGATGTCTGTACGGCATTCAGACATAATTATTTTTCATGGCACTGTGCCTCTGACTGTTTTTCATCAGAATCTGAATCTCCCCAAACGGCATCAATCATTGCTTTCTTGAACTCCTTCTTTGTTTGATCCCTTTTTTCTTTAGGCTTCTCATCATTCCATAAGGGACATTCCTTTATCTTGTGATTTAACTCTCCCCACTTGAAACAACCCGTATTAGTAGCACTTTTCTTAAAGTTAGATGTAGTGCTCTTACCTTTGAAATTTTCATCTTTTCTAGGATTGTTGTTTTTGTTCTTTTTGAGAAAATTTTTAAACCTTCTAGTAAGAAAATCAATATCATCATCACTATCACTATTTTCGATTTCCAATTCAGTTCTCAAGGCTATACCTTTACTTTTTGGTTCATTAGTTTTAGAATCTAAGACAAGTTCATGAGTCATTAATGATCCAATAATTTGTTCTAGTGAAAGTTTAGTCAAATCTTTAGCTTCTTGAATAGCGGTTATTTTTGGGAGCCATCGATTTGTTAAACATCTTAACACCTTTCTCACTAAATCTTCAGAAGTATATGTTTTGCCTAGAGAACGTAATTCATTAGTGATTAGTGTAAATCTAGTAAACATCTCTTTAATAGATTCGTCCTTATTCATAGTAAACAATTCATATTGTTGGACAAGCAAATCTATTCTAGATTGTTTTACCTCATTCGTACCTTCGTGGGCCAACTCCAGCGTGTCCCATATTTCTTTTACTGTAGTACAAGCCGAGATCCTTGAGTATTCATCAGGTCCAATTCCATAATGGAGAATACTCATAGCTTTTAAGTTTTTTTCGGCTTTTGCATAGTCAACTGAATTGTAGTCGTCTTCATCCTTGTCGACCATCTTTCCTTCAGCATTTTTGTCTTGGATAAGGATTGGTCCTTTCCTTATGACTTTCCAGCATTCATAGTCCAATCCTTGGATGTAGATCCTCATCCTAGCCTTCCACCATCCGTAGTCTTTTCCGTTGAAAATCGGACACTTGCTGTGTCTATCTCGAGAGTCATCGTGCATGTTCATGACTTCTATTCTCTAGGGATGAGCCTTTCGAAAATAGCCTGCTCTGATACCACTTGTTGGAACACAAGGTGACACTCAAGAAGAGGGGGTTGAATTGAGTGGCTAAATCTAATCGATTTTCGCAAAAACACCCTTATGGCACAGTGCCATGCACTGTGTTATTCACTCGTAAAATCTCCGATTGATGTTTTTGCTCGAACGAAAATGAAACAAACACTAAAACAATTAAATCAAATAATAAAACACGGGAATTTAACGTGGTTCAATCTCACCTCTGAGATCTACGTCCACACAAACTACTCTTTTATTACTTGAATCGTAAAATATCAAACTCTCGATACAATTCGATTCCCCCACTACTAACTCTAGTAGTGCTCCCCAACACTTAACCCTATGTGTTGCTACTCTCTATAATATAAGAATTACAGAAAGAAAGATTCCTCACAAGCGTGCTTCTTATTCAAGTAGATAGAGGATCGTTACAATCGTTGTTTAGAGACCTTAACTTACTAGAACTCTGTGCCGTACACTGTGCTGTGGGACTCCGTTTTCAGCTCTCAAAATCTTTTTCTCTCCAAATCTGAAAACGTGATTTGCTATAATGATTTCTATCCCTTATATAATTCAATCAACTGAATAAGAATCCTTCTCCAAGATGTATTATCTTTTTGAACAATTTTTATTTCTAAAATAAAGGGATAGAATTCTTTTTCTATTCAAAATCCAATTTTATCTTTTATAAAAACTGATTTTTTCTTTTCCTTATAAGATAAGGATTCCTCCATATCTTATACCAACTATTAATCAGATTTTAAATCAATTTTTATCCAAAAATCTTTATCAAAATCGTTTTCTTTAAAAATCAGTTGTTCTTTTTATAAAACTTTTTATCCAAAAATCTTTACAATAAATATTTTCCTTTCAAAACTAATTTTCGAAATTAAAAACTCCCCTTTTATATTCTTTAAATATAGAAACATAAAATTAATATAATTACCTATTTTCTTAACTCTAGGAAAATAGTTAACCATCCTAATTTCATATTTCTAGTTTAGCATAAAGTTCCAATACGTTAATTACATTGCATAAATATGATCAAGAACATAACTAGACCTAAGCTTCCATATCTTCAAGTTCTTGATCTTTCATGAACATCCAATCTTGATAGCTTTCTTAGATCACTGTTACATACATACATACATGTTATAGCATATAGCGTTTATCATCATCAAAATAACATTGACTTAGAGTCACAACAGGGCTTAACATGAATGAAATGTATGTCGGCTTGTATCAAGAAAATAGATATTTCCCTCTCGAGAAAGGCTTGAATACGAGCATAGGATGACCTGTTGCCATAACAAATTAGGAATATGATTAATTAATAGCACATGGATAGTGTATAGTATAGATATGAACACTTTTCATCGAAACCACTATGATGAGTCAATGGGAAAATTTGAACTCCAAAATGCTAAGTGATATTGTACAATTACCAACTTGTTATCTCAAGCAACATACAACTACCAGACCTATTTCTCGGCAACCCATGAGCATAAGAAGTTTCTTACCAGTAAAATGAAAACACAGAAGTCCAGAAATTCAATCTTTTAATACTCCATTTTGATTAATTACCCCAATATTGCAAAAAGTTTTATAGGCTTTACAAAACCATAATTTGAGGGTTTACGAACTTATTCATGCTCTGTTTCTCACATGTGCGCCACCACTTGAATCAAAATATTATGAGGGTCCACAACGAACACCTATTCTCATCTTCCACAACTTTCACTCACCTGCATTCTCTTTATTCTTTCTTTCTTCCACAACTAATCTGATCTGATATCCTATGAGGGTCCAAAAATGAACAACTCAGTTGAAAAGAGATGTCAAAGAACAAAACCCATAAATCAGAGAGAGAAAAAGATACCATTAGGACCAAGAGAAGTACGGCTCATGTCAGCGAGCTCTTTGCAAGCATCGATATTTTTAATGACGGCTTCTTCGAGGCCAGCAAGATGGATGTACGCTTCTTTTAGCATCGACTTCATACCATACGGCTATAAATTGTACCCCATTCTTGCAAAAAAAGAGAGAAAGAAATCAGAAGAGTGTAAGTGATTTATGGGAGTAGAAGTTTAAATAGAGGAAATATCAATTTAGAGTTTAGAGTTTAGAGTGAGGTCGAAAGCCCTAGAATAACAATTGATTGCTTTCTCTTCCAATTTAGTTGAAAGATCTAGCTTTTCACTACCTGCACCAAAATCAATCAAATAAAAACTATGATTCATCAAAACAAAAACCCAGTTAATAAGAAAAAGGCAGCTTAAAAAAACTAAATTAGACATAAATAAACAAAGAAATCCTAACCAGTGGAGATGGAAGATAAAATGAAGAAGACAAAAAGACAGAAACAAACGACAATGCAAACTAAACGCATGATAGAATGTCAGTGCTTGTTTTGAGCTTGAGCTCTCGTCATTTTTCTTTATTCAAATAAAACCCAACTCTCAGATCATTTCATAGTTAATATAATCACGTTTTTTTGCTGAAAATTTCTCAACCTATAAATGAAAGAAAATACCTGAAGAGAGAGAGAGATTGGAGCGAAGGTGGGTTTGGTTTGCAAAATTCTAATCAATTTCACTCGAAATAAAACAGTCATACGAAATTCAAATTTTTACTAAAATTTAAAAATACAAATATACATACCAAGAGGAAACTCAACATGTGCAACTCCAGAAATATTAGGGTTAATATCATCACTTCCTTCATCAAAAATCGCATAATCTCGAGTAGTAATCTCCTTTTCCTTTGACAATTTAGTACTATATGCATTAATTAAACCATCAATAATCTCCCAAACAAAAACAAAAAGCATAAATGTCGGAAAAGAAAATACCGGGAGAAGAATTGAAATCGCGATAGAGAGTCAGTGAAGAATTAGAAGGAAATTGAAAAGGAGAGAAGGAAAAGACCCCATAGTAATGGCAAAAAAGAATAGAGAGATAGAGAGAGTGTGTCAAAGAAACAGGAGAGAGAAGAGATAAATAGGAAAAGTTGGAGAGAGGAGCCCTTGCACTGTTGCACAGAAGAAGGGAGGAAAACGTGGAAGAAAGAAGGAAGGGCAAGATATCACACAAATTGCGATCAAATTCAAAGAATATTCTCCCTCATGATTTGAGGCATTCGTTTTAACTTAGTTTTACTTCTTTCTCTTCTTTATTTTAGCAAGTATGAGTAATTAAACCTAAGCATAATATAGGCTTAAGTACCCAACTCAAGTTTGTATGAACAATGATAGGATAGTGAGTGAGGAATCTTTAGAGTAGATATATACAGTGGAGTAGAAGAGTCATTTTTCCTTTAATTTCCTAGCTTGTATTAAGATTTTGTTTTGTTATGGTCATCATTTTTGCATTAGGATGTATAGAAGATGATTTACTTAAGCTTGAAAGGCTAAGACCAGAGGGTTGGATCTAATTGGTATATATTGAGTTTACTACTCCCTCCATCCATTATAGGATGACCGATATCCATTTTGATACCTTATTAAGAGTTGTGAATTGTGATGATTGGATATGTAGCTTTTTTAGTGTGTGGGGTATGAAAAAGGGTAGAGATAAATTGTGGAGACCATGTCACCTAAATAGGAAATGGTACAATCTGTTGGGAACAAAGTATAAAGGACACTAAGACAATCTTTTAGGAGTGAACGGAGTATGAAAAAGAAAAAGATAGTTGTTCTCAAGAATTTCATAGAAAAAAGCAACTGTTCCACATTGTATTAGCTTGATCCCGAAAGTGCAGCTGATGCCAATGAACACCAAAATCACAACTTACTATACAACAAACTGCATGTAGAATATGGCAGAATCAAGTCTAACATTGAGCTGAATCATATGGCTACTATCAAAGTGTCTACAATCTGTGAATCCGGCCAACAATAACAAGTTTGTTTTTCATTTACATAGTCTACAAAATAAGATATTTAAAGACCCTGTGCAAGAAACTTCTTGCAAATTAGTTGTAGCCTCAAAATGACAGATGGGGGTGATTAGAAGCTTAGTTTTAAAAGGCATGTTATCGTTTTTCGGTTTTGGTTTTTTATGAACACCCCTGACTATATGCATAGGAGTATATGTTTTGCAATCTACTTAACTTTTGTTCTTAACTACCAAGTTTGAATGCCTTCGTTTTCTCTTATCCGATTATGCTAATGTTTAACATTTGGTTGTCCGCATTTATTGTTACTACCTTCAATAACCCACTGCCTAATATAAATTAATCTCTTTTGCTGCTAGGCATGATTTAATGATCGTAATAGATATGTCAAATTAGAGAAGACACAAAACCTTGGGCAAATTTTATAACCCACAAACGGTTTGCACTAACAAAGCATATATGTATATAATCTAATAGCCTTATTATCTTACCTACACGTTCATATACTTTGAAACGTCTTAAATTAATTTCACTGATATTTGCATAGAACTATTCATAATAATTTTCACTTTCTTGAGGGGCCGCGCGCGATAGCGTGCGGACCAACAACTAGTTGATCAAAACATCCAAAGAACTATCCTTTTTTATCATTATTTTATTTTGAATAAAAATCATTATGAATTAGTCTAAATTTATTTGGAATTCTTTTTCGATAACATCAGTAGAGGAAAAAAGTAGGTAGTTTCATGGCTAAAGAAGTAAGTGAATTTGAATTAGTAGAAGATTCTCCTACTGGTCCAGGTATTGGGTTTTTATAACAGAATTTAGAAGATCCCTCAAAATGAAAATTTGTAGAAGTAGATGTTTGAGGACTATTAGATGAGTTTTCTTCGTATGAAGGTCGAGTATTTTCATAAGAAGTTGATGGTCTAGCTTTTTCAAGATTAGTGCCTAATTTTATTATTACTTGACCATCATGTTCTTCTATAATTTGATCAATTTTATTTTGGGCAATATTTCTAGGAGCAGGATTATAATGAATTAAACATTGTTTAGGAATAGTGATTTCATTCCATTTTAATCTTTTAGGAGTAAAGGTAGCAGCACTTTCAGTTTCTACTTTTAATGAAATAGTTTCATCTACAGTGGGATGAAGTAAACATTTTGGATTTAGTTGAGAAGTTAATAGTCTAAAATAGACGCGGTAAATTAATGCGAAATTTTTAACATATTCCCTAAACTGTACAGTTGAATTATTTGAAAGGTGGACATCTAAGACTAAAGTGTCTAGTATCCATGGACCCGTTAAGTCCACCGTAAAATTTGGGCAACAATTAAATTAAATTGGACCATTACAAATATTAGTTTGAATCATAGCTAAAAGAGAATCTTTATAGCTAATTAAGCGATTATATCTTAAAGCTATATATATTGGACAATCTAGATCTTCTCTAGAATGAGGTTTTTAAGGCTATTTGAATAATACCAAAATGAATATATCTATAAGTTTTAAAATATTTATCTATGGATGTCTTATTAAGTAATTTAATACTTTGAAATTCTTGATTTAAACTTGTAGTTTCTTTCATGGAGCTTAATAGAAAAGCAGTTTTAAAGTCAAGTTTTCCTATTTGATAAATTGTATCTATTTGTTTTTTAGGTATAGTCCAGTTTTGAGAATTAATCGGAAAATATATCTCCTTCTTATGTACTATGTTTGAGTTATTACTATCATGTAAGAACAACTTTCTACAAAAAGTAGCCATGATCATAAAATAATAAAATTTTAGTGCATAAAGCAGTTAAGTAGACGCATATAAATGGGACCAACGGGACCACCCTTACCGGGACCACGTTTTCTCCTCTTAATGGCTAACCAACGGATTTAACAAGGACTGACCAACATCTGACCAACACTTAGTGCAACTTTTTAATTACTAAACTCACAAAATTATACTCCCTCCGTCCCATAATATAGTGCTTACTTCTCATTTTTTCACAAGAATTAAGGAAAATGGAAGGAGTTTTAGGATTTCACAAAAACATATATTTAAGTAAATGTTTATTGGGTATCTTTGTCTTGGAACTAGTTTTTTTTTCTTCTTTTTCCTTTAAAATAAAATGAAAGAGCAATAAATGTTCCTTGGAATGGTGTAAAACAATAAATAGGGGCATCATATTTTAAAAGAAAGGTAGGGGTATTTTGTAAAGTTTTATGTAGAAATGAAGGATAATTTAGTCCAAATAAATTGATAAAAAAGAAATAGGCACAACATTTTGGGACACCCAAAAAGGAATGCAAGCACTATATTATGGGACGGAGGGAGTATACTATATGATGTAGGTAACTTTTAGTGAAAAAGTAATACCACTACATAGTTAAACTAAACTTAGTACATGTTAGTTGTTGCACCATGCGCCTACGCGCGCGGCACTCCAATATGGCGTATTTGCAATATTCGAATCAGGCTAGATCTAATTAGCATGTTGAAGATGAAGCTATGCTCTAAGATGTTTGATACTTGCACTTGCAATGTTTGTTTTATGTGGCAAATCAATTAATTATTCAATGAGGGTGTACACACACGTTTTAATTTTCCTAAAGTTGTTAACTGAAGAGTGTAAATTGCCACTAAAAATCTGAAATTTAAGAGGAATTTAAATCATAAGTTGAAAATGTGGTTTCTTGAGCTATCGCGGCAACCACGCCGATGCGGGAACAGGGATGATGCGTTTACCACACTGCCAAATATCGGCTCAGACCATGAGATTTCCCTTGAACTCGCCTAAAATGCGGTATTTTTATACCTTTAAAGTTATCGGCATTATCGGTTCGGTAGATTTGAAAACCTTTATGCCACAGGCGATACAAATCGATGTATTGCATGAAACAAAGTTGTGAATACGATACAAATTAAATTATTCACAGGAAAACAAACAATACCTAGATCATGGAACTAAAAGGGTGAAAACCCTTTTTAGGTTTACATGAAAGAAATGATAGAGAATTGTACCTGAAAAAGAAGATAAAAGGAACAAATTCTCTAAGACAAGAGATAGGAAAGTTAGGGATTAAAAGAAGCACGTGAACAAAGAAAAAACAGATTGTCAGATATCATGGTCGACATGCAATAAGTGTTTCCACCTTCATCACCCTTCACCCCTCTCTCTCTTTCCTCTACCGTCGCTGGAGAAGATGACTTATGATGACGAAATTTCGACCATTGCAAACAACTCAACCTCCTGAGTTAAAGCCCCAATATCTAAAGAAATAAAACTGTGTATTTCTCGATCAACTTTCAAATTTATGGTTTACAAATAAGGTAATTGGTGTTCTGTCTCTTCATTTCCTTCATATCTAGTCGTAGTCGAGGTGAGTTTCCCTCTTCTTCTCTTTTCCTCTTCTCCTCATTGCATTTGAACTCTAGGGTATGGGTTTAGCCGTGGCCGAGTGAAACTTGCACCGACGCAAATTTTGTGTTGGTGTCTTGTCGTATAGTACTGGTATTTGGCAAAATTTGCCAAGTCCGAATAACAGAGTCCTTATCTACTAAAATACCCAATTATGATTTAGAGTTAGAGAGATCTCCGATTCCTGACACTAATAACAGTTGCTTGCAATTTGTATTCCGATATAAATTATTGTTACAAAAACAATCATTTGCATCTCAACTTAAATAGCGTATATGCGATGCTCGGATTAGTCTAGATATAATTAGCACTATTGTTCTAAGATGGTTGATGCTTGCACTTGTAATTTTGGTTTTATGTGGAAAAGCAATTGATTATGTAAGATATTAAACATATAGAAGTAAAAAAAGACACTAATATAAAGAACAAAAATGGAGAAAATTGATACCAAAGAAGACTTTTCATTTAGTGAAGCAAAGTACATAGAAGTTCTATTGTTGAAGAAGCACAAACTAAGCAAGAAAGATTACGTAGGAAAGGCTATTACAACGTATTTTTTCCATGAAGAGAAAGTAAAGGCAAT
This sequence comes from Beta lomatogona, assembly GCA_947646795.1. NCBI lineage: Eukaryota > Viridiplantae > Streptophyta > Magnoliopsida > Caryophyllales > Amaranthaceae > Beta > Beta lomatogona. The sequence continues at coordinate 497,092 of CANSNZ010000141.1, read as the reverse complement.
TACAAAATTTCAGAACTTGTTAGCTTCAATTCTAAGAAAAGTGTTTTTCTAGAACAGGAGTAAGTTTCATAGAATCCCTAATATCACATAGCTAATCCGCTTAAACTATAGAAAACGAAGCATTTTTCCAATACAAAAGGATCATAACTAATCAGATTAAACTCTAGGAATACAAAGCGGTTTTCTAGTACAAAAGAATCAAGCTTCACAAAAGCACATGCTTTATCCCTAACATCAGTAACAACCACTTTCATATACTAACCAGTTTTTTGGCACTTTAAACCACTATTAAGCTCAACATAGATAGAAGCAGGATTGTAGAACTTGATCCAGCAACAGACGTGCCTACCATAGATTGTCTACACTTGGGCTTTTTAAAGGGGGACAAGAGTAGAAATCATGGAGGGTACCGGAAATAGAGCACCACGAGGAATTAAGGAGTCTGACATGTGCCCAAGGCTGGAATTAAGGAATTTTTCTTTAACTCCAGACTCGCACACCCTCACTGTCAAGCACCTCCCAGACTTGTATATCATGTCGATAAGTTCAAATCTGTGGAGACGCTAATGCTAGATAGGAGTCTGATCCTGTGAATTGGACATAACCCAAAGGCAAGTGCCAATCTTTGGCACAAGTACTAATTGCAGCATGACTAAAAGACACAAGCCAACATAGGTAGAATAAGCACAACCCTGTTTGCACAGGCAGGGAAGCAATACAACACGTTTTACAACATTCCCTTTATTTTACTTTTATTTTTTTTTATTTTTTGTAGACAACTTTGAACTTCGCCTTCATTAATTCCATTGCAAGTTTAGCAAAATCAACTTCCGAAATAGTTTCAGCATAACAGCATTTTTAGCATCCTTTTGAGTTCCTAGTTCTTCCTTGTATGATTATTTAAATTTACAAAAAGCAGTTGCAATAAGCTTAGTTTGACTCTCACTAACTCTTGTAGTCTCTGTAAACATCCAGCAAAAAGGTCATAAACATTTATTAACACCATAAAATGCAATTCTTACAACTTAATTCCTTTAAAATTGAATACTCAGGTACCCATGTCGGACATGGATACATATCCAAGTGTTCGACTCGGCTATTTTTGGAACTTTTTCAATTTTTTGGCGCAAAACGAAGTGTCCGAGTGTCCCATACCCATAACACTCGGTTCCGGCACGGGTACATAAGGTGAAATGAAGAGTCTGAGTAACATAGGTTGCCATGATAATTCTAGATACCAGCTAAGTAAGTAGTATAACAATATAAGCATAATGCAACACACATTTTTTTCTGGGAGGGGTGGGAAAAAAATGTTATTGATATAAGTTAGTAGGGCAAAGCTTACATACGGATGCGACAAAAGGAGGCACATAAATTGAAAATTTAAACAGCCATACAACTTTCACGTTAGTAAGTGAAAAAAAAATACCTGCCAAGTTCTCAAGGAAAGAAAACTACTATTTCAATGAAGCATCATCTCATGATATCCCTCTCACCTTCTAATATTTAGCATTTGATTGTTAAATGTGTTGTTAGCATCTGACTCAATAGATAAAAAAAAAAACACTCGCCTACTTGTTCACCACATCCCAATAGATACTCAGAAGCAAAAATAAAGATCAACTTACCACTTTAGTTGTTTGTGACTCAAAATTCCAGCAATTTCCCATCCATTTGCTTCTAATCCCATCTCTGAATTCAAATGACTGGAATTTTAAGTACAAAATATTGGTCAAAAGAAACATGGAATAATATAATAGAAAAAAAAATATCATGACCTCCTTGTTCTCTACATCTCAATAGAACTCTAACCTCTTAGGCTCCGTTTGGTAGGGCGTAAAACATTTTCCTGGAAAATTATTTTCCTCTATTTTAAATTTTACATTGTTTGGTGTGCAAAGGAGTGTAAAACCATTTTCCCTAGGAGTAAAATTGCTCTCCCAATGATGGAAAACCATTTTCCCTTCAAAATGGATGGAAAATCATTTTCCTTCATTTTTCTTATCTCTCTTGTACACTCCTCTCACTCAGGGCCGGCCCTGAGCAAGTCCAAAATGGGACTCAGCACAGGGCCTCCATTTTAATGGGGCCTTAAGTTAAAAAAAAATTAAAGGAGAAGCCCAATATTAAGGCCCAGCGCTGAAAATTAAAAAGAACAGTGAGGCGTGAGCAAAGAGGCATGCACGCACAGTCATTACAATTCACTGATTCAGCAAGTACTGAAGTACAACAACTTCTCTCTCCTCATTCTCTCTCTTTCCTGCTTTCCCTCCTCGATTTTCTCTGTTCTAAGACTGACAAAGTCACAAACTCCATTGATAACTGCTGGGTTTTAGTTCTTCGGCTTCTTCTCCTCTACTTTCTCTCTTGTTACCCGAAATTAGAATCACCCGGATCTATCATCTATGAAGCTACGGGAAATCAGAATTCGCATCACCCGGATCTTCTTCTTCAACGGGAAAAAATCAATGGCTATAAATTTACAACTTTCATCTCCTCTCAATTCACATCTCGGAAATTCAGGTAATTAAACTTTCTTAGTTTAATTTTTATTTTTTATTTTCATGATTTTTATTGTTTAGTTTTAATTTACCGATTTTTATCTCAATTAAATTGGCGAATTGGTGTTGGTTAGTTTAATTTACTAATTTTTATTGCTTAGTTTAATTTACTGATTTTTATTGTTTAGTTTTAATTTACCGATTTTATTTGATTTATGCAAATTTTGGACCTTTTGGTGTTGGAGGACTGATTTTGAAGATTGAAAACACTTGCACAGAAAAATTGAGGTGGTTTCTTTCTTTGCAATTAATATTTATTGTGTTGTTTAGTGATTGTGTTAAATTTTATTTCAATTATGCCACCTCGATTTAGAAAATTTGATTCGGGCCATGAAAAACGTAAAAAGAAAATGAGAATTGAAGAGTTAAATTTATCCCTAAGAGGAGCTCTTGATAAGTACATTGTAAAAGAACCCCAAGTCTCTAATCCGTATGATGTTGGTAATAATGTTAATGAGAATGATGATCCTAATGGTGTTGGTAATAATGTTAATGAAAATGATGATCCTAGTGGTGTTGGTAATGTTAATGAGAATGATGATCCTAGTGGTGTTGGTAATAATGTTTATGAAAATGATGATCCTATTGGTGTTGGTAATGATGTTAATGAAAATGATGATCCTATTCATGATAACAATGGTATAAATGAAAATAATGATCCTATTGATGATAGTAATGGTATAAATGAAAATAATGATGTTAATGAAAATAATGATCCTATTGATGATAGTAATGGTCCTCAAGTTAATAATTTGGATGAAAGTAATGATATGAATGTTGAATATGACAATGATGGGCAACCATACATGGTTAATATATTTGATCCACGGACATGGGATGGTCTTGATTCTAAAATGATAGATTTGTTAGCAACAAAGGGCCCTAAAAGAGACTCATCTATTGAGAAAGGTCCCAAAGATAAATTTTCTAAGCATGTTCGGCGTATTACTAATGATGAAATTCATATTCATTATCTTGGCCATAAAATACAAAATGAGTTGATACTTTTGCTTGGTTCCGCAATTAAATGTGATATTATTAAGAAAATAAAACAATCAAAGTATTTTTCTGTCATTCTTGATTGCACACCTGATGTTAGTCACCAAGAACAAATGTCTATTATTTTAAGATATGTCGATGTCTCTTCAAAGCCTATTAGTGTTGAGGAGTCATATTTAGGATTTTTGAATGTGAATGATACAAGTGGCCAGGGGCTTTTTGATGTTTTGGAAAAAGAGTTAAAGGATCTAGGTCTTGATATAGATAACGTGCGAGGGCAAGGTTATGATAATGGATCAAATATGAAAGGAAAGCATCAAGGAGTGCAAAAAAGACTTTTAGATGTAAACCCTAGAACTTTTTATACTTCTTGTGGTTGTCATAGTCTTAACTTGGCATTGTGTGATATGGCTAACACTTGTAGTAAAGCTAGAGATTTTTTTGGCATCATACAACGTATTTATACAATATTTGCATGTTTTACAAAAAGGTGGCAAATTTTGAAAGATAATGTAAAAGGATTAACTCTTAAGTCTTTGTCATCCACGCGTTGGGAGAGTCGTGTTGAAAGTGTTAAAGCTATAAGGTTTCAAATGTCAGAAGTTCGAGAAGCTTTGTGACAAGTATCAGAAATTGATGATGGTGATTTTAAAATAAAAAGTGAAGCTAAATCCTTGGCCAATAATGAATTTGGTGATTTTGAGTTTATAGTGGCCATTGTTATTTGGTTTGAATTATTATGTGCTGTTAATTTGGTTAGTAAGCATTTACAATCAAAGGATATGCTAATTGATGTTGCTATTGAAAATGTAAAGGGGTTGACTTCTTTTTTTGAGCGATATAGAGAAAATGGTTTTAATGATGCCCTTGATAGTGCTAAAAAGATTGCCACTGAGATGAATGTAGATGTTGTTTTTCCCCAAAGACGTGAAATTAGACAAAAAGTATTTTTTGATGAGAATCCAAACACGTCATCTGTTGCTACCCAATCTCCTGAAGAATCATTTAGAGTTAATTATTTCTTATACATTGTTGATCAAGCCATTGTTTCTCTTACTAAGAGATTTGAGCAATACCAAAAATATGAAAATATATTTGGTTTCTTGTTTAATTCTCACAAATTACAATCACTAGATGATGCATGTCTGAAGTTGTCTTGTGCTAATTTTGAAGCTGCACTTTCAAACAATAATAAACAATCTGACATTGATGGTAATGAGTTATATGTGGAGTTAAAATTGCTTGTGGAATTCATACATGTGGAAAAAATGGGACCTACGGATATTTTGAAGTATCTAAAAAGTCTAGATTTCTTCCCTAATTCGATTATTGCATATAGAATCCTTTTAACTATTCCTGTGACAGTTGCTTCTGCAGAAAGAAGTTTTTCTAAATTGAAGTTGTTAAAGACATATATGCGTTCCACAATGTCACAAGAACGACTTAACGGATTAGCCTTGATAGCAATTGAGAATGATATTTTGGAAAAGCTTGATTATGAAGATTTGGTCGAAGATTTCGCTTCCAAAAGTGTTAGAAGGATAGCACTTTTTAAATAAAAGATTGTATTACTACTTATTTTGTAAGAAACAATCAAAATCTAATTATATTATAAATATTTCTGAGACCGTTGTACGTATCTTTGAATTTAAAATTTTTTATATAGGGACCTCATATTTAACTTTCAGCACAGGGCCTCCATATCCTTTGGGCCGGGGCTGCTCTCACTACCTCCTTACTTTCCCTTTCATTTTCCTTTCTTTTCATCATTTTTCTTACATGGAACCAAACAACGGAAAACTAATTTTGGAATTGTGTTTTCCATTGTAAATTGTTTTCCATGAAAATCATTTTACACTGAAAATGTTTTACACCCAACCAAACGGAGCCTTAATTATCCACATCTCAATGGATACTCCATTGCCTAGAGATGACAATCGACAACATGATTCTCAAACTCAATATTATGACATAGAAAAAGCTTAACATTGCTAAAACGCAAATAAATGGAAATTTAAAGTTGTTATTCATTCAATCCTTTAAGAATTAGCTACATATCCTTTTCTTTAATCTCCTATTCAAGCGCTTATTTGTTCAACTATCAAAGGATATATTCTATCATTGCACATTAAGCTGTTCCAAACACCTCATTGCCCGAGTTAGAAATAATTGTGTCCATGGAAAATAAAAGTTTTACACAAATGTATTGCAAATATTTCATGTTTAAAATACTTGTCAAGATTCAAGAATCTTTTCTACTTATTTTAAGTTAGGCTTACAAAAACAGAACTTCAATAGCAAACACTAGTTGCAAAGTAATTTACTAAAAAATTGGAGACCATGCCACTTAATTGAAGGAATTGTGTCCTTGACTCTAATGCAATTACTAAATATAACATGGATCATATTATGGAGATAATAAATTCATTAAATTGGGTCGTCTATACGTCTTGCTAGAGGATGCTATAGAACTTCAGGTTTAGTAAATAATAAACCCGAAGCCCAATTAGATGGATCCTACAAGGTCACACTTACACAATCCGGATCAATAAAAGAATGACCTAGAGCCCATGTAGGACTCTAGGGGTGGCCGGCCAAGGAGAAAGATAAGGAGAGGGCTCCTAACCTAATTAGTTCCTATAATTAGGTGTGGGTGAGAAAATAAAGCAGTCAGTTTGTTCTCTCATTATTTTCTCTCTCCTCTTTTCTCTCTCTTTCAAAGCTATGTAATACTGCTCCAAGAAATAGAAGAGTCCCTCTTCCTTCCAACTAACATTGGTGGAGCGTTGATCTGGATTCGTGGACCTAGTAGAGGAATCTCAATTGCGGTTCTATCTCCGGATCTCGAAGAGCTTTGTGGAAATCACGCGTCAAAGGTTAATTCTTAACTATTATGTGATCCTTGAATGTATATGCATGAGATCCTGTTTTAAGTGCTTATGAATATGATTCATGAAATTCCGCTTAGAGTACTTATAATCCTACAGTGGTATCAGTTTTAGCCTCTTGCATATAATTTTTAGGTCATAATAATTAGATTTATTTTGATGTGTTCATGAATAATTTTAATTTGATTAAGGGGAGGAATTGAATTATGGATTGAATAAATAATTGGAATTGATTAAATGGAGATTTAATTGCTTAATTTTTCAATATAAAGTGGCCGAAAATTCAACCCTAATTTTCGAAATTTAAAATTATGATTTTATTTCGAATATTAAGTTCATATTATTAATCTAATTTTCATGTTTAAATTTGTTTATGTATGAAAATTAATTCATGTAAAAAGCATTTTATATGAATTAGAGATTAATTTATATGAATAACCCTAAAATTAATTAAAATATAGATTTTAATTTAATTTTCTGAATTAGGCATAAAATAGTTTATGTTTAATTTAATTAAGATCACTAAATTAATTTTGCAAAAATGTTGTAATTTTAACTTCCTCCAAATTAAACAAAAAAAAATACAAAAATTTAAGGAGGAGGAAGAGGAGCAGCCACGGCTGGTGGCTGCTCCAGTGGTCTGCCGGCCTAGATGTCAGCGAGGGAAGGCGAAGACTGCCGGCAAGCAGTCGGCGAGGTGGCCCTGGAAGGCAGCCACGCGTGCGACGCACGTTCGACGTGCGCAGCAGCGTGCTGCTGGCTGGCGCTGGGAATCCTTGCCGGCGTCGGTTCGCGTGTGGTTGCCGGCGAGTTACGGTGGAGACTGCTTGTTGTGGGGCTGCCGGAGTTCTGCAGTGTGCAGTGTGGCGTGGGAGAGCAGCGCAGCCTTTGTGCTGCTGCTGTGGTTCCACGGGTTTAATAAAAAAAAAAAATTCTTTTGATTGAAACAGCAGCGTGTATCTGGCAGCAGTATCCTCAACAAATATATATTTTTTTTTTAAAAATTTTGTAAAATAGTTTTTTGAGATAATTAAGTAAATTCCAATTAAGTTAATTATATTATTTTGACTGGGTCATAAATTCATTCCATAATTTGATTCTTTAATCTAATTAAAATTAGTAGGTTAGATTTTCTAGGATATAATCTTTAGGTGGTTAGGAATTACTTAAATATTTTATCTACTTGCTATAATTAAGAATATTTGATATTTTGATTGATGGCAAGAATAATATGTGATATTATGATGTGGCATTTTATATTTGATATAATTGTTATGAATGACTAGTATGGCCCAAATTTAAGTTAGAAAATACGATATGCGTATCGTGATGTATTCTTGTAATTTAAATAGGATCTGCGTATCGTTAAGTATTTTGTAATTTATTTAATTTAGATATTGTTTAAATTATTTTGATACTTATGTAATCCAAAGAAGAGCCCATCAAGAGAAGGCCCACGGCTAACATGGATGGAGATCCATGAAGAGTCCAAGGAGGAGCCCATGATGCTTAGTTCTTAGGATTAGGGGCCATACTAGATCATATTTATTTTTTCCATTTTATTATTATTTAAAATGCTTATAAGTTTATTGTATGTTGGTTATCAATGCGCTAGAGTTCACTAATTCATAACAACATAATAAACTTAGGTCCCGCAAATATTAAGGTTAGCTTTTCCAAACATAAAGTGCTTATTAACCCTTAATTAATAGTAATAGGTCATGCCTTCGCAGGGTATTATCATTAATTTTGGGAGATAAGGTAAAATTGCGAATTTTACTACTTAGTTTGGTTATCCTTAACAAAATCATCAAAAGCGTTTTGGGTTTTGAAGCAAGAGATAGTTAAGCATGTGATGTTTACCAATCTAAACAAGAATTATAAATTGTTATAATTAGTAAAAGAGTTTACTTACCTTGAGAATGTAACGTTAAGATAAGGCCTCCGTCTGCTTAGTGTTGCATGTTGATAGGATCTTGTAATTACTTATTCAAATGGGACATTAAAATTGAATAGGTGATCAACCTAGAAACCTTTGCATGTTTTAGGTTGTTTTATAAACATAATATTGAACTTTGCTTTTATTCTGTCTGTAGATACTATGTCTAACAACAACAACAACTCTGTTTTCAACATTCGTCCTTTCCTTGAAAAGGACAGGCTGAATGGTGAAAATTTCATCAACTGGGAAAGAACCCTAAGACTCGTATTGAGGTCTAAGGGTCGAGAGGATGTCTTAGAAACCCCACTTCCTGTGATTACTGATGAATCGTCTGAAGCCGACAAACGTCGTGCTAAGCAGGCTAATGAGAGGTCTGTACCGATCACTTGCTTGATGATAGCAGCCATGGAGCCGGACCTCCAAAGGAGGTTCGAAACCAAGGATGCTTATACCATCATGCAAGAGCTGCGGGCTATGTTTCGAACACAAGCCCAAGTTGAGCGGTATGAGACTAATAGGGAGATACTAGAATGTCACATGAAGCCGGGTCAAGCTGTTGGCCCCCATGTTTTCGCTATGATGGGTCTTTTCGAAAACATGGAACGACTTGGATTCCCTTACAGGGTTGAGTTGGCAACTGACATTATTCTCCACTCATTGCCTGACAGCTTCAATCAGTTCAGGATGACCTTCAACATGAATGAGTCTGAAAAGACTTTGCAAGAGCTGCACGGGTTGTTGGTCAATGCTGAGAGGAATATCCCTAAAGAACCAAAGAAAGAGGTTCTAATGGTTCAGAAGGGAAAGGGTTTTAAGAAGAAATGGGCAGGAAAGAAGGACAAAGGCAAGCAAATTGCCGTTGTTGCTGAAAAACCTAAGCCAACCTCCAAGCCAAAGGTGGCCGCGGAAAGCAAGTGTTTCCATTGTCACAAGATAGGACACTGGAAGAGGAACTGCCCTTTATACTTGGAGAAAAAGAAGTCTGGAGCTTCCACTTCAGGTATATTTGTTATAGAAATCAATTTGACTTCTACTTCTTTATGGGTATTGGATACCGGCTGTGGTTCTCACATAGTTAATGATGTGCAGGGACTAAAAAGAAGTAGGAGGCTGGCAAAGGGCGAGGTAGAGCTTCGCGTTGGAAATGGAGCACGGGTTGCTGCACTTGCCATAGGAAGCTATAGTCTGCATTTGCCATCTGGCTTTGTTTTAGAATTAAATAATTGTTATTTTGTTCCTTCGATAACTAAGAACATAATTTCTGTATCTGTATTGGATTCTGAAGGGTTTTGTTTTGAAATTAAGAATAAATGTTGTTCCATTTCTTACAATAATATGTTCTATGCTAGTGCTAAATTGATAAATGGCTTATATGTGCTTGATAGGTCATTACAAGTCTATAACATAGATAGCAAGAAACAAAAATCAAATGAATCAAACCTAACCTACATTTGGCATTGTCGAATGGGTCATATAAACCAAAAGCGAATCCAAAAGTTACAACAGGATGGTATTCTTCCATCATTTGATTTTGAATCATTTGATGTATGTGAATCATGCTTGATGGGGAAAATGACAAAGTCATCGTTTACTGGAAAGGGTGAAAAGGCCAGCGATCTCTTAGGCCTCATACATACAGATGTTTGTGGACCTATGAGCACAAAGGCAAGGGGAGGGTTTAATTACTTCATTACCTTCACTGATGATTTGAGTAGATATGGGTATGTCTACTTAATGAAACATAAGTCGGAATCTTTTGATAAATTCAAAGAGTTCCAGAATGAAGTACAAAATCAACTTGGTAAGACAATTAAAGCACTGCGATCCGATCGTGGTGGCGAATATTTGAGCCAAGAGTTTGATGATCATTTGAAGGGTTGTGGAATTCTTTCACAATTGACTCCACCAGGAACACCGCAGTTAAATGGTGTATCTGAAAGGAGGAATCGGACCTTATTGGATATGGTTCGATCAATGATGAGTCTTGCTGATCTTCCGATTTCTTTTTGGGGATATGTTCTCGAAACAGCTGCACACACACTAAACAGGAGCCCGTCAAAGGCTGTGGAAAAGACTCAATATGAGTTATGGAATGGAAAAACTCCAAACTTGTCTTTTCTTAAGATCTGGGGATGTGAGGTCTATGTAACACGTTTACTTTCAGACAAACTTGCACCCAAGTCAGATAAATGTCTCTTTGTGGGTTACCCAAAAGAGACAAGGGGTTATTACTTCTATAACCGTCAAGAGAACAAAGTGTTTGTTGCTCGTGATGGTGTCTTTCTTGAAAAGGAATTTGTTTCTAGAAAGACAAGTGGGAGTAAAATAATTCTCGAAGAAATTCGAGACGAGCAACAATTGGACGTGGTTCACACCATGTCAGAGACGGCCCGACAAGACGAAAGTCTAGTTCAGGAGATGACGTATTCAACGCGTGAACCTCCTACCGTCCCACTTGAATCTAATTCAAGCGAAGATCTTCAAGAAGTTGAAGAGAACATTTCTCTTGATGCTCAGGCCCCACGTAGGTCTATTAGAGAAAGAATTCCAAACAAGAGGTTGATTGATTTCCTGTTAACTGAAAACTCTGAAATTGTGATTTTGGAGAATTCAGAACCTACTACCTACAAACAAGCTTTGACGAGCCAAGACTCTGACAAATGGCTTGAAGCCATGAAATCCGAGTTAGACTCCATGTCTGAGAATAAAGTTTGGACCCTGTCGACTTGCCTGATGGGGTTAACCCTATTGGATGCAAGTGGGTGTTCAAATTGAAAACAGACAAAGATGGGAATGTCTATGCCTATAAAGCAAGACTGGTTGCAAAAGGATACAGACAAATTCATGGTATAGACTATGATGAGACCTTTTCTCCAGTAGCAATGCTTAAGTGAATTCGGATACTTTTAGCGATTGCTGCATTTTATGATTATGAAATTTGGCAGATGGATGTCAAAACTGCATTCTTGAATGGGTTCTTGAATGAGGATGTGTACATGACACAACCTGAGGGTTTTGAGGATCCAGAAAATCCTAAAAGGGTTTGCAAGCTTCAGAGATCCATTAATGGATTGAAGCAAGCATCTCGGAGCTGGAATCTACGATTTGATGAGGCAATCAAGAAATTTGATTTCATCAAAAGCGAAGAAGAGTCTTGTGTTTACAAGAAGTTTAGTGGGAGCAGCTTAGTCTTCTTGGTATTGTATGTAGATGACATACTACTCATGGGAAATGACATACCAATGCTTGAGGCAGTCAAGGAATGGTTGAAAAGTTGTTTCTCCATGAAGGACCTTGGAGAAGCTGAATACATACTGGGAATTAAAATCCATAGAGATAGGTCTCGAAGGATGATTGGACTAAGTCAAGAAACTTATATTGATTAAGTTCTTGCAAGGTTCAACATGGAAAACCCGAAGAGAGGATTCATTCCCATGTCACATGGCATATCGCTTAGCAAGAGTCAGTCCCCGACTAAGCCTGATGAGTTGAAGCGAATGAGTAGCATACCTTATGCTTCGGCTATAGGGTCTATCATGTATGCCATGATAAGTACTCGACCAGATGTTGCATATACCTTGAGCATGTGTAGCAGGTTCCAAGCAAATCCAGGGGAAGCACACTGGATTACAGCTAAGAGCATCCTTAAGTACTTGAGAAGAACTAAAGGCATGTTCTTAGTCTATGGAGGTGAAAGTGAGTTGGTTGTTAAAGGTTATACTGATGCGAGCTTCCAAACCGACAGAGATGATTACCGTTCTCAGTCAGGGTACGTCTTTTGTCTAAATGGAGGAACAGTGAGCTGGAAGAGATCAAAGAAAGCACTGTAGCAGATTCTACGACAGAATTAGAATATTTAGCAGCGGTTGAAGCAGCTAAAGAAGCAGTTTGGATAAAGAAGTTCTTGACAGAGCTGGATATCATACCTAGTGCTCTGGAAGGGATTAAGTTGTTCTGTGATAACAATGGTGCTATTGCGCAAGCCAAAGAACCGAGATCACATAAAAAATCCAAACATGTAATGAGGAAGTATCACCTCATTAGGGAGATTGTTGACAGGAAGGATGTCAGGATCTGCAAAGTTCACACGGATGAGAATGTGGCTGATCCGCTCACTAAACACCTACCTCAATCCAAGCATGAGTGTCACGCTAGGGCTATAGGCTTGAAGCAAATGTTAGAGTGGCTTTAGATTGTACTAGGTTTAGAGAAACTTATTACAATGTAGAGACATGGTTTTGCTATTTTATGTTTATGAGAAATAAAATTTTATCTTATTTAATTTTGGTTTGGTATTAAATAAAATGTCCAAAATATATCTTGAATTCAATGTTTTTGTCAAATATGTGATTTGATGAATGAAACACCATAAGTGAACAGAATTCATAGAATATCATAGTTCCTAATCTAAGTCGTTAAATTGGACATAAATGACTTATTAAAGGATTAGCATATAAGATTGATTGATAGCGCCGTTTCATGGGCTATGGGAACATGGAGATGTTTAGTCAATCATATGGACATGTATAGTTGATACATGATCGAACAGACCTACTTAGAAGTTTCTATAACTTCGTAATCATATTAGTGGATTCCTAAGACATGAGTGGAACACTACTTAGCCTAATGATTGGTATAACTTTGATACTGTCAAACGTCATGCCGTAAAAGGGGACTATAAAGGCAGTGTTCGGGTTGTGCTAAAAGTTGAGTGGGAGTTTTGGTTGCCATAAGATTGAAAAGTCCTCCTATATGAGATAGGATGGGTGTCTTGGCCCCTTGGAGAGTGAAAATTGAAAAATGCATGGCCGTGCTCAAATGGATTATATGATGATCATTTGTTTGTCAATTTGAACTCGGATTTCAAGGATTAATTTGAAGACTAGTATGGATGACATAGAAATATGATCATACTATCAAATTGGATACTAAGAGACTTAAGGAATTTGAAGGTTGCACACTCGTCTCGGACAAGTGGGAGATTGAAGGAATTGTGTCCTTGACTCTAATGCAATTACTAAATATAACATGGATCATATTATGGAGATAATAAATTCATTAAATTGGGTCGTCTATACGTCTTGCTAGAGGATGCTATAGAACTTCAGGTTTAGTAAATAATAAACCCGAAGCCCAATTAGATGGATCCTACAAGGTCACACTTACACAATCCGGATCAATAAAAGAATGACCTAAAGCCCATGTAGGACTCTAGGGGTGGCCGGCCAAGGAGAAAGAAAAGGAGAGGACTCCTAACCTAATTAGTTCCTAGAATTAGGTGTGGGGTAAGAAAATAAAGCAATCAGTTTATTCTCTCATTATTTTCTCTCTCCTCTTTTCTCTCTCTTTCAAAGCTACGTAATACTGCTCCAAGAAATAGAAGAGTCCCTCTTCCTTCCAACTAGCATTGGTGGAGCGTTGATCTGGATTCGTGGACCTAGTAGAGGAATCTCAATGCGGTTCTATCTCCGGATCTCGAAGAGCTTTGTGGAAATCACGCGTCAAAGGTTAATTCTTAACTATTATTTGATCCTTAACTATTATGTGATCAAAGGTTAATTCTTAACTATTATGTGATCCTTGAATGTATATGCATGAGATCCTGTTTTAAGTGCTTATGAATATGATTCATGAAATTCCGCTTAAAGTACTTATAATCCTACATTAATTTCTTCAGGAGTTTCTATTGCAATACTAATGTTTACACAGAGATAAGGAGGATGTTATTAACCTTAAGCTTAGTGATTATAACCAAACTAAAGATAATCGTGATGATTCGAGATTTTTCAAAAAGAAGGAAATTAATACTCGTCTTATAACTTCAATGAAGGTGATTCAAAATCAATATCTTACCAAAAGGTGATCAAAATACATTAATTGTGCAACTCTAGCATTAGACTCCATCACTCTAGTTTGATTAGATCCAAACATTATATATAGTTCAGAATTATATATTAAGATTTCAATAAACTATAGTGGCTACTTAGTGATGAGAATTATCATAAGTACCTTCAACCTCCTCCCTAAGCCAGTCAAGAAGAGAGCCATTTGCTCTTTTCTTTGACTTGTCCCTTAACCTCAAATGTTATTATAATAAATGGCCGGTGCATTTCCATGTAGACAATAGATTGAAAGTTCACCATTACCTAAAGAATCAACATGCATTGATTGAGAATGAGCCCACTTTGGAGATAGCGTCGGGATTTCCAGAGTTAGTGACACCCATAACTCTTGACCCCATTCGCCCTATTAAGTTATTCTACAGTTTCCCTTGCTTCTTTAAATGATCCTACTCTCCTTGCAACTTCTTGAAATCCCCAATTGCGTCATACAAACCAATCGGTATCCTAAATCATTTATCAATTACTTCCTACTTACTTTTCCCACCCCCTCACTCAAGTTATCACTTGTCTTTCGTGTTTTTGCATATTTCATAGTCTTCCTTCATGCTTGTGTTTCTGCTTTTTCATAAAACAACACAAGTGTACTTTTTTTTTTTTGAAAGAGAAAATTCATTAATTGAAGGCCAAACGGCATGTACAATAGGTATTAAAGAAAAACAAGATACAATTAAACAAGGCTAAATCAAATTCGTCTTCGAAAGAACTACAATGAACCAGATCGAGCAATACAGCGCAACCCCCTTGTATTTGTTGAATCAAGTAGCTATTGATGAGGAAGTCTATCATTTTGATGTAGTTTGGGAAGAACATTCTTGACTGAGTCATGTTGATCGCATCCGATATTCTAATACCTTCATGTTGAGTCTCGAACTTCAACCAATGAGAACAATTTCTCATACCTAAAAACAAAAAAAACCATACTCACAACTCCCATAGGGGAGAAGGAGATTTCCAAAACAGAATCTAAAAACCCCATAGCAGGGTTTGAAAAGATCTCATAAAGAGAGACTAATTTATTAAACAAAACAAGAAAATGAATTAAAAACTGAAAATAAAAGGGGAAAAGGGGCTTACCATGGATGAAATCATCCATGGCAGCCCCTAACTGATGAAGAAGGGGTAGGGGAGGCTAAGGTTTAAGAGAGAAAGAGAGAGGGGGGAGGCTAGGGTTTTTAACAACACAACACAAGTGCACTTCATCTCATCCTTCCTCCCCCATCCTCTTTTCCCTTGCTTGTCTATAATTTTTTCACAAGTTTTACAATATTTATTGGCACTTCTAAAATTAAACATAATGTATAGAGTGACTAAATTAAATTAAAGATTGTTATACATCATTACTTTGTTAGCAAAAATTAACAAATTCGACATACATGTAATCCTTATGATTGAAGTCAGATTATGTATTAAAAAGTAAGTAGTAATGCATTTGACATAAATATGAAAAATTCATGATTTTGAATAAAATTACCGGAGATAAATGAATGTTGTAGATGTAACTTTATCACTTTGTGCTTGTATTTTATTTGATTAAAGATTTTGTCGTCTTGTCCCTTTGTGTGTTATATCGAGTATCTTCAGGTGTATTTATCAAATATATGTTTGATGTTGATGAGTCATCATTTGAGTACCTGCATTGAAAACGTTAGTAAATATGTCCCCCTTTTTTTTGCCCAAGTGATAATCACTTAGGGGGATCTTTTATTTTAATTGCCCAAATTTTACAGTGGACTTAACCGATCCATGGATACTAGACACTTTAGTCTTAGATGTCCACCTTTTAAATAATTCAACAGTACAGTTTTGGGAATATGTTAAAAAATTCGCATTAATTTATCTTGTCTATTTTAGACTATTATCTTTTCAACTAAATCCAAAATGTTTACTTCATCCCACTATAGATAAAACTATTTTATTAAAAGTAGAAACTGAAAGTGCATCTATCTTTACTCCTAAGAGATTAAAATGGAATGAAATCACTATTTATAAACAATTTTTAATTCATTATAATCCTCCTCCTAGAAATATTGCCCAAATGAAAATTGATCAAAGTATAGAAGAACTTGATGGTCAAGTAATAATAAAATTAGTCACTTATCTTGAAAAAGCTAGACCATCAACTTCTTATGAAAATACTCGACCTTCATACGAAAAAGTCATTTAATAGTCCTCAAACATCTACTTCTAAAAAATTTCATTTTGAGGGATCTTCAAAATTCTGTCATAAAAACCCAATACCAGAACCAATAGGAGAATCTTCTACTAATTCAAATTCACCTACTTCTTCGGCCATGAAACAACCTACCTTTTCCTCTATTGATGTTATCGAAAAAGAATTCCAAATAAATTTAGACTCTATTCATAATGACTTTTATTAAAAAGAAAATAATGATAAAAGACTGGTTCTTTAGATGTTTTGATCAAATTGCTAGAAATCATATTATACTACAATGGATTTCTGACATGAAAAAAAATAGAAATTAATATTCCTTTTTTCACATGGTTCTCTGCATACACCATAAAAAAAAAATTTATCCATTTAACAAAAATCAAATAAACATACAAATAATTTAATTCAAAGTTGGACTTTAAAAGATGGAAGTATAGTTAAATCTATTCATCCTCCTTTAAGTGAAATTCAAGTTGATAATAATGAAGGATCTTTTGTTATGGCCCCTTTTAAAAAAGGAAGAGATGATGATAACTCCTCCATTACTAACATAGGTGACATTTAAAAATTATATAACCAAAATAATTATTCAAATCAACTTCTCACTACTATTTCAAGACAAATAGAAATGTTATCTACACAGCTAGAATCCAAAAAAGCTTATGAAATTGAAGATATAACGTCAAAACTAGGAACATTATCTATAAGTAACATAGCTACTCCACATATTAATACTTCAAGTATTCCCATATATCGTCAAAAATTTATTAATTTACATGAAAAAACAACTCCTTTAATTAGTAAAATTGAAGAAAAATTATCTGGTTAAGGTACATCTAAATCAACTAATAATATTAATGTCTTAGACAAACACAATTCAAATAAAATACTAGATTCTAATGATGAAATAATTGAAATTAATAAAATAAACAACATTTCTGGAAAAATGTCTCTATTAGAAATTATTATACTAGACCCACTCCACCAGATTTTCAATATGAAGAACGACATAAGTCCAGAGACTCACAAGATGATGGAACTACAGTCTATGAATGAAATGTCAATGGAAAATCAGAATATGAAATATTAAATGTCGTATCTGAAATGACTATGGCTATTACTACTTATAGATCAAAGCACTGTCATGAACTACTATTATAGATTTTCTTACAAATGGTTTTATAGGTCAACTAAGAAATTGGTGGGACAATAGTATTAATATAGAGACAAAAGTTCAAATACTTAATCACGTTAAAATAGAAAATGAACAGCAAGCTCTAGATGGAAGTTCAATTCTTATTAATATGATCGCTATGCATTTTATTGAAAATCCTAAAGAAGAAATGTCAATAAATCAAGTAGTTCTCACTAATCTTAGATGTCCTACACTTGATGATTATCGTTGGTATTAAGATGTATTCCTTAGTAATATATTCAGACGAGGTGATTGCAAACAATCTTTTTGGAAAGAAAGATTTATATCTGGTCTTCCGTCTTTATTTTCTCAAAGAATATTCCTAAAATTAAGAGATAGTGCAGGTCAAGATGAAATTCCATATGATATTATGACTTATGGACAAATATTTTCCTTTGTCAAAAAAGAAGCAATTGCTTTATGTCAAGAATTAGCAATTCAAAGTAAATATTATTCTGAAAAAAGAGAAAGTCGTAGAGAATTAGGTAGTTTCTGTGCTGCATTTGGTCTACCTAAAATTCAACCTCCTTCTGCTATTAATAGAAAAAAGATATAGAGAAAACTTTCGACCAAATAGACAACTTACAAACAATGACCCATACTATAAAAAGACTTTTAGAAAACCAACAAGACTACCAAAGAAAAATATAGATCCCAAAAAGCCAATTTATTGTGGTCGAGTATGTCATAAGGCTAATGAATGTGACATAAAACAAAAAGTCAATGAATTATGTGGTCATGATTCAGACCTTCAACAAAAAAAATTTAGCCTTATATTTACTAGAAAATTCCTCAGACTATAACCTCACTGATCATAGTGAAAATAATCTTATTCAAATAGATTCTGATAATGAGTCAACCTCATGTTGTTGAAAAGAGTCAGCCCCATTTTGTCAAAAAGATTGCTGTAATAATATTTGTGTAATTTCAAAAAAAAATATTTTCCTAAAACTACATTTTACTAATCAATTATTTTTCGAAATTACTTACTCATTTATTATTTCAGATGCAGAAAATTCCACTATCTTCTATTTCCAAAGAAAAATCCAAAAATTTATATTCTAAACAGAAAAGAAAAATCCATATGCAAGGAATCTAAGACCTTCAAAAAAAAACTTTCCCCTACCACAAAAAAAATTAGCAATAAACCTCACTCATATAGCCAAAAACCATACTTTACCGACAATACATAAGACAATTTCCATGCTCTTCATACTTGAATTAATCATCTAAATTTATCAACTCCCGACGGATATGCAAGAAATCATCATAAACAAAGTGAAGCAGGAAAATTTCAAAAAATGGTACATGCATTTCTTAACGTCAGAGACAATATGCCCTTACATCATCTGGCGCACATGGGGACGATCTATACTAGTATTTACATACTACCAAACCGGAGGCTTTTCCTCTCCACAAGAAACATACAGAAGAATGATCCTTATTTTAAGACATGGAAATATGGCTTAGTGAGGAAATTTTATGAAATCCCGGAGCCTGAGTCAGAATTGTTCAAAGAAATCACAAAATTCCAGTAATACATATTTTCAACAATGTACTCCATTCAAAAGACATAATGGATATATGAACAAATCGTCTGTGCTACCACTAGGGCTGCTTATTGGTCAAGCCAAGCCCGAACTATGGTCTGCTCGGCTTGTATTCGTTTAAGTTTATTTGAGCTCGAGCCGAGCTTGAAGCTTAACGAGCTGAACTTTGTTCGAGCCGAGCTTTGCCAAATGTTAAACGAGCCGAGCTCGAATTGTTCACGAACAGACTTGACTCTTTATCGCCCCTTGTTTTTTACATGTTTAATTTGTTTTTCCTTTTTAATATTTGATTTTTATAGGTTTTCTTTTATATAAAGGAATTATTAACTTATTATTGTGTAATATCTAGGTTAATATATTTATGTATATATATAAATATATTTTTTTCTATATAAATGTATAATCGAGCCCGTTCACGAGCTCTCGAGCCGAGCTTTGCCTAGCTCAGCTCGACTCTTAAGGTCTCGAGCCGAGTTCGAATCCGAGCCAAGCCACCACGAGCCGAGCTTTGACCGAGCCGAGCCCGAACTGTTCGTGAACAGGATAGGCTCATTATCACCCCTAGCTACCATAGAGATGGAGAATGACAAGATTAAACCAGCTCACTACCTCATATTAATTAATATCGCAAAATGTGATCATTATATCAGTGATCCGGCCATAAAAGCATATGGTTTCTGGTACATCATCCGATGAATTGAAGATTTAAACCAACGATCAGAAAAAGAGCCCATTACCATCATTCACTATAGAAATACAACAATTGCTTTTCCAACATGGTTAAAACAATATTTTATTACTGGCATTAATCAATCTTAACCACTAGATCCATACATATCTCAAGTCAAAGCTGGAAGATTTCTATCACAAGAAGGAAAAACTCTCTTTTTGAAACTATTAACAAAAATCCCGCTGGATATTCCTGGAAAAAATTAGGGCAATTAAAATAAAAAGATCCCGCTAAGTGATTATCACTTAGGCAAAAATAAGGGACATATTTTACTAGCGTTTTCAATGTAGGTACTCAAATGATGACTCATCAACATCAAACATATCTGACGAATACACCTGAAGATACTCGACGCAACACACAAAGGAACAAGACGACAAAATCTTCAATCAAATGAAAACTACAAAGCACAAAATGACAAAGTTACATCTACAACTTTCAATTCTCTCCGAGGATGTCCAACAAAGCAAACACATCATTTCACAAGAAACAAGCTCATCAATCAAGCAAAAAACTAACATCAGTACACAATCGGTGTTCGGTGTAGAAACATCAAATTCAATCGGTGCAACTAAATGAACACAAAGATATTGTGTATTAACTTTGAATATACATATATATGATGAATTAACTTTTGCAGTAATAAATTCTAACCAATTAGGAAGGTTCAAAAAATCAATGGTAATTAATGGTAAGGGACAATTGGAAGAATTTGTGAAAAACTCAATGATATTGATATATTTGGAAAATAAACCCATTTTTTTAAAAATAAAAGTGAGAAAACTGGAGTTGGACCTTTGCCAACAATTAAAATGATGGATTGATGGTAGTACTTCCAAGTTCCAGCCATCATGGGTCGGGGCACTTCAAACTTCAAAGCTGAGCTCTCCCGTTAAATCTTTGATCGTCTCTGCAAACTTATTTACCCTTTCCAACACAAAACCACATCAAAAACTTTCTCATACTACTATCTTCTCATCTCGATTCTCGCTTTTTTTTTCCCAACATCTGCAATTCCAATCATCACAGATTTGAAGCTTTGAGGAGAGAGAAAAATGGCGGATCCCGCGAATACAACGCTTGGAAAAATGTTAATGGAGCACATAACTCCCGTAGTTATGGTGCTTTCTACTCCTCTTGTTGAAGAGAGCTGTCAGAAGAACGGTCTTAGCTTCGTTGATCTTCTCTCCCCGTTCTCCGATTTCGACAACATCGACGGTACATCTTCCTATCCTGCATTTTCTGAAATAATTAGCATTATGATGTCTACTTCTTGATTTTAATTGATTTGTATGTTTTAGCGGAATGTTGATTGATTTTGGATACGTATTTAGATGTTGCAATATGGAGAAATGTCCAATTCATATGTTAAGGATGTTGTTCGTATTAATTTTTGATGGTGTTTTCAATTAATATAAAATAGTATATTGAATCATGAATGTTGTATAGCGAACCAAAAAAAAAAAGTAGTACATGAAAATGCGGAAATTCAACATATGACGACTATCTACTAGCTATTCCATTAATTAGTAATGTGTGGCAGAGTAGTATGTGGTTTTGATATCTTGACTGCGTGATTGTGAAATTCTGATAATATTTCTGCAAGTTAATCGTTAGTATGACACTGAATTTGGAACAATGACTACTTCACTGTTGCCGAAATGGCGAATTAAATGGGTAGCCTCGTCGATAAAAGGAGTAGTTTCTTGGAAAAACCAAAAGTAGGAATACATTTTATATGTCCGAAGTTAGAATCAATCGTATGTGGATAGATTAGGTAAGGTAAGATTTGATTAGTGATCTACAATGCTTGTTGGAGTACCATAGGACAATAAGGTATCAAGCGACAGTTATAGAGCTTTTTCTTGGAATTTCTGGAGAAACAAATGATCATATGAACTAATGGATTACTTGTCTTGACAATCTTATGTGTTTGGAACCTCTAACAAACGAGTGTTATGAATAAGAATTGAGCATCATCACTCGAAGATGAGCTTGATCAAGGAGGTTTACTTGACTTAAAACTCATTTTACTATGGTGTTAATGGTTTTAGTTATGGTCAGGGGCGGCTCAAAGATAGAAGAGGGCCTTGTTTTATATTTATAATTGGACCCTTCGTTCATCGTTCGGAAGAGTTATAAGATTGTTTGTAAATCACTTGATTGGATTTTATATATTTATTAGAGTAAATTGAAACACCAAAAACAAATAAAATTTTCTAGAGCATCTTCGCTTGAAGAGGGTAACTATATCTGCGGTTGACAGGGTTGACACACCAATGATTAATTTATTTTTATTTCTTTGAGGAGGGATTGAGAGGGAGCTGTGCTAGATTGGTTTTCCTAAAAAAGTAACCATTACGTAGTTTTTTTTGGGTCATAGCCGAGTCTAATGTCAACCAGTGTCAAGGAACTTTTGGCATTTATTACGACAGAAAGGAGAAAAAAGCTTGTGAAGCAACTAGCTAATGTTGGTGTTTGTAGTGTCTTTGCTCTGGTGGAAAATACATAATTACGTAAACACTAAACAGAGAATAGAACAGTCTATGCTTGCTAATCTAAAAACAGTTATGTGGTTCTGTAAATAAAATGTCTGAATTGATGGTCGCATCATTATTTTCTGGCTTTTGAGCCTCATTTAAGAAATGTGTACAAGTAGATGTAGGGTTTTGATCAGGTTCGCCTGAATTGTATACTTTAGAAGACAATAGTTGTGACTGAAGCAAGCAATTAACCTGTTCTTTGTTTATGTTTTTACTGTAGTAGCAAGTTAATAGAGTGGGTAAAATATTCCATTTTTTATATGGAACTGCTTATTGATCCTGCATTGACATGTATTTATCTGTGGACAAGTTTACAAATTGATTGGTTGGTAAAGTGATTATTTGTGGCCTTTGAGCCTCATCTAACTAATCCTTATGACAATTGTATTATCTATCTCTATATTGTCTGGTTTGTTGCAGTGCCTGTACGAACAGCAAGTGATCAGCCATACAGGATTAAGAAGTTCAAGTTGCGATTATTCAACACATTTGATATTCAGAAGCCAGAATTTGAGGTAATATATCATTTTATTCTATGTGGATATTGGACAGGGAATTTTGAAGAGGGACGAAAAGTCGATTTTTTTGGTTCTAGGACAACTTTACTCTTAACAGTGATGCAAATTGAACAACTATTGTTGGAACTGGTTATCTTTCTCTGTCAATTTTCTTATTTTAATCACTAAGAAACATTTTGTTACAGAACCTTGGAATGGTTTGATATATTAGGAGGTTCTTGTATCATATGTATCTTTTTTCTGATATGGAATTGGTGAAGTACCTTTTTTGCTTCTTTTTTTTTTTTCTTTCAGGGCATGATGTGACAGAACTAGTGTTTTTCATTAGTTGTCCTTTTAATTTTTTTAAAATAGGGGAAATTATTTGGTGTCAAGGGTATGAGTTCTGAATGTGCTGTTGTTCAACTAGACAGCAAAATCAAGGTTGAATAAAGTTGTTACTGAAGCTGGGGAAAAGGATGATTACCACAATATTCCAGAGCTACATAAGAATGAAAATACTCTCTCAAGTAAGTTTGCACTTCTCTAGTATCTATTATTTGAAGTATAAAAATAAGGCTGTCACCTCAATATGCTGCAGATTGTAATTCTGGAGGCATGCAGCATTTCCTTTGCCTTACTGAAATTTGCTGTGGGTATCCTTTGTCTTGATTGAGAGTCTGGCAATAAATAATTATTCTGCTTGTATTTTCTGTTGTGCAGCCTCTGTGGTATTATTGTACTTCCTCCGTTTTTAGATACATTCAACATTTGCATAGTAACCACTATTCATCTACAAACCTTATCCCATATTCTCTCACAAATGTAAGAGAAAAAAATATAGTCAAGATTGGTCTTATTTGATTCGTCTTAATGCATACTTCCATAATATCAACGTTATTTTTTTACTTATACATAAGTAAAGATATTAACGAACAAAGTAGTGTATTGGATAGCGTGGAGGTAAGAAATATTGCATGTATTTAGAAACGGGGGAACTATGTCTGTTTGAAAGTTAAGAGTCTTTCACCTTTATGAAATTGCAATATGTTTCCGCTTTTATGCTTGGAAGCTTGGGCCGGGAAACTAAAACGTTTTGCTTGTTGCATATCTATTTTTGCAGCTTATGGAATCAATGCACGTCTTTATGAGATTTGGATGATAAATCATCTTTAGAGTCTTTCCTCTTTCCTTGTTGCTAGAGTATTAATTTACAGTTGTTTCCCATTAATAATAATGATAAAACTTTTTTTCTTACAGTTGTTTGATGAAGGTTATTGGAATTTGGCTTCTGAAAACTAATATCTTTCTGCAATGTTTGCAGTCTCAGAGTCAGAATCGTTGCCATCATGGTTCCAGATATTTAATCAAGAGCTTATACAAGCCTCATCGTTTTCTGATCATGAAGCGTTTGACCATCCTGTTGCTTGTGAGTGTCTTGTTAAATTTTCACCTGCGCAAGCTCCAGAGAGGCCTTTATCTGTTTGAGCATCGTTTTGAACACTTGCTAAAGTTTCATGCTATAATGCTGTAATGAAGGACAAGAAAAGCACAATTACAGTGAATTGAATTATGCTTCTACTTACGTTTACAACTTTGTGCAGGTATTTTGGTTGTTTCATCGCAGGATGAGATGCCAATCAATAAATTTATTGACCTTTGCAACCCAAATAAGTTGCCCTCCCTTCTGAATGATGGTACAATGGACCCGAAGATTCTCAAACACTATGTTGTATTGCATGATAATCAAGATGGTTCTTCAGAGAAGTGGGTAGTTTTCCCTTTCTGGGCAAGTTTCTCTGCTGTGTACATTCTTGTTTTCTTGATAAGATGTGTCTCTTTAGCACATGGACATGCTTCGTTTGCTAAATTATTGTTTCTGATGATAGATTAAATCCAGTATTAAGTTGATGGTTGCTCATGTCATCTCAAACAAAATAAAAAAACATTTAACAATGTGATTGGTGTTGATATCTACATTGTCAGTGGAGGGACCTATCGTTGTTAAACTGTCAGAAGGTATTCATGGAAACTTTACTGCTTGAGCATGTTTTACTGTGAACAGCGGAAGATAGAAAGAAAACTCTTAACTCTTTAGTGTGCTGTTAGAAGCAGGAAATCTTTATTTGGGACTATTCCATCTGTTCGCCTATGATCATTCATTAGAGATACTTAGTACTTTATCCTTAATTGATATAGCATGCAAAGAAAAACTTTTTTTGTTGTAGCATATTTTCTTAGAAGAATCTATTCCGAACTCCATAGTTCTTTCTTGATATGACTATTGCAAGAGACAATTACTATATTGACTTCTTGATACTAATTACTGTTCTTCTCTGCCCTTAATCCTATTCCTTGGAAATGACTAGTGGCAATAGTATTTTTAGTATTAGCGCCGGTATGTCTACCAATATATGCAGCATGAGTAAGAATCTTTGTGGATTAAGTAAGTTTTGCAGCTTTTCTATAGAGCAACATTGCCTTTTCTGTGTCTAATCTGGGCAACTTGATAAAAATTTCTTCTATCTACTAATATAAAAAGTAGGTAGTTCTGTTAGTATATGTTCTATATATGGGCTGTTCGGTGTAGGAGACATCCTATGCTCCAAATGGCATTTCTTATTAATATCAGTGAAGTGATTCTCCTTCTGTATAGGCTGCAGAGGGCCACAATATCAGAACTGTGGCACAACTTATGAATGCCATACATTAGGGTAGCTGACTTTATTTTTTTTTTCCTTTCTGATGATGCATCTATGATGTTATGTCTATTGTGAATTGAAATGTAACATTCAATATTGATTGAGTGCCTCCACTCCTGTTCCAGGGCATCAAAGATTTTGTCAGAGATGAACAACACATTTGGATCAAATGAATGTCAATTGTTGTGCATTAACTCTACACAGGATGGATCAGTAGAAAGTCAAGTTAACCCATGGTGTTTTTGTGTAAGTTTATTGTTATAATCTATTATTAACTTTACCTATGGTTTTCTTTTGTGTAAGTCTATAGTTAGAAATCTACTGTAGACTTTACCCATGGTCTTCCTAATTGATCTTTCACTTTCCTTATATATCACATCTGTCATCTAATTCTTCACTTGAGGCTTTCTTAACAAAAAAAAATATTATTGACAAGTGGAACAGAACAGTGTATCTCATCTCTTATTGGGATATTCGTGCGTGCATGGTTTAAATACCCTTGCTTGGATTAGATTACAACAAAGAAGGATCAATGAGGTGTTTGTTTTTTCTCTTATTACTTTTTGTTTTTTCATATTTTGATTTTGTTACTGCAGAAATCAATCAAGGAACATTTCCTTAATACTGATGATGTTGATCAGGTGATAGCTTCTGTCACATTTTTCTCCATCTTTTGGCTAAGATATATCAACCCCTCCTTAATTCTTCGTTGCATCTAACAGATAATGGCCCTCATGCAAGATTTAACTACTAAACACATAATTCCACACATGGAGCAAAAAATACGAGCCTTAAATCAGCAGGTTTATTGTTGGTTGAGTGATGCTCTCTCTCTCTCTCTCTCTCTTTTCTTCCTATTCCTTACATTTTGTCTTTTCCTTTCCCCCATTTTGGGTTACTTCCTTTTATCGTCCTAAATCAGGGGTTTTTTAATATGTCAGCCTTTATTGATTGTTTCTTTGATTATTGTCTTCTGTGTGTGCTCAGGTTTCTGCTACAAGGAAAGGTTTCAGGAACCAAATAAAAAATTTGTGGTGGAGAAAAGGGAAGGAAGATATACCAGATACCCCAGATGGTCCAGCGTATGCTACCTTGAAATCTTTGCGTACATTGTGCATCTATTGATTGTTCATTATCTTTTAATCTTGCAGTCTTCTCTTTTTGTTAAAGGTATACTTTCAGCTCCACTGAATCACAAATCAGAGTGTTGGGTGATTATGCCTTCATGCTCCGAGACTATGATCTTGCCTTGTCAAATTACCGGCTTATTTCCACGGATTATAAGCTTGACAAAGCTTGGAAACGCTATGCTGGCGTACAGGTAGCTGTCCTTTTGAAATATCACTGTCATTATAGGGGGTCTCTGTAAACATCTTATACCAGTCGTGGAATTTTAGCTGCTTGATGTGTTCCTTGTGTGCTTTATTGATTTGGGGAGAACCTGTTGTTAGTCACAAACTCTACTCTAATGTCAAATACATCTCGCACTGCACTGATACTTGTTACTATGGTTCTGTGATGTTTTCACTCACTCTCAAGTCTCCTGGGCAGACAAACAAGGAAATCCACAAAGAAGGTAGAGAAAAGTGAGAACTTTGATTAATTGCAACAAGAAAATAAACAGAGCATTCGAGAGGCTCAGTCTTTCCCAAATATTACACAAACACTACAAAATTCCACACCACCATATTCCCCTTACACCCTATTTATAGCCTACTGCTCTCATAATAACGGCTACTAATCATTCCCCTTAGCTGGCACTGACATTCCACTATTTTTGCTGACATCTCTGAATATTCTGTGGTAGTGCTCCTATTCCTCTTCTTGGACAGGTCTGCCCCTCCATTTCTTGCGTGCATACGTCAGCCATGGTTTGGGGATTGAATTCATTACATTACCCCGCCCCCAAAGACTCACCTTGTCCTCAAGGTGGAAGGAAGGAAAGCGTGCCTGCACCAAATCTGCATCCTCCTATGTGGCTTCAAAGGGTGCTAAGTCTTTCCATTTCAGCAATACTTCAGTTTGTGTGTGCCTCCCCTTCTGTGTTTGGCGCACATCTAACAACTCCTCAGGCTCTGCAAGTAGCTCCAAATCTGCTGTTAATTGAGTTGGAACAGAGGGTGCCACCTGGGCATCTCCAATTGCCCTTTTTAGTTGGGATACGTGAAAAACCGGGTGGATTTTACTTTTGTCCGGCAACCGGAGTTTGTATGCAACACCCCCATCTTACGGATGACGAGAAAAGGGCCATAAAAGCGGGCCGCAAGCTTCTCAAAGGGCCGCTTGGCTAAGGATTGCTTCTGGATATGGTTGTAACTTCAAGTAGACTGAATCCCCAATTTCGAAGGACTCATCCCTCCTCCTTGTGTCGAGCATAAGCTTTCATTTTCTCTGTGGGAGCGCAAAGCAAATGAAAGTGTAAGTCATCAAGTATCGCATCCCTTTCTTGCGGGACTTCTTCCAAGCCGTCTACGGGTGTTTGTCCTCTTCCCATGCGCCATAAGTGAGGTGGGTCACGCCCATACAGTACCTTGAAAGGTGTGAGCCTTGTGGACATATGTGGGGAAGTATTGTGGGAATACTCTGCCCATGGCAGCCATTTAGCCCAAGTTTTAGGATGCCCAGCCACAAAACATCTCAAGTACGTTTCCAGCCCCTTGTTAACAATCTCTGTCTGTCCGTCGGTTTGTGGGTGATAAGCGGTGCTGCGCTTCAAAATGGTGCCTTGAATTCGAAACAACTCCTTCCAAAATGTACTCAAAAAAATTCGATCCCGATCAGACACAATGGTTGCTGGGAACCCGTGGAGTTTGACGACCTCCTTTATGAAAACTTCAGCCACCGTAAGAGCACTAAAAGGATGACGAAGTCCCAAGAAATGAGCATACTTGGACAATCGGTCAACCACAACTAAGATAGTATCCACCCCCTTGGATAAGGGTAATCCCTCGATGAAATCAAGGGTGACATCTTCCCAAATTCGTCTTTGGAATGGAGAGTGGCTGCAATAGGCTCGCTGGTTTTTTTTGGGAATTCTTGTTCTGTTGGCATATTTTACGATCTTTGCACATAAGTAGCCACTTGTTTCCTCATCCCTACCCAATACCATTCCGCCGCCATCCGGAGATAAGTTTTACCATCACCCGAATGCCCTCCTATTGGGGAGTCATGATATTCCTCCATCAATTTGGGAATGAAGGCCGAGTTGCTTGGAATCACCATACGCCCTTTATATAACAACCTGCCATTCTCGACCTCAAACCCCACATGCGGTTTGTCTCCCTGAGTCGCCTCTTCTCTCGATTTTTCTAAGGAACTCATCCCCCTCGATTTCTTTTTCCAATTCTGCCATCCACGCTTTGTGAAGTGATTAAGGCTCCCAACTCCATCTCTCCTACTTGTTTTTTCTAGATAACGCATCCGCAACTCGGTTGGCAGCTCCTGGTTTGTATTGTATTTCGAAGTCGAACCCAATCAACTTGCTCACCCATTTCTGAAAATCAGCCCCCACTTCTCGTTGTTGAGTTATGAAACGCAAGCTTTGTTGATCCGTATGAACCACAAATCGCCTACCCAAGAGGTAATGCTTCCATTTTTGAACCGCAAGGCATATGGCCATCAATTCCTTCTCGTATATGGACTTATGTTGGGCCCTTGGTCCAAGTAGCTTGCTGTAGTAGGCAATGGGTCTTCCTTCTTGCATTAGCACAGCCCCCACACCGTAGCCCGAAGCATCCGTCTCAACCACAAACGGTTTATGAAAGTCGGGCATGGCCAAGACAGGTGGCTGAGTTAGGGCCTCCTTCAATTGAATGAAAGCTGTTGTGGCCTTTTCGGTCCACCCAAAAGAGTCCTTCCGTAACTGCTCGGTTAGTGGCTGCGCAAGTTGGGCGTAGTGTTTGATGAACTTTCGGTAATACTCGGTCAACCCCAAAAAACCTCGAAGTTCTCTAAGATTCTTGGGAATTTCCCACTCTATCATCGCCTTCACCTTGTCCATGTCAACTGCCACCCCATGCTGTGAGATCACGTGTCCCAAATAGGCTACTGTCAACTTCCCAAATTCACATTTTTTCTGGTTGGCGAAAAGTTGATGTGCTGCCAGCAACTGTAGGACCAACCCCATATGCTTCACATGCTCTTCCTTGGTTCTACTGTAAACTAGGATGTCGTCGAAAAAGACGAGTACAAACTTCCTCAAGTAGGGGCGAAAAATATCGTTCATAAGTGACTGAAATGTGGCAGGGGCGTTAGTGAGCCCAAAGGGCATTACGAGAAATTCGTAATGTCCTTCATGGGTTCGGAAAGCGGTCTTGTGAGTGTCTTCGGGGCGCACCAAAATTTGATGATACCCGGCCTTGAGATCCAATTTAGAAAATATTGTAGCCCCATGCAACTCATCTAATAACTCGTCAATGACCGGTATTGGATATTTATCCGGATCGTTTCTTTGTTCAAGGCCCGTAGTCTACACAAAACCTCCACGACCCATCTTTTTTCTTAACCAACAACACCGGGCTCGAAAACGGGCTAGTGGATGGCTTGATGATGCCGGCTTCAAGCATCTCCCTAATGAGTCTTTCTATCTCGTCCTTCCGGAACCGAGGGTAACGGTATGGTCGACCCTACCGGATTACTCCCCTCCTTCATTGTGATGGCATGCTCGTGCCCCCTTTTTGGTGGGAGGCCCATGGGGGTGTCAAACACCTCAGCAAACGGACTATAACAGCCTGCAAAAATTCAGGTACTCCTTCCTCTGTCACGCATTCTTCATCTCCGATCCTCTCTTCAATCGATTGAGTTCCAAAGCCAAATCCCCCTCTTTCCTTGCGCAACGCCTTTATCATGGCCTTGAGCGATATTTTAGACTCGGCCAAGGTCGGATCACCCTCAATGTCACAACTCTACTCTCCACCTTAAATTGCATAACCTGAGTCTTCCAATTAGTAACCACAGAACCCAGCTTCTCGAGCCACTGCACTCCTAAGATCAAATCCGAGTTGCCCAAGCCCAAGGGTAAAAAATCCTCTGTCACTTCTACTTCCCCTAGTTGCAGCACTACTCCTCGACATATCCCCGTGCCATGAACCGCCTCTCCATTCCCTAGAGACACCCCAAACCCACCGGAATCTGAGACACTTAACTCAAGCTCTTCCACCGTCAATAATGAAATGAAGTTGTGGGTAGCACCCGGGTCAATCATGACCACCACTTCCCTCCCCCGAATTTTTCCCGTGATTTTCATAGTTTTAGGGCTCATCAAACCAATGACGGAGTTTAGAGATACCTCAGTTGATGTTTCGGGTGGTGGTTCATGCGGTGGTGGTGGGTCTTGCTCCCCTTCCTCCATTCCGGCTTCCTTTTCATCATCCATCAAAAGTACGCTCAATTCTTTTTTCCGGCAACGGTGGCCGGCGGTCCATTTGTCGTCACATCTATAGCACAAACCCTTTGCCCTTTTCTCTTGGTATTCTTTCTCTGATAACCTTTTGAACTCTCCTGGGTTTTTGCCTTGGCTCAGCGTGAGATGTGAAATTCCCAGGTTACTTGAATTCTCGGTTGGGCTTTGGGCCCAAGTCTTGCTGGAGGTTGGATTGAAGGAAGCCCCACTAATCCCCATATTCCTTGTAGTACTCCCTTTGTTGTACACTGAGTAGGATCCACTCTTATGAGGCCCAATTTTCTTGAGGCCCACAATTCGGTTCCTCTCCTCAATCCGACCCGCTAACTCCATGGCCTGCTCCAGGTCCAAGGGGTTGAGTAACCTGACCTCCACTTTTATTTCTTCTTCTAGCCCATTAATAAACTGGCCCATAAGGATCTCTTCTGGCACCCTACTCAATGGTGCAGCTTTCTCAATAAACGCTCGCCGATATTCTACCACAGAGGTGGTTTGCTTGGTGGCTAGCCACTGTTCCCATAAAGATCCACAGTGGGTTGGTCGAAATTGACGCAACAAGTAATCCTTCAGATCACCCCACCACCGTATCGGCCTCCTCTTATTCTCCCATTGATACCAACGAAGGGCGTCGCCCTCCATGGATACCACCGCCGCCTCGAGGGCTTCACTTCCGCTCAACCCATAGAACGAGAAATAACGTTCTGCCCTGAGAATCCACCCATCTGGGTCACTCCCATCGAAGAGGGGCATCTCCAACTTCCGATACCGCCAGCTTCCTCCTCCTTGATACGATCCTCCGGGACCTCCACCGGAGCCGCTATCCCCATAAGTTCGGCCCCCTAGTTGGAAACCTCCGTACTCGTCTCCCTCTCTTTCACCCAGATTTATCAATTCTGGAGCCCTACGTTCCGGTGGTCGCGGTGGTCCAGTTTGAGTTTCAGGCGTGTCCGGCGGGGGTTGTGGCAAGTTCGCTCGGATTTCGGCCTGAAATTTCTTCTGTTCCGCGCGCAAACCCTGAATGGACACCTCCTGGTTCTCCCTCGACCTGTTAATCCGGCCCTCCAACCTGGTGGCTAAGATCTCTAGCTCCTCACTGGTCTTCCTCGTCGCCTCATTCTGGCCTTCTAAGATTTGCGCCGTCAGCGACTCACTCATGGCGTTAATGGCAGATTCCACTGCCCTGGACACCATGGTGGCTACTGTCCCTTCGAGGGCTGCCATTCTCTCTTCTAGAGAATCGACCCTCTGAGCTTCATTTCGTGGTGCCATGGATCGTTGCTCTGGTACCAAGTGTGATGTTTTCACTCACTCTCAAGTCTCCTGGGCAGACAAACAAGGAAATCCACAAAGAAGGTAGAGAAAAGTGAGAACTTTGATTAATTGCAACAAGAAAATAAACAGAGCATTCGAGAGGCTCAGTCTCTCCCAGATATTACACAAACACTACAAAATTCCACACCACCATATTCCCCTTACACCCTATTTATAGCCTACTGCTCTCATAATAACGGCTACTAATCATTCCCCTTAGCTGGCACTGACATTCCACTATTTTTGCTGACATCTCTGAATATTCTGTGGTAGTGCTCCTATTCCTCTTCTTGGACAGGTCTGCCCCTCCATTTCTTGCGTGCATACGTCAGCCATGGTTTGGGGATTGAATTCATTACAGGTTCACTTCTAGATTTACTGGAAGCTTCCTCTGTATTTCCGTGAAGTTCATATTCTCGTCCCCCCCCCTCCCCTTGAATCATTACTACTGAAGAAGCTTATACTACACTCTTAATAGCTAATAGCTTTGGCCCAAAATGTCTGATACCATTTGTCTCATAGTTTTAACATACAACAACAGCGACAAAAATCTCATATGGATTTTGCTATCTGGACTTAAGCAGCTTCATATGTATGTAGCTTTATTTACCCTTAACTAGTCAAAGCTTGTAACCTAGTTCGGCATGCTTAGCTATTCTGTGGGTCTTGTTCTCTTGTGGCTACTGTTAATTATTAGTATTTTCTGCTGTAGATGTATAAGTTGTAACTTTTTGTGTGTAGAGTGGTTTACTTGCTTCCCTTTGTTGCGGATCTTTGGTTTTTTTTTTCTTTTTTTTTTCTTGATAAGTAGTAAAGATATGCTAGTATATTAAGTAGATACCGGAGGGTTTTATCACCCATGTACAAGAAACTCATGCCTATCATGAACCTTAAAAAAGAAATTTAAACCCTTGATGAGGGGTGCGTAAACCCTAAAAAATTGATTTTTTCTCTCTCCTGGTGCACCACTAAATTGTCAACAGAATCATCTTAAAAACTTCAGCTACCCAAGCTTTCCTCATCCTTTTCTTTCAAGCTACAAGAGAATCTTGGACAGAACAAGGTTAAACCCAGCTCATCCCAGATAAGGGTAATGATAAGTGCCAATGGGGAAGAACAACAGAAGAGTAGAAGATGATTAAGAGATTCTTCCTCTTAAAACACATACTAGAATGACTTGACAGCCTACGATGCGAAAGTTCCTTCCCTTGAGAACATTCTCACTTTGGATCTTCTATTTGGAAGATGATACCCAAGCACAGAAGCAAGCTCAAGGTGGAGCTTTCGCCTTCCAGATATCCAAAGCAGGGAAGACCAAGGACCAAACCTTCCAAGGATATTACTTGTTAAGCATTTGGCACACTTTTTCTTGCACTAAATTCCGGGGATTGGTACCTTGTTCTGTATGGCTTGCTAATTCTTTATGATAAACTTATTTTAATTTGTTTTTCTAATTGGTCAAGACTAGTAGAGATGTTTCAAAATTGACTAAGGAGTTAATCTGGCATTGTCTATATATTTCAAATTCTTTTGTCTTGTGCTTGACATTTACATCTAATCTGTTGTTTGCAGGAAATGATTGCATTGTCATACTTTATGCTGGACCAAGCAAGAAAGGAAGCTGAGTACTGCATGGAAAGTGCTTTCGCTACTTACTCAGTATGCATCTTTCTTTTCTCTTGCAGATATTTTAGATTGTTCTAATTTAATATAGGCCAAACGAATGTCACTTAAATACATAAATAATTAAATTTGCTGCTTTCTAAAGTCTATTATTAGCTGAGCTTGTGAATGTGGTTTTGTCAGTGGCTCATAGCGCTGTAACCAACTGTTGGGTTTCATTTGTCTGACAATGATGCTAAAATGCTACAGAAACTTGTGCTGCGAGGCCAGCATAATGCCATTCGTTGCGGGCTTTGGTGGGCTGAAATGCTGAAAGCAAGGGATCAGTACAAGGAAGCAGCCAGTGTTTACTTCCGTGTTTCTGGTGAGGTAATGCTCCTTTCCTTAACCTACTTGATTTATGAACATGTCTTCAAGGTCTTACTTTCATCTACTTCCTCAGGAACCATTGCAGTCAGCAGTAATGCTCGAGCAAGCATCTTATTGCTACTTGTTTTCAATGCCGCAAATGTTACGGAAGTATGGATTTCACCTCATTCTTTCTGGTGATTCATATAAAAAATGTGATCAGGTATATCTACTAAACAAGGCTACTAAGGAGGCTTATTATTATATTCACTCTCTGGATTCTCTTGAGTTTGTAATATCATGTATACCAGATGAAGCATGCTATTCGGATGTACAAAACTGCTCTTTCTGTATTCAGGGGGACTTCATGGGGTCTAATTAGAGATCACATACATTTCCAACTTGGCAAGTAAGTAAAATGAATTGCATTAACTGGTGCACCTTATTGTTCACTAACTAAGAACTAATGCTATCTTCACCTTTTGTCTGCTATATCAGGTGGTTTGCTCTACTTGGAATGTCTGATGTGGCAATTGAGCATATGCTTGAAATTCTGGCCTGTACCCATCAATCGAAGGCCGCACAGGAGCTATTCCTTGGCGATTTTATACAACTTGTACAGGTAGTTTGTATTTTTAAGTATTAGTGATTGAATTTTTTATGATTCTTATTGCTAGCCCTCAATGTGCGGTGTGTACAGTTTCACTAGTTTACAGCCTTAATCTTTGTCCTTTCCAGATAGTCAACTTGCCAAATCCATGACATTTAATATAAAACTTGGGAATTATCTCCTAGTGTGGTCTTTTTAATGCTTTGCTTAAAGTTCCTTCTGTTTGCACTGCAATAGACTGGTTTCCTTCTCTGAGTGGTGGAAATTCAGCCGGATGCAGGCCAAACCTTGTATAGCTCCTCTGACATCTGTCTGGTCTAATGCAGAAAACTGGAAAAACATTCGAGGTCTGCAGACTGCGTTTGCCTGTTGTCAAAGTCCCTTCACTCAGAGTTGTCTTTGAAGACCAACGAACATATGCTTCACCTGCTGCTGTGAGTTTATAATTAACTTTGTGTTTTTGTGATAATTTTTTAATATGTCCCCTTTCTATATTGGTTTATGGTTGTTATACTAAATATAACGATATCCAAGCGTTTGACTTTCCTGCTTTGTCATATTCTAGGTTGGTGTAAGAGAGAGCATATGGAATTTTTTGGAGGAAGACATGATTCCATCATTGTCGACTGCCAAATCTAACTGGTTGGAATCACATACGAAGCTTGTGCCGAAGAAAGGCAAGCAATCAAACATTTGCGTAGCTGGAGGTATGAGCATGTCAGTGTAGTTAAGTGCTTGGTGTAATACCTGTAGCTGGTTTTGGTGGTTTGTTTTGGTTGTATAGCAAGAAAAACAAGAAACTAATAATGAGATTTTGAAGATTTGAAACACTTAATTATGATAAAAGAGCTTGCAGAAAATCGTAAAGAAACTATCTTTTGATTTTGGGATTTTCATGAACTTGTGGACTTTTTTGCTGTTTTATGTTTTTCCATTTCTTTGGTGAGCCAATCAGAAGATCCATGTGAGGTTTTTGTTTGGTGAATTTTCATGTAGGTTTTTCCAGTCAGCTCTGTAGTTTCTGCATTCAAGCATTTCTTAGTTTGTGTTTTCAGATGTAGATATTTTAGTTAATGTATAATGTTGTTTGTAGTTAGGTTTCTGTTTGAATCATTAGTAATGAGCTAATGGCAGGTTCAAGATCAAAAGACCATATAGTGATGTTTTCCCTAGTTTGTGTGTCATGTTTAGAAAGATGGGAGACAAAGATTACTTCGTACTTGAACTGTGGAGCTGCAGGTTTTATGTGTATGATTTTATGTTTTTTTTTTTTTTTGGGGGGGGGTTGATGAGAGTAGTGCAATAGATATCTCTGAGTCTCTGACTACTGTTTTGGAGCAATTTCATGTGAAGTATGAAATATGTTCGTTTTGACTTTTGAGGGAGTGAAAACATGGGAAGTTGTTTTGGCGAAATGTTTTTTCTATTATAGTTTGGTGGTTGTGGTTGAAGATGCACAATTTATTTTTCTATGGATAAGGGGATGGCTCTTATTCTGCTTTTGTAATGCTGTTGACTTTCGTATGTATGTGATCATGGATGCCTGTTTAAATTATTTACTGTGAAGTTAATGACCTCTACGCTTCTTTTGGTGGTATAAAGTTGGTACCTGGGATGATGTTGGATTTGGAGGCAGGGGATCAGTCTTTTACCATTTCTTTCCCTTGTGTTTATAACTTTTTTCTTATCTACATAATGACCCTACTTGTTAGAGAGGTGCGGTTTTACTGTGGAATTTCCATTATTGGCAATCCTGAATCCTTGAACTAATCAAAGGGTAAAGTTTTAATGGGTGGATTTAAGTGGAGGATCTTTTAATGTGTAATCTTCAGTCTCCTATAGGTTTGGCATCATTTTTGGGCTAAAGAGCAAACTGTAATCTCTGTTCTCAAGCTTCCCTAGGTAGACCATCAATCACAGCCACCTTGCCAGCCATGGTTCCTTACTAGTTTTGATAACCTAGGAAATTATCCATCTCCCTCTCATTATTTACTGTCGATGAATGAATCAAGGCCCCAACACCCACCGACACCTCACTGGCTTCTCTACAATGGGTTGACAACGGAGAACAACGGAAGGAGGGAAAAGGAGAGAAAGAAGGCGAGGAGAGAATGGAGGTGGAGGTGCGAAAGGCGGAAGAGAGAAAGACGAGAAGGAGAGAGTTGGAGGTGGAGTATAGATACCATACCATCTAGTGACGGAGTGGGGAAGGAAGAGAGGGAGGAAGTATCAGTTCAGAGGCACAATTTATAAGAAGTGCCTGAGAGAGAAGGCAAGGTGAGAGATAGAGGAGGAAGAGATGCGCCATCTGGTGAGGGATGAGGGAGGAAGATAGGGAGGGAGTGTTAGTTCAGCAGGTCAAAACAACCTAGGGAGGCCTGTAAAACTGGAAAGCCAAGATACCTGAGAAAACTAAGGCTTTTATGTGGATAGCATGCTTGAATTTGTCTAACAAGTGATGATCTGCAGCAAGGAGACATATCAAGCGCTTGCTTAGTACATGTATCTTATGCTTTGGTAAAGCCGGTTTTAGGAACATATTCTTACAATGTGGTCTGCATCCTTTAGAAGGAATTGATTATTGGAGTTTGTGATGATGGTATAGCATGGTTTTGTTAGCAGGCTCTCTTGGATCATCTGCTATTCCGTTCTGGTATTTTCGTGGGGCATAACAGGAGGAAGTCGTTATGGTGGTGAGCTTGCATGGCTATCTTTTGAGTACTATGGTTGGAATGAAATTACCGGGTTTTTAGAAGTAGATATCCAATTTTTGTGGGATAGAGACATGGAGTTTTGTTTCGTACTTCTCTAAGCATGTTATTCTATGAGTGTATATCCTGGCTTAAGGTTGACTGGTTTTCATTGTGTTTGGCACACAAAATTCACTCATTAGCTCTTTAAGAACCCGATAGTTTTTTTTTTTTTTCCTTCTATGTACTTTGTTATTATCTTCTTATTAGTACATTATAATCTTATTGTGAAAATAATTGTAAGTTTAGATGTTTATAGTTTCCTTTTTTTTAAGTCTTAATATGTATTCTAGTGCTTGATTTCACAAACTATCCTTCTTGAGGAACAAAAATAAAATTGTACCTTCTCTTTTTGTGTTTGAAATGTTATACACAAAATTATATAATGCTTGATTAGCCTTACAGTACAGGTAAATGTTATATCAGTTGGTAGTCTTTGTACAAGCAATGATGAGCCACTACTCACTAGTGGTTAGCTGTCAAAGTAATTGTTTAGATGTTTGGTACAGAACCAGCTTTCTGTAGGTAATAATAGCAGTAAACCTAGCTTTTCATTGAAACATTATGTTACCTAACCTTCTAGTACAGTTACTTCAACTTCTATCAATTCTTTAAGCTGTTGCTTTATTGAACACTAGTTTTCAATTTTGTTAGCTTTTTGATTGGGTCACATCGTGCTAAGAAGTGGCAAATCTCCCAATATTTCAAGTGGCATGGACACTCCCAAAACACAGTTAAAAATAAGCTTGCAATCTTTTTGCAATCTTCAATTCCGTTTTCTCACTGCTCTAACTAATTTCTAAACATATTGCCTCTTTTTCCCTGGGCCTTCCTTCTCAAGAACTGCCTGAATTGATTTGAGTTTCTATTCCACTTATGCCCTTCCCTCCTTTCTGGCACTCCCAAAACACACTCTTTAAAACAAACACTCAATATTCTGGATGCCTTTCCTTCTCTCCTTCCCTCTAGTTATTACATTTTCTGATATCCGTTTCTCACTCTAATTAATTTCTAAACAAGTTCCCTCTTTTTTTCCTGAGCCTTCCCTCTTAAGCATTTATTAGCCAATTTTAGTTTTCTTTTTCATTTATGCCCTTCTGATCCTCCTATTTATTAGAGTTAACTTTCTCACTCTAGTTATCTTTTTAGTTATTATAGTTATATGTAAAGGGATATACATTGATGCATTTTGAAGAGACAGCACCCTGATCTCATGAATATGATCTGGTGTATGTTCAATGTGTTATATTGTGATGCTTTCTGTCTCTTTTATGCTTGAGTCCTGTTTTATTTGTTTAGCTAGTATGGTTACTTGTGCTTGTCAGCTTTTACTAGTTAGCATTAGCTATCTATAAAGATATTTGGTAAATTTAGCTGCTGGTAAGTATTAACTTGTAAAATTGACCAAAAGTTTCATATTAGCTGTAAAGGTTTTTTAAAATTCTGTTTCAATTTGGCTCATTAGCCAGATTTCTAGCCAGTTGTAAAACCATTTACGGCACGTATTCTTTGGCTTTTGATCAAATCAGTAGGATAAAAGCTAGAAGCTGGCTGAAAGGCATTTGACAAATGAGACCTTAAAGTATTAAGAGAGTAGCTATATACAGAAATTAAATGAACTAGTCTCTTCAACCATCAAAAAAACTGTGAAGTTGAGCATAAGGAGGTCCGTTTTCGAATACAGTAAAGTAACCTGTCTTTAAATACGATAACCTAGGAAAAGAAATAGTCGAATAACAATAAGGGACGTCATTAGTGGAAAAGGTCCTGAATTTTAAAGTTTCATGTCACTCTTTAGAACTTATTGACGACCAGAGTTGACATCCTTGACAAGAATAGATGAATTGCCGATACCCACCTCATAATTGCAATTTTTCAGCCCTCAAAAACTACTCACCACTTCCTTCTCAAGAGATCTCATGGGCAAATATGCATATCCACTGTAAACCTAGGTTTTTGTGAGTGCCAAAGAGGGTCTCTGCCTAAGATACCTAGGCAAGTGTAGTCTTGCAGGAACCATCACTATGAGAAATGATGGCAAGAGAACCTGGCTGTAGTTAAACAGTCTGTTAGCCGTTTAAAATATTTAAAAACCATTATAATATCAAGAGTTTAGATAATTAAATTCATTAAAATTACACATTTATGACCCTATCTCATTTATCTATATGTACCTCTAAACTTTAACATTCACAATGTTAGCCAAAACATAACATGTTTTTTAACTTCCTTAGGTTAGATTGAGAAAGAATGATAAAGATTCTGGGGAGACCACATCATGTTTGGGAGTAGATTGTGAGTTATGTTAAAGGTGTGAGGTACATGGTGAATAAATGTTATCAGCAGAGTAAATTGTTAAAGTTCAGGGGTGTATAGTATTAATTCCCATACTATAATGATGTCATGAAAAAAAAGGTTGGTAATTTAGAACAACAGCCCTAGAATAGCGCAGGACTGAAATGGGGTGTGAGGAAGAAGTCTGTTGCTGTATAAGCGAGGATGGAAAGGACAGTTCTCCAGAGTCTTGACTACTTGTGAAAAGCCTGTGAGTACAGTTGATAAGAGGGTAAATGCCACTTTGATTTGAAAATTTCCTATCCTGGTAGTGGGGCCAGTGATACTTCCTGCTCTCATTGTTGTTGGCTCGTGGTGGAGATTGTGGCAATGACCTAGCAAGGTCGCCTTCCTACATTAAGGGAGCTCTAGGTGGGATATTTTTCATATATGGTTAACAGAACAGTATAATTAAAATTGGAGACTGCTAGGTGCCTAGGTCACTGATTTAAGTTTGTGCAATAGGTAAACTCTAGCTGTTCTTATATTTACTCATTTATTCCTGCAGAGGCGATAAAGATTGACATAGGGTTCAAAAATCCACTTCAAATCCCAATTTCAATCTCAAATGTTTCTCTGATATGCAAGTACTTCGCTACAAGCGACGAAATGGAAAGAAGTAAGGAAACATCTTATACTTCTGATCTTGTGCACAACTCCATTTCATTGGGTAGCTTGACTTAGTTGACTTTTGGCGTTCGCTACAGATGATATTGGGTGCTCCACAAATTTACAAAATGACGAACAGCTTAGAAAATTAATTGCTGGACGGTATGCTTGTGCTGCTTTATCTCATAGTTTATTAGTGATTTACATGTGTAGATGCTTATGATTGACTTACTGTGGAAGTGGCTTTTGCTTCATGGTTGCAGTGATGAAAACACAGACAAAGATCTATTCACATTGTCTGAAGTGGACTTTTCTCTCAATGGGGGTGAAACGCTACTTGTAAGTAAAACTTTTATCCTGATGAGCTATAGGAATTGGATGTCTTGTTGTTTTGCTGTTGGCTAAATAATGTAGCCTGCAGCATCTTCTTGGTAAGGCCTGGTTATGGGATTGATGTGGTTCTTTGGAGTCAAATTAATCCACTGTTTGAATTGATGTTGCTGAACTATTCAATGGAATTTCAGTTGGTGAATCGAATTTCTGCGGTTGCTGTTATACATCGCATGTAAACATTTCATTGATGTATACATTAAAAAAGCTCTTGCTGTTGTCTCTAATTTTCACTTTTCATTTTGTATGCATGTTTTTAGGTACATTTGACTGTTACTCCTAAGGTCGAAGGGATGCTGAAATTGGTTGGGGTTAGGTGGAAATTGTCTGGTTCTGTTGTTGGATTTCAAATTTTTGAGACTGATCAAGTAAAGAAGAAGAATGTGAATAGGACGAAAGCTAAGCAATCTTATGGTATGGAACTGACATTCTTGGTTATAAAGGTGCTTACATTCTGGCTCTTCTGTCTCCCTTTTACTTGCTTATGTTTTTGTTTCAGTATGCTGATATTGTTTTTAGCCTCTGCCGAGGCTTGAAGGTTCCATTCGACCCCTGCCTAAAAAATCATATCTTGGCGAGTTGCAGCGTCTTGTTTTGGAATTGAAAAACCACTCTAATGTTCCTGTGAAGGTATTCATTTGCACTATCAGTACTTAGACAAATATGTAACTAGCTTTTGAACCTGTTGGATTTGATGGGTATATATAATTATAGCCTTTTCAGTCTTAGAAAATAATCAAATTTGGTGAGCATTCTAATTGTACATTTTGTGGTACTGTTCTCATCTCCTTCATCCTTTTTTCTGTTAGAATATTTCAATTTAAAGTGGTCAACAAGTTAGATAGAGATGGGATATAGATTCTACATTTCCTATATGGAAGATATTTTTGTAAAAGTGTTAGGAATTTTTTTGATTGACTTAACTTAGTGGAAGTTAAATTGCATTTACGGTTGTCAATGTGTTTAGTTACATTAAAAGAAAATCTGTGTTGATATGTAGTGTTCTGATTTAACAAAAGCAAAATCATAGTAAGTAGAGAGTCTACTGCTATGAACTAGGATATAAAAGCAAGATAATCACAGAACAAATGAAGATTAGTAACCAATATAATAGCTGCTTTGATTGAACCAGTACAAAGCGATCAAATACAGCTCTCAACCTTCCGAGAGCACTGAGTTCTCTCCCAATTGTCTTTCCTCTCAATGTTCTAGATACCTCTATTATGTCTTTCTTTCCTCATTTATTCCCTTAACAAAGTCGGTTTCTCTCTCCCTAGCAACTTCTGACAGATTTCATTCCCACCATTCTAACAATGAAACCCTGTTTACAAAAAGGATAATAAATCAAAGTACATTATCTTCTGCTAATGACTTCATTTCCCTTCTTACCTCTCCTGGAATAAGTGAACCTGATAGGAGGTCTATGTGGCTTCAATGCAGTTACATTATATCTCAATTCAGAGTTGCCTGGAATGTGTAAGGTTCACATGTTTCTCGCTGAATGCTAGGATTTATACTCCCTTCCTTCCCATATTAGATTGTTCGCTTCCCATTTACGGCTGTCTCAATTACTTTGCATAAACTCTTTGAAAATTAAGCTTTTCCTTGTTCTCTCTCCGACCCCACACTTTCTCTTTAGTTTTCTCTCCAAAATCCAACCCCACACATTCTCTGGCAATTTGTCTCTCTATCCACTAATCATTATCCTTATGATTTGTGCCAAATCCAACTATACAATCTAATACTGATATGTACTACTAATGAATTATTATAATAACCAAGACTCTTGTTTAATCTACATGTATGAGCAGAGTGTAAACTAAGATTTCATGAATTGTTATGCAACTGTTAACTCGGTATCTCATTTTGTTATGAACAGTTCAAAAATCTTTTACTTTCGTTATATTCACTTTCAATAAAGATTGGTTGTAAATTGGGTTGATGGATCCTAACTTTGGGTTTGCTCACTTACTAGTGGACTCTCACCAACCG
Source organism: Beta lomatogona (assembly GCA_947646795.1). Taxonomy (NCBI): domain Eukaryota; kingdom Viridiplantae; phylum Streptophyta; class Magnoliopsida; order Caryophyllales; family Amaranthaceae; genus Beta; species Beta lomatogona. The sequence continues at coordinate 454,044 of CANSNZ010000141.1, read as the reverse complement.
TGGTTTAAAGTGTAGTAGTGAGGATTCCATAATTATGTGCAAAGAGTGAAAAGTTTTAATTTGCCAAAGGTGTGATGCATGTAAGCTGTAAAATCTGTCATCAGAATCTTCCATTACAAATTTGCTTATAAATTTTTAAATTGTTGCATATTGTAATTATTGTTCTGTTTGATGGGATACAATGCTATATGTTTAGCCAGTGTCATATGCCAAGAATGACATTTCTTCTTACTGCTTGGCTTTCTTATGAAACAAAATAAAGAAAAAAGATGGAATACTCTATTATGTGCTTGCATTATGCACCTTTATTTTACCTATATGTGAGCTTTGTCTGAGGCTAGTACCTTGCAGAATCTGAAAGTGAAGATCAGTCATCCCAGATTTCTTGCTCTTGGAAGTGAGGAAGCTTTGACTTTGGAGTTTCCTGCTTGTCTTCTGAAGGATAATTCTGAAAAGCATGGTCATGCAAATCAGAGTGATGAAATGGCTTCCTTTTTCCAATTCCCTGAGGTCTGTGAAAGCAGTTCCCTTTGTTCCAATGTCTGATAAATAAGTAATGTGAGCTATATATATATTGATGTGTTGGTTGTCTTATAGGAATTTGTTATTCAAGGAGAAGAACCACTCTTGTGGCCTATTTGGTTTAGAGCTGCTTTACCAGGAACGATTTCCTTGCACATGACAATTTATTATGAGATGGGTGACGTATTAAGCATCATGCGATATCGGACCCTTCGTATGTGTCATATTTTCGAGGTATGTCCTATGCAAGTTTGCACTGCCTTTTATAGCTTTTGGCCTAGTCCACAAATTAAAATATTCTGGTTTCTTCTGATAAGTTATCTTTTAGCGTAGAGCAGGGTAGGGGAAGTGAAACTATGCAGCACTGTCATTGTGATTGCAAAAAAAAAATGTTGCCTTTAGATTTAGATTCTGGACCAGTCACTTCGATATATGAGACGTAAAAGGAATGTTTTTGTGAGATATTTCATTTAGCCATTGCAATGCCAGTTTGAAACATTTCTGGTCCTGATCCTGGTCCCTACTAACTCTGTTGAAAATGGACATTCCCTGGATATGTGTTTTGTGTTATCTGCATGCTGTGGTGCTTCACTGTCACTTATTCTCAATTTTCAATTTGGTGGGGCCAAGTTGTTAGTGTCTATTATAATGTAAAAATAAAGTGATACTTTTTAATTCTACCAAAAGGGAGAAATTCTGTCTCATTTGTGTGCCTTTCAAAAGTAAAACTATTGATGCAGCACCATATTTGTTTGGTTTAGCACATGATAATGGTTTTGTGCCTGAAGACAAAATGACCAATTAAGAGATCTTTGTATTATAGGTCTTGCCATCGCTGGATGTGTCTTTCCAGGTCAGTCGTTTCCCATCAAGATTGCGGGAATTTCTTGTGCACATGGATGTTGTAAACAAGACTAGTTCACAGAGTTTCGAGATTCATCAGCTGTCATGTTTAGGAGATGAGTGGGACATCACAATGCTCCAACCTGTGAACATCCCTTCTCCTATAATGGCAGGCCAAGCATTGTCTTACTTTTTTAAGCTTCAGGTCAGTTAGCAACTTCTGGTTTGTGCTATATAACTTCATCTTGTCTGCTCCTGCTTTACTCAGAAAACCCCTTTTTCCATTTCAATGTACAGAAACAACGCTTGCCCACCTTTAACATAATTCTGTCGTGTTTGGTGATCTATTCTATATTTTGTATATTGTCTTCTCGATTTTCAAGCTGTATTCCTTTTGGGGTTTGTTTGTTTTGCTGTAGCATAATGCTGCCTGTCTTGAGGCAAGCTTTGTGCTGTCTCCATTCTAAAGATTTTGTATTGTGGAAATTCATTATTCTAATGAGACATCAAGACCAAGTAGTGCTTTTATGCTGATAATCCAGGTACCTAGAGGGAAAGGGAACAGCTAACGGTTAGGTCGAGTCAGTTGGATCCACAAACCCCTGAACATGAGAAGTTTGCCTTCTCAGGCTTTAACTGGGAAGTGCCTGCCGACAAGTGGAAGTCGTGCCACTGAAGCATGTGACTTTCGAAAAAACCATAAACTAGTTGGTTCTTAAATTGATCTGCTTCTCAACTTTCTATCAGAGAAGTTAGTTTATGAGAACTAAATAATTTTAGCATGCGTTTTTTGATATTTATTATGATTTGTCATCTCTTTGATGATTGCTTCCTGGCTGTCTGCTGAGAATAGCTAGTATCATAAGGGATTCCCTGCAATAGTGGCTCGTGTATATATGTGCATTTGTACTGTCTAAGAGATCGTACCAAAGACAACAAATGTAAAGAATAATACTCCCTCCGTTTCATTTTAATCTACACACTTACACTTTTCACGCATGCCAATGCAAAACTTTTAGGACATATATCTTTAGTTTTGTATTTGTAAAAATTATAAAAAGTACATATTAATAAAATACATGTTATGATGAATCTAACAAGATCCCACATGACTATATTTTCATACGCGTATAAATCACAAATGATGGTCAAAGTGAAATTTGTGAATAGTGTAAAATGTCAAAGTGTGTAGATTAAAATGAAACGGAGGGAGTAGGAGTTAAAAACAAATTATGTCAACATTCAAACTCTTCTTAACCCGTTCTGTCTGTTTTCAGAATGGCAAGAAACCAACCATTTCAGAAGATGAAGTCATTTCTCATTGTGGTAGCAGAGGAAGCCATGTAAGGTTGGGTGCTCAGGCTCAAAATGAAGATGTGTTTGATACATCTTGCTCACCTGTAGCTGATTTTCATCGTCGTGAAAGAGTGCATGAAGAAAAAGTCAAGCAGGTTAAGGTTTCTCCTGTAGCTAATTAAAATTGTATTATTCATTTGACTTGTTGCTTAAGGGATTCATCGTTCACCACACTCACCAACAACTTGAGCCAACATATTTTAGTCTCTTTATCTCAGAAAAGTTGATCCGACTTACCCTCCTGACTGTGTGAACTTTGGAAGAGGAAATTTGCTTTGTTTTTAAGGGTAGTTAGACTTAAGATCAGAGACAACTGTGTTTTATGTTTCATGTTTTTTCCTTCTGTTCCTTTAAATTTTGCTATTACCCCCCAGGGAGATAGAACAGGAAAGAAAAGCAATTATGTGATGTTTGATATTATTATACGTTACCTGACTTTATCTCCCCCCCTTGATCTTCTTTCAAGGGCGATGACTAGGGAATCTTGTGTCATTTAGTTTTCTCCCTGTATATTCTGTTGGAGTTTGGACTTTGGACCATCTAAGAGCACAATATTTTTGATCTTTTTTTACTGGTGGGAGGTCAATAATGGGCTATTATGTTACATCCTTGACCATTATAGCCTGACTTTTCCGCATATAGATGCTACCACTTGCGACATTGAAAATTTCTCGACTACATTGTAACTTTGCAAATCCTTTAGAACTTCATATAAAGGATTTATTGTCTTTATCATCAGAGAGGTAAGTTGCGACATATAACAAGCACCAATAAATCTATTAGCAGTTGCTCTTGCTCAACAACTGTAGCCAGAACAATGCTTAGTACTACCATAGTACTTCCTAATACCTCCAAAATGTAGGATTTATTGTCTTTATCATCATAGAGGTAAGTTGCGACATATAACAAGCACCAACAAATCTATTAGCAGTTGCTCTTGCTCTTTCAACAATTGTAGCCAGAACAATGCTTAGTACTTCCATACTACTTCCTAATACCTCCAAAACACTTCCTAGTACTACCAAAATGTTATTCATTAAAAAGTCTTCATTGTACCACCAATACACCATGCAGGACGACCTTTTTTTTTTTTCAAAAGTTATACCAAGACGCTTCCTATGACAACCAGAAACCTTCATTGTACTACCAAAGCACTTTTTAGTACAACTAGGAACCTTAATAGTATTGCCTACCAATGTGTAATTGTTCAAGCAACTGTTTTAACCGTATACTAGAAGACTTCCCAGTATCACTACAAAGTTTCATAATCTTACCAGGACATTTCCTACTACAAGAGACCTTCATAGACTTCCTAGTTCCTAATACCACTAGAAAACTGTATAAAGTTTATTATATTATTAGATAATAAGTGCTGAATGAAAACACTTCCCCTATATTTAACTTCCCTCGCCCTCTAACCAAAGGTTGTAACTTTCTTACAGGCGTTGGAATAATCTTGTATAGTCTCACATTCTTATTTTTCTTATAGAATGACCAATTAACTGCTTATAGGTGTTTTATTTCAAAAGTTACCAAATTGTTTAGAATCACCTAATATAATATTTGAGTTGATTTTTTTTTTCAAATGTAGGCCAGCTAAAAGAAACTTTCATCTAAATATAGCTTGACTTAGTGTAATATCTCTGTAAAGTTACTGCTTCTCTGATGTTTGCAATTTGCTTCATAATTTCACTCATGATAGATTTTGTTGCTAATATTTTGATTTATAATATTTGTTTTGGATTGAGATTTAGATGCAAAGTAATTAAATTATTGCATTTTTTTTGCTGTATATAATTTGACATACTGGACTTCTGCCTCATCAGCAGAGATATACAGAAATGGTGGACTTTGTCTTATGGTCTCATCCTCATAATAGTTATACGAGCACCGAGTCTGCAGATCGTTCTCGCCTTTTCTCTCATCATGCTTGCCTTTGCAGGTGAGGTTTGAGCTAAGATTTAATATCCCTTTTGTATAACTTATGGTTTTCCATGCAGTGGCTTATTAATGCGACTTCCTTTTCTGTAGTGTTGCTAGTAATGGTCCTCTTTGTTGGATGATGAATGGGCCCAGAATGATTCACCATGATTTTGATACGTCTTTCTGTGAAATAAATTTGAGGATAAGTATCTACAACTCTCTCAATACTGCAGTGTCTGTGCATATTGATCCAAATGATTCTGGCCCAAGCACCAGCCAATCAAGTAATTCTGCTGGAGTTTCTTTTGAAAACCGAGCTGGATGGCATGATGTTAACTTGGCTGGTGAAGCTAAAGTCACCTCCAATACCCCCGAAAACACTAAATCTGGCCACCAAAAGCCAGGAGAGAGTGTATCCCCGTTTATTTGGTGTGGATCGAGTTCAACCAGAGTTAAATTGGCACCACTGTCCATGACTGAAGTTCCTATTCAGATTTGCGTATTTGCACCTGGCACTTATGATATATCCAATTATCAATTGCACTGGGAATTGTTGCAATCCGATGGTGAAGCTTATAAAGCAGACTTAAAGCAGTCTTCTGGGATCTATCCAGGGCAATCCTTCTATCTCACTGTGCTGCAGTTGGCATAAATGATATGCGGGAACACTGTTTTGCTTCAATGATTTCTTAAGTGAAGTACTCTTTGGCTTGTTAATCTATTCATTGGTATAAAATTGGAGATAGGAATTCTTAAAAGATTCAGGCAAGTGATTTTATTTATATTAATCTCAGGCTTACATTCTTTTTGGGTGAGCTCATGTTTTAATCTCAGGTTGGATGTTAGGTAGAATTCAGCAGTCATCTGGATAATGATGATTGGTATGCTGATGGATTTATGTTCTGTCATCAAAATTCCGATGTTTAAAAGAACAACTCTAAAGAGCAAATTTTTTGCAAGCTATTAAGGATAGGCAATTGTACCTTTAATGATCAACCCATAGTTAGAAATGGGGGGTTAAGATAAAAGGTGAGTAGAGGACGGAGTGGCAATTGAAAAAATTGTTCCAATTGACAGCCTACATTGATAGTTTTTGATAAATCTAATAAGTTTTTAGTCCTAGGCGATGTTACAATAACTTTTGTTCATCTTTTAATTTCAAGGATTATTTTCTTGCCAAAGTGACTCTCAGTAAAATACATGTACTCCTTTCCATTCTTGTTAATGGTGTAGGTCTTTAAAACTCAATATATTTCATTTGAGTTTTTTTTTTTTTGGCAATTGAAAGTTGTTATTGATAACCAAAAAAATTGAAAAAGAACCATACAAGCAAAGGCAATCAAGCTAACATCGCTAAAGCAAAGAGCCTAGTTGATTCCTACACAACTAAAACAGCAAAAACAAAGCTGAACTTTACCAGAGAAAGCAGCTAACCAAGCAATAGAAAACAGTAACAAGACATTAGTTACACAGCAACACCTTTGCATCTAGCTGCTACTCTAAAAATTATGTCTTTCACTAGATGAGAAGAAGGAACATTTTTCTTGTTAAAAAGCAGGTTGTTCCTTTGCATCCACAGAGCATATATTGCTTCAGTGAAAAGCATCACATAGAGTTTAGCCTTCCTAGTTCTACTGTGAGCTTTCTTACAAGTCATTCTAAATTCCCAGTTGAACCCATTCCTAGGAGCATTAATCTTCAGAATTCCTTTAACGACTGCCAAATAGTATCAGAGTAGTTACAGTCAAAGAATAGATGCTCAACAGTTTCATTTTCAACCCCATAAAGACAACAAATCAAGCTACACTGATCATTCCAAACATGAAATCTGTCAGTGGTAGTTAATCTATTTTGCACTGCCATCCAAAGAATAAAAACGCTCTTTGGTGAAACTCTATTATTTATAATAATTCTTCGCTAAGGAACTCTATCATGATCTGCCACAAAACAACATAAGTTCTCTTAGTGCAGAACTTTCCATTCACTAGAGTTGCTTGCCAGCCACCAATTGAGTGAAGAAGCAGCCTAGTCTCAATGATTTTCCTCAAATATCAAGATATGTTGCTAGTAATAGCAACTGTATCAATGTTGCTGCCTTTAATGTAGTAGGCATGAACCCATTGAACCCAAAGCTTGTCACTCTTGAAAGTTATAGCCCAAAGAAGCTTTTAAAATTGTTGCTTGGTTCCAAATCTTCATGTCTATTAAATTCCATCCACCAACAGCTTTGGACTTATGGAAACTATCCCAAGCTATAGGAGCTTTCTTAGAAGGATCAATAGAACCAGTCCATAGGAATTTTTTGCAAATACTCTCAACTGCTTTTATCACTTTTTTAGGTAATGGAAAAATGTGAACCCAAAAATTTTGCATACTACTCAATATACTTCTGACAATTTGTAACCTCCCAGCATAAGAAAGTAAGTGAGCCATCCAACTCTGAGCTCTTGCCGTAATTTTTTCAATAAGAGGCTTACTCTGAGAGAAATTCAGCTTTTTGCAGAAAGGGGAGCCCCTAGGTATCTAAAGGGCAAATCACCAATAGGCATATTAATATTGTCAGCAAGCTGAGACTTAACATCATCTGAAACTCCAGAGAGATAAATAGAACTTTTTTCAACACTGGCTTCAAGCCCGGTAGCATGAGAGAATTTAGTAAATGCAGCCATTAGTTTGCTCACAGAGTTATGATCTGCTCTTGAAAAGAGTAGCAGATCATCTGCAAACATCAAATGGGTTAACTTTAATTTTCACACTTAGGGTGGAAATTAAAAAGCTGGATTCAACCGTAATTCTCCTAGACACCTGCTTAGGTATTCCATGCTGAGAGCAAAAAATCCTCTTTTTGCATCAAAGGGGGAAGCAGGGGAACCATTTAAGAGGATGGAGTAAGAAACACTTTTTACACAAGACATGATCCAACTTATACACTGACTAGGAAATCCCAATTCCTGAAGCATATGCTCTAAGAAGACCCACTCCACTGAGTCATAGGCCTTCTTAATGTCAACTTTGACAAGGCATCTTGGAGACATATGTCTTCTAGTATAAGCCCTAATTAGCTCAGTAGCCAATAGGATGTTATCAGCTATGTGCCTGTCAGGAATGAAGCCTAATTGAGCTGGCACTAGTAGAATAATTGTTTATTGCTGCGATGATATTGCTGCGTTTTTACCCATACGCAACAATATATCACGTAAAAAGAAAAGGTAAAATATAAAATAAAGATATTGCTGCGGTTTCCTCCAAAAACCGCAGCAATATGGTATCAACAAGAAATTTTTTGAAAAAAGTTGACTTTTTGACCAAACCTATTGCTGCGGTTTTTGTCAAAAACCGCAGCAATATATTAAAAAATAATATTTTAATATATTGCTGCGGTTCTTGATAAAAACCGCAGCAATATCATTAATAAATATTTAAAAAAAGTATAAAACGCGTGCTATCATGAGTTAGGGTTTGCTTTTTTCCTCACTGTTCTCTCATTTCTCACACGCCGTTCACCCTCACTCCTCTCTCGTCTCTCCTCTCTCCCTCACCTTCACAAAACCCACTGATTCTCTCTCTCACTCACGCCTCCTCTCTCTCTCTCACTCGCGTCGGTCCTCACTCGTCGCCGGTCCTCACTCACGCCTCTTCTCTCACTCACTCGTCGGCCGATTCTCAAGTTCGAAGGTTCGATTGTTCGTCGAAGGTTCGCCACCGGTAAGTTTCAGTTCTTCGAAGGTTCAAAGGTTGAAAACAAGTTCGAGTTTGAAGTCAAGCAACGATTTTGATGTTTTTTTTTTTTCTTCGTCGGCCGTTCACCGGTAAGTTTCCGTTCTTTGTAAGTTCTTTTCGTTTTTTTTTGTTTTTTTTTTTCAGATCTGAAATTACTTGATGGATTTTTTACATTTTATTTTCATTTTTGTTGTTTTTTTCAGATCTGAAATTACATGAAATCCTCAACAATCTCACCTCTAACATTCGACTACTCTCGGCGATCTCTACTCGCCGTCGTCGTTGCTCGCCGTCGTTCAACCACGCAAGCCCAGCCTCGCTTGCCGCTCTCGTGGCTTTAGTCGCCGTCGATCTGCTTTGGTTTTCAAATTTTTTTTTTCATTTTCGTTTGTTTGTATGTAATTATGTTAAATTAGTTCTAGTTTTATTTGCTCATTAGAATATCTGATTTTTTTATTTTATCTGTTAGATATTGTAATTCTTAATTTTCATTATTTTTTATTTTTCAAGTCATTGCATGAACTTAATATGTTGTACTAGTTCGTCTTATTTACTTTTGTTTTAATTGCATTTTAAGGTCGAAAATTATATGGATATTTAAATTTTAAATTTTTTTTTTTTTAAAAACGTGCACCTATTGTTGCGGTTTCTATCCAAAACCGCAGCAATAGACCTAATTTTTAATATAAAAAAATACGCCTAGTGCTGTGGTTTCTGACACAAACAGCAGCAATATCTTGGCATATTGCTGCGGTTTGTGTCAGAAACCGCAGCAATATCTTGGCATATTGCTGCGGTTTAAAACCGCAGCAATAGGTAATTTACCTATTGCTGCGCTCTGAATTGCTGCGCGGCCAAAACCGCAGCAATAGGCCACTTAATGACCGCAACAATAAGCATTTATTCTACTAGTGTGGACTAACCACTTCACTAATCACTTGGTGAAGTCTGTGAGTAATCACCTTTGAGATGATTTTGTACAGCACTGTACAACAAGCAATTGTCCTGAAGTCTTTGGCATATGATGCATTTTCTTTCTTTGGAATCAAAGAGACAACTGTAATGTTGATGGGCTTGTGCATATAAGCATTGGAGAAGAACTCATGAACAGCAGCATATATATCACCCTTTATGAAGCTCCAACATTTCTTGAAAAAGTATTAAAGCCATCCACTCCTGGAGCCTTGCTATCATCAATTGCATAGAGAGCTTGATTAATTTCTTGTTCTGTAATGTCTTTACTCAAAATTTCACAAGCTTGCAAGCTCAATCTAGGACCTCTCCTGACAGTTTCCAGATCAATAGCTGGCAACTCAGTAGCACAAGGGCCTAGTAAACTCTCGTAAAAATTCACTAGTTCTGTATGAATATCATCTATTTTTGTGAGAGGCTCATCAGCATTATTAAGCAAAACAACAATTTTATTCTTAGCTTTCCTTATCTTAATTGCAGTAAAGAAAAACTTAGAATTAGCATCACCTTGAGCAAGCCAGTTCATTCTAGATTTTTGCCTTAAAATGCTCTCATCAATATTAGACCAATGTCTATGACCTTCAGAATAATCTTTTTCCTCTTGTTAAAGACTGGAAGAGCTATTCAGGTCTGGAAGAGCCTGAATTTCAGCTAACCTTCTTCTAAACTCCTCCATTTTCACATGAGCTTTAGAATAGTGACTAGAATGAATAGATTTAAGAACTTATTTAACTCTTTGAATTTTAAGCCAAACATTCTTCATTTTAAATCTATCATGAACACTGTCCCAAGCATCTTTTACATTCACCTCAAATTAGCATGATCACAACGAAAATTCATGAACTTGAAAGGTCTTCTCCCTTATACAACCTCAGGCTTCAAGTCAACCACCAAAGGAGCATGGTCAGAGACACCATTTGTATGATAATGCACCACTACATCAGAATATTGTACAATCCAAGCATTATTGACAAATGCTTTGTCAATTCTGCTAGCAATCCTTTCAACACTTGCACCTTTGTTGTTCCAAGAGTAGAACAATCCAGAACTAGGAGTTTCTAAGATATTTGAGTCCAAAATAAATTGATTCATATCCAGAGTCTCAACTTCACTAACTAAGCTCCCATTAATTCTATCTGTGGAATGACAGACAGCATTAAAATCACCAATTATAAGGAAAGGACCATCTACCCCCTCAATCAGATCAATAAGATCTTGCCAAAGTTGCTTCCTATCTTGGATAGTATGAAGACCATAGACAACAAACATAACAAAAGAAATAGTCCCTGTCTTATTACTTATAGCAACCTTTATAACTTGTTCTATTTGTCACCCCAGAGTGACATTGATATCACCATGCTGCTAGTCTATCCAAATTCTCCCCCTAGGAGAGCAAGCATAATTACTAAGCCAAGTCCAATTTGTACCAATTTTTTTTGGGATATTATCTCAGATAACCCTGACTTATAGGCCTTTTTCCAATATAACCCCGACTTTGGCAGCCCTGTCTCCGATAACCCTGAACTTGATTTTTGTCATTAAACCTGACGGAATAAGACACGACGTTAACTATTTTGTGTTCTTCATCCTCTTTCTTATATTCTTCATCCTCTCTCTATTGTTCTTCACCATTTTCTCTCTCTTGTTCTTTAAGTCTTTGTTACTCTTCAATTTAAATTCCATAATATGTTTTAATTTGACTTCCTCACTCTTGTTCTTCCTCTCTCTAATTTTGTTTCCATTAATCTGTCCTTTTTTTTAATTTGCTTGGTTTTTCTTATAGTGTGTTTCCTTACCTTTTGTTTTAGAGGAAATCTCATCTGACCTTGTTTTGGACAATTTGCTTTTCCATTTTTATATCTCTTTAAGAATATGCAGGCTTTTGTTTTAGAGGAAATCTGGGTACAAGACTACAAGTGAATCAGTCCTTGTTTTAATTCTGCCGGTTATGGTGGATATCCTTGATGGAATCTGGTTGACATGTAATAGCTGGCTTTGCGCCTGATTAATGGAAACAAAATTATCAAAAAAAAAAAAAACGTTAGAGGTAGAAACGTTGCTGCTGCCAAAACCCCCCAAAACCCAAAAACCCAAAACCCACAAAACCCAAAACCCAGATTCACTTGTACCCAGATTCACGCAGAGGAGAGAGAAATTATGAGTTCCTTTTGAGTATGGAGGTCGAAGATGATGTTGGTGTTGTTGTTGTGGTTAATCATGGTTGCAACCACAATATCCCATGACCCATAGAATTGTGAGGAGAGAGAGAATCGTGGTTTAATTTTTGATTATTCTCTTTTGAACGAACTTGTTTACATTAATGGTGAATCTTACTGTACCCAGATTCACATGTATATTCATGACAATTTTTTAAAACAAAAAAGAGGAAGAAATTTTGGAGAAAGTGGTGAAAACCATTGATGAATGCTTGAGAAGAGATGAAGAACAAGAGAGAGAAATAGATGAGTTTGGTTTTTTTTTTTTTTAAAAGGCAGTAATTATTTTTGTTTGAAAATAGTTAATGGCGTTAACAATTCCGTCAGGTTTAATGACAAAATACAAGTTTAGGGTCATCTGGGTAAAAAAAAAATGTCAGGGTTATTTGGGAAAAAGGCCTATATGTCAGGGTTATCTGAGATAATATCCCTTTTATTTTTAACTTTAGCAACATTATGAAGCCTGATTCGTGTATCAAAAAAAGCACATATATATTAATCTTCTCATGATGTAAGAAATGCGTGATTTCTTTTATTTTAAAAGGATCATTCATACCCCTTACATTCCAAGATGTGAGAATCATTAGAATAGATAAGGGTTTGGTCCCTTAGCACCCCTAGGTCTACCTGAGTCTTGTTCTGAAAAACTTACAGTTCTTGCAGTTTGGTAAGCAACCATCTTACCTTTTTCTTTGGTTTTTCGAGTAACCACTTTCCACACTCCCTCTTCTTCTTGATCTTTATGCTGCTGAGCTGGGGTTTGCACTGGAGTAACAACTGGTGTGACCTCTGTCCTTAGATCTACCACTACAGCAGGACCTCTAGATACACTAGGATCTACTGTTATAGTGGGATCACCAGGAGCAGTTCCAGTAGGTTCACTCATAATAACATCAACAACATTAGCAGCTTCAATTGTAGAGGTTTTCTTAACCCAAATCTATTTCACCTTATTTTGTGGTTTAGGAACAAGTTTCTTAAACTCACAATTATGCCCAATCATTTGGCATTTTTTTACAGAAGGAAGGGAGCTAGTCATGATCAACAGCTTGTGAAAATATTCTCCCATTAGGATTTGCAATCTTCACTTCTTTCACTATTTCTTTTGTTACATCCAGTTCAACTAGAATCATAGCAAAAGACACTATTAGAGCTTTTGTTGTGCACTCATCTGCATACAGAGGAATTCCCAAAAGACTTCATATCCTACTCAATAAGTTCTCACTCCAACAATTGAGTGGTAGATTAGGAAGCTTAACCCAAATAAGCACAACTTTAAGAACTTCTTTGTGAAAGTCAAAAGTTGAAGTCCATTGTTTCACAATCATGGGTTTACCATAAATTGAGGTCCTGGAAACATTATGGAATCCCTAACTGCTCTAGTGTCCAATTTAATCACAAAATACCCTTCTTCATGTTTAAACATAACCGGTTCAGCAATCAAGTTCCAATGAGCCATCACATAAGATTTAATTGAAGTAAGAGTCGGATTTTGTCCAACTACATAGATAATAATTGCATTTGCCTAAATTTCAGTCATTTTGTCTACCTCAAGTTTTTCCAGTTTAGCAGTAGAAGTATCTTCTACTATAGGAGGAGCTACAAACTTTAAACCCATACCTTTGTCGGAAATCTTACTCTGAGCAGTGAAGGTCTTCCATTTCCATGCTGCTTCTCCTAGAGCATCTCCTGTGACCATCGATTCTTCTAGATTTCCCAAAATTACTGTTCCATTGCCACCTCTTTCTCTGACGAGTTTCCTTGCTTACTTGTACGCTTAGAAGTTTCACAAGACTGGTCCGGTGTCGGCGAGCCATTTGCCTGGCTGAAAGTCTTCTTATTCCTCCCCATTAGGCACCAGGGTGCACGATAGCTAAACCCTTATCGTGCGCCACCAAAGCCTTGAGAGAGAAAGGTTTTTAAAGGAGTATTTCAATAACATGGTATCAATTTCATTGAGTTTTACCTGAATACAATGTGTCGTTTATATTGACTTGCGTTCCTTTTGGAAACACTATACATATGTCTTTCTTGAGCCCTCAACCATATTAGCATTACCTGCAATGGTGTTGAGAGTGGCCTTTCTTGGCTTGAGTTGAGTGAAGTATGACTTGTTACTCAGGATGGTGTGTGTAGTGGCGCTATCAATCATGAGTGCATTTGTTGTCATTATCTTCAATAAAATATAACTTTGTCATAAATAGAATACAAAAATTCATTCATCTAGAAGGTGCATTACATTTTTGTGAGGGGAAGAAGGTGCATTACATGAAACAATAAAAAGATGTAAACTACATGATACATCCAGGAAAAGGAAAACAAGATTACATGATGTAAAATGGAAAAATAACAATGTAAGTCGATGTAGGGAGAAATAGAAGGGATAGGCATTAGTGATATCTTCAACAAGGTAATCAGCCACTTCGAGGTTGTCGGGTGAAAGAGTTTCAGCTGACGAAATTTGTTTCAATATGTCTCCCCTGACTCCTAGTAGAAGCCATATATAAATCTGCAAAATGTTTGTCTGTGCGACATTCATTTACCCAATGACCTTGAACGCCACATTTAAAACATTTTTCTTACGGTCTTGTGTAAGACTATTGCAAGTATCTTCCTTCCTGTCCTCTATATAGACTCCAATTTTGGTGTTCTCGTCCTCTTCTTCTTCAATTTCCATTTCTCTCACTATTGCCCCTATTTTTGAATTGGCCATTACAAATTGAATTACCCCTCTACTTATTCCAGCGCTTGCCACCTCTAGTGGCATTTGTTTCAACTGGTTCACGGGTTTTCCTTAAGAATAGAAAGCGGGATTTCTTTAACAGCTCGCTGCAAATAGAAGCTTAATCAAGACCTAATATTTCTAATTACGGAGTTAAACTGCTAATCAGAGAGATTGTTAAGGCAGATTTCCGCACCTTCTTTGCTTGGAAAAGTTAGGAAATCTCATAGTATCCAAGCATATTACGAAAATAAGTTATAGTACAATATTTATTACAACAAGTTTTGAGTACTCATATTATGAATCGGAAATACAGGTTTAACTTGCCAAGAATCATCATATAAAACAGATTATCTCATAGCAGCGGACTAAACACATTGATCACGTCTCCACATTTTCACACAAGAGCTAATCCGAACATTCTCTCTAATCCTGCAAAATATATGACTCTACAAAACTAGGGGAGTCACGTCATTTTAAGTGAAGCCACATGACCCATAACCTGCTCTAGCAAGTTACGTAACCTGAAGGGTCCGTTTAAAAAAAATACCCCCCCCCCAAGTTGGGACCTGCATAAGATAATCGATAGTTGAGAACTTTTAAAAATGTTCGATCATACTTGGGACCCTTGGCATCAATTTTTCCTATACTCAAAGCAAAAACTTATAACTTTCATAACTACATTTATCTCTTGCTTAGAAATTAATTGATACATCCTTAAAGATACTCTTATACTTATTTAAAAATACGTTTATACTTGCTCAAAAGTACGTTGATTCTTTCCTTTAAACTTCAATAGAAATATGCTTGCATATACCGGAGTCATTTTCCAAGAATTATCTAAATATATATATATATCACATATCATTCTCATTCATAACACAAATAATAATCTTAAACTCATCACAAAACATATCATAACATTCATTGATACATCCTTAAAGATACTTTTGTACTTATTTAAAAATACGTTTATACTTGCTCAAAAGTACGTTGATTCTTTCCTTTAAACTTCAATAGAAATATGCTTGCATATCATAACATAGCATACCTCCAGGGAAGGAACACAAATGGGGAGGACTAAGCCATATCTCTAGATTTTTGAGGGTCAACTCCCCACCTTTCACATTCTGCTTGTAATACTCTTAGGTCATGACCATACACAAAGGAACAATACCCGTTCCAGAGCACTACCTGCTCCATACACATGATGAGCAATACCCGCTGTACGAATGTTGTTCCTCACTGCTTACGCAACTACTTCCCCTTATAAAAAGAAACCTTTCTTATACAGGATACTTATACTCAAATACTTTACTTAAATACTTATCTATAACCAACTATTTCAACTTTTACAACAAACTTAACTTATCAAAATAAGTTCAGGAAAACAAGCTTGCTATGTCAAGTTCCACCACTACTAAATAGGTGGCTAACAATAGAGGTTTCGATAGAATTATCAAAAGAACTCCAAAAGTTATTTAGTATGGTTGAAAAGGGTAACTATCAATATATCGCTAGCACGTAAAGGGTTCACAAAAAGCTCTTAATCATAGGAGAAAGCTATGACACGCAAATAAAACAATTGTCAATTTCACGGATCTCGGTTTTGAATCAATGTGTGGCGGTTTAGACATAGGATTATCTTAATGTATATGCTTAGCTAGGGGTTTGGTATGATAATAAGAGAATAAGTTTATGCAGTATATAGGTGACATTCAAAGTAACAAAATGAACTAAGGAAACAAGGGTTAATTAGGTTGGAAAAACAACTAGACAAAGTTGATTCTTTAGGTGTTCTTTACCTAACAAAGCTTAGCTAGTGCATGGCATATGATGGGAAACAAAGCAAGGTTTGGTTCCATAATTGAGTCATGATTATTTGAGGAGCATAAAATGAGAATTCATCCACAAACAAGATCAATAAACAAGGAACAAAGAATTTAAGGTAACAAGAAGGTTCAATCGATTTAGGGGAACTTGACATGCAACGATTTATAACTCGGAAATCATCAACAAAAATTCACATGCAACACTTCAAAAATAATTACTTACAATCCATATGTAAATCAGTAGGTTTATATCATAGCATATATTTGAAAATCATATACTCTCCACAAATCATTTGCTACACACAAAAACTAAAAGAGTAGAGTTTTAAAGGGTGGTCCAATTGTGTAGAGTTTTAAAGGGTGGTCCTTGTGTACCTTAATCCGATGTTTAGGAACTAAATCTTCTTTATCCACACTTATCTCTCCTCCAGCAACTGACTAATACCTTAAATAGAACATGAATTGCTTAAAATTTAGTAATTAACCAGAATAATAAACTTTATAACCTAAAACCTCATAATTACAACACCTCAACCACATCTTACTTTCCTTGATTTCCTTTGATGTTACTGATCTAAAACCTCAAATTTGATGCTTGCCCAGTATGAAGGATGTCTTGGGGAGTCTAGAACAAGCATTGCATGCAAGATTCAGAGCTAAATTCCACAAGATATCAGCTGCCAAAATCAGCTGTGATTCACACCAGAATCACGAGAGGAAGAGAGGATGATAATGAGATGTGTTTTTGTGGTTTTGTGAAATCAGAATCAGCTGAAATATTTTACGAACCTTAGGTCCATCTATATAGAGGATGAGCAATAGCAATCTCGTAGTTTTGGGTTAGTAATGAGGGGAAAATCGTCTTTTTATTCCCTTAGGAACAATTCAAAAATTTGTCGCTTTTTATGCCTTAACTATCTTCTTAATCACTTCCTAATTCTTAATTTCTCTTAACTAAATCCTAAAAATATATTTTGTACTCTAATGAAAGTATTGTGGCTTAATTAGCCCTTAACCTTAATTTCCAAGGTAACTTACATACAATACTTATAATAACTCCAAATCTCAAAACTCTAGAACGATACTCAACGTTTCTAATGTAATTCACAAATGTCTTATCTTAATTAATAATTCACATAGCCCAACACATAATAATACATAATATTCACATTACCGACAAAGATTCACATAAGAAGCTATTCGTAAAATTTTTATTCCACCGAAAGTCATAACAGATTACGTACTGGATTAGTATGTTAATAACGTTAATAATCCTTATTTATCAAAATATTCTTAGCTTAAAAAGTGAGGCTATTACACTCTACCCCCCTTAAAGAAGTTCCGTCTCGAAACTGTAAAACACATATTAGAATAACTAGGGAACATATACATTAGAACAACCAAGGGTAATACTCTCCCAAATTATTCGTATTTACTCCATAATTTTATGAACTAACACATGCCCTACTGGAATTCTAGCTCCCGTTATCCCAACGATTAAGTGTTTGACAATTACGTCCATACTACAAAGCTTTACACGGAACCATACTCAATTGGTAGCTATCGTTATAGAAGAATTCAGTCCATGCTACTTTTTCTTTCCTTGAACCCTTAAGCTCCAATACACATGGTTGCAACATATCTTCCAACATTTGAATAAAATACTTAGTTTTCTTACAGTATTACGAGTATCTCGATCAGAATAATAGTCATTGGAACTCCGTGCAATCGTACAACTTTTGTAGTATATGCATCACCTAACTACTCCTTACTTCATGCTATCCACGAAAATATATCGAGTTGTTTTTGTCAACTTATTCTCAACTATTCGAATAGAATCATTGCCTCCTCTTGACTTGGGCATTCTAGGTACTAAATCCATTGAGATTAATCCCATTTTTTATTCTAATATTGGCAATAGTTGCCGCAACCCCGATATCTTCCTCCGCTCAACTTTTACTTCCTGGCAGATTAAGCATTTTATAACATATTGCGATACATCTCACTTAAACCTTTCCACCAGATGTACTTCTTAATGTCCCCAATTATTTTATCTCTTCTAGGATGAACCGAGTACACACCATTATGCGCCTTTATCAAAACTTTTATTCTTTAGCTCCGAATTGTCGGAAATACACCATCGTTCATTTATTCGTATGCTTTCATCAGCATATACTTGAAAATCTGTTGTCTCATTTTTCTCTATCTTTGACCTCAGTTCCTTGATATCTTAGCATGGATTTACTTAGCTCAAATTTCCTCAAAAGGTATGTTTTTAATCACAAACATTAATCCGTCCTTGCAAATCTCTTTTCTTAATCGCATTCAATTCCAGTTGCCTTGGTTCCTTATATAACTCTTCTAGTATCAAAATGATGGAATCAATATTCTAATGAGGTCTCCTGTTCACATCATCTACTACCCCATATGCCTTTCCCGGGTGGTACTAAATGTCTGCATAATAATCCTTGAGCAATTCTACCCTCCTTCGCTGTCTCACATTCATCTCTTCCTAAGTAAAGATATACCCTTAGCTTTTATGATCAGTGTAAACCTTACAAGTTACTTAATTTAATAAGGTTTTATTAAAATACGTTTTGAAGTCGCCACAAGTCTTTAAAGGAAGACTCATAAACCTAATTGATTATTTGGGAAACTGTAGGGACAAATTAGGGACTTATTCAATGTAGATTTCCCCATCATGACTCCATATATGGTCAATGAACCAAAAATTGAGTTCAGGGGTGAGAATACGAATATGGTCATAATGAACTACGTTCGCCCATTGCTGGCCTCTACTGAATATCGATTAATTACAAAGTTTATGCAGAAGAACAACCATATAATATCTGTAAACACCCTAAAAAAGATTAGCCTGGGTTGGTTCAAGAAACACATAAAAGACTACATTTTTAGCGAGAAGTTATTAAGCAATCAATTTACAAAATACTTAGCAGGTTGTCCATATTATCTGATTTAATTAGAACACTTCATTAGGTTTTGATTAGAAATAATAACATGTGGGTGATATAAATCATGCATAGAACAATCATAATAACATTAATATTAGATATACAAAATAAGAGAAAAGAAGCTAGAATGTACAATAATAATGTTTATTTTTCAATATCTACATCATGACAAGAAATCAATTATGAAATTTATGTATAATACTATTTTTGATAATTGTAACTGACCCGGGGCATCGCCGGGTAATACTAGTCATCTTTCAAAAACCAATTTTTGATTCGGGAAATCAAGGTGTATTTATAGGAAAAAAGAAGTTACGAGTCACGCGCCTACTGCGCCAGGCGCAAGGAGTTGTGTGACGCACAATCACACGTGTCAGGCGCAAATTGGTGCGCCAGACGTGGCATGACCAATAAACAGCGTACACGTGGTACGCGTCTTTAAAAAAAGATAAGAAATAAAATGCGTGTGTGTCGCACAGAGTGGTGCACTAGGCGTAGGACTCTGTGTGACACATAAATCCACGTGTCAGGTGCAGATTGGCGCGCCTGACATATCGCGACAAATGCACTGGGCGCACATGGTGCGCTAAGCGCACCGCCTGCGTCCAACACATTTGCCAGCCTTTTTCATTAAACGCGTTTTTAAAGATTCATTTTATCCTTTGAAGTCCGAAAATTTAACATTACGGATTAAAAATCTGATTTCAATTTATTTTATGAAAATATTTTATTAAAAATAATAAATAAACAATTAGGCTTTTTGGATTAAAATATTTTAAATAACTCAAAATATTTTTATGGGCTCAAAATACAATTAATTATCATGAATAATTAATTAGGCTTGAAAACAAGACTTTGAAATACACTTTTAATTTATTTTGGGTTGGCTCTTCGGATTGCTCTTCCGTCTGTCGCGCCAATGAAAACCGCGATATGTTTCATCACCGGACCCTTAAATGGGGAGACACGATTATGTGTCTAAAATTACTAACTAACTTAGTGCAGTTTGGATGTAGTAAAACACTAATAATTAATTAGTGTAATTATTATAAAATTTTTTGAATAATAATATAATAAAATAAATATATCCGCTTTGTTGGTTAACCGTTTTATAAAAATTTATAACCGTAATCGTACCGTTTAACCGTAATTTTTACCGATTCGGTAACCGAACTGTTTAATCCCTATTTTTTCGGTACGGTTACATCCCATTTTGATTGGTTTTTTGGTCCAATTTTTCGGACCGGTTTTTCGATCTCGGTTTTTTGTGAACATCCCTAGTTCATACCAACAAGGTTTGTGCATTACCTGATTTGTATATTGTTCTTGCCTTAGAAGTTTGTGCATTAATAACAGTCCAAACCTTCATATCAAGTCACTCCCATGGGGTGTATTACCTCAATTGAGTCGAATGATATTGCCTTGCGAATTTCGGCTCGAAACACTCCCAAATGACATGAAAGGCTGTTTCGTGATTTGCATTCAAGGTAAACAGGGTAGAAAAACCCTCAAACAACTCAAAGAGGAAGGAGATTTCTATCCAATACAAGGTATCCTATATTTCTGTGTTTGTTATTTTCTGTAATATGTGTATAACTTGGCTCAAGAAACAATTCTAGAACTGTTTCTCTCGGTACAAACAAATCTAACTAGTGTTTCCATTAGTGTCTTATGAATTTCTTCAAAGCTTTTGGGTCAGTTTGTTGCATTTTGTTGATGAAACAAGTTGGAAGATTTGCCTTTACAACATTTTCACAAATGAATTTGACACAAAGAAATTAACCTTTGCTCCTGATTTTGTTAGACTCTAACTCACGTTTTATTATGCATTATGCGTGGCTCTATACTTCCTCCGTTTCACAATAAGTGAAACACTTCCCTTATTTGGAATAGTCACAATAAGTGAAACCAAGCTCGAAATGGTAAAAAAAGTTCACTCTTACTACAAATATGCCACCAAAAAGTAAGAGGGGACCACAACTTCCATACTTCTTCACTCTACTTTATTGTGGTCCAACTTTCTCTCTCTACATTCCTTGGTAACTCCCCACTTTCTCTATGTTTCACTTATTGTTAAACGGAGGAAGTATAACTTAATATATCAGATTAAAATAAGAAAATTAAAGTATTAATTCATAAGGCCTGAAAAAAATTCTGACACGGATATGCATCAATTGGACTCATATATGGTTTCCTAAATTCATTCTATAAACATGACTCCCTCCGTCCCATAATAATCTTGACACTTATCAATACACGTAGTTTTAGATGATAAGTTGTTGTTTGGTTATCAATTGTTATTTTATTGAAAAGTAGATGTGATAGGAGTTAGTAGTTAGTTTAAGTAGTATTATTTTATTTTAAGGAGAGAGAGAATGTAGGCCATGGTTAGAGTTGGTGGGTAGTAGGAGTGGTATTATTTTATTTGGAGGAGAGAGAGTGTGGGCCAATGCTTAAAAGGTAGAAGGATTAAAATAATAGTGGGTCATATCCAAAAATAGAAGTGTAAAGAGTAGTCTGGGACAGATGAAAAAGGAAAGTGTAAAGAGTATTCTGGGACGGAGGGAGTAATAAATATTGATCAAATATGAAGTTATTCCAACTGTATGATTTCGAGACATGGTGGTAAAGAGTTTGAATTTTCAATGAAATTAAAGTGAATTATAATTTACATGTGGGGATTTTTGTGAGTAATTTAAATGTCCAGCATCAGTTCTCAAACTTCCCACAACTGTCACAAGGTTTCGTTCAGTATTATTTCTCAATTTTACGAATGTTCATAAGGTCTTGTGCTTTTAAATACGTTGGGATCTGATCAGCCGCACTTTTCCAGATATATCTCCTCGTGCTTATCTTTGATTGGAGGGAAACCCATCATCGTGGAGGCATCACATTGATCATTCAGAAGAATCACAAGAGTCTGTTCATATTCTAGAGTTGGAGGTCTCAAATGGTTCTGGACCTGAAGTTGGGATTGATGGTTGTGAAGTCTCAATAGACAAACTTGTCAAGGTTACCCACCTCTATGTTTCAGGCAATAAATACTTGCAGCAGTACATTCCTTGCACATTTGCAAGGTTGAAACATCTCTCCCTTGTGGACTGTATGATTGACTCTCTTCCATCTACACTGAGCAAGCTTTTCTTAGAATTCCCGCATTTAGATTTATTGGGAAAAGATTGGCCAAATTCACTTGAACTCCCAATAACTTTAAGGCATATATACCTCCAAAGAGGTTACATGGAGTCACTTCTTACAAGACTTGAGCCGCTTACAGATGTGAAGATGCTAGATCTGTATCATTGTTACCGATTGTCTGCACCGCCCCAAAATCTGAAAATTTTCAAGCTGAGACTTATCAACAGCAACATAGTTTTCAAGTCAATTCCTAGTAGCTTAAGTAACCCTGAGGTCATTCATTTCAATCACGTTTTCTGTGATGTTGAAGTTGATTACAATGATTTGGAATTATGCTTGAAACACTTGGTTAATTTGGAGAGTCTTCTTATTACATGCCCTATCTAAGAGATTTCCTAGCATAAAACTCCATAAGCTAAAAAGCTGAAACTCAGAGACTGTTTTAGCCTTACACAATTGCCAGATCTAGAAGAGACAAGCGCTCTGTGTTTTTTGGATATAAGTGGTACAAGGATAACCTATGTCCCTGATAGCCCATTAAGATTACCAAAGTTGCACTTTATACTGCCTAAGTGCTTGATAAAGTTAACAGAAACCTCCATCATTGATGAAAGAAATGAACTCTACTATCAACTCATGGGCTTCTGCAATATCAAATCTTCAACTGACAATGAGACACAAACCTTGAACCAAAGAGAGAATGTAAAGGGAAAACAAAAAATGAGCCTATTCTCGTCCGATGGTGTGAGGACTGAAGATGCTGGTGGTAATTTTTTTTCTATGCAAAGTAATAAATCGGTTCTTTTTCTTTTGTTATTGCTTAAATTCCTGCATGTGCTTGGTTTTTTTTACTTCCTTTGGTATTTTCCATGTTGCAATCATTTAATCATTGAATTGTATGTATTGTACAGGTTCCACTACAGAAGTTGGAGCAGATCTGGAAGAATCTGACTTGTTCATCTTTCCTGATGCTTTAACTTCTATGCCAATATCAGAACAAGTCATTGCTCAGATTCCTGCGAGTACTTGTTTTCTTACATCTTTTGATATTTTCAATGTTGCAATCATTGAATCATTGAATTGTATGTATTGCACAGGTTCCACTGCAGAAGTTGGAGCAGATTTGGAAGAAACTGACTTATTCATCTTTCCAAATGCTTTAACTTCTATGCCAACATTAGAAGAAGCTATTGCTCAGATTCCTATAAGTACTTGCTTTCTTACTTATTTTGGTATTTTCAATGTTGCAATCGTTTAGTCATTGAATTGTATGTATTGTACAAGTTCCACTGCAGAAGTTGGAGCATATTTGGGAGAATCTGACTTGTTCATCTTTCCTGATGCTTTAACTTCTGTGCCAACATTAGAAGAAGTTATTGCTCAGATTCCTGCAGGTACTTGCTTTCTTACTTCTTTTGGTATTTTCAATGTTGCAATCGTTTAATCATTGAATTGTATGTATTGTACAGGTTCCACTGTAGAAGTTGGAGCAGATTTGGAAGAATCTGATTTGTTCATCTTTCCTAATGCATTAACTTATGTGCCAACATCAACAGAAGTTATTGCTCAGATTCTTACATGTACTTGATTTCTTACTTCTTTTGGTATTTTCAATATTGCAATCATTTAATCATTAAATCAGTTCCTATTGGCAATCAGTTAACAGAAATGAAATTCTTGACTTTAGGGATTTAAGATATCGATTCTGTTTCTTTCGATGATGAGTTGACTTATAAATTACCAATAGTGATAATGTAACGGGGCACAAGAAATAAAATAGAGAAAAGGCAATTCAGGGGCTTATATCTGAGAGAAAGACAATAAATGAAGCTGCAAGTAAATTGGGTGGTACGTTTCCATTGTCAAAATTGGGGTTCGTTAGGATTTCATATTTATTGTTGTCATTACCCAGCCCACTTACCTGTTTGCTGATACTGATGTCTTATGTAGTATCAAGGTCTACCCTTAAAAGTAAAGTGAAGAACTTCAAATTACGGTGGCTAGCATTTCGTAAACGAAAACAACTGCACAAACGTGAGGCATCAAATGTTGCCGCTGACAATCAACACACAAATACAGTAGAACATAACCATAAACAACTACAAGGAGATGAGGGATCACATTCACATAGACAACTACAAGGAGGGGAGGAATCAAATGTTTCCACTTACTACCAACATATAAATATGGTTGAACATATTGGAACTGTCAGACTCAAGGCTGCCTACAAAGGAGATTCGGTGAGGATTGATTTTCCTTGGACTTCCAATGTTAAGGAACTTAATGAGATAATGAGCCAGAAGTTTGGACTTAAGGAGAACAAAATTAAGGTCTTGTATCAAGATGAAGACAATGAACTGATGTTGTTGACAGATATGGATGACTTGCGATTTGCCTCGGGGCATGCTACAAGTTTAGGACTCAACTTTGTCAGATTAACAATTGAGGATAAGTGATTGATATAAATCATATCATTTGGAGACTGGACTTGGTTTGTATTTTGTATTTTTTCTTTTTTGTTTTTATTTTGCTCTTTGTCAGTTTGAAAATTTGGAACATTGTTTTACATGGGATCTTATGTTTTTGGGCCTTTTCTACTCTTTCCCTAGAACTTGAAGGGAGATATGCTTTGGGAAGTGCTACAAGTTTAGGACTCAATTTTGTTAGATTTATAGTTGAGGATGAATGATTGATACTCTCTTGTGAACTTTGGCAATCTATTATTGAGTAAAGAACTCATGCTCTGTTGATATTTTCCTCTTGTAAGTGGTTCCATAAACCTAATAACAACTGAAGCAAAAGGTTTCTGTATATAACTGAGAGTAATCTAGCTGATCATCCATCTCATGTATTCATATGGTATGCATGTCTTTTGTATTCATGTATTCTGTATGCAAAAGGGTCTTGCATATAATAATGGCATATGCCCTTTTGCAGCTAAACTATTCCTTCATTCCATTTTGAGATGCATGTACTATTCAACATTATATTATATAATGGGCATGTCTACTATCTAGGAAAACAACATTCCATAAATCAAACCACTGATGATAATTGACACATAAATCAAGGGTTGTGAATAACCTGATATTTTAGCGTGTACAAATGGGCAGCAGCTGCATGAACAAGAAGTAGCTTGTGAACCACAATGTAAGGCTCAGTTACATAATCAACACCGGTGCATTTGAGATGAAGCCATTTAAAACATCAACCAGGTGGCCCACGTCCTTTACCATAACCACTTAAGTCATAGTATAGTGGTTCATTCAATGTCATCATCCAATGCTTTACCCTGTCACCAAATTCTCTATGTAACATAGCTCAGCATAGTCCCTAGAGTCAATTATGTAGAAAGAACAAAGATGAATGAGTGAACTGAATATATTCCAACCAAAAAAAGAACTGTTGAACTCAATACATATATATTTTTTGATGGGTTGAGCTGAATATATGAAGCTTACATAGATGCATGATAATAAATTGTCCATTGCTCAACATGAATGACACCAGCGGGATGGTAATGATAGAATGACCTTTCTGATCAGGCTAAACGAGTTACTGATGAACGTACACAAACATTTGGTTATAGTGGAGAAAAATTTTCAACGCTATGCAATATTCATATTGTTCTTGTTTATCTTTATATCCTGGCTTGCTAATTTAATCCTGTAAATCCCTCGACACAGTTTCAAAGCAAAAGGGTGCTTACATAATTGTTCTAGTGAAGAAGCCACCATGTTCATCTTCTAAAGTTTGAGGCATATCACCGTGTAGTAGAGTCACAAACGGCTTTAAACCTACTGAAATTTTTAGACAAACATGACTTTAATCTTATCGACTGCTGTAAAGAACAGAAAAAAGGTCAATGATCAGCAACGTGTAAAGCATATGCTTCATTCAAAGAGTCGAATAACCTCTCTAAGGCATTGTTGTCCGTGGCCAGCTGGAGTAACCACATAATAAGAAGTCTAAAGCAACATGCAAAGGACACATCATAGTAGAACCATTATTTAAATAAAAAGTAGTATTGGCTTTATACTGCAAGACGTGATATTTGCTAAGCAGACACTATGAAGCACATCACAAAGATTGCAAGAAAGATGCTACGAAAAGAGGTCTACAATACATTATAACTGAAGAAGATGAGGAACTCCAGTAGTCTAGTTCCACAAGCAGCTAGGAGGTACTCAAAGCCATATGTATATATATATATATATATATATATATATATGTATATATATATATATATATGTATATATATATATATATATATGTATATATATATTCTTTGAATTTGTCTCCAAGTTTATTCCACTTACATATCCTCATTACCGACTTAAGTTTCAACAACTAGCATATTAGGCGACAGAGAGACAATCAATGCGCATAATTTTCAACAGAGGCCCCTCAATTTCCAGAATCACACACAACATGAACAACTTTGCACAAAAATATTCTGCAAACAGACTCAAGACGCTTGGCAACACATAATGAAATCTCAGACATAACAAATGTCTCCAAATTGTCTCTTTGCTTCCCAAATAAATTAAAGAAACCATAAACCCAGGTGTATGCGCACAAGCCATTTATATTCAAAACTTAGCCAATATAACCATTTCACACTCATTATTGGCTTCTTGATGAAGTAATGTTATTGTACCACTAAAGTTGCTATACTTGATCACTCAACAAACAATACGAGAGAGGCAGTAGAGGTTTCAAATATAGTGAAATAATGGTATCACTTTAGTAGAAATTTTAGCATTAGTACTAATTAGTAAAGTACTAAGAGACAAATCTTCTACTAGAGAAAGGGAAGCTTTGACAATAGCCAAACATTAAGGTGAAAGGCATATAAAACTAGAGATTTTCACAAATGTACATGGAGAATTGGCTCCAGTAAGAAAACTTCAGATGTAACTTGTAAGCTTTATGAGGAGATGATCCTATTCGGTGCGGACCTACAGGCAGACAATCGGTGCGGACCTACAGGCAGACAATCGCAGGTAACTTTAAGGAGAATCAGTCCCCTTGAAACGTAGATGATTAATTAAAAAAAGTTACAGTTGGATAGGTCTGCTTAAATGAAGTATATCATATGCACTTGGAGAGGTTTGGTTCCTATAGTAAACCACATAGATGTTATAAGTGCTTAACACAGCACCAAGTTAACTTTACAACAAATTTTGGATATTTCCCCCATACAAAACGTTGAGTGGGTTGAACAAAACTCTGAGTGGGTTGATGAATCTCATGCCCCAATTGGACATATAATGTCACAAATATATCATGGCAAACAAAAGAAGCTTAAGTCCATGGTAAACATGGAATGTCACATAATTACCAAGGGAAACAAGAGTAGCTCAAGTTCATCATAACAGTATTTTAGATGCCTCCAAGAGTTAAAGAAGAATATGATGCTTTGTCTCCTCACATAAGTCATAACAATTATGGATGTCCTCCAAAATTTAAAAATCACACCCAAATTCACTAACCAGGAAGGAATTGTAAGCATTAGAAAAGCTGATGCATCACCCATTCATGTTACATCGTGGGTGTTCCAATCTCAACACATGGCGATAAATAAAATTCATCTTAATTAGAGAAACAACTTAATTAATTTATCTCTCCACTTATGACATCATGTTTTTAGTAATAATGAACAATCTAACACTACTCTCTGATGATGCCAAAAGATGCAAGGCATGCTCTAGGTCAGAGTCGTCGGTCATTAGAACCCATTCTTCATCTTCATCTTCATCTTGGTACTTTATCTTAAATGTGATATCCCTGAGTTCTAGCTGGCTGCCCAATTCTTTCTTGAGTTGCTCAACATTATAAGTCCAAGAAAAATTAAATCTCACTATATCATCATTATGAGTGGCCTTCCCAATGAAGGTGCTTGGACTCTCATTTGGTTGTCCGGTATTTGGCAATGTATGCACATTTGTATCTTCTAGTCGCTGACCGTCAGTATGGAATTAATTACCCATTACTCTTCCTAACATTCTTGTGTCGAGGGTTGAGTTGCTAACAACATTACACTTGAATAATACATGATTTGACAGGGCGAGCTGGTTACCTCCAACTATATACTTCCCTACATTGTCATTGTCTGCTTGATTATTGGGATTCACCATATTATGTTGCGAAGATCTACTTCCAGAGAGTGTTTCAGTACTGTGTTTCCTCCTTTTTGCATCATGATGTTGTTCCATGTTTCTGCTTGATGGTTGTTCGATTATGAAATCGCTTGATTTTCGCTTCATTGAAGAACTCGAGACTGAAATTGTCATCAAGTATGAAAATTGAATTAGGAAAGATCAGAAACTGAAAGGTGAAGTAACTCATGAACATGGATTAATTGGAAAACAATTAATCTTTTCTTGATGACTTCTCTTCTCCCCTAAATTATGCATGGATTATGAGGACTAATACACAAGCAAATACAGTACATCTTCAAGACTAAGTCTTAAAAATAAAAATAAAAATAAAAAACAGAAAAAAGGTATGGTACCTAGTAAGATACTAAGATGCCTAATCAGTTATAAGGAGGACACAATTTGAAAATCTGAAACCGATGTTAGAGGTTTAGATCCCACTTGTGGGGTTTACCACTATCAAATGGAGTGTTGGAAGCACAACACCACCAAGAAGCACATTACGAGAAACTATTTACTGTTTAAGATAAAAGAACAGCAACATAAATATTTTTCATTAAGTACTACAAGCACATACCTCCAGGAACCTAAGCAATAAGACCTTGTTCCGATTCTTCTAGAACTGCTTCATCAACTCCTGTTGAGGTTTCGAAACAAGTACACTTATAATATGCTTCATTCATGTCATTAAGGTAGCCACCTTTTCTAGATTCCTTGGCAAGCTTCCTTGTCTAAAAATCTTGGGATGGATTAGTTGTTGTAATTTGTGTAGCTTTGTGAAGTTATCAGGAAATGACTGGATTCTGGTCCCAAAGTTGGTGGCAGTTCTTTCATGCTGAAACAATCTTTGAGTTGTAACTCTCGCAAATTGTAGAGTCCTACTATGCTAGGAAGAAACTTGAGCTTATGACATGTAACATGGAGCGTATCTAGGTTCACCAACTGATTCAAACATTCTTCAAAGCTACTATAGTGAGATCTGCATTATGTGAATATTTGAAATGTAAGATCTCCAGATGGTGTATGCTTGTAGGAAGTGACTTGATGCCAATGGCGCAATGAGTAAGCTTGAGTTTGGTAATATTCAAGTTCATTGGCCATGTAGTGAGACAAGAACACTCATAGAGTTCCAAAGTCTTCAAGTTGGATAAATTTCCTATAATATCAAAAAGTCATTTCATGAAGCAACAATACATAGAGGCGGCTAAGATTAACCGGGAAATCCATATTTTCTGGCAATTTTGTTGCACCAGTCAAATCCAAAGATTTTAGGGTGGATAGCTTGCTTAGACTATGACAAAATAATTTAAGGTCACAAGCCCGAATAGAGAAATGTCTAAGCCTCCTTAATCGGTTTGGGTGGGGATAAAAGCATTCACTAGAATCAGAAATATAGAGATTGGTTAGCCCTGCAAGCTCTCCTATGAAATCTCCTATCCTATTGACATAATTTGGCGATTCCAACTCCAGAATTTGAACCAGCCTATGTGAATCATGGTTAATGCCATAAATATGTGTCCTCGGATCACCTCTCAATCGCAGATAACCATGAGGGGATAATAAAGGTGAGGGGTTCCGAGCTGTTTCCATCGCTAATAGCAAGGAAAGAAAAAGATGAAAAGAAAAAAAGTTCAATTAATAAAATCAAAGAGACAAAAGAAAAAACAAAATGTTATTTAAAACATGTCCAAAACCTGAAATGGTTGTGAAAAAGTAATAATGTTCAACAAACAACAATATTACATGCCATACAAAAGCTCAAATTGGCATACACATTTGGCACCCGCAAGTGCTAGTTGGGTCTGGAAACACATTGTAAAGACAAAAGTGGATTTGATGAAACAGTTACCAAACAACAATTGGATGGAAGCTAGGAAGTATGCAATTGCTGACACATACAAAAATCAAACATGAACAGTAACAAGGTTCAATGGTGTAAAGCTGTTTGGGAAAGATTTTCTCTGCCTAAGCATAAATTTATCTTATGGCTTGCTGTACATCAGAGGCTGAAAACCAGACAGAAGTTTAATAAGCACTGCATACGCGGCAGAGATCAGTGCGCTATATGTGAGGAAGGGCAGGAATCTCATGATCACCTTTTCTTTAAATGCTCCTACAGTGGCTGAATCTTAGAAGGTATATTGCAATAAGTCGATGAACACTTAAACACAAGTAAAGAGCTTAAATCAACTACTGAGATGGACAACTAATAATAAATACAAAGGAAGCAAGCTCATGATGGCGAGTTCTACTGCATAGCTGCCATGGTCTACAAAATATAGCAATGTGGGAATGATGCCCTGTGGCATATGAAAGTCTTTAGTTTTCAAGCCAAAGCAGGTGATAGAAGTGAAACAGATTTTTAAGTAGAGGATTCTCTACATTCCAAAAGATAAAGGAAAAAAAAGGAGAAAAAAGAAAAGAAAAAAGGTGTCTAATACTAACCAAGAAAAGAAATAAGATGTAATTGCATATAGTTGAAGCCATTTGTATAGTTTCTGCTGGTTTGTTAGATTGTACACAACCTTATTGCATTTTATTC
This sequence comes from Beta lomatogona, assembly GCA_947646795.1. Taxonomy (NCBI): domain Eukaryota; kingdom Viridiplantae; phylum Streptophyta; class Magnoliopsida; order Caryophyllales; family Amaranthaceae; genus Beta; species Beta lomatogona. Next base: position 423,125 of record CANSNZ010000141.1, on the reverse strand, counting down.
TTCTTACTTCTTAAAAAACAATATTACATGCCTACTATGGTTAGCATATGAGAAATAAAATTCCCATTTCTATCCATAACTTTCACAAAACAAACACCCCAATTAGAGCCAATTGCAAAAATCAAGATTACTAAGCATTCTAAAAAATAAGTTGTAATATTAGTGTCAAAGAATCAAGGTAAGAAGATTATAAGATGTGTGAAAGAGAAGCGAAAAAACGATCCAGATTCGAGTACAAGCAACCGTCACAACTGTTACAAAGACTGCATTAAACAATCTACCAACATATCATCTTGTTGTAAATAAGATCAGAACTAGCTGAAATGTTATAATAACTAGACAGAAGCAAAGAAAAACCAACAAAATCAAACTTTGCAAGGGAGATAAGTATTAAGTATATAAAATGGTACCTGCTACCATAGGAATAGGGAAAAAAGAGGGCTCCAACTCTAGTTTAAGTTGATTCCAGGTCTTGCGAACATGGGTATCCTTAACAGAAAGGATGAGGGAGTCATTCAAATCATAAGGCAAGGTTCTAATCTGTAATGAACCGCTGCTCTGAGTAGTGGTTCATATGCGTGACATATAGCTTGTCTTAGGGACACAATATAACCACTATTTGAAGTAGCTGTCAACTTTGGTGAAACATTATTGGTATTAACCGCTACTTGGAGTAGCAGTTTTATTAAAAAACCAAAATTCTAGCGTGTTGTCCTACATGGATGGTATCCATGGAATTAATTTCAAGTTCAGCGCATAGGAGGAATTAATACTCCATTTGACATTTTTCATGGAAAAAATTCTCATATCATGTGAACTCAATAAAATGACATAATTACCCTCTACCCACCACCATCACACTATCATCATCCTTATCCTTATCCTCATCCTCATATTCTCTTTCCACCTATCACTGCCAAACATCACGCACCGCCAAACACCACAATCAACATACTTCCTTCTATTCTCTCTCATCACCTCCGTTTTCGAGCTAATAATTTTGGTGGGGACGGGGTTTTAGATGTTTGGCCCAACTGTGGGTTTGGGTGGTTTTGGGCTATGGGTTTTTGAATGTAGACAGTATAACTTACATACTGATAAGAATACGGGTGTATTCTCTTCACCTCAAAGAATAAGTTTCAGGGGTAATAAGTTCGGACCAGGTCTGATCAGGATTGATCAGGTCTAACACAACACTCAAATATAAGTTCCAATAAGGGTCAACCAGGTCTAATAAGTTTCGTTAAGATAAGTTCAGGTTTTTTCAGGTGAAGAGAACGTACCCTAACTGTAGACACATAATCGTGTCTCCCCATTTAAGGGTCCAATGATAAAATATACCGCGGTTTTAGTTGGCATGACCCGATGGAGGAGCAGTCCGAATAACCAGGTAATGTGTGTTTTAAAATAATATTATAAAAGCCCAATTAATAATTCATGATGATTAATTGTAAGTTCAACCCGTGAAATGCTTTATAAAGTCCATTTTAAAAGCCCAACTGAATATTTATTATTCATGAATATTTTTCTAGTATTTATTGTTTTGATAAATATTTTCCTAGAAGATTTTATTATTATCTTTTACCCACAAAACAGATTTTCAACCCGGAAAATTCGATCTCTGGATTTTTCGGGATAAATAAGGCATCTTAAAAGCACGCATAACATTTAAAAAGGAAAATTTCGAATATTCCGGAATTTGCGCTGGACGCGGCGGCTGCGCTCAGCGTGCCATGTGCGTCCAGCACATTGGCCGTATTGCATCAAGCACTCCAATGAGCGCCTGACACTTGGACTTGTGACTCACACAGAGTCCTGCGCCTAGCGCAAGTCTTATGTGAGACGCAACATAAAAAATTATCTTTTCAAAAACGCGTTTCCATGTGGGAAGTTTTAATTGGACGGACCACGTCAGGAGGCCAACCTACGCCTGACGCGTGTCCTCGTGCCTGCCACGTAGGCTTGCGCTAGGTGCAGGGTGTGCGTCAGACGCAAGCGCTTGTTTGTCTTTAAATACGGGCTGATTTCCCGAATCAAAGACAGCTTCGATTTATTATTTTTACGCACTCAAATACTCTAAAAAAAACTCCGAAATACACTTCGAATACAAAACGCTTTTGATCTTCTACATTGATTCTGGTTCCTGATTCTACTTTATTCTTGGTTTCAAGATTGTTTCGACTGAGGGTCACTACGCTCTTCGATCTAAACCGCATAGGTATAATCCTGAGGGCTCTTGAATAATCATATTTATTTTATTGAAGTTACTAACACTTTTCTTGTCATGATGTAGATTTTTAATTAATAACCGTGGTCCTTTTGTAAATTCTAACCTCTTTTCTTATATTTTTCTGTATATAATGATCCTGTTATTTTGATTGCCTTTTATGCTTTGATCACCCATATATCATTATGCTAAACAAGACCTAAAGAACTATTCTAATTAATTCAGATAATTTGGACAACCTATTAGGAACCTTGTAAAATGATTGCTTAATAACCGGTCATTAAATAATTAGTCTTTTGTGTGTTTCTTGAACCCATCTAGATTAATTTTTTTAGGGTGTATTAAAGTATTGTTTGATTGTTCTATTGCATAAAATCTGCTGTGAATTGCTATTTAGTAGAGGCCAGCAATGGGCAATATAGTTGCTGACTATATTGTACCCTCACCCCCGAACTCACTTTTCGGTTCCTGACCATCTATGGAGTCATGACGGGGAAATCTACATTGGATAAGTCCCTAAGATGTCCCTTCCGTTTCAATCAAATTGGGTTTATGATTCTTCCTCTAAAGAATTATTGGCGACTTCAAAACAAATTTTTAATAAAACCTTAACAATGGGGTAGTCAAATAAACGCGCTCACACCGCGTGTAGTCATTAAAGGAATTCAAAAATCCTATGCCTACACTAACTAATGCCAATTTTAATCTCCACACTCACCACTGAAAAATAAACACACTAAAAATTGTGGATAAGAATACATTAAAGCATCCACAAAGTGTTCTATTTACCTTATTTTTAATACTTATAAGAAATAATAAAGCCCTTTTAAAATAACTTTTTTTCAAAAAAAACCACCTCATATCCATTTTTTGTATATCACAATTTTTCAAAAATAAAGCAGTGCAGCACCGACCACTAGAATGCCAAAAATACCGCCACCACTACAAGAAATGGCTAAATCAACGACTGCTACACTGCGACGGTTTGAATAACGGTCGTTTTTCTTGCATACGACTGTTTTAAACCGTCATTGCCACCGACTGCTTTTAAAGTCAACAGCAATAGATAAACAATCGTTACTAAGCAGCTACCGTTTAAAACGTCGTTGATTTTAGTATTTTAAATTTCAGATTTTTTGTAGCTGAGGCCACAGTATTAAACGGACGCTGATGAAAAAGGAGTTAAATTAAAATTCGCCTCTTTCTGTCTTTCACTCGGTTTTATTTCAAAGAGAAAACACAAAAGGGAGGGAGAGGAGGGCGCGCGAATTGAAGAAGCCATTGAAAGCATAGGTCAGACCTCCACTTTCCTCCAACGACCGGCGACTGCATTTTCGCTCTCCTTGCCGCGGGTAATTCCTGAAGCTTCCTGTTTCTTTTTTTTTAATTTTGTTACTCATCAAACCCTAAAAATTGGGTTTTTGGGATATAGGTGGCCAACACCAACATACGCCGACCGTTTTAATCCATCACCGCTTCTATATCTTTCTCCTCGCCGCCGGTAATACCCTGCCGCCTTATCTTCACGCTCATTCTCTCGCTTCCAATGCTGTCCTTGTTCTTCAATTAAACTCCCATTCTTCCACTCGTGAGTAGGTCCTTTTTTAAATTTTTTTATGATTGTATATATTAATGCTTCAATTAATTTGCTGGGTGTTTTTTTTCCTGGGTTTAATGTTTGATTTAGTTTGTGGGTATTTGAGTTTTTGTTGCTAATTGCATTTTTCTGGGAAAAGAATGTTGAACTAATTTAATATTTTTTTTGAATTTTTGGCACTCACCAAAACCTCATTCGGCTTTGTCAATGTAGGTTGCCAAACACCACTGGCCCCGACTGCCGTCCGACTGTGCCGGAGGTCTGCCACTGTCTCCTTGCCGCTGGACTGCCCTGCCGCCTCTAGGTACGCTTTGATTTTTAAAATCTTTAATTTTAATAGTAAATTTAGTTTATATGGTTAATTGCTTACTTTTATGTTTAAATTTTGCTAAGTGCTTTAAGGTTACCATTTAATAATTGATTTTCTACATGATGTAGGATTACGTAGCATTTTGGTGTTTCTCTTTGGCTTAATTGTAAGGTTAGTAGCAATTTTGACCATATTTTGTCTTCATCAATTTATATTTTTAGTAATTTTTTTATGAATATATTTTTAGTATTAAATATAGGGTATTTTATATTGTTTTTGTTCATGTAAAATTTATAATTTAGTTTTTGTGTATGATTGCCATCAAGGTATGAAATGTAATGTATTAAAAAACTTTTGTTTAGAGAATGTTAAAAACTATATAATTTACTAGTTTATATTACTTTGAAGTTTAAGTTACTTTAATTGTACAAGTTTAAGCTACTATATAATTATCACAATAGTTTATATAATGGTTCGTTTATTAAAGGTTATAAAAGTTAAAAACTATATTATTATCACAATAATTAATTTATTGCACATTCCTTTATTTAGTTTACACTATTTGAAATGTTTATATTGTTTTTTGACACATTTGTTTTCATGGAAATAGTTTAGTTAATGTTATAAATTTAATTTAAGTGTTTAAATAAATATGTTTGCATCATCATGTGCCTATATACTCTTTCAAGGTATACTCATTAGGAGTATACCTTGAATAGTCCCTGATTGGGACTGTTCTTGGACGTTTGACCTCACTTAGGTGGTGAATGTATGCCTTTTTTTCAATTCTATGTAATATCCGGTGATGTTGTTTCTCTATGTTGTTCTCTGGGTACATATGTAAGCTTTTACGAAGCTCACATTGTGTACTTGGAGAACTTATGGGAAATGCTACCGGATTTTACGTAGAAGCGAATAGTTGGCATACATTCACTAGTGGGGTTAGACATCCAAGAATGGGTTAGGTTGGAGTGATAAGGACCTTTGGACATCATTTTAAATCTATATGCATTTCACACAAATGTTTTAATTGTACATATGCTGGTTGTTAATGAGAATTGTTATTGAAATGGTTTAGAATTGTAGAATTGGTCACCATGAAACGGAACGAGCGTTGGTGGATGTATGATAGATATGATAATGGGCGTAACTTGAGGCCCGAGTTCTTGAGGGAGGTTGATGAATTCATTGACTTATGCAAAGCAAATCCCGAAAACCCAGGTAAGGATGAAGTTAGATACCCGTGTCCGAAATGCAAGAACAGACGTATGCATGACGCAGACACGGTTAAAGTGCATTTGTATTGCAAGGGATTTATACCTGATTACTACGGTTGGTATTCTCATGGTGAAGAGTTACCTCAATCCGTACAAGAGCTATCTAATCCATACTGTGAAATGGTTTTCGATGCTCTTGGGAATAACCCGGAACCGTCCACTGTTGAAGAGCCTAGTGGAATGGAGGAGGAGCCTAATCCTCAAGCAAAGGTGTTTCTTGACTTATTAAAGGCTTCTTTGTACGAAGGGAGCTCCATGTCTGTGGTTGAAATGGCATCTAGAATAGTATCTTTAAAGTGTGAGTACAATTTGCCACATAGGTGTGTTGATGCGTTTGCTTCATTAATGAAAGAAGCAATACCTAACAACAACAACAACAACATGAGTAACACATTTTACGATACGAAGAAGATCTTGGATGGATTAGAGCTTCCCCACGAGAAGATTCATGCGTGCCCCAAAGGTTGTATGTTATTTTGGAGAACTGATGCACACTTGGATAGATGTAGAGTGCGTGATAGCGACATATACAAGAAGACTTCTAAGGGGTCTTTAGTTCCAATGAAAGTTCTGATTTATTTCCCAATCACGCCGAGATTGCAGAGGTTGCATGCAACAAAGAACGTTGCTGAAGAAATGACATGGCATGCCAAAAATCCAAGAGTAGAAGACAAAATGGCTCACCCTAGCGACAGTGAAGCTTGGAAGCATTTGGATAGATTCTTTGGCGAATTTGCATCTGAGCCTAGGAATGTTCGGCTCGGTTTGTGTACCGATGGGTTTGCTCCACATGGAAAGTTTGGGGGTCAATATTCATGTTGGCCGGTCATCTTAACCCCGTACAACTTGCCGCCATCGATGTGCATGAAAAAACCCTTCATGTTCCTTTCGTTGCTCGTTCTTGGTCCTAAAAATCCGAAGGGAAACTTGGATGTGTACATGCAACCCTTAATCGAGAAATTGAAGCAATGATGGGATGTTGGAACAACAACTCATGACATTTATAGGAAACAAAATTTCAATATGCGTGCCCCCATTCTTTGGACAATAAGTGATTTTCCTGCCTACGGTATGCTATCTGGCTGGTCTACAGCTGGGAAAAAGGCATGTCCTTATTGTTTGGACAAATCCAAAGCTTTTTGGCTTGACCATGGGGGTAAAGTTTCTTGGTTTGATTGTCACCATCAATTCCTACATCTAGATGATCCTTTTCGTAACAACAAAGTAGCTTTTTGCATAAATAAGGTTGAAAAAGGGTGTCCACCACACATCATGTGTGGGGAAGAGTTGTGGTCATGTGTTAAAGACTTGCCAAAGGCTACAGATAGGCCAGAAGCACTTAACACTTTGAAAAAGTTGAAAAAAGGGTGGTTTCAAACAAAGCTGTCTTTGGGAGCTCCCATACTGGAAAACTCAGCATCTTCATCACAACCTTGATGTCATGCACATTGAGAAAAACTTCTTCGACCAACTCATTCACACAATTATGGATGTGAAAAAACAGACATCAGACACCGTTGCATAAAAAAAAGACATTGCTAAATTGTGTAAAAGGCCTCAACTTCATGTTACCAAGGATGCGAATGGAAAAGAAACTCCACCAAAAGCACCTTTTGCACTGGACAAGTCCCAAAGGAAAGTATTATGCAACTGGGTCAGAGATTTGAAATTTCCCGATGGTTATGCTTCCGACTTAACAACATGTGTGGACATGCAATCCGGTAAGCTGCACATTGTGAAAAGCCATGACTGTCATGTCTTCATGGAAAGATTATTGCCGATTGCATTATTGGAGTTACTTCCGGTTCATGTGTGGAAAGCTGTTACCGAGATCAACCTCTTTATCCGTGATTTGTGTTGCTCCACCATCACAGTAAGTGACATGGAAAGATTGGGAAAGGACATAGCCCAGATCCTTTGTGAACTCGAAAAGATATTCCCACCATCATTGTTCAATTCCATGGAACACTTACCAGTTCACCTTCCACGCGAAGCTAGGCTATGTGGTCCCGTGCAATACCGTTGGATGTATCCCTTTGAAAGGTACCTTATCCTTCATTTTCATATATCCTTTTTTTTATTGTTCTTCGCAATTGTGTAACTCTTTTCATAACCACCTTATTAGGTTCCTTAAACATTTGAAACGCAAATTTGGTAACAAGGCTCGTGTGGAGGGTTCTATTTGTAACGCGTACTTGTGTGAAGAGATTGCAAACTTCTGTTCCAACTACTTTCAGCAAGGACTGGATACTATGACACGAGATTTAGGCCGTAATGTAGATGATGAAGTTGATAGGATGCTCGACGAAACTGTCCCAGAGCTATTTAGGGTTAATTGTGGTCGGCCGTCAAATGCAGGTGGAACACGATTTTTAACTGAAGTGGAACTACAATGTGCACACCTATATGTGTTAGCAAATACAGGCATCTTACAAGAATTTAAGAAGTAAAACACTTGTTATTAATCATACTATTTATAAATTTAATTGTTATTCTTAATTTAGACATTAACAATTGTTATGATGGTAAGGGATTTCGAGGACCACATTCTTCAAATTCGACCTACTCTACGTACAGAAGATGTGTGGGTGCAACATGAAGCAGAATACCTTGATTGGTTTAGATCGAAAGTGAGTTTGTTTGTCTATCAAATCTCGCTTGATACAAAGCTGTATTTAACATATGAATGAATTTCAATAGGTTATTCAAGACAAACCAAATGATGATGTACTGTTTGCTTTGGCATTGGGTTCTTCGACATTAGTTCGCACTTGGAATGGATACTATGTTAATGGATACAATTTCTAAACACAAGGATCAAACAAACACAAGTCCACCATGAATTATGGAGTGTGTGTGTCTAATGACAGAGGGAGTGATTTCTTTGGGATTCTAGATAATGTTATAGAATTGAAGTTTACTGGTGCCCTTAGGCAACATAGCACTGTTCTGTTCAAGTGCAATTGGATGGACAATGTCAGGGGAATGAACATCGATCAATACAAGCTAGTTGAAGTCAACCACACCAAGAAATACCCCAAGTTTGATCCCTTTGTGCTATCTTACCAGGTTAGCCAAGTATACTTCACACCGTACCCAAGTTTGAAAAGAGATCGTGCTCAATGGTGGGTTGTGTTTAGGACAAAGGCAAGGTCTGTGATTGATGCTCCCGTTGACTTCGACTTCCTTCAGGAGACACGTGCTAGGACTCCAACTCTTTGTGATCCAAATGATATTCCCGATTATGAAGGGGGTAATGATGTCGAGTGTGCTCAAGCAGATGATGAAGATATTTTGTTCGAAGTCCCCTCAAGTGATGATCAAGAAGAGTCTAGTTTCGAGTCTAAAGAAAGCGAGGATGATGCCGATGACGATGATGGTTTTTGGGATGACGATAGTGATGATGAACTAAGCGAGGATGGGAATTCACTTTGATTTGTTTTAGTATATCATAGCTTGTATTAACGACAACATTTCAATTAAAATCTGTGACTTTTGTAATGATATGTTGAAGATTACTTGTTATGACATTTCCATTTTTGATACTGCTACATGCTTTATTTAATTTTCATGACATTGCTGGTAGTGATTTATCTTATCATGCTACATGCTACATGCTTTCTTGTTTGCTAGACTAATGATTAATCTTATCCACCATGATTTATATTTGTTGTTTTTTTTAGGTAATCATGTCTAATCCTATGGGGCGCAGAGGTCGAGATGGCTTAGGTGGAAGCCAAGGTCGTGGGAATTTGATTCCCAGGGAGCTTTTTCAGTCACCAGAACCACAAGAAAGGCAGATCCCTATCTCAGAGACACAGGGAGATGATTCACAGGCACGAGACATTGTTAACCACGTACCGGAGACTCCGAACAGTCATATGAAGGAAGGTGAAGGGTCGAACCGTGCAAAAAAAAAAAAAAGGTTGTAAGCCCTACTGGATTGTGGTAAGTTTGTAAGCTAATATATGCTTCATGATATTTGTATCAAATGATATTCACAATTCACGTGTTTGTTTGGTTTTCAATTCAGGTTTGATGATGACAAGGCACTGACACTTTCCAGGGCCATTTTCGACAACCTTGGTTCAATTACAGTGAGGTAGACAATGCCACAAAGAAGCATTGGTGGAACTCCTTCACAATATGTATGAATCGAATTATGAAGAATGAAATTGATTATATTAGTTTATTAATAACTTGGTTTAATGTTTGATTAAAAGGTTTTTACGAATGGGCTCCTGAGTTAGATGGCCAAGTGAAGAAGGCTTACAAGATGAAAGCTGTAAATTGTCTGAGAGACTTGCGATACTGGGAGCTTAACAAAGCCAAAGAAAGGCCTAAATGGTTGGGGGAGACCATCTACGAAGCCATGAAGAAGAAAAGTGAAGACCCCACGTTTATGCAAAAATCTGAAAATGCGAAGATGAACCGAAGAGGTGGCTCCCTGTCTAATCCAATTGAGTTGTCACACTTTCAGGGTTCTATTTCGGCGGCACAACATGCTAGAAAGATGGTAAAAATGTACCATATCTACTACTTAGTTTAAATTACATGACATTTTCGGTATAAGTAAAAAACAAAGCCTTTGTTCAACAATGTGTACATGCAAAGAGTAGAGGAGGAGTACTCCCTACCGCTCCCGAGTTGTTCTTGAAGACTCATTTCAAGACTGTTCCTGGAAAAGGAGAAATTCCAGCAAACAAGAAAGCAAATCAAATCTCGGTACATACTTCTAAACATATATTTAAGCAAATCTATAGCCCATTTTAGGCCATTTTACTCCGAAATGAATGAATATGAGTAGTTTGAAGTTAGTTTAAGGTATAAACACCTCAAACATCATATATATACTTTGTTTCATGTGTTTAATAGTAGTTTTGATTGAAAATACCAAATATAAGCATGTTAGAACCAAATATAGGCCATTTTAGCCCATTTTTTGCCAGTTTACTTGAAAATGAATGAATATGAGTAGTTTGAAGTTAGTTTAAGTTATAAACACCTCAAACATCATATATATATACATATATATATACATATATACATATATATATACATATATACACTTTGTTTTATGTGTTTAATAGTAGTTTTGATTAAAAATACATAATATAGGCATATTAGAACCAAATATAGGCCATTTTAGCTCATTTTAGGCCATTTTACTCCGAAATGAATGAATATGAGTAGTTTGAAGTTAGTTTAAGTTATAAACACCTCAAACATCATATATGTATACTTTGTTTCATGTGTTTGATAGTAGTTTTGATTGAAAATACAAAATATAGACATGTTAGAACCAAATATAGGCCATGTTATCCCATTTTTTGCCATTTTACTTGAATGAATGAATTTGAGTAGTTTGAAGTTAGTTTAAGTTATAAACACCTCAAACATCATATATATATATATATATATATATATATATATATATACTTTGTTTGATGAGTTTAATAGTAGTTTTGATTGAAAATACAAAATATAGGCATGTTAGAACCAAATATAGGTCATTTTAGCTCATTTTAGACCATTTTACTCCGAAATGAATGAATATGAGTAGTTTGAAGTTAGTTTAAGTTATAAACACCTCAAACATCATATATATACTTTGTTTCATGCTTTTGATAGTAGTTTTGATTGAAATTACAAAATTTAGACATGTTAGAACCAAATATAAGCCATTTTATCCCATTTTTTGCCATTTCACTTGAAAATGAATGAATTTGAGTAGTTTGAAGTTAGTTTAAGTTATAAACACCTCAAACATCATATATATACTTTGTTTCATGTGTTTAATAATACTTTTGATTGAAAAAAATATAGACATGTTAGAACCAAATATAGGCCATTTTAGCCCATTTTTTGCCTTTTTACTTGAAAATGAATGAATTTGAGTAGTTTGAAGTTCGTTTAAGTTATAAACACCTCAAACATCATATGTATACTTTGTTTGATGAGTTTAATAGTAGTTTTGATTGAAAATATAAAATATAAGCATGTTGGAACCAAATATAGGCCATTTTAACCCATTTTTGGCCATTTTACTCGAAAATGAATGAATATGAGTAGTTTGAAGTTAGTTTAAGTTATAAACACCTCAAACATCATATATGTACTTTGTTTAATGTGTTTAATAGTAGTTTTGATTGAAAATACAAAACATAGGCATGTTAGAACCAAGCAACGCAAATATAGTTTGTTTGGTGTATCACATAGTAGTTTTTACTTGAAAATGCACGAATATGAGTACATTATTTAACCAAATGCAGAAGACATACAATAAGAAGCTGGATGATTGTACCACTAAGGGGTCACAGCCGAACCCTGATCTGTTGTATTAGGTGATAGTTGGTGGGAGGAACATAGGAAAAGTACAGGGGTTGGGTCAGGGAGATCATTTGTACTACAACTCTTCATCTGGGCGAGGATATGGCTCTTCACAACATATGAGCCGTCCATTTTTTCTTAGCTTGAGGCGCAGGTGGAGGCAAAGGTAGCTGCACGAATGGAAGAGGGGGAGGCAAGGGTCGTAAAGGCCCCCTTCCACAACGCAGACTAGAAGATGACCCAGGGTTTGGTGGTGGTAGTAGTGCTACAGAGACACTCTTGACATTGTAGTTTGATTGGTTTTGGCAACTAGGTAACTAACTTATAGTTTCTATATAGTTAGTCTAACTATATGCATTTAGTGTCTACATTTAACGGCATCTAGCTTTGTTTCTAGATGTGTCGATATATTTTTTTGGAACCCGACTTCTACTTTATTTCCCTACACCATGATCTATTTTGCGTACATATATTTAATCTAAGTAGTTTGTCTAACTATAGACATTTAGTGTCTATATTTATCGGCATCTAGCTTATAAGTTTCTAGATTTGTCGATATATATTTTTGTAGAACCCGACTTCTACTTTATTTTCCGACACCGGGATCTATTTTGTGTACATAATTTTAATCTATTTCATGTAATTATATAAGTATCTACGCAAATTGTAATATATATTAAAATTGCATATTTTTGTAGTTAACAATATTGAATGCGATGGAGGAACAGGTTTAGTGTAGTATATTTAGGTGCAGCCGTGCAGGTACAGGTTTAATTATAATTTGGAACATTATTATTTAAATTAATGTAATTTTAAAAACAAAGACGGCTAAACAGTCGCTGTAAAAGAAAGTAATGCTGCCATGGATTTAAAAGGCAACGACTGCTGGAAAATATTAGCGACTGCTTAGTACCGTCGTTGATTCAACGACTGTTTTATACCGTTGCTGATTCAACGACTGTTTTAAACCGTCGTTGAGTTAACGTCTGTTTTAAATTCGTCGTTGTTTCAGCGACAACTCTAAACAGTAGGTGACATATTCTCAACGTTGGTATTCAAAACAATCGCTGATAAGTAAGAAAACCATCGTTGATAGTGGTACCAACGGCCAGACGGTCGTTGATTCCTAAATCAGCGACCATTGATGCAACGACTGTCAGTCAACGACCGTTGACCGTCGTTGATGGTAGCAGCAACCGTTTTTGTGTTTTTCAGCGACGGTTTTAAGCCGTTGTTGATATCGTCTTTTCTTGTAGTGCACAAAAACAACAAAAACAACTACATCAGCATGCAACACCAACAATGTAACAATCTCAAGCAACATGCAACACCAACAACGTAACAATCTCAAGCAACATGCAACACAACATCATTTGAAACAACAATAGCAAAATCAGGCTAAGCAACCGCTACAAAAACCAAGACATTAGCAACGCGAATAGAACAAAACGAAGAAAAGGAGGGAGATGTTTCAGGATTGATAATAGAGAAAAGTAAGGGTTTTTACTTTTGGGGTTGTGATTTTGCAAAGCTTAGATGGTGCACACGCTAGTACATAGAATATGGTACACATATGTACATGGATAACAAGCTAAATATACATGGATAACAAGCCAAATGAACATATGTACATGGACAACAAGGTAAATTTTTTTTTGTGGGAACCCCTTTGGTAAGAAGAAGGACCCTATTGGACCAGCTCCTCTCACAGGTCAAGCAGCCCAGCTACACAGGTCAACGCTTGAGAGTAGGGGGGATAAAGGGAATCCCTACTCCCAAGCACAAGTAGGTAGTGGGGCTCAAACTTGTGACCTCAAAGTCACAAGGTGAGTTCCCCACCACCTCGACCAAGCAAGGTTGGTGGATAACAAGCTAAATCAACATATGTACATCTCTACTGATACATGTTCATTGATATTAGTCTTTGTGTTCATAATCTAGTCATTCATGTTCATCGTGCGTATGGTTCTCATCCTACGGACGTGTGTATGTACTAATTTGGGTAATTTTGGCTTTCAATTACTAAATTTCGATTGGGGTTTCTTTTGGGTTTTAATCGGACTGCAACTCACTATTTTGAACATGCAATTGAAATAGTATCCCTTTTGAATAGATTGGTTTATAAGCACAATATATTGATCCCACTCTCCACAACAAGTCAAGAATTAATGATCAAAGGCTAGGCCACTGGGCCACTGAATTCATATATGCTTCATGCCTTTGGCATAAAGCTGGATCAAATCACTAAAACTGATATTACCGTATGAATTATGCAAAAATTGGCTTGATGTTTCGCCTAACAATGATGTAATATTACTATAGTTTATACACATTTGCAAGAATTATGAACACAAAGAATTTAGGCGAGTTCCTGCTATGAACCCAAAGATTTGTGTCGACACTAGCTAAACTTTGAAGCTTGACTTTGATGCTGTAAGTATTGAGGTCCCCCAAAGAACTGATTCGATGAAGGTACACTTCACATAAAATTTGGGTCATAGACCAAAATATGTGAATGTATTTCTATATAGTATATACTGAGTAGTGAGTACTATATATTATGTACATGTGAAAAGCTATGGGTATCTGCATCTTCTTTGTTGAACTGATAATCACAATCTTCCGATCAAGAATTGAGTTTCCTTTAGGCTTTACCGGACTTAACCAACCACTCCAAGCTCTGTCAAGAAAAGAATCAAACTGACAATCCAACATGGATCACATCTTAAATTGGTACTAGAAACATACAAGAACATGCTACTAGCCTCCCCCCTCCCCCTCTCGTCCCTTTGATAAATGATTTAGATTTTAACATTCTTTTATGATGCCTCATTGCGTTCAGGTAGATCATCAACTTTTGTTCTGACATGTTCCTACAGATGATTGACATTGTGTAAAGATGCTTGTAATTTAAAAGTAGTATCATGTCATAAATGAAGGCGGATAAGTTTTGAATGCAACTTCTGACAAGCATGGATCTAGGTGAGAACTTAGGAACACAGTCTTCTGTTATATTGGTATTGGTATTCTAAAATTCATTTAGAATGCTTCCAAATCCATCTTCTCCAAATGGAAGGAAATTAAAGACAATCAAAACATTTTAAGAAAGGGGAGAAATATGTACATTCTTCAGACTCAAGTCTACAATTCAAGAATGAACTCAACAGCAGAAAGCCAGAAACAGACAAGCTAAATGTAACTATAAAAATCATAGGCATTACTCATGTAGGAAGAACTAATGTATACTACATGTGATTAGTGCTTAATCAAAAACATGTATCTAAAATATATTATGCAGTATCACACATGATAGTAAAGCAAGAGAGTATGCAAGAGCAGTAGAAATTAAGGTACCTCCATGACTTGACAACTGGATTCAATTTGATTTGCTGCCATTGATACGAGGATGACAACTGCTGGTGCCACAGTTGAGGGCCAATAGTTGAGATTTCTACAGTCAAGCAATGACAAACCAACCAAATGCTTCACTTTTCATTGCATCTCATCATCAGCTGTTGCAACAATTAGATAAAACCTGGGATTTGTTTGAGAAGGTTATCAACTAAATCTTCACTAAATCAAACTCTTTAAAGAATTTTAAAAATCATACAAAATTAGACAATTAATGACATATAGCAAGACAGACACAAAAAAGTAAAACTACAACCAGGGCCCAACAGTGAAATTACATGATACATGGGTCGCAGACCCAAACAGACACGCAAACGCGGAATACCAGACAAACTAAAAGAAAAGAAAAACCTAACAGAGAGTCAAACTACAAGATACATGGGTCGCACACTCAAAGAGACAAGTAAGACAAACACATAAAGAAACACAGACTAACAAGCAAAAAAAAAGCTGAAAATACAAGCAGGCATCAATAGAGAGTCAAACAACCGAATACATGGGTCGTAGACTCAAATAGACAAGCAAAGGCAAAATACAAAGCAAGCTAAAAGCCTAAAAGTGTCATCTATAACATGTGTGATTCAATTGTCACTTTCTTTGCAGTTTCCTTATTCGCACATATTAAAATAAAATATTCAAATTTTGTTGTTGCTGTTAGGGAAACTTATCAGAGATAGAAGAGTACATACTACAGACAGTCATATTATTGCTAAGAGTAATCTTGAACAACATACTACTCAAAAAATATATATCACACACTAAAATACATGCCGTAATGAATAAAAAGGGTTAAATAGATATAAATAACCCAAGATTTTTAAAGCAATGAATTGTCTTAGAAAGGGTAGAACTAAGGAAGGATATGCGACCAATTATCAAGGACGGAGGAAATAGTTGATCATACAGCCATATATCTCACAATAAAAGAAATACACTAAACAGACATCATGAAACTTATATTAAGACTGCATTCTTAATATTTTATATTGTGCAAGCACAAGCACGTCTTACAATAGTCTGTCCTTTATCAACTGCACAGTTGTTGATAGTGCGCACGAGTGTAGGTAGAGGATGGTGCGCACCATCCAGAATGCAGCAACACAATGCATAAAACGCGGGTTCATTAAACCAAAAACGCACGGAAAGAACATCTGTTGATCTCCAATGAACACCGAAAAACATAAAACCCATTTTGAATTCATTACTTTTATTTTCCCACACAAATTTTCAGAGACTTTACCTCTCTTCTCCCCAAATCCTCCAACATCTATCTAACTTATCTCTAACCTCTCTCATCAAACTCTTCAAATTCTTCATTTTTTTGCACAATTTTCGTACATGAAGATGAACACAACAAGTTGCAAAGCGAAATCGACAATATAAGGTATTAGATCTATGCATTTGATAAGAAAATAGAACATTTTTTTACATTTTGCACTTTCATTTCTTATTTTTTTTTCCTCTTTTCTAATGATAATCATAGTGGTTTGTGAAAAATTGAAAACAATCTTGCAATTGATATCTGAATGAACAAAGGAGAGAGTCCAATGAACAAAGGAGATGAACGAGTTCAACATCTAGAAAAAAAACCAGGTAATGCTCATTGTACTGTAAATATATGTTCGTTGTATTATTACAATATATTCATTGAATTCGTGTTGGTCATATGTTTATTATATTTAGCCATATGTTTATTATGTGTTTGTTCAGATGTTAGATACAGTTGTTTATATGTTCATTGTGTGTTTGACACATATTAATTGCATTAAAAACAAGAATTATGGCATATGTTCATTGTCATATTAGCATATGTTCACTGAAACACATGTTGTTCAGATGTTTATTGCATTTCAGTCATATGTTCATTGTGTGTTTGTAATATATTCAATAAAATGATATGAATTAATGATGAGTTGATTATCATATATTTATCTATAAATGTGTGATATTTTTTTAAATGTTCTTTGTATGATTATGTGATGTTTATTGTACTATTTACAAATACAAGGTGCACATTTTTAGGCTGATGTTCATTGTATTACTAGCATGTTCATTTTAGTCACATGCTCGTTATATTTGGTCATATATTTATTGTGTGTGGGAGCATGTTCATTGTATTATTAGAATGTATTAATTGTATGTTTGAAGCTTATGTTCATTGTATTATAAACTTGAATAATTTTGTTTGTTAATTTTGAATTTTTAAAATCCGAAAACATATTGAATGAAATTAGTCGAAAATGTTCAATCCAAAATTGCGTTTGTTCATTCAACAGAAAGAATGTGTTTGTTACACTAAATTTTTTATAAATGTTCATTCCGAAATTCCAAATGTTCAATCAAAAATAGCGTGTGTTCATTATCCAGTTTATTACTAGCATGTTCATTTTAGTCACATGCTCTTTATATTTGGTCATATATTTATTGTGTGTAGGAGCATGTTCATTGTATTATTAGAATGTGTTAATTATATGTTTGAAAGCTTATGTTCATTGTATTATAAACTTGAATAATTTTGTTTTAACTACTGCTCTTTCCTTTCTTGTATTAGTTCAATTCAACTAATTCATACATCTAATGATACATTATTGTGTCGAGATCTCACAAATCAAATCAATCGGAAATGGAAGGAAGCTCAGAAGCAAGAATATCTTCTTAATTAACTCAATAGTGTTTAATTAACAATACATGTTCTTTTGTAAGACCTTGGTGTTCATATGAGATATATTGTATTATTTTGGTTATATTTCTACATTTGGGTACATACTACATTTTGAATTAACCATCTTTTGTAATTACTTATTTTTTTGATAATTATATAACTATTCAGTTGGGTAATTCATTATAGATAGTATGTTGTTCATTACAAAATCATATTTGTACATTACAAAGAATAATAAAGACAACATAAATATTTATCACAATGAACATATAAGTAATTTGAAAGAACATTTTGAAGAACTTGGATGAACAAACTAACATTTGAATCAACAATATGTTAAAGAAGTGAGAAATGAACAATAGTAAATTTGAAAAATATTTTGAAATTTGAATTTTGAAAATCAGCAGCAATTTTGAATTTTCCAAATTCGAAAACATACTGAAATTTGAAATTAGTCGAAAATGTTCAATCCAAAATTGCAATTGTTCATTCAACAGAAAGAATGTGTTTATTACACTAAATTTTTTATAAATGTTCATTCCAAAATTCCAAATGTTCAATAAAAAATAGTGTGTTGTCACGTGCGGACAAATTTCTTCGTCGCTGCCTACTAGAATCACACTCCCATCGGACTACTAGCCAAGGCACCCGATATGCTGGCAAGGCTATGTGGCTACGAAAATGGGTAAGTGTGGAAGCTAGAACACAAGAGGACAACCAGAACCAGATTTGTCCCTTAAGGACACCAGATTGGCGGAGGCCTTATCTGACAGAGAAGCTGCTGAGAATGCCGATACAAAGGCATTTGCTAAGATTAAGAGGCACCAAAATATGTTAATTGATGTCTGTGCTGAAAGTGAACATCTCAGACAACAGAAAAAGGAAATTACTTACAGGTCGAACCGAGAGCAATTTGTAAAATACACTTGACTGAGAAGAAGAAAAAGGCTGGAGAAGACGGTGAGCAGCAGCACTGGCAAAGAATAGATTCTGCCAGACAATGCATTGAAAGGAAATATCATGATATCAACATTAACTGGAATAAGGTGCTCCAAACCCATGCAAAAGATAGATCGAAATTTTCTAACACTTAAGAGACGTAGCAAGAAGACACGCTATTACACAAGATTAATAACAAAAGACAACTGCAAACATTCTCAGAGCTCGATACTATTCACGTGAAATCCTTGCTTTTCACGTTCTCAAGATGCTCTTAAAGTCTCTATCATTTTTCAATACATACAATTGTTAGTATTATTATTAAAGCAAATTATTCGTAACATATAATTATTTCAAACATTGAACTTTTTATGTGCTATGTCTGTGTGTTGTGTATTGCTTGTCCTTTCATATTTGTACTGTCTTTTACACAATATGTATGCAATATTTTAATTTTTTTATTTATTACCGTGATGATTATACAAATTACACTTATTTAGCTAAAGTCTGCGGAAAGAGTCACATACATCAGTAAATACATTCTAGAACCCAAGCTTAAATTACTGCCCTTTTTATAGGTGGATAGACAACATTCCCTAATTAAGTACTCCAGCAAATCACTGAAATCCTGTAAAAACCGCAAGATTGTGAATACTATTATACTAACAATATCAATTTCAATCTAGTGCAACTGCCCAAACTGACCATTTCAGCAAGTGGGTGGTAGACAATCCAGTGGTTGGACCAATTTATAAAAGAAATGACTTGGAACACATGTCTAGGATTTCCTGTGGTTGTCCTTCTGTGTCACCTATTAATTTCGCGAATTCATTATTAGCTTTTATCACATAAATAAAAGATAAAAAATTTCACTAACATTGCTATTATACTTACAGTTTTCTTTAGGTTGACTAATTTCACACATTCCATTCCAAAAGCTCATCAACAATGTCATTGAAGACCGTAAACATCATTGAGCCAGTTTCGTCGACAGCTTCAAATGCGAAGTTCACTCTACATATTAATGCAATAAAAAAAATCAAGGATAAGTTAGACAAGCTATGATGTATGAAAAATGAAAAAAATCATTACATAGCCTACCTTGGAATGCAAATAGCATCCGCAGAACTGTATCGCTATTTACCATCCGTATTTACTTGAAATCGTCCGTATTTTTTTCTTTAAATACCCCCCATGCCCCTTCCCTTTTACCCCACTCTACTCTCTCAACTCTCATCCAACTTCTCCCCTCTCTCTACCATTGAGCACTACCACCACCACTGAACCACCACCACCGCACCACCACCACCGGCGCACCACCATCGGAGCACCATCGCCGATGAACCCACTACCCACGTGGACCAAAACCACCTGCTCACCACCAACACCGAAGATAGCACCACTGGAGCACCACCTCCACCACCGACGAACCAACTACCCCCGTGGACCAACACCACCGGCTTACCTCCAATACCAGAGCACCACCGGACCACCAACACCGGAGCAATACATCCACCGGCAGACCACCATCACCGGAAACCACAATGTCCGACGAAGAACCCTCAATGCCGCCAGCCTCACCGGAACGGAATTTGGTTAGTTTTTAAATTTTTTTTCCGTCACCAATGCACGGAAACATATGAAAATTTCGTTTCCTCCATGGAGGAAACAGACAAAATTTGGAGGAAACAAAACTCATGTCCGTTGCCGTGGTAACAAATAGGATTTCCGTTTCCTTCATGGGGAAACGAAATTTTTCGTACGTTTCTGTTAATTTTTTCCCGAATATATTTACATATTATTGAAATTATTGTGATAATTAGTATTGATTTTCTAACTAGCGACTAATAGTCGGTGCATTTCTGTCAATTTTGTTAATGAGTATTTGTTATTAAGTTGTGTAATTGAATATTTAGTTAATATTTATAGCTTTTTTCCAAATATGTATGCATATTATTGTAATTATTTTGATGATTAGTTGTTATTTTCTGATTAGCGAATAATAGTCGTTGCGAAAATTTGTTGATGAATGTTTGTTATTAAGTTGAGAAATTGAATATTTAGTTAATATTAAGAGTTGTGATTGGTAAATAATAATGATTACTAGTTACGATAAGTAAGTGACTAGCTTTATATGCACGCTATGCGTGCGAAGTCGTTTATGAAGATAAATTATTGCATACTTACATTTAGCTCTTTCTATATAAGTTTTAAGTTTTATGTGCATGTGTGCGTAATCGTTATTGGAATTAAACATCTAGTATTAATAGAGATAGAAAAATTATTTACAAAATTTACCTAAGAAAAAAATATTCATACTGTAACAATATAATAACAAAGATTTCCCCTAAAAAAATATATAATAACAAAGATAGTAAATGATATCTCTAGTGTTTCAACTATGGAATTTGTTTTCATAGAACTTGGTTAACCACATGCACTCTTCAGCCCAGTCGACTTGCAGCACATAGCTAACAGTATAAGAATGATCTGGATTGAACTCTTGCATTGGTGGAGGTAAGATCCAAGCGAATGTTTGGTATCCAAGTTTTGAGAATAATATTTACATGACTCATTTGTGTCCATTTGGCTGCAGTAACGCAAACAATTGTGCATTTATTTTCAAGGGTGAGATATGGGCTTTGAAATTATGCAATGTATTCAAATACAGTGCGAGCTAGTTTGTAATAGATGAAAACCTGTTGAAGTATTAATTTTATGTCCGTAGCTGGGCATCCCAAAATGAGTTGTGCAAGATCATGAAGCATTGTGATTTTTAAAGTACCACTTCTATCACATATTGTTAGTCGAACTAACAATCTGTTAATAAAATAAGATAAAAGTTTAGCAGGTTAAATAAATGTTGGTTGTTTGATGATCGAGATCATATGAGATCGAAAATTATACCTTGGAATGGTTACAACATTTGCAATATTGCAAGACTCACATGTGGGAACTCCTTGGAAAATGTTAACCTTTTTGAGACAACGATGACATGCTTCATATATGATATTGTCAACATGCTCAAGATGACACGCATTGGCAATAACTCGACAATATTGTACCTGCAAGACAATTGAAAGTTATTTATTCATGTATAGGTTTATTTTAGTTATAAAAAGTAAGGAGTAAGGGTCTAATTACTTACTTTTCTCATGGCATGGAAGGTAGCTAATCGAATTCGAGGAGAATTTGAAATATCAATGGATGATTGTAAGGAGAAAGGAGTTGAACGGAAACATGCAACCTTTTTTTTTGCTAATTTATCGGATTCATACCTATAAATTTAGAAGATAAAATTATTCAATAAGAAATAGTAATTTAGGATACACAATAATATAATTATCTTGTGCATACCATGTAGATAAGGAAGTATAGTTAAGTCATCTACTTTGTTAACATAAATCCTGGAGTAAAATCCTGTTGTAAGATATGTCCGACCTATGTGTTAAGATAGAGATAAAAATATTATCACATATTAATATGACACTTACAAATATAAAAACGTAATGCAATTACTGATAATTCATATATAGTTCAATAGTGTACCACGAAAGCTCTTTACAAGTAGACCACATGCAAAAAGAATTGGACAAAAATCAGCTTTGGTGTTAAGATGTCCATCTTCAAGTTTGTGCACAAATTCATTCCAAATGGTTAACTTTATAATCGTCCAACTGCGAGTATGAAATTCAATAGTGTTAGGAACATTTTGTGTTAAAAGAATATAGAGATGGTATGCAAATAAAAATTATTTAATCAGAATAGGCTTACGTTTTATCCATTATCGTCAAATCTCTTTTAACCGAGTTTCCTCCAACTGATTCAATTGGTGAAACATATAGAACTAATCCCATTGCATCTTAACCCAACCAAAATAGTATAATTAAAGTTAGCTTCCTTCAAGCTGAGCATAATATTAATTTAATCTAGATAGAGGGGTAGTAAAAGTACCGAACACCATATCAGTACGATTGACATGAAAATGGAACCGGTTCAAAGCAACTAAATTGTAGCAGAATGTGGGAATTGCAACGTCATCATGCTCTTCACGTATCACAATTGTTTCTGATGCTATTGTCATTTGTTTCCAGTTTGGGACGATTTTATTATTCTCATCGGAGTGTCCTACTTGTACCCCACGGGTACATAAATAAATCCCTCGTGAAACCTTCCTATGAAGTTTTCAACATGGGGCGAGAATATAGTGCATTGTATGCACTCACCCTATCATTTAAAACAAAATGAAAGTTGCTAAGAGTGTCTTGTACCATTGTGAAATTAATTTACACTACATTGATCTAAATTTTCTTTTATCTCGACATCAACGAAAAGCATTTTCCATATTTGCTTAGTTGTTCCGCGGTGATTGTAATTGAATACATCGTAGTTACGAACCAACTGAGCCCTGACATTATATCGTCGTACCCCACAAGGATATAAATGCATAAAGGGTGGATAATGGAACTCCATCCTGAATAATATGTTAGACATAGAAATATAGTTACATATAATAATTTAAAAATGAGTAACATGATATATGTACATCTGCATCACATTACAATATGTTAGGTATTAAAATAAGATCATAAACGTAATTATGCAATTCATTGAAGACTATACTATCACGATATGAGCATGAGATTATTATGAAGTAACTCATAATAGTAAAGTACATAAATTAGGTAGGATCATGACTATATTTCAATCAGTTACATTGTGCACTTATAATTACAAAGTGGTATTTCAAGATTGTACACATTGAATACAACTATTCAGAAGGCAATAAAACTTCTTTATATACAATATTCTTTGTAAACACCCCTTGATGTCCTTGTACATTTCCCTTTTTTACCACAATCTTTGTTGTGTTCTCTGAGGTTCCACGTGATAATGCCACATAGAGTTGCCCGTAGCTGAATACATGATCTGGTAAGTATATGCCAACATGGGGTATAGTTTGCCCCTGAGACTTGTTTATTGTCAAGGCAAAACTAACCTTCACTGGAAACTGCTTTCTAACTAGCTCAAATGGCAATTTTATATCTTCAGCACTCTTCAACGGAATTCTGGGTAGAAAAACTCTGTTTCCCCTAGAATGCCCTATTAAAATCTCAGCATCTATAAAATGGTCCTTCAGTCCACGGCAAAGCAACTGTGTTCCATTGCAAAGCCCGTTCTTAGGATCGATTCTCAAAAGCATTATGGGTACCCCAGGTTTCAAAGTGAGAGCATGAGGAGGCAATCCCGAAGCTGATATTGAATTCAGAAACTCTTGCTGATACAAATTTCTCTTATCTTCGGGAACAGAATCAATCGAATAGTATGTTTTTCCTTCTCCGAGAAATTTCTCAACAACCTTATCATTTATCTTGTCAGCATCTTCGTTGAGGGGGTGTGATGATGGCCCTTTCAACCATATAATTTCCTTCTCCCACATGTTGACTTAAATTTGGGAAAACCTGGTTTATCAACATTTCAATCGAGACATCATCAGTTGATGGTATTACCATATGATTTGGCAGTTTTATCATGTGATCTGACACGGTAGGTTCATTTCCGTTGCCAATTGAGAGCAATCGAGTAGCAAATGCGCTGTCATCTCTTGATCTCATATTTTCTCTCAAATGCAAAATACTGACGTGTCTCCAAGTAGGGGACTTGACAAATGACGCATCGATCATTTGAGCTCTTGTTCCGTTTCGAACTACTGGTAACACTTGTCTGAAATCACCACCAAACACAATAATTTTTCCCCCAAATGGTAAGTCGTTTTCCATTAATTCTTTTAGTGAACGATCAACGGCTTCGAAATGATATATGTGTGTCATTGGAGCCTCATCCCATATAATTATGGCAGAGTGCTTTAGTAAAGTGGCCGTTTTGGAACGCTTGGTGAATGAGCAAGTGGAGTTGCTATCAGGTTGCAATGGGAGCTGAAATGTTGAGTGCGATGTTCTTCCCTGATGCAACAACGTCGTTGCAATTTCAGATGTCGCCGTGGAAACAACAATTTCACCTCTTTCTTTCACGGTTGCTAGGAGTGCTCTGTATAAGAATGTTTTGCCGGTGCCTCCTGGACCATCAACGAAAAAAGCTCCACCGGTTTTTGAAATGACAGCATCCATAATTGTGTTGCACGCATGTCATTGATCGCTATTAAGAGTGTCAACACACGCCAAGTCCTCTTCTGGAACTGGCACAGAAAAGTACTCCTCCATGATTGCGGGAAGATCGTCGATGTCCTCAGTACTTTCAGGTAAACTTGGCAACTCTGTGAAGTCATAAATTCTTTTTCTCAGCGGCGGTAATAAACGATCTAAGTCTTGCAGAAGCTTGTGAGTGAGAATAACATTGTTAGTTGTCGTGCTTGAAGATGGATAATCCTCAACTATGTACGTGAAAAACTCGTCCCATAGGGCACGTAATCCAGTGGGTTGGCAGTATACCAAGTTGGTTGCGAATAATCTTCGTAATGATGATGGCATTCTTACAAAAGATGCTTCTAAAAGACACTGACGGATGCTTTCATCACTCTCAATTAGACCAAGGGCTTCCGCAGCAGCTCTAAATGTCGGTTGTGTGACACCATTGACCGCTCTCAGATGTTCAAATGGTTGGGGACCTCGCACGTGCTTGAGCAATAATCTTAGGTAAAATCTCTCTCCTTCAAGTGGAGAAGCTACGTACAATCGACCAATAACTCGCTGATTACTTCTCCTTATCTGCTACTCACACCTAGACTTAAGCCATATGTAATGCTCTGGAAATTCTCTATAAAGATATCTTCTTGCACCTGGATCAGTTTCATTCATCTTAAAGAATTGAGTCAGCATCGTTTTGGAGTTTCTCGGGTCCTCTAATACGTCTGAAATTAGGCAGTTCTCTTCGAATCTCACTTGATGCATGTTTGGCAAATGCACTTGCAAACGATCCACAGATGGATACATTCGAGTTAAAGGGAATTTGTAGATTTTCCAAAAAGCTTCGGGTGCACAAATCCATCTCGCATCCACGTATTGTGCAATCTCATCACCATTCTTAACTTCCATGGATACTCTATCTGAACCCTTATGTATATATTTATAGAGATATTTGACACACTTAATGCTGCTACATATCTCTAAATTAACGTGACAGTCGTACTTTAAGAGCAAAAATGGAGTGTAGGGAACTACCCATCGGTTGTCTACTTCTATCCGAGAATTTTGACACAATGGTACAGGTGGACGATCTTGTCGGCGACGATATAGAGGATATGAGTCATTTCCCTGCAGTGTTGCATTAGTAAATGACTTTGGAAATCCTTTCTTACAACTCCCTTGTTTCATGCATGGAGAATCCCTGTTGTGATTCCCACATGGACTATGAATCATGTGTTTAAGAACTTTTTTGTGCAATTCCGGTTCTTGTTGTTCATCTGGAATTTCTGCTCTGACAATTATATCATACTCATCCGGAGTAGTAAGCTTGTCAGTTTGTTCGAGGATCAACAACATATGAACATGCGGAAGACCCCTCTTTTGGAATTTAACTACATATACATAAGCAACCACCTTTCCAAGGATTCCTCTTTCTAGAACATCTTTTTTTAACTCTTCAAATTTAGCATGAAACAATCTCGTCAGTTGATCTGGCCGATCATTTGGAACTTGTCCAGGCAATAGTTCTGATTGTATTTTCGACCAAGATGGATTGCATGTCATTGTCAGAAATATGTCCGGCGTGCCAAACTTCTGTACCAAGGCCATGGCATCTTGGTACCTCTGGTGCATATCTCGTGGGCTTCCTACGAATGAAGACGGTAGTATCGTCCTTCGACCAACCTTCTCTGTAGATGAAAATTAATGAAAAAAAATTAATGTTAATTGAAGGGATTGGTATCATTCAGAAGAGTATTGGTATAGGTAAATCAATCCGAACCTGTGTTATGCTCTCCAGCATTTAGAGAATCCTCTAAACCCTTGTACAAATCAGCACGTATCTTGTCTTGATTAAGTGCAATCCATCTCAGCTTGGATGCTTGCATTTTGACACAGTTATCAACAACATATTGTTGGAGTAGACGACCACCTCTTAAAAGTAGAGAATCAAAATGTTGTCGCATTGAAGGAACATTATTTTGTTGATGTTAGAATGATATGAGTATAAAGCTGTAGAAAAATTGGACATACACATAAGAATATCAAAATAATTTTCACCTGAAACATATATGCATAGAATTCTCGGCATGTCAGCTTCCTACCAGCAGCAGTACAACTGTTTAAATCCCAACCATAAGAGCCATAAGGAAATAATAGATGATATTGTAGTGGGTCGTAATAACCAGCGGTATCTTTGATATACATCAGTTGTCCATTGACAGACTCTATCATAATATCGCGCTCTTTTAGGTTAGCCATGTCATCCCCTCCAACGACGACGGCTGCCACCTGGGATGCTGAAGGCATAGAGTATTGACGATTATTAGCAGGTTGCTCTTTGATGACAAACTTGCAATCGTGTATGTCCGTACGTTGTGCAAGATGCCGAAGATTATGAACAAAAGGATTATGGGCATTTAGAATATTCTTAATTCTGTCAATGATGTCGATCCATAATGAAGAATTTTCAGCTGCACGAATTTCATTTTCATGATCAGTGTCATAAATATAGAGTTGAAGGAACCGAGGGCGATCATTTGAGTTCAAAGGCAGAAGACCGCCTATGCGGTGATAAATTGACATTTGAGCGCGATATGTGTACACACCTTGACGTGCATTGGCCAATTCATCATTTATTTCTACTCCCATTGAAGTGAATGCGAAGACATGGTTATACTTACGAATGTTCTGTCTGAAGTGAATCCCATTATCTGATTGATCAGAGAACATGTCAAGCAAATCAGTGGACAAAGGTAACTCAGGTAGATTGACCTTTCCATTTAAGCAGCAAAGTTCAGGAGATTCAGATCTGAACAGGCGTGCTTGACAATGTGGACACATTGTCATTGTAGGCAAATTGAATATAGGCACCCCTTGTGACTCGGTGTAATTTCTTGCACAATTTCGATAACCATGTCTCCCAACTTTCCAAACCCTTACATGATCAGAGATGAGACTTGATATGTTGTTTGCATGGGATCTATTGTTGTTACCAATTTCAAACAATGGATTAGGCAAACAACTTTCTCTTTCGGTCTCAGCTAAGTGTGGAATGTCTCTTGCATCGGTTATGGGTTGCAATATATATGCATTTGTTCTACTACTTTCTCCTACACAAAAGAATCGACTGGGCAAGTTACGTCCATCTGCGAAGTCCCCTTAACTTTTATTGGGCATTTGAATATGATTCTCATTGTCTGTGCGCGTGATTTGTGAACGGATGGGGTGTGCTGCATGATTGAAAAGGTATCTATTTGATGAGTATATTAAATGGTGTTTCGTATATTACTACTTTGTAATTTATTAACTTTAGAGCTCTTACAATCGTGTATTTCGCATCTATCTCCATTGACAATATGATTGTAGTTAGTAATGTCTGTCATGGGTCTTCTAACTTGTGAAGAGTTGGAAGCATCATTATGATTTTGAGGTCGACTTTCTGGAGAAGGAACGACATTTTCTCGGATTACACGGGCATAATTAGATTGCCTTCTTGCTTTCTCATGTCCTCTTTGCTCAGGTGTAAGTGATTGCCTTTGACGTCTTTTCTTATCACTCCATTTCCTCCTTTGTTGTTGCATTTTTTCTCTTTCATTTTCATCCATTATGAAACTACAAATACTAATCTTAACTTTGTTATTATAACAGGAGTAGTGTGATAATATTTTATATGAATTCATTTGTGTGTAAATTTTTTTTCCAAAACTTATTTTCTTATTATTTTTATGTAATATGTATTGTCATATATCAATAGAGATTCAAGATGTCAACGCCTACAAATTCCTATCTAAGTCTAACTTTATTTTTTAAGGTTTAATAAAAATTTTTCTAAGTTATTTAACAGTAATCAGTGAGTACCCATTGAATGGTAGTTCATAGATATTTTATATTTTTGGATTTTGTTTAATCTTATAATCAAATTATAAATTCAAAGTACTAATAAAATTTAATTTATCGCTATTGAAAATGATTAATATAAGTAAGCTTTTACTTATTTATGTAGTATGAAGTAAGTATTATATTTTTTTATTTGCCGTATCCTCGTACCTGTATCCAACTTTAGGACGGTATCCCCGTATCTTATTTTTTTGAAAATAACGTATCGGACACTTGGATCCGTACGTGTATCCGATACTCGTACCCGTGTCCATGTAACATAGGTTATAACTTATGAGGACTAATAAAACTACTACTTATTAGAGTTTGGTTCGAGCATTATTGTTCTTTATATTACATGTTTAAATTAGTTACCTTGCAGAATTCAGATATTACTATGATTACCCATGTTTGATAAGTTATTTTTTTTTTATTATATATTTTTAATCTTCTAATCTAACTATTACTTTTAAGGACTAATAAAGCTACTTTATTTTATTTAAATAACATAATCTTATCTTAATAACCTTATTGTATGGGTTGTTGTAGGAATTTGACGTCTTTTGTTCTAACTTTTTTTCGAGCTAATGATAATGTTTTTACATATGTGTAGTTTGTTTATAATCCGTTTAGGCAAAATAAAATTGAGACATTATTATTTCATATTTAAAAAGGTCATGAAACAAAAAACATAATATTACAACATACACGTCAGTCATAAGATATGGAGACAATAAAAATGTGAATCTCTATAATAATAAAGATCATTATTAGCTAACTATATTAATAACATTGAATGAATTCACAAAATACATCCCCCCACATTCATACTGTGTACTACTATAATTTAGCAGAATAATTTATTCTCCAAAAATTTAAATGGAGAATGTGATAGTTGATTATACATACATTATTATTTTTTACATGAATATATCTCTAATACATAATTTATATTACTTACATATAATACATTTATTCTCTATTTATAATCCTAACATCTAACACCACCAAACCTTATTCATTCTCACACTCTCTCTCTCTCTCCCTCCTAGAGAAGTAATGGGTCAACCAAATCTAATACCACAAACCCAACTGCTTCTCACAAAACCGGAGGGGATTTTTGTCACTCTTAGGCAAGGTTCGCCAATTTCAAACCAAGCTCTTCCGACTCTGTCTTTGCATCATTAGCTTCAGTCTAGATTCAAACCAAACTTTCTATTATAATTGATTAGATTTACGGTAGTAATTGAAGGTGGAGGAAGAATTTTTGGAGAAATAACTTGATTTTGGAGAAATCGCTATTGGAATTTAATACAATATTATTGAACTAAAGAGTAGCAAGCAATATAAAAAAATGGCTTATAAGGTACTCTAAACTATATAATAACATGAAAACTTTGTGTAAGATATATATTATTTTGGGATATTATAAGGTTCAACTTTAAAAATATAATTAAGCTACTTTTCACATTCCTCAAAAGTTTATTTCGACTTATTGTGCAGCAATAATACAACAATATGATTTTATTTGCTTAAATCTGCAGCAATGCACAAATTTGCGGTGATGAATGTCAACAGGATCCAGCCCAATTTCGCCTTGGTCCTGGGTTTATGTCTCTCTTACACAATTGTATTTTCCCATTCCTCAAAAGTTACACAATTGTAAGTTACTTTTCCCATTCCTCAAAAGTTGCACAATATCTTTTCAGATTGTTCACCCCCCTAATTATAATCTTAATTTATAAGCCACCAAAATCTCTCTCTCTTTTCATCTTCTTCACCCCCCTATCTCTCTCTAAACCTCAGCTTAATCGTGACACACACCCACCACCAGTCGACACCTTCACTCCCTTCCTCCGCCATTTTTATTCTTTCACTGTCTCTTCCTTCTGTCGCCCCTCTATGTCTTCTTTCTCTATCTTTGATCCTTTATTTCTTTGTAAATGGAAAGTTAAAAATTGGAGATAGAGAAAGAAATTCGAACTTAATATTTGGAGCATTTGGGTAAATTAAAGCACTGAAAGGATTGAAGGTGGGGGAAGAAAAATCTGGAGAAGAAAAAGATATTTTGAATTGCAATTGAAGAGGTTAGTTTAGCAATATTTTCATTTTTTGCACGCGAGAAAATCTAAATCTTCTATCTACTATTTTCGGTGTTTTGGAATTATTATACATGAGAAGATTGTTTTTTTTAAAAGAAAACACTCTTGTATTATTTTGATGGAAAGTTATTTTTTTCGAAATATTATTCGTTGAGAAGATTGGTTTTTTCGGATCTCTATTCAATGAGAAGGTTGAGTCACAAACTCTTGAGTGAAGCTGTATTCGGTTTTATTTTGTTTTCTTAAATGGTTTTCTTCAAAAAGAAAAAAATTGGTTTAATTTTGATTGACGAAAACGAAAACGAATTGGCTGTCGAACTTTTTAGGAAATTTTTTCTTGAAAGAATAATTGCAAATAAATTTTGAATTGATGGAGGTTTAATTTTGATATTCACAATGGCGGTTGTTTGTGAGGAAAGTGAACTAATTTGTTGAAACACATGAAGCTAAAGATAAGCTACAAAAATCTTGCTTGGAATCTTTAATCTATGCAGGAAATAGATTAGGTAGTGCTTGCCTTAGCATTTTGCAATTGTATGTGAGAGTCTGACAAACTTTTGTAGTTTGATATTTTAAATCATTTTTGGTTTGCAATTGAGTAGTAGTAAGAAAACAATTTGCAATTAGGCACCAACCTTCTCACTGGTTTCTGATTCAGTTGCAAGTGCCTTTTTTGCGCTGTTATTTGCTTGATAATTTATGCACGATTACAATGAATAACCTGAATTAAACTCATACAAAAACCATTATCAATTCATATGATTTGTTTGTTGTGAACTATTTTAGTATTGTGTGAGAGAATTGAGAAATACCTTTTAACTGAATGATGTATATAGCCTTCAATTTCTTGCGTCCTTTGGCTTGTGAATACTTAGCTTATACCTGCATATATTTGAGACCAAAAAAATGAATGACGTTCAAAGTATATTTTGATCAAATTATTTTTTTAATGCTATGTAATTACCTGAGCGTGGATAAATTATCTCTAATCTACTTTGTGCTGCAACTATTTTTGTGTGTTTTTCAGATTATTTAGAGGGGAGAAATTGTGATGATTGAAAGGGAAAGCAGAGGAAATGAGAGTAGAGGAAAAAGGGAGAAGAGGAAGAAATGGGAACGCAACTGTCGGAATTGTGGTAACTGTGTTGGGGGAGTTGGGGTGGTTTTGTTTTAAAGTATTACAATTATTTGTGTGCCGTGATTTTGGGTTGAATATTGATTGTGAATATTTTTTTTATTAGATTGTAATTTGCTGTATTTAGTGGGGGTAAAATTGGACTTTTTGTATTTTGGTGTCCCCCCTCTCTTCCCATATAGAATAGAGATTAATCTAATTATTAGCCAATATTAGTGATTAATTACTTTATTAGCCGATATTATTGATTATATGTTGTCTAAATGGTAAATGAAAAACATTTTAGGTTTATTTGCCGGATTTTGGGGGTGATTATATAGATTATAATCACATGTTTTACAATGAAACACTTTGGGCTGAGAAAAAAAAACTACAAGATTGGGCTAAAACAAGGGCACATGAAATTTGGTTTGTGATGGTAATTTCGTCAAATCACAAAAATGATCCTAGTGGTCGACCGTATGTTTATATGAAATGTAACCGGGGTCAACCATATCGGGGTGAAGGTAGGGATCTGAGCGTAGCAGAACGTGTAGCTACAAAAACAAAGCATGTGGATGCAGAGCGAGAGTTAGGATAGAGTTTTTGGATTACCCTGATCGAACAGGATGGGTGATCAAAGCAGAGCCAGAGATAAGGGGCATGCACAATCATGAGTTCATTCATTAGCGTGAAAGCCACCGACCCATGAGCATCTAAGGTTTTTGCTCGCGATATGATTAAGTTGCACGTTAGGCTTGTTAGTATCATGAAAGATGTTAATGAAAAATTTCCCGATGATCATCCAAATATGAGACACTTGTGCAACCTGAAGGAAAAGGATAGAAGGGAAGTAATGGATGGTAGAGACGTGGTGCAGCAATTCCTTCACCTTGCTCGAGAGAGCGGCTACCTTCATTGGATCTGGCAAGACCAGGAGCCAAATATAATGACTACGACATTCATGGTGCACCCTCGGTCGGCAAATATCCTCCGCACTTATACGCGTGTTGTTGGTATGGATGCAACATACAAAACCAACAAATATAATTACATACCTTTTCTAGAGCTCATTGGGATGACGCCTTGTAACAAGAATTTTATGGTTGGGTATGCTATGATGGCAACGAAACAGCTGATAGTTATAATTAGGTGTTAGACAAGTTTAGGATGCTTATCGGGGTTAATGTTATCCCTTTTACACTCATAACTGACCGTGATTTGGGTCTTATGAAAGCGGTCCGAAAAGTGTTTTCTAACTCTGCACATTTGCCATGTAGATGGCATATCAACAAAGATGTGCAAGCTAGAGTGAATAACATCATGGGCGACACCAATGCGGGTCCGTGA
This sequence comes from Beta lomatogona, assembly GCA_947646795.1. Taxonomy (NCBI): domain Eukaryota; kingdom Viridiplantae; phylum Streptophyta; class Magnoliopsida; order Caryophyllales; family Amaranthaceae; genus Beta; species Beta lomatogona. The sequence goes on along the minus strand of CANSNZ010000141.1, from coordinate 389,787 downwards.
TTCGTGAGCAGAACTTGGTATCGAATAGTCAACTCGACATTTGACAGAGATTATGAGGCCACGGTTTAGAATATGAGAGATGTTTACAGAAGGTGGCCAAAAATCATCCAGTACGTGGAAACAACTTTGGCTTGTGTACAAAGAGAAGTTTGTGCGGGCATGTATGGACAACTTACTTCATCTTGGGAACACGTGTACTAGCCTAGTTGAAAGCGCACATTCTGCACTAAAGTCTTGGGTTTTTAGTAGCACATGTGCATTCGACACCATCTTTTCTATTGCTCACGGTGAGATAGAAAATCAGGTGAAAAAGGTGGAGAATGACTTGGAGGAAAGTCAGCGTCGACACAGGCTCTTATACAAGACTACGACTTTGTATAAGTTAAATGGCCGAGTCTCGCATTAATGTTTAGAACTCTTACTGCAGGAGGAAAATCGTCGGCGGGAATTGGCCAATGAGGTCTACGAGTGTTGCAGTTGGTCGTTGAGAACGACACATGCCATCCCCTGTGTATGCGCCATACGCAGACGCTTGGAGGCGAAGGAGAGCCTGTATCTGACAGACTTACATCCTTATTGGACTACTTTGATCCATGGTGATGGTTTTGACAACCCTGATTTTGTATCTGAGGCAGCACATGATTCTTAGTACTTCTTAGAGTTGGTTGACCAGGTTCAAAGTAGTGATCCTGTCATCTTGCAGAGTGCTACCCAGGTTCTAGAGGAACATCTGCCTGGTGATTCAGCTTTTGATTCCGACGTTGTCGAGAACCACAAAGCACTAGTGCAAAAAAATGCTATATGTCATAACACAACCGTTGCGGTCCTTGAGAGAACCGAATCGGTAGTTCCTCGAAATTTTGGGTGGGAAACCTGGGAACACAACCGCTGCAGTCCTTAAGAGAACCAGATCGGTTAAAAGAAAACCGCTGCAGTTTTCTGTTAACCGCTCCGGTTCTATTAACCGCAGCGGTTAATAGCCCAATTTCATTTTAACTACCCCGCGTTTTCCCTCGCACCAATTCTCATTTCTTCTCCCTTAGTTCGAAATCCTCTAGGGCGAAATTCACACACCACCCCCTTTTCTCGCACCCATCTCCTCTCCTCTCATGGGCTAGGGTTTGTAACCTACATCACCTCTCCTCACCTCACCTCACCTCACTCTCAACCTCCATTTCATCCTCTTCTGCTATCGATTCGTACTCACCACCAATAACTTCAACTTCGACCTCCAATACAAAAAGAAAATTAAAAATATCAACTTCTTCCTCCGTTTTTGCATTTTTTCTTCATTCGTCGGTGACTCGACCAAAAATCCGCAAAATTTAGGGTTTGTTCATCATAATCAGTTCTGCTCTTGATTAATCCTCATTTCTGCTTTCTGATTTCTGCGTTTTTTCTGCTCTTGATCCGTCGGAGGTCGCTGCTTCTTCGCCAAGACAACCCAGGTCACCAACCACCAACCTCTGCCAGCTCAACTTGGTACTTTCGTTTTTAAATTAGTTTGTAATTAGGGTCTCTTTTTTAGGGTTTTTGATTTTTTCGAATTACTGGAATTAGGGTTTTTGAAAATTTTGAATTACTGGAATAAGGGTGATTGGCCGTTATCCTACTACTTGTTGTTAGGGTTTTCATGTGATGTTAGTTGTTTGTAGTCGTTTTTATGTCAAACTTGAATTGATTTTTCCTATTATTTTGTGGTTCTGATTGTAAAGGATCAATTGTTTGCTTGAATTGGGTAATGTATATATTGTTTTTTATTATTAGTAAGTTTGAAGTAAATTATGTTGTTTGTGAGGTGTATTTAATTCGTATTATCTGGTTATATGATGTGGGTTTTTCCAGGGTTTGCTCTAAATTGCTGCATTTTTCTTGCCTGAAATTGCTCTAAATTGCTGCATTTTTCCTCCCAAGAACTTTAGAACCCAGAGAGCAGAAAATTTCCTTCTCATAAGTTGTTGTAAACCTTTGTGTAGCTACTAATTTCACCATGTGTATGATAGGGAAAATGGACTGGAATAATCCCACCTTTGGCCGATTTTCCAATAATAATCCCACCTTTGGATTATTCTGGAATAATCCCAACATTGCTTACTAAATCGATTTTTTGGTCCCAAGAACAAAGTGACCGGTAATATTAAGTTACCAGCCCTTTTCCCCGTTGCCCCACCCCACCGCTACCCCCCACCCCCACCCCCACCCCCACCCCTACCCCCACCCCCACCCCCACCCCCATCACTATATTGCTATTCCCCGCTGCCCCCCCCCTCCCCTCCCCCCGTCGCAGCCCCCCTCCCCTCCCCTCCCCTGTCTCGGCCCCCACCCCCTCCCATTCGCACCATCTCACCATTCGCAGCCCCACCCTCCCCATTCGCACCATCTCACCACCATCATCTCACCATTCACAACCCCACCCCTTCCCATTCGCACCATCTCACCACCATCATCTCCACCATTCGCAACCCCCACCCCCTCCCATTCGCACCATCTCACCACCATCATTTCACCATTCGCACCATCATCTCCACCATTCGCACCACCTTGAAATCTGCAAAGAGAGACGCAGAAAGAGGAAAGAGACAGGAGGAAGAGAAAAGCGGCGACGGGGAGAAAGAAGGGGTGTGGGCCTGGTGGCTGGGGAGGGGCCTGGTTGCTGGGGAGGGGTCCGGTGGCTGGGGCGGGGTTTAGGAGGGAAAACTAACTTGGAGTTACCGGTTTGCCAAGTTACAGGTTGTTGGGACCAAAAAATCGATTTAGTAAGCAAAGGTGGGATTATTCCAGAATAATCCAAAGGTGGGATTATTATTGGAAAATCGGCCAAAGGTGGGATTATTCCAGTCCATTTTTCCGTGTATGATATTGGTTAGTTATAACTTGTTAGTTTTTTGTAGTGTAGTTTATGGGTGTTAATTGTCTTGACATCTGAGTTGGTGAATAGTTTTGTGTTGATTTTGCTGCTTTCAGTTAAATTTGATTTGTTATATACTTACTACATTTTTTTAATTTATCGTTAGTATTGGAGATAGATACTTCCTCTGTCTGAATTACTTTTTTTTTAAGATATATGATGAATTGTTTGGAAAATGTAGGTTGAGTTTGTCTCGTTTTTAGTAAAAGAATAAGGCTACAAATTGCTGAAGCGAGTTCAAATTATCACCAATTTCTGATGTTTGAAGTATGAGATTTTAATTTGAAACGATTTTTTTCTAATTCAACTGTTGGAAGACATCAACTTAAAATTGGTATATAGTTGTAAAAAATGATATTAAGTACCGTTTAGTTGAATACGATTTGACAAGTTGATATGTACTAGGAATTTAGGATAGAGTTATCGGATTTTTCGCTCTAATAGTTTAAAATTGTAGTTTGTTTAGTGCTTTGGATTGGGAAAGCGGAAAACTGAAAAGCAACAGGAGAAGAAGAGAGGATAAGCTGGGTCTAAATCGCCTAGACACTTCACAACAATATTAGGTTTTTATATCGTTGGCATTCCGATCTTTAGGAAGATGTTCGATATGTTGATCATTGTTCTGTCTTATTCTGACCCTGAATTCTTGTCCAATGCACTGCAGATTGTTTTGAGCCCAAGTTAGAACTCCCTGATATATTTCAACTCCATGCAAGCTTAAGGATATTTATTTCCCTTATATTCAGGTATGGTTTTATATCATATTTTTCTAATTTGCTACTTTTTCATTATTGATGGAGCTTAGAGAAATAAATGAGCACATAAATCTTCATTTTTCTTTTATATTTTAAGATGAATGAGCTTTTTATTTTTACAAGAACAATTTAGGTTGTCTCTGCTCATTTTTTAATTTCTAGATGTTTTTCTGTTTGTGGTTGCTCATTTTTTAATTCAGGTATGGTCTTTGACTGGCTTCAGATGTGCCGTCCTGTAGAAGATTGATTGACAATCATTTTTCTCCAAGAATCAAGTTTCTTGAAACATTTCCTCTGTCTCTTGACTCTTGATGCTCTTTTAATCAATTACTAGGTATGAATAAGTATGAAAAGAGCTTTGATCCTTTCATGTTGGTTTTTTTAGCATAGTACTTTTAGATTATAAGCTGCTCTTTCTCTAGAATTTTAGCGTTAATTTAAATAGCATCTTGACTACTCTCCAAATAATGGTAATGAAGCATAACTGTCATTCTTAATTTAGCTATATGTACTTGCTGATATTTCTATGGAGAACTAGATAAAAGTGAGTTTATTGGTCAATGTGTTAATTTAGAAACCTTCACTCACATTCTTGTAATCACTGAGCTTAGAGTCTGTATTTTAGCTGTGCAGGAATGATGTTCGAATTTTCACTTGTCTAGGCTGAAGATAAAATATTTGATTTGGGTGGTCCATCGAAGGAGAGAATACAAGTTATTGGGCTTTTAGCAGAACAAAGACCTGCATTGTTAGCATTAATGTCCATGTGATAATTGTTATAAACGCGCATCCATTCTCACTATTCCTTGACTTCCAAAAGTGTTATGATTCAACTCCTAGTTGCTTCTATTCTCTGAGATTGAATTAGTATTAGACTTAGTTTTAAAAAGCGCTCCCAAGGCGCGCCTAGGCGCAAGGCGAGCCAAGGCGTTGAGAAAAACGCATCCTACAGCTCAGGCGAAGCGCAAAACGAAAGGCGCTCAGAAGCGCAGAAAAGCGCGCGCCTTTGAAGAGGCTCGAGGCGCATCAGACGCACGCCTTTCGTCTCGAGACACGCGCTTAATTTTTACACCTTTTTCTATTTAAAAGCTTCCTCGACATTACCTTGGCCTAAACCCTAGAACTCGAAACTTCTCCGCCTCTAGTCGCTGCTTGCTTTTCCTCCTCGCCGGTGGTTTGATGTCATCGCCGGTTGTTCGCCGGTTGCTCGCCGGTCGGCGGTGGTCTTGCTTGCTCTTCCTCTTCACTGGTAAGATTCTCTTTTCTTATTCTTCTGGGTTACTTTCTTCTTCCAATTTCTATTTTTTTTTTCTTTCTTCTTTCTTTTCTACTCTGGTCGGCGGTGGTTCTCTAGTCGGCGGTGGTTCGCCTTCTTGCTCTTCCTCCTCGCCGGTGGTTTTTCTTTTCTTCTTCTTCTTGCTCTGCCTCCGATTCGCTGCTTGCATCTTCTTTTTGTTTTCTTTCTTTGTTATTTATTTCTTCTTTCTTTGTTATATATTTCTTCTTTCTTTGTTATTTATTTCTTATTTCTTTTCTTTATTTCTTCTTTCTTTTTTATTTACCACGCATCTTTCTTCTTCTTTTTTTTTTTTTTAGGAAGTGAGTTTATTTCTTATTTCTTAAGCAAAGATGCAGTGAGTTTTATATTTAAAAATCCATTTACATGCTTCTCTATTTAATTAGTTTTGAAATATTATTTGAATTACGTTTGCTTTTCTTTCTACTTAGTACTTTGCCTTGTTGCGGTATTCTAGTGATGAATTATGCTTTCTTACATCCTTTTATGGGTCTTTAATATAATATCTATGTTGTTTTAAGTATTATAATGCTTCCATATATGATTTTTAAGTATTTTGGCACCAAAGGTGCGCATCGGCTACGGGATGCGTGCGCCTTCGCCTTGCGCCTCGGTGCGCTTTGCGCCTCGCGCCTAGGTGCGCCTTGCGCCTTTTAAAACTAAGGTATTAGATAATATATGCTGGATTAATATCGTGCAGCATTTCTTTGCAGTGTGATGAGATATCCAAGACCGGGAGGACTACAATGTCGGTGTAATTCCAGGTCGTCCACCAATTTTTTTTCATTTCTGTAATGTTTTGTGAGCAGAAAATCCTACTTTCTTGTAGGATTCAACAAAGACTTGTAAATGAAGCTCTAATCAGTTCTTCAAGGAGCTCTAGCTTTGTTTTATTATTAAATTTAGATATCATTAGTTGATAATGAGTACTGAATACTGGTAATTGTGCTTTTATCAAGTTACTATCTATCTGCTGAGATTAGAAGCCACAGTCCTTGGTGGCTGCTTCATGTCACATTATAAGAACGGATTGGGATCTGGTTAAGTTATTTCATGGTGGTCATAATAAGCTCATATTTTGGTTATCTACAAGGTTTCCCAGGTGCTTACGGGTGTTATTTACTGATCTTCGGTTTTTGTAGATCAATGGCATCAATTTAGCTGACGTTAAAGGTGGTGAAGTCGCAGTGATGAATCTGCATTCTTCTAATGGCCCAGACTTCGTCCTGACTCTTCACGTTTCTTTTGAAGAAGATAAGGTTGCGTCTAAATCTCCAAGTAAGACCAGTATTATATCTTAATATGTATAGAGAATGAGAAGATGAATGTATATTCATTTCATTAATAAAACTAAGTATATATAGGAATTACATAGTAGCCTTACACGGCTAGTAGAATACAATCATGGACTATAATCAAGGAGAATCAAAGGCTAGAATCAAGGAAAATAATTCCTAGAATATATCCACAAGATTATTTACAGTAAGTGTATCAAGGATTGATATAACCTTGGTCAATCTTTATCACACCCCCTCAAAACGGTCGGCCAACAAGAAAGACCGATTTTGCGAACCAAGGAGGTGAATGTAGTGCGAGGCAGCGGCTTTGTTAAAGCATCAGCAAGTTGATCATTGCTGGAGATGTAAGCAACACGAAGCTGACTAGATTGGACATGTTCTCGTACAAAATGGTAGTCCAGTCCTAGGTGTTTCATTTTCGAGTGGAAGACGGGATTCGCACTAACATAGGTTGCGCCTGCATTGTCACAATAGATTACAGGAGCATGTGGTAATGAGAGATTTAACTCCAAAAACAAATTACGAACCCATAGAATTTCTGCCGTGGCATTTGCTACTGCCCTATACTCAGCTTCGGTGGAGGAGCGAGCCCGAGTACGTTGCTTCTTTGAGGTCCAAGATATGGGGTTTTTACCAAGATACACAATGTAGGCCGTGGTCGATATATAATCATCTTTATCCCGAACCCAATCCGCATCAGAATAAGCATGTAAGGTTAAAGGGGAGTTTTTATGTATTATAAGACCCATGTGTGAAGTACCATTAAGATAGCGTAGAAGACGACGCAAGGACTGCATGTGATCTTCAGTGGGACGTTGCATGTATTGTGCCAGCTTGTTCACCGTGAAGGCAACGTCGGGTCGGGTGAGACTCAAGTATTGGAGACTACCAATAAGAGTGCGATATTCAGTAGGGTCAGAGAGCAATTTACCATGCATTGTTAGCAAAGGATGAGTCACCAATGGAGTGTCGACGGGTTTCGCATCTTCCATGTTAGCTTTGCACAAGATATCCGCAATATACTTCTTTTGACTTAAAAATATCCCATTTGGATGAGGCATGACTTCAACTCCTAAGAAGTAGGACAACTCACCTAAATCTTTAAGAGAGAAACGTGAGGCAAGCTTGTGGATGAAGGCTTCAAGAGAGGCAGGGGTATTACTTGTAACAATTATATCATCTACGTACACCAATAAGTAGATAATAGAACCATTAATTTGTAGAGTGAATAAAGAGGAATCTGAAATTGTACTTTTGAACCCCAAATTGAGCAAGTATTGCCGTAATTCTTTGTACCAAGCCCTTGGGGCTTGTTTCAAGCCATATAGAGCCTTGTTGAGTTTGCATACATAATTCGGATATTGTGGGTCACGATAACCAGGAGGTTGAATGGTATAAACCTCGTCGGTGAGAGAACCCTGCAAAAACGCATTATTGATGTCAAGTTGATGCAACGACCAACCTTGACTAACCTGCAAGAGAGAGCATGAGACGGACGGTGACTCGGTTTAACCACCGGACTAAAGGTTTCACTATAATCAATGCCCGGCCGTTGGTTGAACCCTTTTGCCACATAACGAGCCTTATATTGAACAATATTACCATCCTTGTCCTTTTTAATGCGAAATACCCATTTGCAGCCTACAACATTTTGTGTTGGTGAAGGTGGGACAAGATCCCAAGTTTTATTCCGAACTAAGGCAGAGAGTTCTTCGTCCATTGCTTTCCTCCAAACTGGGCTTTTTAGAGCTTGGGTTATGTTTTTGGGTTCAGTGTCCGTAGCCATGACTTCAGCATGTAGAGTGAGTTTACTAATAGGTTTCCGAATGCCGTTTTGAAGTCTTGTGGTCATGTTGTGGGTTGGTTGAGGAAGAGTAGTGGGAGGGGAAGGAGTGGGGTTTGGCGTGGAGATAGAAGGGGTGATGTCATGTTGGGAGGTGGATGGCGAGTGTATTTGTGGTGGTGAGGGTGCAGCGGAAGAATCAGTGGTGTGGAGGTTGTCATTTGTAGATAATGGTGAGATTTCAAAGTGGGAGGCAGTGAGGGAATTAGGAGTGGAAGGAGGGGGATGTGGAGCAGTGGGTGTGTGAAGAGGTAAACTAAGTGGGCACCATTCTTCAGTGAGAGTGGGAAGAAAAGAATGAGAGTGGTTTAGACTAGAAAAGGGAAAAGTATGCTCTACAAAATGAACATGACGGGAGGTAAATATTTTGTTTGTTTTGGGATCTAGACAATAATAAGCACTTTGGGTAGATGAATATCCAACGAAGACACAAGGGGTCGATTTTGGGTCAAGTTTGTGTTTATTATACGGTTTTAACCAAGGGTAGCAAAGACATCCAAGACTCCTCAGTTTATGATAATTAGGCTTGGTCCCAAATAACTTGGAGTAGGGTGAGTCATTCTTTAGAGTAGAAGTAGGAAGACGATTGATCAAATAAACGGCCGTAGCACACGCATTCGACCAATATTCTAGAGGCATGCTGGCATGAGTAAGAAGAGAGAGAAATGTTTCAACTATATGTCTATGTCGGCGCTCCGAAAATCCATTGTGTTGAGGAGTGTGGGGAGGGGTGGTTAATCGAGAGACTCCATCAATGGCTAGGTAGTCTTTTAATGAATCGTATTCACCGCCATTATCGGAGTAAAGAGTAATTATAGAACATTGGAAATATTTTTCAACCAAGGATTTAAATCGAATGAAGACATTTTTGGTATCGGATTTTTGTTTTAAAGGATATAGCCAAATATATTTTGAATAGTGATCGACAAAAATCACATAATACTTGTAGCCATCATGAGAATGTAATGGAGAAGTCCATAAGTCTGTGTAAATGTATTGAAGAGGAGAAGTAGAAGATATAGAAGAGATAGAGAAAGGGAGTTGGTGACTTTTATTACAAGCACATGAATTACAATTCAATGTAGACATACTAGAGACATGAAGATTATTAGTAGAAATAAGTTGTCTAAACACTTTTTGAGATGGATGGCCTAAACGGTGATGCCAATCAAGAGACTCTACTTTAGTGCTTGCGAAAACTTGTGGAGGGGTGAACTGAACTTCATAAACTCCCGACTTAACCGGACCCTGGAATAGAGATGCCCCCGTTGTGAGATCCTTCAAAATAAAAGAGTGAGGTAAGAATTCTATGGAGGCATTATTATCATTGCATAGTTGAGAGATTGAGATGATATTACGAGATATGGATGGAACATGAAGAACATTATTTAACTTAATATTGGAAGATAAATAAGGAAAAGAGAGAGAACCAATATGAGTTATTTTGAGACCCGTACCGTCGCCAATAATTAGTTCGTCAGTGCCATCATAAGGAGAGTGCAATGCTAGATTGTTGAGGTCGGTTGTGACATGGTGTGAGGCACCACTATCTAATAGCCAAGAGGAAGGAGTGGAGGGGGAGACATTGGCCACATTAGCTTGAGGATGATGTTTGTTATTGGAGACAGGTGGGAGTGTTGGTGGGGTGACATTCGGAAACTTTTTAGTAAACACAGGGCATTGAGTAACAACATGTCCTTGTTCACGACACCATTGACACTTTCCCAAGAAAGGACGAGGTGGGTGCTTAGAGGTACGACCAGTAGGAGTTGGGAGAATACCTGAGGAGCCAGAACGAGCATAAGGAGGACGACCATGAGGTGGGGGTTGAGGGGCGGCAGCAAAGGCACAAGCAGGAAGAGAAGGTTCGGAGCAGTGCTGTTGTAGACTAAGCTCTTTGTTAATAAGTTTTTCATGCAATTCCTCAAAAGAAATAGGAGTATCTCTAGCATTCACAGCGTCTATGACAGAGTTGTAGGAGGCATCAAGACCAATGAGAACACGGTCTATTAAATCTTCATGTTCGACCTTCTTGCCAAGAGCATCAAGTTGATCCGCACACGACTTGATTGCTTGCATAAATTCAGTGATAGAACGAGAACCTTTGTAGATCCGATGAAGTTGTTCTTTTAATTGTTTGATATGACCACGACTTGGTAAGGCATATGTTTTGGCAAGAATGTCCCACAAGTCCTTAGATGTGTGTGCTTGAGACACCAAATGAATTAAGGACTGAGAAAGAGTGCCGACAAGCGCGCCGAACAACAGCTTGTCTTGGCGAGTCCAAAAAAGGAAGGCGGGATTTGGACCTTTGATGCCATCAGTGGTAGTCACGGTCGGCGGACAAGCAAGGGAGCCATTAATGTATTGATGAAGGTCATGACCAATTAGTATGGCTTCTATTTGCATTTTCCAAGAGAGATAGTTTGTGGAGGTAAGTTTAATGGTGTTTTGGATATTAATGAAGGTAAAGGGTTTGGTTGGGTCATTGACGTTGGGGATTTGATAAGAGGAGGATCCAGTGGTCATGGCTGCAACTGAGAGAAGGAAAGAAGAAGGTACTGAGTAGAAAGAATTGTTAAGGATCAAGTGACTGATACCATATAGAGAATGAGAAGATGAAAGTATATTCATTTCATTAATAAAACTAAGTATATATAGGAATTACATAGTAGCCTTACACGGCTAGTAGAATACAATCATGGACTATAATCAAGGAGAATCAAAGGCTAGAATCAAGGAAAATAATTCCTAGAATATATCCACAAGATTATTTACAGTAAGTGTATCAAGGATTGATATAACCTTGGTCAATCTTTATCAATATGTACTTTAAAAATCTACTAACAGTGAAGATTTATCGCCCCGCCGCTCAGTTGGTTAGCGTCTAGTTCTCATCGTAGATTTTCTTCCTGTCTTCTTGACTAGCTGTGTAGGTGTTTTATCTATTTTAAGATGTTGATTAACTTCTTCTTACTGTGCTTTCAATTGTAAAAGCAGCGCGAGAAGGGAATGCGCGCTTGAAGTGTGTTTACTTTCCCATTGTTGAGGTATAGGCTTTTGTATAAATTTTTTTTTTTTTTTATAGCTTTCGAGTCTAATGATGATTGAATGATCTCTGCAGGGAAAGGAGAGTATGAATCTTTTCGCACTGCTTTAGTGTGTACGCTTCAAATGTTAGTTTGTTGTTTTGTAGTTCCTTTTTTATGGCCATTGATCGAGGAGAGATTTTAGTGGACATATTTTCTTCTACTTCTATATATTTTTGTTATTTTTTCTGGTAACAGCAGTTCTCTTATAAAGTAATCTGTCATCTTTGCCTGAATGTGCTTATTAGGTGTACTAGATTGTTTGTTGTTATTTCTCCTGGCTTTGGATTTTTACATTTGATAGATAATACTCCTATTGTTCTGACCCCCCTGCACACAATCTTCTAAGAAGCTTTCGGCTTTTTAGCATGTCCTCCAATTTTAGCATGATTATGAGTTGGACCACATCTGTGTCTGCTTACTTTTTAGGTGGCTTAGATGTAGCTAGAAAATCTATTTTGTTTATTCGACGTAATCTTATAGTTAGGTTTTTGACTTGTACAAAAGATGGTAATTTCCTAAGTCAGCTATGCAGCTACTTATAGATAAACTGGTTTTCCTCGTGTGATGTAGGCTAAGTAAGATCATAAGTTGCATATGGTTGTGCATTTTTGGTGCATTTAGATTGCCTGTATACGGAAGGATAAGTATTATGTTTTCATCTACCTCTAAGTAAGATAGTAGGTTGCTTTTACTCCTGCATTTTTGTATGGAATTAGACTGCTTAGATCTGGAAGGATGAGTGTTATCTATACACATTAGCTTGGGAGTAATATATTTTCTTCTCAGTTTTTCATTGTTCGGGTGCTATATAAGAAATCTTTTCTTCTTTCTCTGAAATGGGAGAAAGATAAGAGTTTGCAAGATCCGGAGTTTGCTGAAATAAGGCGGAAATAAGGCTTTAATTCTCATCCTATTATGATGCACATATTATAATGCCCCGAAAATACATAACATTAATCGTCAGCGGAATCATAGCTTAAGCCTGTGGGTTAGGGCCCACTTATAATATAATAGTCTAAAATGATAATTCATTTATTTGCTCATCATAAAACAATACTTGTTCATCTATCATACAAAATATTCTAAATCTCATAGAATCATACATAGTCTCTTCAACACATCTTATGATAATAGCCATACTGTAACTGTTCTTCAATACCTAAAACATAAAACAAAACGTCATGAGTCGATGCTCAGTAACATACTACCCTAACATCGTAAAAGCATTTCAATTTATTTTAGTTGCAAACAGGGAGAAGAGAAATAGTAAAACCATTTCGTAAACATAGCCATTAAATCATAATCATAAAACATTATCATCACTCTTTGTCATGCTCATCATCATATATCTTTTACTTTGGTAACTTGGCTAGTACAACAGAAGGGACGTCTCTCCAAAAACATACAGAAAGGCGGTAACAACATAGGTGATACTTTCGGTGCCCACATTTTTAACAGAAGGGCGGTCACTACATAGGTGACACTTGCGGTGCCCACAGAAAGGTTGTCACAACAAAGGTGACACTTGCGGTGCCCACGGGATACTGCCAAGAACCATTTTTCACTTAACTTTATCATGTTTCGTTTTTTTACGTATCATAATTACATTACGTCATCGTAATCGTAATCATAAAACGTAATCTTAATCATAATGTAACCATAATTACATTACATCATCGTAATCATAATCATGGAACGTAATCAAAACCATATTTTCATAACATCAAAATCGTCATACTTCGTAGCATTAAATCATTTAATAAACATCATTTACATAGCAAACATTTCATATCCCGCACACCATAAATAACATCGTATAAAGCATCATAAAACATAGTTGGAAGGGGAGTGCGAGTGCTAGCGGTAGACGTCACCTGAAATCCTGCGTAATGACTTTCGTAGCCGGGGGAGGCTTGTAATATTTCACGTAAGTGTCAAGTATTTCTAATGTTTATCCACGAGTTCTAAATTGTAAGAGTTAGCGGTTCATAGTAAAACACAATCAGTTTACCCCAACTAATGAATTAAGTGACTTGGTTTAAACTTATGTAAATCAATCTAGTCTCAATAAAGAGCAAATAAAACTAAAAGGACCTGTTGGGAAATTAAAGCATTTTTAAGGCCCAAACTTAATCTAATTGACAATGGGTATAGTTGGGCTTGATTTACTAAACGTAAAAAAACAAAAAAACATCAGTTGCAGCAAGAGGAAGGATGCGGCCACAGCAGAGCGCGAGAGAGTGCAGCGAGAGGAAGGATGGTGACTACTACTACTACTACTACTACTATGATGAATATGACAACATAATTTCTTTCAAGAGTATACCAGAGATAGAAATCCAGTTAACGTCTAATGGTGTTGTGCTTTCTCATATAAAGAACTTGAAGGTGGATTTGTCAAAACTGGGGAGAGGTGTCATTCCGTCAATTATTCTTCCTTTAAGAGAAGGAACTTTCTGCATGAGGCCATTTATTGTCAACACCTAGAGCTATGTGCTAAGTTTTTTAGTCAAAACTGTATACTTGTGTCCATTATCCATTTGCGTGTTACATACATACATCATTAATGTATCCTACTTCACTTTGCAGATTAGAGTATCGAGATCAACATGTAGAGAATATGTTTCTGATCTCCGGGCTTCACAGCAGCTGTATTTGAAGGAGAGATCTGCATCCGAATCAGTTTCCGATGCTGTAAAGCCTGTGACAAACAGGAAGAAGTCTCCATTGCGACACTTAGAGGTACGATGTTGGAACATACTAGATCTTGTGTTTGTTCTATGTTGGAGTTAACTGATTAAACTATTTACTACATATGTGGAGAAATCTGAAGAGAGTCCACCCTTTGCTGTTAAAGTGATTTATGTTTGTTCTCTTGTACACAGTCAAAGACTCCAAGCTTGAGGACGTTTGGTCCGTTTGTTGAGCTACATTGATAGACGTGAAGGATTCTTTATTAGGATGCTAAGTTGAGCTACATTGATAGACATTGTAAAGGATTCTTTATTAGGATGCTAAGTTGAGCTTCATTGATAGACATTGTAAGGATTATTGTGCTTCAATTGAGCATAATATGCTTAATAAAATGAGTATTGATATATATTATTTATTTTGTATTGATTAATAATGAAAAAATGCAACAAAATAATTTTTTTTTTGTTTTTGGGGGTGGTCAACCGTTGCGGTTTTGGGTCCAAACCACATCAGTTAACTGCTGCGGTTCGGACCCAAAACCGCAGCGATAAATGATTAACTGATCCGGTTTAGGACCGGATCAGTTGATATTTGGGGACTGCTGCGAGTCCAACCGATGCGGTCCAAAATCGGAGCGGTAAGCCCGATTTTGACAGCAGCGGATGAACTTTTTTCCACTCGTGAAGGGAGACCACGACGAAAGAATCACCCAAGTACAAAACGAAACAAGAGTGGTTTTGAGCACACATCCCTCGGGTCTTCAAAGAGAGGTAGCAGATCTGTAGGTTTAGTTATGAGCATGTGAACTTCTACAGGTAATATGTTTGTTAATTATATGTATTGATTATTATAATATTAATAGATGATAATTTTAATGGTGAATAATTTGATTGTTGTAGGTCGGCAAAGCGTGGATGAAGACGGTTCTAATAGATTTCCATTTTACCGCAGTGTTCCTGGGATTGTGAACCCATTCATTGCTAGATGGACGAATGTCCAGCCAGACGGTAACTGCGGATTTCTGAAGTGTTGCATATTGTTTTTTCGGTAGTGAAACCCATTGGGGTTTTGTCTGCAATAGTATGGGAAATGAGATTGCTGCTCATCGGGATGTTTTAGACATATTTACTTTGATCAAATTGATGCAGCAATACGGCGCATTACTTGGAGTGGAGGGCCAGCATCTAGAGCTCATTGGATGATAGTTTCGTAAGACTTGTTTCCTATTGTTCAAATGTTCAACACTGTAGTCATTTTGGTCGGACTGGGCCCGGGGGAACCCTTTATCCTTGTGTCACTGTCCTTCCTTGGCGTGCTCCTGAATATACAACCGGTCCAACTAAAGAACTCGTGATAGCACATCTTGGCACCAATGAGCATTATATTAGACTGGAGTTACTTCCCAGATCACCCGTACCACCAATTCATAACTTATGGCATGACATGCATGAAGATAGTGTTGATGGTTGGGATCAGTTGTATGCTGTGAGACGTGCTTTATGGGACTACTTACTCTATACTTAATAATCTCTTGAACACTAACCCACCATTCTTCCAAACCGGTGCATTCTCCTGAAATAACTCCACACGAGTACACTGGAGGAGCTTTTCCAACCGAACATACAAATCATAAGGTGGCAAAGCACCACTCACTGTGCGACCCTCAATAGGAACACGTATAATCTGCCAAACATCATGCAACATGATCGTCATCTCTCCAAAAGGCAAGTGAAACGTGTTCGTGTCGGGCTGCCAACGCTTTACAAACGCTGAAATCAATGGGAAGTCGAGGTGGCCAAACATAATCTGTGGCAGATGGTTAAGACGAGTTTTATCCAAGAGATCCATCGACTGCCGATCGAACTGCCAAGTCGCCGACACATCAAACGCACCCGAAAGATTATGACACAGCATAACCGCATGAGCCTTCGGATCCTCGTAGATAACGGCACCGATGTGACCCCGCCAACTAGCAATCACGCTACCGTCAAGAGGGCCCCCAGGCATAGACTCGGTAACTAACCAGAAAGTATTCCTAGCAGCTCTGGTCCTGCTCGTTGTCCGACTACGTCCGGAACCTGACGATCCCGAAATAAACCTCCCTCCTCTACCCTTCCTCATAGTCACACAGGAGGAGGCTTCACCCACATCATCTGCAGCACCACCGCTCAAAACATTTTCTAACTCCTCCTCGTCCTGGGTATCCTAACCCGGACTGTGAGGCGCATCCTCAGGATTAGGAGTTGGCCTAGCCTGAACCTCAACCCTCGCCCTCCTACTCGATGCATCAACACCACGAGATCTAGTGTGTCGTGGCGTCGATCCCTCAAGACCCTAATTATCAATTATGTTAATTAATTATTACTTAAGGTCTATGTACGTTCGTCGTTATTATGTTGTAATTATTAGTAATTTATAAGTATTGACATTCTAATAATTAATTCACTAAAATTAATATAATAAAAAATAATACAAACATGCTACTAACATGCATTAACATAATAACATGCTAATATCATTAAATATTATTATAACATATTAACATGCTCAAACAAATTAAATTAATTTATAACTATTGACATTCTAATAATTAATTCACTAAAATTAAAAACAATAAATAATATTAACATGCATAAACATAATAACATGCTAATATCATTAAATATTTTTATAGCATATTAACATGCTCAAACAAAGTAAAATAATTTATAACTATTAAAATTACAACAATAAATAATATCAACTATTGACAGAAATTTAAAAAACCGAAATAAAAAACAGATATTATTCGAAATAAAAAAAAGAAATTTATAACTATTGACAGAAATTTAAATAACCGAAACATTTTTTTTCGAAAAAAACGATGGAAACAGATGAAAAGTCTGTTTCCTCCACCGAGGAACGGACATTTTTTTCGTTTCCTCCGCGGAGAAAACGAAATCGATCGTAGTTTCCTCGGTAACGGACCCTTTTCCCGTTTCCTCCACCATGGAAACAAAGATCTGTTTGGAGGAAACGAAAATGTCTGTTTCCTCGGTGGAGGAAACGGAATTTTCATCCGTTTCCATGACATTTTTCGAAAAAAATAATATTTTTGTTCGTGCATGTTTTCCGGCGACTTTACCACTACAAAATTCCGGCAAAGATTGAGTTTTAACCACTAGAAAGTTTAAAACTAACCTGAGTTGACGATTCTCTGGTTTCTTTCACCTTCTTTCTTGGGCCCATGCTTTTTCCGGATTGTTGTGGTGGTGGTGGTGATGGTGTCACGCTCGTGGGTCTTGCGGTGGTGGTGGTGGTGATGTTGTCACGCTTGTGGGTCTCGCGGTGGTGGTGGTGGTGTTGCCGCGGTGTTGGTGGTTGACGCGGTCCCGGTGGTGGTCGCCGCCGTGGTGGTGGTTGCTATGGTGGTTGGGGTGAGGTGAGAGAGGAGTGAGAGCAGAGTGAGAGTGAGAGTGAGAGTGAGAGTGAGAGTGAGTGAGAGAGTGAGAGTGAGTGAGAGTGAGAGGTGGTATATGTAGGGGTAGTTTAGGGATATTTTGGAAACAATACGGACGATTTTTAGTAAATACGGACGGTAGATAGTAATGCCCGTGCAGAATTACAAAAAAGACACTTATATGCACTATCTTGATCGGCTTCCCCTCGTCTGCCACACACACTACATCCAAGATAAGTCTTTAAATTTGAAAGGCTTGCTTTCGGAGTACTAACTTTTAGCCAAAGCACTTCATCTTGTCATGTATTGCTAGCCTGCTTTACGCACAGGTTTCAACTGAATTAAATATATAGGCAGACTTACAAATAAATGTTACCGTTTAACTCTAAAATGCATAAATGTAATTTAACCTTTCTTTCACAGATTTGTGCTATTGTCATTATAGTTTTTTCGGATGGAGGGCAGTGGCGGAGCCAGAAGGGGGGACATGGGGACAGATGTCCCCCCACTTTAAAAAAAAAATTTCACGGAAAAAAAAAAAAGAAAAAAAGAAAAAACGAAGCACGCAGCCACGCAGGGGTCGTGAGAGTTGCCATCACACTCTACACAAACCATAAAGCGTTTGAGAAAAAAAACGAAGAGAGAGAAAGTTTGAACTTCAAAACCCTATCTTACAAACACCGAACACGCCGCCCGCCGGAGCCTTAGCCGTCCAGCGAAATTACACCGCCAACCAGCAGCAGTCGCCGGAACAAAATACGAAGAAACAGCCACGAGGCACGACCGCACGAAGGAACCAGGCCAACCAGCAGCAGAGGAAGTGAGTTTTAATTCCACAGAGCGAAATTACTAGCCGCCGGAAGCCTGACTGTGCCTCCACGAGCCGCCGGAATTACGCCGCCCAGACGCCCAGTCGGCAGTCACCACGGCACTCACCAGTGAGTTGTTTTTTAATTTCGCAAGTTTTAATTCCACAAATTTTAATTTCGCTGTGTTGATTTGAGGTAATATATACTTATATATCAATGTTTGGTTGTGAATTTGTGATTATAGCTGAATTAGTTCATTAGTTGAAATGATTTGTTGTTGGATATTAGAATGTTGGCCATGATTTATTGAATTGATTTGTTGATTCATGTTTTAGGGTTTAGGTAGTTTGTAATTTGTAATTCCTAATTTAGAAATTCTAAATATGAGTTGATTTATAATTGAATAAATTGATTAGTTTGGTTTGATAATGTAATTGATTCATGTTTATCAATTTAATTAGGAAAATGTCAAGTGGTTCACATTCACCTAATTCACCCGCTCATAGTGAAAATGTCCTTCATTTAGCTCTCCTCAAAATGAAAAAATCGTTGATCGCTTTCAAAGTATAAAGACTCGAAGGATGAATTTGTAATTTTCATTTCTAGTTTATGTATTTTTTTTTTTAATTTCTCTTTGGATTGTAAGACTATAAGCATTTTGGAATTTTGGATGTAAAACGTTAAGTATTAAACAATTTGTGTTGTAGTGTTTTTTTTTCCTAATTTTTTTCCCAATTTGCCGACGTTCGGATTTTGTCCCCCCCGCTTTGAGAATCCTGGCTCCGCCACTGATGGAGGGTAATTAATTTCCAGTGCTTTAGAACAACGGTCATCCAACCTTGCCTTCTTATTCGAAATCCTGGCCAGTTAAAAAAGAGGTGTAATTCAATATATAGAATTCTCCTAAACTAATGTAATATATATGTCCATATGGGTCCAAAAAGGATATCATTAAAGCACGTTGATTCTTACAATCCTATAATAAGTTTGCTAGCAAGATAGTTAGGTACCAGTCCCGAAGTGCATCTGCCTTTGGATCATCAGGATCAATGATGATAGACGTTGAGGAAGACGATCTCACAGAAACCCGAAAATTAGATAAAGGATAAGCTTAACTCTGCTTGACAATCAAAAAAAGTATATATAATTGAGAGAAAAACAACCTTCATGTGGAGAAATTTGAAGGTCCGTCAAGCCAATAACCATATAAGACTGTGCCCAAGAATCTATTACGTCTGATCCACTTGTTGCCAAGTAGTCGCAATGAGACACCACCATTGGATGGTCCATACTTTAAAACAAATTGTAAAAATAAACAGGATTTTACTATGAATACCTATAATCTGTTAGAAGGATTTCACGATCTTCTTGTTGTCTCTGTGGACGTTTAATTGCCTTGCTTTCACCAGCAAAAAGAAGCATGCCAATCAGGTCTGATCATCCACTTTAAACATTTTATGTAACGAGAAAAAATTAATCTCAATTAATAATTACCAACATATCGAAACGATCAGTTGCTTGCCCATTACGCGGTATTGCAGTAATGTTACAATAGTTTGGCAATATATGGGCCTTTTCAGCATTAACGGGAATCACTTTTACCCTATCATTGAAATTCATTTGAAACTCATTTGGTTTAATTCCATACTGATCAGGCATAGGCCTTATAGGAACGTCTGATAATTCATATTCTCCTCCTTGCTGTAGTGCTTGTTCAAATTTCTCGATGTCATCTTCAAAAAAAGTTCCACGCATTTCATTACCCTATAAATGTGTAAGAGATGATAAAGATAAGAAACGAAAAAGAAAAAAAAAATCATCAGATAATGAGAACTCATTAGCACAATATACTGACTCAAGAAGAGCTTAAATGAAAAATAGTGGCTATACCCTATCATCTACGAACTTTAAACGCTGATATCGCTTATTCGGTGAATTGATAGCTCGTGATTTCTGGATAACCTTTACTTTGACCTTGAAACTCCTTGTCTTTTCATTGAGTTCACTCAGCCATGTATACCTCCCCTTCATCATCCAACGTTTAAGAGTTTGCCTAAGCAAATTATCGCATATCTAAGATTTCATTGAAATATACAATAATTAAAAAAAAAAAGAGGGTTTTTCTATGATATACCCCTGTGTTTTTTAAAATTCTATAATATACCTCTAATGTTTTTTTATTCTACACTGTACCCCTGTGTTTTTTAAGTTTTCTACAAAATACCCCTAGTGTGTATTAAGTCTTCTTCATCTTTTTTAGTTTCTTCTTAATTCATTTCATCAATGGCAGAACATTACCAGAACAAAAAGTTTTACTTGGTAAAAAATCCGCCATTACAGATGACCCACAATCTTCTCTCTCTTCTTGGAACACTTCCACTCATCACTGCACTTGGGATATCATCAAATGTTCTTCAAATCATCACCCAACTGTAATTTCACTCAACATTTCCGGCTTAAATCTCACCGGAATTCTCTCTCCTAACATAGGTTTTGTCACCAACCTCCAAAACCTTAGTGTTGCAGGAAACTCATTCTCTGGCCCAATCCCATCTTCTCTCTCTCTCCTATCAAATCTTTACCACCTTAATCTCTCCAACAACATCTTCAACTCCATTTTTCCTTCCTCTCTCTCCCCTCTAAACAACCTCAAAATCCTCGACGTTTACAATAACAATCTCATCGGCCCACTTCCTTTTTCCGTCGTCAACATGTCGGAGCTCCGGCATCTTCATTTGGGTGGTAACTACTTTTACGGCGAGATTCCGCCGGAGTACTGACGATGGAGGAAACTTGAAGAAAATTATCTTGCTGTTTCTGGTAATGAACTTGAAGGGAATATTCTGGCGTAAATTGGGAATTTAGGTTCACTTAAAGAGCTTTACATTGGGTATTATAATGGATATTCCGGTGGGATTCCGCCGGAGATTGGAAATTTGTCGGAGTTAGTTAGATTGGACATCGAAGGGGATGGGGAGGGGTGGGGGCTGGGCTGGCGGCGGTCATGGTGGTCGCGGGGGTGGAGGAAGGGAAGGGGGGGGGGGTGGGGGTTGGGGGTAAGCGGCAGGGGAGAGGGATGAGAGAGAAACCCATAAATTTGTCGGAATTTAATGGTAAACGTTACATATACTTAACGTAGGGGTACTGTGTAGAAAACTTAAAAAACACAGGTACAGTGTAGAATGAAAAAACATTAGGGGTATATTATAGATTTTTAAAAAACACAGGGGAATATCATAGAAAAACCCAAAAAAAAAATTAAAAACAACAATGTCATGTAACATATTATCTCTACTCATTCATGCACCTTCTTATTTACCATCTCTAATCTTCATGTCAACTGTCCAACACTCAAAATATTTCCTTAGAATATATGCCTATGTTAAGATTAGATAAACAATCCGACGTATAAAGGATTTAATAACTTTCACAATAAATAAAAATTTAAATTTTTTAAGGTTCAATTAAATAATGGTTTTTTCACCAGGTACCCCTGAGGTTTCACAATATTCACCTGGTATCCTCACGTTTTCAACAATTCATCTGGTGCCCCTGAGGTTTTGAAAAATACTCAAAATACCATTAATGACTAACGGCTGTCAACTCCGTTAGTCATTAAGGCTAAATCAACCAAATTAACACCTAACTAACCTAACTCATACTAATTAATCCTAATTAACTCTAATTAAACCTAATTAATAACTTTAAACCCTAATTAACCTATATCTCTCCTTAACCCCTAACCCCACCACCTGACCCCACCCACCCTAATGTCCTAACCACCCAAACCCCACCACCTCCCCTCACCCCACCCCTGCAGCCCTCACCCAACAGCGGCAGCACCGCCAACCCGACCCCAGCAGCAGTCAACCCAGCACCGCCATCGAGCCCCGACCCCACCTCACACCGACGTTTCTCTCTCTCTCACCGGCGTTTCTCTCTCTCCCGTCGTTGCTACTATTGTTGTTTTGGTTGTTGCTGCTGTTGTTGTTTTGTTTTGGTGGTGCATCGGGGAGAGAAATCGAAGGGGAGGGGGTGGAGGTTGGGGCGGGGGGAGGAGGTAGGGGCTGCGGCGGAGGGGAGGGGGGGGGGGGCTGGCGGCGGGGGAGGGGGAGGGGGCTGCGGCGGTGGAGGGGATGGGGAGGGGTGGGGCTGGTGGAATGGAGGGAGAGGAGGTGGGGGGTGGTGAAGGGGAAGGGGAAGGGGTGGGTTAGGATTCAAACACTTTAATGGGGTTGGGATCAACAGCGAAAAAATTGAAGAGAGAGAAATCAAGGCAAAGTAAGAGAAGGAAATCTAGTGGGAGGCGTAGGCGCCGGCAAAGCAAAGAGTGGAGGGTAGTAGTTTTAGTGGTGATGCAGCAGTGGGAGGTAGGGGTGGTGGCGTTGGTGCTGTTGTGGTGGAGAGAGAAATGAAATACGAGTGAAAATGTTGGCAATCGTCGAATCCTAAATTCTCACAAACCATAGGGGTAAATGGTGAATAAAGTTTGTAACAAAAACTTAACGGCAGGGGCAAGCCATGTATTTTTCAAAACCTCAGGAGCACCAGGTGAATTGTTGAAAATGCGAGGGTACCAGGTGAATATTGTGAAACCTCAAGGGTACCTGGTGAAAAAACCGATTAAATAAGCATATATCTATTCTATACCCATTAAAAAGCCACAACTTCTTCTATTGTAGCTTAGTAGCAGTAGATAGACGCGTTTGCCCTCCATATTTCTTGGAATTGCATCTTTGCCTTTCTTGTCTGTCTTCCAAGTTCTACCTCTGGTCCTCTGCTTCTTTTCTTTCTCTTTCCTCCGGGTTTTCCTATGAAGTCTGAATCCTCCATCTTCATCATCATCTCTAACCTAGATAATTCCCCTTCATTTTCACTCCCCTCTCCCATTTTTACTTCATTGCTCTTCACTTGTGTTGATTTCTTACGAAAATTTGCATTGCTCTTCGTTAAAACAAGGGATCTATATGGAAGTGATGGTAAGTAAACCTTTTTGATTTTGATGATTTTCAAAGGCTTGCTATTTCATATTGTAGGGTTTCATTTTGGTTTTGAATTGAAAAATTGTTAGAGATGAGCAAAGAATATGCAATTTCCTCCCTTTTTTTACTTCATTTCTCATCACTTGAGTTAACTTATTAATAAATTTTCCCCTAAAAAAAACAGAATTTCTTACTAAATTTCGCAAAGAATATGCGACTTCCTCCCATTTATGAGTTTGTGCTTAAGATTTTCCTTTTCTCGTGGCAAAAAATGTCGGCCCAATTGATCGATTTGCTTGGCCTCCTGATTCTCTATTTTTTCGATTTTTTGTTAGATTTGTTATTTGTTTTCAGCTGAATATATGGTCTTTATTTTTTGCTAGAGTTGTGAAGAAAATATGATGCCACTATTACATTGCTACTGTATTACACTGCTGCTAATATTTCACGTGCTATTAGGTGATCATTGACAATCATTGCCATTATCACAACTAATCATTTGCTAGGATTCTTCTAGATATTTCTAGAAACTACAGCTACTGTCGTGTGACAAATTATAGCTATTTTAGGCCTTTTGTCTCTTTGTGGAGCTAGCATTCTGAAGCACCTTCCTGGTATTTTCCTTCCCTAGGTTTTAGGAGAGAATGCTAGGGAGATTTTGCTATATATATATAGATGCTGATGTATTGTAATAGAGTAAGACAGAAACACTCACAAAAGAGTAAGAATGACTGATACAAGAAATGAGAATACAGAAAAACATTTCTTGAAACAAAGCTTGAATCTTTCTCTGTTCTCTTTATGGTATCAGAGCAGGTCGTTATTATCTGCTAAAAACGTTTAAAAAACTCTTTCAAAATCTTGAGAGAAAATGTCAGGAGGAGAAAAGGAAAAGGAGAAAGAAAAATCTACATCCTACCTTGGGTATGCGGATCCTTTCTTCCTAGCCTCTTCTGATCTTTCTACAAACCAACTAGGTAGTATCACTTTTTCAAGTGATAACTACTTAAACTGGACAAGAAGTGTGAGGATGGCCTTAGGGGCTAAGAACAAACTTGGTTTCATCAATGGAGATATTGTGAAACCAAAAGAAGATGAAGCAGATTTCAATATATGGGAGAGAAATGATGATATGGTAAGGTGTTGGTTGCTTGCTTCTATGAATGCTGACAAAGGAGCAAGCATGATGTATGTTAAGAGTGCATTGAATGTAAGAGTGCAACAACAAACAAACTGGCAGCAAAGGAAGGAAATGAAGGAGGCAAAAACGAAGAAAAAAATGTGAGCATTGCTTCATGAAGGGACATGTGAAAGAAGAATGCTTCAGGATTGTGGGCTACCCGGAGTGGTTTAAGAAGTCTAAGACAAAGAATGCAATGAATGTGAACAAAGTCCAACAGGAAGGAAGCAATGAGACTCCTCTTGACAGAGTCTATGAAGTGGGAGACTCAAGTGGAAGCAAGCCTGATTCAAATCTCATCAACAACCTGGTTTAAGAGATGATGAAGGCATTGAATGACAAACAGCACAGCAGCAACTTTCCAGGTAAAGAAAATTCATCTAAAATTGCTTGCTATAGTGAAAATTTGGGAAACAAAAGATGATAGTGAAAACATGATAGGTGATAGAAGCTTGTTCTCATCTTCATATACCCTAGAAAAACCCATTAAAGTTGGTCTTCCTGATGGTTCTGTCAAGTTGGTAAAAGAAGCAGGATATATTAAACTCACTAATAAAATTATGTTAAACAGTGCATTGCTGGTACCTGATTTTAAACATAATTTGTTATCAGTAAGTAAGTTGATACAAGGGAGTAATATGAGGGTAGTTTTTTATGAATATGGATGTGTGATACAGGGCCACTGCTCTGAAGAAATCTTGGGAAAAGGAAAGGAAGAAGAAGGAGTCTATGTTTTGAACCTTGGAGAAAAGAGTGAAGAATACAAGAAGAAGAATGAAGTTTCTTTTGTTTTAGGAGACACTAGTAGAAAACGGGCCTATTAAAGCGCCTTGCTAGAGGCGCTATATCATATTAGCGCTGAAAAATTCATAATCCGTATAAAATTGAAGCGCAAATAAGTAGCGTACCAAGATAGCGCTGCTAGAAGACAAAAAATAAGGCGCCACTTCTATTTTTTTATTGTGCCAAATGTTTCAAAACTCCCTCTACTTCTTTCCTCAAAAAAAAAAAAAAAAAAAACTCCCATCACTCCACTCCCTCGCCGCTCAGTTCACCTTCTCAACATCATCTCGCTGCTTTCTTCAAGCCCTAAATCTATACGACTCATTATCAGGTACGATTTCTCTGTTTTTTTTTTGGGTTAAGATACGTATTTATTTTGCTAAAATTTCCTAGATTTTATCTCAAAAATCAATTCTATATGTTAATTTTATTTAGACTGAATACTTTATCTCTAAGTGAATCATCATCTTCTAAATTTCGCCAACCACCAATTTATTTTGCAAGATTTTTCCTTTTTTTTGGTTAATTATTTTGGATAAGATACACTTATTCTCTTTCTTGATTATGTCGGTCCCTATTTTCTATAATTGAATCTATAAATTTAAATTATTTTTCAACTTTTATTCAATTTTCAGTTGTCATTAAAGAGGTAAAGTTTTATCAAGTTTCACGAGAACTTTAATCAGGTAATTCTCATCCCTTTTTATTGCATGTATTGTGTTAGTAATCTTTTCATTAGTGATTTAGATTTAATTGGCTGTCATCTTCTATTAGGTTTGTTGGTCTGTTTTCACTATGTTCATTGCTGATTGGGGAGGATAATGTTTACAGGGGTTCTTTGGTGTTCTATGTATTCAAGTTTCAAAAGTGAATTAGAAGAATTTGTGTTATCAATTTTGACTTGATATATGTGCTTCTGTCGTGATTTGGAGATTGATCTCACCAGCAAATACTATTCTTTCACTAACTGTCCCATTTATGTTTAAGAAATTGAAATGTGTATAAGAATTGTTTGTGATGTGGTGTTGAAATATGGAATAATCATAATTTAACACATCCAAAGTGGGTTAGTCAGGCTTAATGTATTGTTGTTTACTTGGTGCTACCAAATACTTGTAGGCATCTGTCAAGACAATAGATTATAGTTCGAGCAACAATGGCTCTAAGGAGTACTATGTATGTTGCACCTTGTTTTTATCTCGGAACTAGTGTTTATGTTTCATGGGTGCTTTTCTATTTTTCCCCTTGTTTATATATTCCATACCACAACAAGTAATCATGTTTTAACAGTATGCTAGTTGTGGAAGTTCAGTGAAGTGTCTTCTTGTGTTATGCCATTTTCTCCAGTAATTGGCTATTTACGCATACCGTTTCAACTAACTGTATTGGCTAATTCTTTGCAAATTTGATCAGATATTAGTATTGGGGTGAGGGTTGTAAAAAAGATTAAGGGTCAATTGAAATAAACTTATGTGTTTGTTCAATCTTTATTTGCTATGTTCCTCTGTCTTTTTCTTTTTTCTCCTTGTTGACATATTCGGGTACACAGGAATCTGATCCAGTCACTTCATTTATTGAATATCTTTGCACAACAGCTGGTATGTCTTGATCTTTCTCTCCTGCTTTATAGATCAGGCATTAGTTTAGTAGTTGGCTACTAGTCCAATCCTTTAGTACCCTCTGTCCATTTGTATCTTCTGTTGGCTAATGTATGACTTCCTGCATGTTTCTGATCTTTTTAAGTGGATGTGGATATTATATCTAGTATCCCTTGTTGCTAGGCTGTACATTGAAAGTGATGAAAGAAGAAGATGACTTCATTTCATGTAGATAGAGAAAAAGAGCTTTTAGCTGTGTTACAAAATAAGGGTATTATTAGCTCACCTAATTACCATTTTCGAAATCCTACTTATGTCTTCTAACAAATTTTCACTGAGCTCCGAGAGGAGCTAATCATAATTTTAGCTCGTTTGGCTTAAACTTCTGCGAGGTCAGCACTTTTAGTGTTTCAGTTGTGCTGGTGGAGTGGTTGGTATACAAGCAAGTCCTTGGTTCTAAACTTCAAATAATATTGTACCTACTAGGCTGGTAGAACTCCACAAGAGACCATGAGCTCAGTCTCACCCAATAATTTCTCTGATGGAAATAAACCTGTTTCAAAAAGTGACGTCATCTCTCAATGCCATAAAAGAAGAAGAGCCTTCCAGACTCTTCACCAATAAGACATAGGTGATAGGACAGACCTTAGGAGATAGACACTGGTATTAGGTGTTCTTTTCTACAGATTATCAATAGTGTTGAGCCTATCCTAACTACAATAAAGTCTTAGTTTCCTTAGGAACCTTGATTTTCTAAAAATACTAGTGTGGAAGTAGCAGATTAACTTCTTTGGTCCTACTTACACATATTAACTTGTTAGATCCTAGCCAAAATGTCTAAACTTTGTATTTATTGAACTTTGTACTCACAACAATATTATCACTAAACAATATTAACTTGTTTGATCCTACTTGCACATATTCAATATTATCCTGATTTACTTCATTTAAGCTACTTTGATGTTTCATTATATGATAAATATATCCACTTTATGTTTAATCTTCGTTGCATTATTTGTATAAATAAAGTCATTGACTTTTTGTTTTCCACTTTAATTAGTTGATCATGGATTTGCGAACAATCAAGGAAAACTTAGCGTTTCCAATAAAAGCAGCTGAATATCGAATAGGGGTTGATGGCTTCATGAGTTATGCTAACAGTAATCTAACAGCTGATGGTAGACTTAGATGTCCTTGTGTGAAGTGTGTTAATTACAAGCTTTTGAAACCTGATGATGTGAATTACCACTTGCTCCATTATGGAATAATGTCTAATTATTCAACATGGTCTTTTCATGGGGAAAATTTAGATCAAATTTCTACTCCGAATTCTATGGAACCTACAGTAGAAAATGAGACTCATACGCATATGGATATGCGTCAGTTGGTACATGACATATATGATCATAGAGACGATGATCCAAATGTTGGTGAGAGCATGGATGAAGATGTACCATGTCCTAACAAAGAAGCTCAAAGCTTCTATAGTTTGCTAAAAGATGCGGAGGAAGAATTATGGCCAGGGTGCAAATTGACAAAGTTGTCTCTGTTAGTACTTTTATTTCATATAAAGAGCACTAATAAGTGGACTAATAAGTCCTTCAATGATTTATTACAGTTATTACTACTTGCAATTCCAAATGGTTCAAACTTGCCTAAGTCATTTAGGGAGGCAAAAAAGGTCATTGGCAAGCTAGGCCTTGGTTACGTTAAAATTCATGCCTGCCCGAATCATTGTCAGTTGTTTTGGAAAGACAACGTTAATAATGATACTTGCTCTGTATGTGGTGCTTCAAGGTGGAAAAGAGAAACGGAGAAAACAACTTCAATGGGAAGAAATAAGAAGAAAGGGGTCCCTGCAAAAGTAATGCGCTACTTTCCATTGAAACCAAGGCTTAAGAGGTTGTATATGTCTAAGCATACAGCTGCTTTGATGAGGTGGCATGATGAAGAACGTCCAAAGGACGATAGGGTGTTAAATCATTCCGCTGATTCCGAAGCTTGGAAAATCTTTGATACTAGTACCCGGTGTTTGGTGGTGAGAGTCCTAATGTTAGACTTGGACTTGCTAGTGATGGATTTAATCCATTTGGGATGATGAGCTCCACGTATAGTTGTTGGCCTGTTGTTTTGGTACCATATAATTTGCCACCATGGATGTGTCTTAAACAGTCGTCTCTTATTCTTTCAACATTAATTCCTGGACCGAATAGTCCCGGGAATAAAATTGATGTCTATTTACAACCCTTAATTGAAGAATTGATTGAGCTTTGGAATGATGGAACACAAACATATGATGCTTCTAAGAATGAAACTTTTAATATGCATGTTGGGTTGTTGTGGACAATCAGTGACTTTCCGAGATATGGAATGCTTTCTGGTTGGAATGCGTACAGTGAGAATGCATGCCCCTGTTGCAATATTAACACGGATTCCAAATGGCTAGATAATGGCCATAAATATTGTTATATGGGCGATCGTCGTTTTTTAGATGAAAACCATCCATTTCGTTGGAATAAGGATGCTTTCAATGGTGAAGAAGAATTTAGGGACGCACCCATGATGTTAACTGGAGCCGAAGAGTTACAACAAATAAGAGAGATGGAAGACTTTGATGGCTCCAACACATGGAAGAAAGAGAACATTTTCTGGTCATTGCCTTATTGGGAGTCTCACTTAATTAGACAAAACCTAGATGTTATGCACATAGAAAAGAATGTGTGTGATAATGTGGTTGGCACATGACTGGGCTACAGTCGTATCACCTTATCAAAGAATAACCTAAGGTCCACTAACAAGTAGTCAGGGAAGTCAGGATCGAATCCACAGGGAGAAAGTTATACTATTGTATCTGAATTCTAATATTATACTAACTAAATCAAATGAAAATGGGTGTGCGACTAAACTAAGCAAATGACAGAACTAAATACGAAGGTAAGAATCAATTAATAAAGAACTAGGACTATGGATCACTATGCATACAATTTGGGAAATCAGAGACGAATAATAACCACCCAATAAGTCAATTTATCTAGGGCACATGTAATTTCTCTCGAACATTACCTCCCTCAAAGATCACCTAGCCGCTCTCGCATAGTCAAGGATCACTATGCCTAATGATTCAAAGCCTATACGAAATCTCTCCTCTCGAAGCAGATTCAATATTGCGATAATATAAATACAAATCAGGCCTAATTCATAAATCTAGCATGAACGATTCAATCACAGGAATCAATTGAAATAAAGGGTAATTATACTAATCTATCAATCCCTCATTGCATACATAGATCCCCACAATCCTAGAATTAAAACTACTCACTCATGCTTGAGAAAACAATAACAAATTCCATGCAAAAATTCATACTTTGAACTATTGCAAATAACTAAGAAATTAATCTAATCAATAATAGAGAAAGCAATAAAGAAGATTACCAAACTGAAGAACTATATTGAACTTGCGAATAATCCAAAGGTTTGATCTTGAATCCACAATGAAAAGTAGTAAAACTAGGGTTCTTGAGAGAAACTATGAGAAAATAAGGGCTAAAACTCCGATGAAATGTAATATTCTGATTTTGCTCTTTATACTTAACCTAAAACAACTAGCAAAAGTCTTCTAAAAATAGCCCGGAAATCATTAAAAACGCGTGCCAGGTTAATCGCCCGATCGGGCCAAGCATGCCTGATGAAATCGGGCTCAACCAAAGTATCAGCGCTCAAAAAGAACATCCGCCCGATGGAGTCGGGCTCGTCGAGGTTCAGCGCACAGCTCCGCAGGCGCACACAGCAGCACGCAAGGCACCCGCCCGACGTTGTCGGGCCATGCCGCCCGATGATGTCGGGCGATGGAACTTCGCAGCTCGCTAACACGCATGTATCGCCCAGAATTCCTCAGTAAGCGAACACGCCCGATGTTGTCGGGCCTTCTCACCCGATCGGGCCAGACACCGAACTACGACAGGGCCGAAGCTCCCGATCGGGCCCGCAACGTATCTTGCTTTTGACAATGATGGACGCCCGATCGGGTGTGAGGCGCCCGATGAGATTGGGCGAGGCTCCGTTTCTTCATTCCTTGGCTTCAGACGCCAATGCTTCACTTCTTCTTTTTTCCAAGGCCTCGGAAAGTATTCTCGGGACCCCGGAACTCATCGTATATGCCTTCGAACCTCTCCATTCGATTGTGGTAGACGTAAAGCAGTATAAGATAGGGAAAAGGTTCCCTAATACCTACAAATCATCACAAAACAGAATACCACAACTAGAAGAAGAAAGTTAGCGTGAAATGGCTCATAAGAGCACCATTGATACACATTTTAGCTTAAATATAAGGGGAAAAACTCTATTTAAAACCGTAGCATCAAACTCCCCCAAGCTAAACCTTTGCTTGTCCCCAAGCAAAGCACAACATGAACATGAACAAAATTGCTTCACCCCTCAAGTAAGAAATTCAGACTGAAACATTTTCAAACTCAAAATCCTTCAAGCAAGCAAAATTCAAGTTCAGTTGTTCAGATCACCCTGACCACCAATCACCTAAGCAAACCATCAAGCGCAGCTGCACTACATAACACGCAAATCTTGAAAAGGTGCTCACTGAGGTGTCATTCCTCTCAATTTTGTGGCAGGCATAATATGTGCCCGAACACTCACCAACCCAAACATAATAGCCCTTCCCACTCACACTCTCATGTGTTTAGAAAGGTATAATATCGCTCATCCTAATCAGGTCGACTCAAATAACAAACTTAATCTTCAACTTTGGCATATTGACTCAGTATTATTCCAATAAACAATCAAACACGTGCTCAAAAGGTCTTTCTGAGGCTTGTAATGGGGCTCGGGTAAAGGTACGAAAATTATTTAGGGAATGTGGTGGAAAAGCCAAGAAAGGGGAGCAAAAACACTAGTAGGACTAGGTGTGGTCGAAACAACTCCCATGGCATCAACAACATGACCAAGATAATAACCAACTCTGAAATTTCACGAACCAATCAATAATTGTCTCTTTCATCATAATTTTCAACAATTTTGAAAGTTAATGAGTGAAGATCATAGAAATTTTTCAGATTTTTCACTACCATTTTTCACTTTATTTTTCTATTTCTTTCTTTTCTTTGTACCAACATAGCATTATTTTCCAACCACCCTACGGAATCAACCACACAATATAATATCAACTTAACAAATGCTCCCCCAAGCTAGGCTTGGGACAATAGTCATTGTAAAGGCTCAAGGCGTGTAATGTGGCTTAATATAGATCCAAAAAGAAGTCATTAGGCTCAGCGGGGCTAGGGGGAAAATGATTCATTAAACAACTCTGAGGCTTAAAGATTAAACAAATGAACGCCTCTATCACAACACATGTCCAAAGTCACCAGAAATCAACGAGTACAATGCCAAAGCCAAGATAAGAATGCTACGAGGAACTAACACACAAGAATAGACCGGATATAGACATAAATCCGAGGGATAGAATGAATCCTCACAATCTAACCAATTCAAGCATGCAATTAAAATAAGCTCTTTATCATCAAAATTCACTCAAGATCAAGGCAATTAGAGATCACATCACAACATCCCAATCACAAATGCCCAACTATCCAGTATAAAGAGTTAAATCGTTTTTCAAAACAAAGTTCGGGGCACAGGGAAGCAATCAATCTGTTCGTATTCAACTCGTATTTTTTGTGATTTTTCATTTTTTTCAAAGCAATTAAACTAACTTAACTAACCTTAAAAAAAAAGAAAAACAATAAAGCAGAAAAACAATACTAATACTTACAGAAATCCTCCCCCAAGCTGAACTTGGCAATGGCCTCATTGCAACAAGGGGAAGGAAAGGGACATGGACGTCAGCTGCCCATCAGCCTGCATCGAGCAGTTTTGTAGCCGCATGTTGTACCACCTCTTGCAGCCCGCGTTGGACTGTAATGCTAGTGTGGTGGCCCTCATGTAGATGAATGCAGTTCTCATTAAAGTCAGAGCTTATTCCTGTCAAGTCATCAGTGCTATACCCAATGGCCTTTTTGTGAGTCTGTAAGATCGTTAGAAAATGTTCATCACCTGCAATAGGCTTTAAGACAAGCACATCATTTGAAGTATCACGGGAGGGGGAATGAGGCATGCAATCATGGATCGGTTCATCTATAACATCAACACTATAGCATGATTCCTCTAGCATTGGGCTTTTAGGGGCATTGGTTAGGCTAAACATAACCTTATCATCCCCCACAGTCAGTGTCAGTTTCCCACTTTTAACATCTATAACAGCCCCAGCAGTATGGAGGAAGGGTCTCCCAAGGATAACGGGTGTTTGAGTATCTTCTGCCATGTCTAATATAACAAAGTCCACAGGGATAAAGAATTTACCTACTCTAACAGGAACGTCCTCTAATATACCTAAGGGGTATTTCACAGAACGGTCAGCCATTTGCAGAGTAATGGTAGTACATTGTAAGTCACCCATGTTCAGTTGCTTACAGATAGAAAGAGGCATGACACTCACACTGGCACCCAAATCACATAAAGCTTTATCAATAGATATGGTGCCAATGTGACAGGGGATGGAAAAACTCCATGGATGTTTCAATTTAGGTGGAGACTGGTTTTGTAAAAGAGCGCTGCATTCAGCAGTAAAAGCCACAGTTTCCACCTCATTGAGAGTTCGCTTCCTCATCAAAAGTTCTTTTAAGGCACTTGATTTAATAATTCAGTAAAAGGAACTGTTACCTGCAGATTCTTTACCACCTCTAAAAACTTACCATACTGGTGGTCGAGCTTATTCTTGAGCATCCGATTTGGGAATGGTAGCTTGATCACCGGAGGCACATTTTTCTCCTTAGTCACCTCCATAGGCTTGTCTGCAGCTCCTTGCTTTGCCTGAGGTTCAGCATCCTCAGGCACTTCTTGTGGTTTCTTAGCAATTGATGATTCCACCTCTAGCATTGCCGGAGCATCGTACTGCACTCCACTTCGAAGGGTAATAGCATTGGCGGTGTCCCTTGGTTGCATTGGTTGCGAAGGCAATGACCCAGATGGCCTACTAGCAGAAGAACTAGCCAGCTGAGCTATTTGTGACTCCAACATCTTATTATGTGTCCCTTGTAGCTTATTCTGAGCATGCAGGCTCTCAAATTGAGACTCGGTATACGCTGAAAAGGAAATAATACCTTTCTGCATCTGCAACATGAGATTTTTGAGTTCAGCAATAGCTGGGTCTGAAGGAGGTGTGTTATGATGCTGTTGAAACTGATTTCTCTGAAATCCAGGAGGAGCTTGTGGTTGATATTGTTGTTGTTGTTGATGCTGTGGATAATGTTGTTGTTGCGGATTCAGCACATTATTACTCCTATACAAGAGATTTGGATGATCTCGCATCCCAGGATTATATGTATTGGAGTAGGGATCGAACTGGGGCTTGTGTTGTGATTGTAATGCGTGCACTGGCTCACTAGAATGTGAGAGAGCGGGGCACTCTTGAGAGTTATGTCCAGCTATCCCACAAGCGTCACATATGAAAGCATTGTAACTAGAAACACTAGACATAGCATTGACACTCATGTGAGGGGAGGAATTGTTACCTAGCTTCAAAGAATCAATCTTCTGGTGTTGAGCAGCTAGTTGCCCGGACAGTAGAGAAATGGCCTCAACATCATGTTTACCTCCCTTTGTCAAAGAAGAACGAATAGTAGACGCTTGGTTAGAAGCGAGTTTCTCCAGAAGTTCATACCCTTCGTCTATGGCTTTATCCATGAAGAACCCACCAGAAGCTCCATCAATTACCCGTCTCGTATCTGCATCAACTCTAGTGTAGAAAATTTGACACAGATACCACTTGTCAAAAGCATGATGAGGACAAAGACGCTGCAGATCTTTGAATCTTTCCCAAGCTTCATACAATGACTCTCCAGGATCTTGGGTGAAAGTCACGATCTCATGACGCATATCTGCAGTCTTTTGGTAAGGGTACCACTTGATGAGAAAGAACTTTGAGAGTTCTGCCCAGGTGGTGATTGTAGAGGGCAGCTTATTATACCAAAATAGAGCTTTGTCGCGCAGAGAAAAACCAAATAAGATGAGTTTCATCTCATTAGCAGTAACACC
Organism: Beta lomatogona; assembly: GCA_947646795.1. Classification (NCBI taxonomy): domain Eukaryota; kingdom Viridiplantae; phylum Streptophyta; class Magnoliopsida; order Caryophyllales; family Amaranthaceae; genus Beta; species Beta lomatogona. The sequence goes on along the minus strand of CANSNZ010000141.1, from coordinate 355,006 downwards.
AGCTTGTTTCTGAGTAGCACAACATTGTAAGAATCGCTGCAGGTGCTGATTTGGGTCTTCAGATGGTAACCCAAAGAAACGATTATTCTGAACCATATTCAGAACATGAGACTTGATTTCAAAGTTTGCAGCAGCAATAGTAGGCAACCGTACCCCAATGGGCACATTATCAGGAGATGGTTGTGCATAATCTCTGAAGGTTGGTTTAGCTTCGTCACCCATTATAGCAGTAATAGGTGAGAGGAAAGATTCTTATTGTGGTGAAGATGGTGGAGCAGGTGTCTTTTGGGATGTCCCTGCAGACAACTTCGCTTGCTTAGTTTACTTTCTGAGTCTACGAGCGGTTTTTTCAATTTCCGGATCAAATGGAATGAGATTTGGGGATTTCAATTTCCTGCTCATACACCAAAAACACTAAAACAAACGTGAGATGCTCCAAATAATAGGTGTTCTTCAGAGTAGAGGTTAGTGTAATACTATAATTCAGACAAAATAAAAATAAACCGTCTCCCCGGCAACGGCGCCAAAATTTGACAGGCTACAGTCGTATCACCTTATCAAAAATAACCTAAGGTCCACTAACAAGTAGTCAGGGAAGTCAGAATCGAATCCACAGGGAGAAAGTTATACTATTGTATCTGAATTCAAATATTATACTAACTAAATCAGATGAAAATGGGTGTGCGACAAAACTAAGCAAATGACCGAACTAAATACGAAGGTAAGAATCAATTAATAAAGAACTAGGACTATGGATCACTATGCATACAATTTGGGAAATCAGAGACGAATAATAACCACCCAATAAGTCAATTTATCTAGGGCACATGTAATTTCTCTCGAACATTACCTCCCTCAAAGATCACCTAGCCGCTCTCGCATGGTCAAGGATCACTATGCCTAATGATTCAAAGCCTATACGAAATCTCTCCTCTCGAAGCAGATTCAATATTGCGATACTAGAAATACAAATCAGGCCTAATTCATAAATCTAGCATAAAGGATTCAATCACAGGAAACAATTGAAATAAAGGGTAATTATACTAATCTATCAATCCCTCATTGCATACATAGATCCCCACAATCCTAGAATTAAAACTACTTACTCATGCTTGAGAAAACAATAACAAATTCCATGCAAAAATTCATACTTTGAACTATTGCAAATAACTAAGAAATTAATCTAATCAATAATAGAGAAAGCAATAAAGAAGATTACCAAACTGAAGAACTATATTGAACTTGCGAATAATCCAAAGGTTTGATCTTGAATCCACAATGAAAAGTAGTAAAACTAGGGTTCTTGAGAGAAACTATGAGAAAATAAGGGCTAAAACTCCGATGAAATGTAATATTCTGATTTTGCTCTTTATACTTAACCTAAAACAACTAGCAAAAGTCTTCTAAAAATAGCCCGGATTTCATTAAAAATGCGTGCCGGGTTAATTGCCCGATCGGGCCAAGCATGCCCGATGAAATCGGGCTCAACCAAAGTATCATCGCTCAAAAAGAACATCCGCCCGATGGAGTCGGGCTCGTCGAGGTTCAGCGCGCAGCTCCGCAGACGCACACAGCAGCACTCAAGGCACCCGCCAGATGTTGTCGGGCCATGCCGCCAGATGATGTTGGGCGATGGAACTTCGCAGCTCGCTAACACGCATGTATCGCCCATAATTCCTCAGCATGCGAACACGCCCGATGTTGTCGGGCCTTCTCGCCCGATCGGGCCAGACACCGAACTACGACAGGGCCGAAGCGCCCGATCGGGCCCGCAACGAATCTTGCTTTTGACAATGATGGACGCCCGATGAGATTGGGCGAGGCTCCGTTTCTTCATTCCTTGGCTTCAGACGCCAATGCTTCACTTCTTCTTTTTTCCAAGGCCTCAGAAAGTATTATCGGGACCCCGGAACTCATCATATATGCCTTGAACCTCTCCATTCGATTGTGGTAGACGTAAAGCTGTAGAAAATAGGGAAAAGGTTCCCTAAGACCTACAAATCATCACAAAACAGAAAACCACAACTAGAAGAAGAAAGTTAGCGTGAAATGACTCCAAGAGCACCATTGATACACATTTTAGCTTAAATATAAGGGGAAAAGCTCTATATAAAACCGTAGCATCAGCACATTGCTTAATTTGGAGGGGAAGTCTAAAGATAATTTGAAAGCTCGTTGGGATTTAAAAAAATGGGGAATCAGGGAGGAACTTCACCCAAAAGAGAAAATTTCAAAGAGTGGAACAAAAAGATATGAATTGCCACCTGCCCCCTACACAATGTCTAAGGATGAAAAGAGGACATTTTGTAGAACTCTTTATGACATCAAAGTTCCAGATGGCTATGCTTCAAATATTTCAAGATGTGTGAATTTACAACAAGCCAAATTGCTTGGGCTTAAAAGCCATGATTGTCATATTTTAATGCAACAACTTCTCCCTGTTGCATTACGGGGGCTTCTTTCAAAGGATGTGTTGGCGGTTCTGTTTGACTTATGCGGTTATTTTAGAGATATCTCTAGTAAGAATCTAGATGTGGAGGTGCTTAAACGACTCGAAGCTCATATACCTATAATAAGGTGTCACTTAGAGATGATATTTCCACCTAGTTTTTTCACTATAATGGCACATTTAGTTCTCCATCTAGCTACCCAAGCAAGGATTGCAGGGCCAGTACTGTTTAGATGGATGTATTTTATCGAGAGGTACCTTGGCTCATTGAAATCACATGTTCGCAATAAAGCTCATCCTGAAGCATCCATTGCAGAAGCTGTCTCAGCATTAGAATGTGTCGATTTTTGTTCTTGGTACCTTGAAGGATTCAACCTGATATTCAACACATTTTCAAGGATCATTAAGGATGATACATTGGCAGATACTTCTAATGTTCTAGAAGAGTTTGTCATGTTTTCTCAAATGGGAAAGCCTTTAAGAAAGCCTATTTCATGCACTATTATCCAAATGAACAAGATACAAGCACATCGTTATGTCCTGTTCAATTGTTCGGGAGTCCACCAATTTTTACAGTAAGTATCTAATCTCATAATCTCTAATTAATGTTTGTTATTTAACACACAAAATATCTCCACCTTTTTTAGAGTGCATGCTGCAGAGCTTAAAAGACGTAGTCGTCTAAAGCGCTTATCATTGAAAGCCATCGAGCGTATTCAACATGAAACGTTTCATGATTGGTGTAGAAAACATGTAAGCATCTTAAGAATGTATTTGTTTGATGAAAAACTAAATAATCAACTAATGTAAAATACTCTAAATAGGTAATCAAGTTGGAGGAAGCAAATGGCATAAACTCTTTAAAAGAAGAAATTCGAATGCTAGCACGCGGTCCACTTGAGGTTGTCACAAAATATAGAGGGTACACTGTCAATGGTTTTAGATTCAGATGCAAACGTTATGACAAGTGTACTCAGAATAGTGGCGTTGTTGTAATCACAAAGACATCAAGTTACGCGAGTTCAAGTGATAGGCATCTAGTGATAGAAGATGTTGCATATCATGGACGAGTAGTAGACATTTTAAAATTGAAATACTTGGGAGGATATTCAGTTGTGTTGTTCAAATGTGAGTGGTATGATTCTACAAGTGGCAGAGGTGTAAGGAAAGATGACTTGGGTTACACACTAGTCAATACCTCTTGTTTGACACACACAGGGGAAAGCATAGCGCATGAGCCATATATTTTTGCAACACAAGCCGAACAAGTTTTCTACATACAAGACCACATTGATCATCATTGGTCAGTTGCTATAAAGATGAAGCCTAAAGATGTATATGACTTAGGAGACGATGACATGAGGGAAGACAAGGAGAATGAACCATATCATGTCACTAATCTGAACAACATCCTGATCGATGAAAATGGAAATCACAGTTGGCTTAGGAGGGATGAAAATGGTTGATGATATTGAATTATCTTAACTAATATGTTAACTTTTCTTAGTGCAAATTGTTATTGGTTATTTTTTATTTAATTCTTCTATTATTGTTAGTTGTTATTGTTGCTTCCATAAGCCCCCAGACCCACCATACCTCTCCACCCCCACCCCATAGTGCTGCACTAGGTAATTTATTATAAGTATTGTTTAAATTGATGTAGATCAGTAGATATTTGGAATGAGCCATCTTATTGTATGGATTAAATAGTTGTTATTGTCTTCAGAATAAGTATTGTTTAGATGTAGATCATTTGCTATTTTTACTTGAGTTTCATTTTTTTGGTGTTCCTTTTATCCAAAGGGATATGGCGATCCGCAAGAATAAGAGATTGCGATTAGCTACTAATGCAAATGAACAGAATGGTAATTCTGAGCATCAAATAAACAACTCCATGAATGGGTCTTGTGTTCAAAGATCTACAAATGAAAGGGAGCAAAGGTGTCAACAAAGGCAACAAAGGAGTGGAAGAGAGGATCCAAATTCTTCAAACGAAAGGAGGGAGCAAACAGGACAAAGAGATCAAAATTCTTCTGAAAGGCACAACAATACATGTCAAGAAGCAGGTGGTTCTAGCCGCAATAGTGATGGACGTACATATGAATACACCGTTGAAGGTGCTACGAATGCAATGTGCAATTTAGTTTTCAGTTTTATTTTTTATCTGCTTGAATTCTGATTTATAGTATAACATTTTCTTAATGTCACAGATACAAATGGAAACAGAAGACGAGGTAAAACCATTTCGGCAGATGTTTGGAATTTACCTGATGGGCACCGAATTGTGGTTGAGATTAACAAGGAGAATCAACCAATTGGAGAGGAAGGAGGGGTATTAGGCTATTTTTGTGGAACAATCGCTAGAAATGGATCACTTTGCTCTCTTACTTACACAAGATGGGATCTTTTGAAGAAAGGGTGTAATGGAAACAACCAAAAAATGATTTTAGAAGAAGTCGAGGTAATGTGTTTGTGTTTATTTATAAGAAAATTGATAATTTGAAAGAATCATACATATCTTGTACTGTTATAAATTCTTACTTTCTCATGTTCTAGAGACGATTTCTTTACCCAAAATCACTCGGGAAATGGATATTGGAATCAATTGGACATAAATGGAGAGATTACAAATGCCTCTTAAAAGGAAAAGGCTATGATGATGATACAAATGTTAACACTCTTTATGATAACTGTCCGGATAGTGATGTTGACTATGATCAATGGGTTAGCCTTGTCAATTTTTGGCGGTCAGAAGAAGGACAGGTAAGTTCTGTATATAAATTTACTTGATTTTAATGTAGATACTTTGAGCATCCTCTTAGGAGCTTTGCAATCTGTTAGAATGATCTGGTTACTCGTTGATTTCTTTCTTTCATGTTTATCCGTTACAACAAAAAAGCTGCAGAATGCTATAGTATAATACTGAATAATTTTGTTTTGTTTTTTTCTTTGACGGGAAAAGGGAAGATTTCATTCATTACTTTTAGATATATCATTTATTACATAGCTTTGCAAAACTGGAGGCACCTCCTCAATCCAAACTGTCATTTCTCCAGGCAATTTATTCCATCTAGATAAATTATGCGCTAATTGATTACCCTGTCTCTTTACATGTGAGAAGCTAATGTGAGAGCATGAATCTGCCAGCACCAAGATATCATTAACAATTTTCCCAAAAGCACTACCTTCACCTTGGCCTCTCTTTAACTAATGGAATCTGTGGTCCAGAGTCCAATGTGCTGGAACCCCCCCTCTGTGAATGAATTGAAACTGAACACTGATGCAGCAGTGTTTGAAGATGGTAGCTATGGTTTGGTGGGGGTAGTTAGAGATGAAGTGGGAAATGTGATGTCAATTGGTGTTTAGGTGGGGGTTGTGAGGTAAATGTGGCGGAGGCTTTGGCGGCTAGACTTGCTTTGAAGGTAGCCATTGAAGCTAGGTTAGTGCACATCATCATGGAGACGAATAATTTGAAGCTTTTCCATCAGAATAATTTTTTTACAACTAAACTTTTTTCTTTTACAATTGTGCAATCCAATTTCTGTCTACATAGAACTAATTAATGCCATATATATTTTGTCGTGGCAGAAAAGAAGTAGGCGTAGTAAAGAATCACATGAAAAGGCTAAAGTGAAGCCAATTCATACCACCGGCGCTAAGAGTCATGCTCGTGTTCGTGAAGAGATGGTACTCTTTTCCAACTCTAAAACAATATCCTTTTGAATTATTTTACGCACTATTTTTAGTTCCTTAATTTCCAATATGTAACACCCTTTTTATGCTTATCTTAGAAACAAAGATTTAATAAGAGCCCATCACGAACTCAAGTCTACTTACAATGTCACCAACATGAAAGTGAAGCGGATATAACGGTGTATATTTTTATTTGCTATTTTCAGAATTCTCTCATTTGAATAATCTACTTTTTTTATGAGTATTTACTTTATTGTTTATGCTTTGTAGAATCAAATCAAGAATATTGCATCTGAACAAGGGGACCAAGAAGTTGTCTTGGATGACGATCCTGTTTCAAAGGTGTTGGGAAAAGATCAATATGGTCGTGTTCGTGGTTTAGGATTAGGTGTTAGGCCATCAAATGTAGGAGACCCTTCTTACCCTCGATATTGCAATGGTCTAACCATGTCCGCTGATGACGAAGCAGCAATTCTACACTATTTTCGCCGATTGAAGGGGCAAGTCCAAAGATTGAGACAGTTTGTGAAAAAGCAAGGAATTACTATTACAAAGGTGAAAAAGAAGTTGCAAGAGCATAACATTGATGTCTCTGATGATGATGAATCCGAATCTGATGTGGATTCTTTTACATCTGAGTCTGATGACTCTGAATCAGATGAAGAATATGATAATATTGATATTAATCAGGTAAAAAAATGTGCATTGTTATCATTTGTTGGCTAACCCATATGCTTTAATTATAATTCGAGTATTTAATGTTGTGAAGTTGGTAATTTTTTTTTGTTATTTATCTAGGGTGATGTTGCTGCTACTTAGTCTAACAATGATAATATGTGAGATATTTAATTGAAGGTTAGATTATTTGTTGTATGTTTCATATTTTGAAAAATTTACCCCTACTAATTCAATAACTTTTCTAACTCATATATATAATTTTTCAATTAATTGTAGGGATTGTTGAATACTTTTCATGAATGGATGCTAATTTTTTGTATTATTAATTGAAGGCTAAGAGGTGGCTACATCAAAGTATGAACATGAAGGCATATTCATAAGCGTGCCCAATATTATTGAACTTCTATATGAATAGAATTTGTTTTAGACATGGAATTAGACATTTGAGCTATTGAACAACTTTTTTATGTATAGGTTTAGATGATAATTTGTTTGAATGATTTTAGGTACTCCAAAAAAAAAAAATTCAAAATTCATTTATTCAACGATATTCGTGATTATAATATTATCATTTTATATTTCTTTGTGTTGTTAATTGGATATTAGCGATGCTTAGAAGTGCTACATAGGCTATTGAGAAGTGCACACACTTACCTCTTACAGTGCTTAAAAGTGGTATAATATGTTAAAGAAAAGTGCGCCATACCTATGGCAGTGCTTAAAAGTGCCTAAATAAGTCATTAAAAAATTGCGCCATGGTAGCTATCACAGCGCTTTAAATGCCTGAATAGCCTAATGAGTGGTGCGCTATAATATGAAATGGCGGCGCTTTTTAGTGCCTCTATAAATTGTTAAAAAGCGCGTCTATCTAGCAGCGCTATTTTTTATAGTATATCGATACTTGGAAATTGTGTCGCCATAGGTCCTTGCGGCAGCAGCTTATGCGGCACTTTGGATAGCGTCGGTAAAGGTTGTAGCAGCGCTTTTAAGCGCCACCATAGCCCTTTTTCTAGCGCCGCCATAGCCCTTCCATGTACTAGTGAGAATCAAAGCATACTTGTAATGCTGTAGAAAATTTAGGTTTGATTCATGCAGACTAGGTCATGTATCTCTCTCTAAAATGAGACACTTGAGTTTCTGTAGTTGCAAAGGAGTCAAAGATTATTTCTGTGATACTTGCTGTGTTTCCAAACATCATAGGCTTCCTTTCAATCTTAGCAAATCTATTGCTGATTCCATTTTTGATATGATCCATGTTGATCTTTGGGGGCTTATAACACAAAAACAATAATAAGAGCTAGCTATTTTCTCACTGTTGTTGATGATTACAGTAGAACAACATGGACTTTCCTTCTTTCTAACAAAGAGCAAGTTAAAGGAACTTGGATTAATTTTCTTGCTTATACTGAAAATCAGTTTCATAAGAAGGTTAAGATATTAAGGAGTGATAATGGAACTGAAGTCCTCCAGGAAGAACGTGGGAAAATTTTGAGTGAAAAAGGAATAGTTCATCAGAGGAGTATAGCTGGAGTTCCTCAACAAAATGGAAGAGTTGAGAGAAAACATAGGTTCTTATTGGAGACAGCTAGAGCTTTGAAAATTCATGCTGGAATTCCAAGCTATTTATGGGGAGAGTGTATCCTTTCAGCCACCCACATTATCAATCTCCTTCCTTCATCAGTCCTAGGGCGGCAAACCCCTTATGAAAGACTAAAGCAAACAAAACCTACCTATGACCATCTCAAGATCATTGGGTGCCTTTGTTATGGAAGTGGGTCTGCTAAGAAAACAGATAAATTTGGTGAGAAAGGAATAAGATCGGTCTTGCTTGGATATCCTTGTAATCAAAAGGGTTACAAGCTTTTTGATCTTCAAAAAAGAAAAATATATCTCAGTAGAGATGTAGTGTTTAAGGAAGAGATCTTCCCTTTCCTTAAAACTGAAAATGATTTGACTAAGCAAGTTCAACATCAGATTTCCTTTCATCCTTTCTTTGAACTGGATGATGATAACATAATGGATCTTGATGATCCTACAGTTGAAGATTCTGAAGAAATACCTCACAGTCCCATCAATCAATCTCCTCTCTCTCACACAGCTCATCCTGACCGGAGTAGTTCACCCGGACCTTGTGAACCTACAGATCATACTCAAGACCCCTCTACACAAGCTGTAATTCCTACTAGTGCTCCTATTTTGAGAAGAATAACTAGAACAAGAGTTGTTTCTCATAAGTTTGATGACTATGTTCATCAACTTCCTGTTGTGAACCAGAATGATGAAGAACAAGACTTATCTAGCTCTTTTAGTGTGCATGGAGTGAAAGAAGTGCAACACTATTATGATGATTACATCAGTTGCATGACCAATGTCATGAAAGTAATAGAACCAGACACTTATAATCAAGCTTCTCAACATCAAGGATGGAAAGATGCAATGCAACTGGAATTAGAGGCTCTTGAAAGTAATGACACTTGGGAGATCACAGACTTGCCACCAGGACATAAACCACTTGCTTCAAAATGGGTTTATAAAGTGAAACATAGGCCTGATGGAAGCATTGAGAGGCTGAAGGCAAGGTTAGTTGCAAGAGGAGACAAACAGATTAAAGGCAAGGACTATAAATATACATTTTCTCGTGTTGCAAAATTCACAACAGTTAGAGTGTTAATAGCCCTTGCTACTCTTCAGAACTGGAATTTACATCATGTTGAAATTAACAATGCTTTTTTGCACGGTTATCTTGAAGAAGAAGTTTATTTGAAGCCCCCACAAGGATACTTTGTTCCTTAAGGGAAGGTATGCAAGCTCAAAAGAAGCTTGTATGGCTTGAAACAAGCTTCCAGAGCTTAGAATGTTGAACTCAAAGCTTTTCTGTTGCAGCTTACATTCAATCTAAGAAGGACTATTCTTTATTCTCTAAATCAAACAATGGCAAGAAATCATTCATCCTTGTCTATGTTGATGATTTATTGCTCACAGGTGATGATCATGTTGCTATTGCCTCTCTTAAGCAAAGCCAAGATCAAGCCTTCACTAAAAAGGATTTGGCGGAGCTTAGATATTTTGTAGGCATTGAAGTTTCAAAAAAACACAGCAGGGACACTCTTAAATCAAAGAAAATACATCTTTGATATTTTCAGCAACTTTGGCATGATGAATTGTAAAGAAGTTATGACACCTTTGCCTCAAGGTCTCAAGTTGTCTTCTGAAGAAGGAAAAGTGTTAGAAGATCCTAAGATCTATAGACGGTTGATTGGAAAACTCCTATATCTCAATCTCACAAGAGCTGATATTTCTTTTAGTGTGCAACAATTGAGCCATTTCATGAATTGTCTAAGACAACCTCACCTTGATGCAGCTCTTCACATAGTGAGATATCTTAAAAGAACAATTGACTGGGGTCTTTTCTACCCAACAAATAGTTCCATGAATCTGCAAACTTACTGTGATGCTGATTGGGGATCTTGTATTTTTTCTAGAAGATCCCTCACAGGCTTTTGTATCTTCCTAGGAGATTGTTTGGTGTCTTGGAAAACCAAAAAACAACAAACTGTTTCAAAATCCTCTGCAGAATCTGAATACAGGAGCATGTCTAAGACTACAAGTGATGTAGTTTGGATTGAAGGTCTTCTTCAAGATTTAGGCTGCTCTATTCCTAAACCTATCACTCTATACTGTGACAATAAAGATGTTCAACACATAGCTGCAAATCCAGTATTTCATGAAAGAACAAAACACTTGAACATTGATTGTCATTATGTTAGAGAAAATATTAAATCTGGTTTCTTATGCACTGAGCATGTATCCTCTCAATCTCAGCTTGCAGATTTGATGACTAAAAGTCTTCCTAAGCAGCAGCATCATTTTTTATCATTCAAGTTGGGTCTTGTCACATATCCCAAGCTCCAACTTGAAGGGGGTGTGAAGAAATAATGATGCCACTATTACATTGCTGCTAAAATTTCACGTGCTATTAGGTGATCATTGGCAATCATTGCCATGATCACAGCTAATCATTTGCTAGGATTCTTCTAGATATTTCTAGAAACTGCAGGTGCTGTCATGTGACGGATTACAGCTGTTTTAGGCCATTTGTCTTTTTGTGGTACTGGCATTCTGCAGCACCTTCCTTGTATTTTTCCTTCCCCAGGTTTTAGGAGAGAATGCTAGGGAGATTTTGCTATATATATAGATGCTGATGTATTGTAATAGAGTAAGAGAGAAACACTCATAATATAGTAAGAAAGACTGATACAAGAAATGAGAATACAGAAAAAACATTTCTTGAAACAAAGCTTGAATCTTTCTCTATTCTCTTTAATTTGTTACTTATTTGGTTTCAGCTATCAATTTTTTTTTTTTTTTTTTGCTGAAAGTATTGGTCTTTTTGTGTATTTCAGGTTCACTACAAATCTATTCCGTTGCACTCATGTTGTTTCCAAGTAACATTTTTTTTGGAATTTAATTTCATTCATCTCCTTGGTTTATTGATTATATTGGCATTTGATCCCTTTTCTGATCTCACTTTCTCTTTTTCAATTAAGTTAAGGCCTAACTGCCTGGACCTTAGATTAACATTTGCACCACCCTAAGCAACAAAAGAGTGCAAAGTGAAGAAACTTTACATTATCCTTTTCTTTAATTACCTTTCTCATTGTAGGATTTTGAGCCATAAATGTTTTGGTTCTCTGACTGCAGTTTCTCAAGGAGGAATAAGTTGATATGGGTGGAGATCTTTGTCATCCTTGTGCATTAGATGGTAACGGTGCAGGTAGAATACTTTATTTTGCATTTCTTGTTATTTAATCGTTGTGTAATTATATTATGTATTGCTGACTCTCGAGCTTTTATTGTTGAGAAATTTATTGCTGAGAACTTATTCTGCCCTATATTGAAATGCTCGTCGAACAAAACAAACATCTGAATTATAGTTGGTGTAGTTCGGGGGCTTGTATACTATTTCTTTGCTTAGAGTATGTGCAAGAGTAGAATTATAGGTGACAATTATGAAGTTAATGTGAGCAAGTTCTATAGTTTCTCTTTTACTTTACTGGCTTATCTGTTTTTCTGGTTCGGTTTATAGGTGTGTTAGATTATGTGTGTGTGTGTGAGAGGGGGGAGTGAGGGAGAGATGAGCCCTTTTAAGACCAATTTTGGAGTGTAGTTCAGGAAGCGATAAAATTCCACTTTTATGAGAGCACTTTTAGAGTTTTATTTGTTTTATGGAAGAACAAAAGAAAAGTAGGAAAACTTTATTAGATCAACTAAACCATATTAAAGGAGTAAGAGGGAGGAAGAGAGAGGAAGAGGGGGCAGGGAACAAGTAGAAAAATACTTTCTAAAAATTGCTAAAGTAGAAAAGTTGATTAAGAGGAGACAGAGCTTCGGGAAGAGCAGAAAGATAAATTAGGAAGAGACTATCTAAAATTTGCAAAATCGTATAAGACAAGTGGGGAAGAGTGAGGGGGTTGAGAAGGTAAAAGTGACAGAAAGGTTGGGGGATGGAGTTGGGTTATCCATAATTTAAGGCTTGTAAGACCAGTTAAAAATTGGGCAAGATTATTTTGAGTTGTAACATATAAATTAGTTTTTATTGTTGATTCTATGATAAGTATAATCATAGAAGTGTGCAACTGGTTACATTTTTGTGTTTTGGTATAATAACGGGAGTGCTGATTAGCAAAAACCAAATTTACTAAGAACAAATGTATTGGTATTTAAAATTGGAATTTAATTCCATTCATCTCCTTGATTTATTGATTATATCTGCATTTTATCCCTTTTCTCATCACTATTATGATTCTTTTGGGCTAATTATTATTTCATAGGAGTAGAATAGAAAAATATAGAGCAGTTTCTAAGGTTAAGATGAATACATCGGGCTATAGTCGGTTGCTCTTGTGTTCAAGGTACTCAAGTTTAAAATTTCACCTTTTAAGTATATTATGATTGGGATTTAATAGAGTTCTTATCTTATTTTGATTGGTAATTTGAAAGTTCAACCTTTATTTTTATTTTCTAGCATTTGCTTACATTAATTTCACTCCAATTTGATTAATTTTCATCTATTTCTCTTGCTTTAATTTTTTAAAAAACATATTTCTTAATAAATATTTTTTTGGGTTTGGCTTTAATTCTATAAATCTTTTCCATGTTCTTATTAGAAAAAAATTGTCAAGAAGAAGCCAACCTTTAGCCAATCTTCTCAAAACAAGTTAACTTTTTGATTATTTTATAATAAGTCTAACTTTCATACTCCTCAATTTTAAACAAGTCATGACCTGTTGTTAACCTCTTTAACAGGTTATGAATGACACATGTTGCTATTTGAGTGGTCTCATTTTTTTAAATTTTTATTTTGAATGTTAATGCTGACTTTATTTTTATTTTTTAAAATGGAAATAATGTTTTTTACAAAACCTCTCTTCTCTTGACTTCTCCCTCCTCCACCACCCCTTCCCGTTGAATTCAAACTACAGCACTCCACCAACAACCCTTCAGTCCGAGTAAAAAGAATTACAGTCGCCGCTAAATTAAATCAATCGTCGGAAAATCAAGCGGACAATTGCCCTGCAAAGAAGCTCTTCACCATTAAATTCAAAGTGAAGGAGGTTATGATTTTCTCTGTCCTCACTTGTGCTTCGTCAAATTTCAAGGTGAATTCAAACACCTAGTGCTGTTGGTGAAATACTTCATGTTGTGATTCATTCGTGTGGGGTTGCAAGGTGAGGGGGGTTGGAGCTTGGCTAGAGGGGTGGGGATGATTAGGGTGATGTTGTTGGTGAGGTGGTGTGGCTTGGGAGTTTATGCTGCGTGATGGTGCGTGGAGATGTGGTGTAGGTGGTGGTGTTGATGGCGTGGAGGCAAGCTGATGAAGGTGGAGTTATTGGCTGCGTGAAGAGGAGTTGTGGTGCTAAGGTGTGATGGTGCTGGTTTGTGAGTAAATGAAGATGGGCTAAGTGATGGTAGGTATGATGCTTGTGAGTTAAGGATGTGGTCTAAAGGTGGTGGAGTGAGAGAAGGTGGAGGAGTGATTAAAATTTTAAAAAATTGTTGAAATACAAAAGAAATACAAACTATCTTCGAAAACAATACAAGAATTAAAAAAAAAAAAAGAAATATAAAAATACGAATAAAAAACAAAAAATATCAACCCTTACCTGTAGAACCGGTAATTGGTCATTTGACTTGTTTAAAATTGAGGAGTATGAAAGTTAGACTTATTATAAAATAATTAAAAAGCTAACTTATTTTGAGAAGAGCGGACCAAAGGTTGGCTTATTCTTGACAATTTTTCCTTCTTATTAAGCATAGCTTGAAATTGGGAACTTGGGACTTAGGGTATTGTAGTTGAATTTTTATGTGAGGGTTGTGGTGAGAGCATATAATTATAATTTTGACCCCTTTGGATTTTCCCACCATGTGCTTGATGAAATCTCGCTATTGGTTTTAGCTACTTAGTTCATTATCTTACCTAGTTAGCTAAATCAGATGTTTTTTGTTTATATCTAGGAAACCTTCTATCTAATTCTAAAGTTAGAGAATAGGCGGAAGGAGCACTACTACAAAAAAAAGCCTAGGAAACCGGTTGAAAATGGCCTAGGAAATCGGATTATAACCGGTCTTCATCTCACAGGTGTCCTAGGTTAGGAGACCGGTTATGATGCCTGGTTTCCTTTATTTATTTGAGAGACTAGTTGATAGCTAAAGCCAGTCTCTTAGGTAAAACATACATATAGTGTGTAAAGAGGTTAGGAGACCGGTTAACATTTAAAACCATTTTTCTTACTTTACCCTTTGAAACCAATTATTAACTGCAACCGGTTTCTTAGGTTGATTACAATTTTTTTAAAATTAGAATATATTAAATATATATTACAGTACACATACATTATTTTGTAACTACTTCTATATTTACGACTCCTTGTTTATACGCTTCTTTTTTATTTTATAAAACAATATATAAATAGCTACAATAATATTAGTAAACAGAAGTTCTTGCTTGCTCCTTTCATCATACCAAAAAGATTTGCTACATTTAATTTATATCCGAAACCATTTCTCTCAAAGCATCAAGTTCTTACAATGTCTTAAAATAAAGTTTCTAAAATCTAACTACTAAAATTAAAATGTTAAAATAATCTAGTAATATGTACAATTTAAATTTGACCACGTCCATAATGTTGTTGTCTTCAATCTCCATCTTCTTGTGCTTGGTTGTTAGAAATGTCACCCACATATCTCTTAGCTTGTCAATCATCTCTTGTGAATAAGTGTTAGGAATCCCAGGAAAGTACTACAAGATAATTTTAGATGATTACAATTATACCTAGGATAAATTTAGAAGTCTCACTCATAAATAACAACTAGATTGTGCATTAATAAACAAGTAACATAGGAATTTCCCCTACAATCACATAAGAACAATTATTCACAAAATAATACCAGATAAAGGTAACTCTCAAACTTCAAATTAATCGACAACTCATACAAGTAATTCTTAGACAGATTAACTCTAAATTATTGGACTTAAAATTTTCATGAAGAGAACATGAAGTGATTGGGTACCTGTTGGTGCAAAATCAGTTGGTTGACTTTGCAAACAAGTCACTGCACACCCAGTAGTTTGATACTGAATGTCTCGGGAGACTTATCCCCTGGGGGTTACCGGTTTTAATTAGATAAAACCTTGCTAACGTACTTTGTTGTAATTTAATTTAGGATTAAACCACAACACCTAATAAATTCAGGCGAAATGCAATAAATAGAGCAAGCAATAAATAATCTATTAATTAAACCACAACATTCTCATACATGCCACAAACTTTAAGAAAGAATTTTACAACACATAGGGGGATAAGCCAGGATGGACAACTAAAGGCAATACACGAAGGTTGTTACCTCCGTGGTTCCTTGCTTCAATTGGAGAACTACGGAACCCGTCGCCAGAACATGTTCTACGTCTAAGGAACCAAACTATAACCCCATAAGGGGGTTGGCTAGGCTACGCTAAGAAAAGAGTAATTGCAAGTTGTTTGTGTGTTTGTGTGTTCTGCTTGATGATCATTCCTCTATTTATAGAGAAACGTATTGTGTAACTTCTGTGCTTACTTGGAGGGAAAACATTTGAATCATCTTTAATTCAAATCTCAACCGTTCTTCTGGCGCTGAATAACCATAGCCTTGCACGTTCTTCCTTATATGGATCCGTCTAATGATTGCTCTTTAACCACCTATACATATATCATTCTTGACTTTCATCTCCTGATGGTCTTAACGGTCTTCTCATATTAACTTTGACTTATGTTGACTTCGTCCAATGGGCTCTATGCTCTTGTTGGGCCTTCATGTTAAGATGAGATTAAACCTTTTGAGGCCTAATACAATGTACCATAATAAATGCTACTATACATCTAAAAATGGTGGTAACAAATTGCCCCCTTGATTTGAGGAGTGATGTGCTCAACACCTACAAATTATGAACAGAGAAGGATTTTCAATGGTTGTAGCCAATATCATCCAGTAGTATTCTGAATGTGACTTCTCCATTGTTCTAAGATGGTCGATGAACTTTCTTTTAGGATGATGAATTTGGTTGAAAAGAATAACATTTCGTGTATTCCATCACCTTTCTTTCTATTCATTGTGAAATCCATTAAGAAGTTTTCTTCAAGATGTGAACTTGTAGGATCATTTGGAGACAACCAACAAGGACTTACATCATAGGTCATGAGATCGTACCAAATTTGACATGCACATTTGTATTGTACCACATCTCTTAATGATGACCCATCTACGAATCTATAGACTTTTATTTTCTTTGTAGTTCCCTTGACAAAGAGCCTCTTTAGATATCTCCAAGGCATGTTAGGTTTCCACATTTCTTCCGTAATGATTTTGCCCCATGATTTGCAAACCAGAAGAGATGTAACCTGATCATTCCTTTCGAGTTTAGGAAATATCCATTTTTGTACGAGATCTAAATTGGACCCTATTCGGAAGGCCTTAGATCCTCTTTTATTTTCCGGATCCTGTTGTATGATAGGATCGTCTCCAAAATATTTTTGGATAGAAGAAACCCATTTGGTGGATTCATTCTTTAAAAATTCATCTTTATCTCCAGATATGACATTTAATGCCTTATGACGATTTGGGCATTTTGATGGATATGGCATATGTTCTGGAGCAGATTGACGAAAAATGGGAGTATATGTGCAATCCATTTTAATTTAAAATTCTAAATTTTTAGAAGTCACACATATATAGCACTTTGATACCTTAACGTCCAATAATTCTCCTTAACTGCTTATTTTTATTGGAGCAGGTTTTTAAGGAATATGAGTATTAATTGGACACGTGTTTGTTTTTCACTTTGATGAACCAAAAACTGATGTCAAAGTAATTAAATCATTGAAAATATATAGAAATATATTTAACAAGATTACCATTTGAGGTAATTTCATGACATTGATATAATGATTTATCTTTATGAAGATAAGATCATTAATTACATTTTAATTAAAAATGCTTGGGTCTAGAGACAACATTTGGAAGTGACTCCTACACACTATCTCTACCATAGCATTACATTCGTTGATTTCCAACTCGCGCCCTGCACTAATCCTGATAACTGCAAAGTAGTAGTCTTCTCTAGAGGAGTTGTTGAACCTTGCCTTGAAGATAATCCTTGGTAGCTGTTGTCCCAGGCGTATCTCCTGTCGATTAGTGCGATATACATCCAAGGAAGGAAATAGTCTTGGGCTAACAACTCCTATAGTTTGCAGACGCACTTAAAAAGTACTATCCTCCCTTGACTTTCATCTTGGCCCTCTTCTATCCTCACCACTTTGAGGGAGGTCTGAGTGCAGGAAAGAGTTAGACTCTTGGCGTAGACCCAATTCATCCTTTGAGGCCTTGGGAAGTTTAAGATAGTGGAAACCTCCTTCCCCCACTTTTTACAAACCGTTAGCAGTTTGTCTTGTGACTTTCCATCTAACATATGTGGGTGGATAGGAGATCGATATTTGTACCGACCTTTGTAGCGCTTGATTCCACTAGCCCAGGGTTCTCTTGCTCCATCACAGGTGCATCGCCAAAGATGCGCGCCATTTGCTCTACCCATCTAGCCCTCTCATTTGTGATGAAGGCTTCTTTGTCTTCCTCTATGATATCGAGGGGGAAGCGATGATTGAAACAATCATCATCAAACTCGGCTGCCAAGTTTGCATATGCTTCGTAGTCCATTTTAATTTTTTAAAATGAAAATAGGTTGATGGGATGCTATGGCCAAGTCCCTTTAAATAACCAAGTCATTTTATTCAACGGCTATT
The DNA here is from genome assembly GCA_947646795.1 of Beta lomatogona. Classification (NCBI taxonomy): domain Eukaryota; kingdom Viridiplantae; phylum Streptophyta; class Magnoliopsida; order Caryophyllales; family Amaranthaceae; genus Beta; species Beta lomatogona. Next base: position 336,853 of record CANSNZ010000141.1, on the reverse strand, counting down.
TTCATAATAACTTCTAGGGTCAGTGAGTAATTGAGTACTTTGACCTCTTTTTTCGAGAAGTTTATGGACTTTTAATTGATTATTATTTATTTTAAGATAACCAATTTGTTGATAAGTCTTAAACTTAATATGTCACCTTTTAGGCATTTAGGCCTAAAATTACTTCCTTAGGTTTATTATTCATTTTATGAACAACAACCAAGTCTGCAATTGGTACATGATATGGAAGTATATTGTACATTGATAAAATAAAATTTATTTCATAAATGAAGTAAATCATGAAAAACAGTTATCAACGACATTAAAGCTAAGTACATAGTTTATTAAAGAATATTTAAACGTAGTACTATGACTAGGATTACTAAGCCTCTACCTTGTTACTTGATCTATCAAGCACGAAGATGGGCGAAACTGATGATGATTTAAGGTTCTCCCTCTTCACCAACATCAGGGACATTATCATCTGGATGATCTTCTAGGAATAAAGGGATGTTATCTTCCCTTATTTCTAGGCGTTCTTGCCATATAGGACAAGTAACAAGGGATGTTATCTTCCCTTAGATCCTCATATTGGATCAGTCTGGATTTTCTATTGAAAACACCCAGGCTGCCCTCATAGATCAGGGACCTATTGTACTTCAACTCAATATTAGGAGGGAAGTGTTGTTTTGTAATACATTTTCCCCATGCCTTGCAGATACTTAATTGCTTCAACAATTCCTCCTTCTCCATATTAGGCCAGAAATTTAGTGCTAGGAAATCTATGTCATTTCCTATAGTAGCAGCATTAGACCCTTGCTCTTTTAAATCTCTAGATTGGACCTTTGGATTCATTCCAAAGAGCTTGATGAGTTTGGAATTCCATTTCTTCATTTCTTCTTCCTTGAATTCTTCCCAGTCTTCTCTTGAAATGTCTCTAATACATCCATGCTCCTTGCATTCTCCCGGATAGAGTGATGGAGTAACAATTTGTTGATTCGCCATACTCAAGACCTTTATTAGGGCTTTGACTATGAAACAGAGTTTTTAGGAATGAAGAATTTCTGAGTTAAAATAAAGTATTTATAATACTATTATGATAACTATCATTTTTATTTATTAAGGGTAAATGAGGCCCTTGATATTATCCTTTTTAGATAATATATCATTTTATTTTGATAACTGATTTTAGTTGCCTCGAGTTATGGCCTTAATGGGTAAGAATGGGTTTGCCCATTAGCCCCCTAATGTGTCATATCACTGCTAGCAGTTGGCCATTAGTGGCGTATGCAGTTAGGTGGTAATTATTACTCTTTAGAAGTAACTTTTCTTGTTCCATTAATATACGTTAAGACTTTGGCATCCCAATTAAGAGACGTTTTATTTCTTTTCCATTTAACTTTAACCATATATTTTGCATTATTTGATTTGATAGTTATTTTTGAATAACTTAATATAATTTAGTTTGCACAATTTAGATTGAACAAAATAAATGTATAATGCAACCAAAATAAAAAAAAATTAGACCAAATTGAGGAAATTTTAAATTTCATTAATGAAAATAAAATTTACAACCTAGGGCTGAAATTTCTATTTTAGAATAAAAATTACAACCTATTTAGAATTTTGAAATTATAAATCATAGGCCTAAATTAGTCCTTTGGAGAACGAGGTTTGAAGGCGTTAGAGTCCAGTGAGGACTCATCATCATCTCCAGCAGCACCCCCACCGAAGCCATTTCCAGAAGAGTAAGACTGGTCTTCGCCGCTTGAGACCTCCTCCGAAGAATAATCAACCCTCCTCCTTTGAGCAGGGGGTTCATCATCTTCATCCTCATCATCATTACCATCAAATCCATCTGATGGTGGAGGGGTATCTTCCTATCATTCTTCTTCTTCTTCCCTCCTCATCTTCTTCTTCCTCATTCTCCTCTAGAATTTCTGAAGGGGGAAAGAAAGGTTGGTCAACCTCTTGAGAGTTGGCCACATGAGTCCCTGTGACACAGGATTTGGCAGATGGCTGAGCGGCATCCATTTTCTGGAGATGGAAGTTTTTTGGAGAAGAAGGTTAAGGAGATAGGTTTTGGGCATGTTGTTTCAAGTGATGAGTAGTGTGTAGGTTTCCTTACACTTTCCCTTTTTATAAAGAGATTTTACTGTCTCTTGAAAAACGGAAAGTTATCCCCTTTGGAAATTGGCTCTTGAGTAACTATCCCCTGGACATGGGCTTTGAAATTACGCGCCCTTTGAAAATGGGCTTTTTAGATGACTTCAGAACCTTATGTCTTAATTTGTTAAAACTAGGCCTTAACATGACCCAATTGAACATGACCCAAAATAAAAAGTATCACGCATTGTGCACGTGTTTTCTTTTACTGTTTTATTTTGGTTGTCTTCTCCATTAATACCCTTTTCAAGGATTTTAGGAAAATTGGAGAGCTTTCAGACAAATTTAATTCACTTTATAAGAATTCACAACCATCACCAAATTTCAATTCATCTTTCAATTCACCATGTCTAATGAAAGAATTCGTGAAGCACTTGCCAAGAAACGTGATGCCATGCAATCTGAGGCAGCCCGTCAATTATGCAACGCCATTAGAGTGAACCTTAGGACTTATAAGTCTCAAGTGTTCTGGTATGTGAACAAAAGCTCTAACTCTAATACTCCTTTGGAGGAGAGGATTCCCACTATTGGTCCTTGTTTTCCTTTCAAGATTCAAAAACCAAAGCGCCTACTTGTCTTAGAGCAACAGTGCCACCCATTCTTGCCTTCTTGGACCATATTATTTTAGAAGATAGTAAGCCTAGAATGCTTCCATTTGCTCCAAAATCCCTCCAACATTTGCATTGGCCTTTGACCAGTAAACCTTTTAAGGGTTGGATTTCGAGAGTGGATGCAAGAGCATGGTGTCTGCGAATGAAACCTTTTCATGACAAATGGTCCAAAAACAAAATATTGCCCTTCTTGAGACTAGCTTCTTATGAAACCATCCCTTTTGACGGAGCTATGTCTATTGCCTTACTCGCATGTTGGAACCCTGCCATCAACTGCTTCTTGTTCCGATGGGGACCAATGACTATGACATTAGCTGATATTGCCTTTATTAGTGGGACTTCTCCAATAAATAAATATGGAATTGAACTTCCTATCTTTCACCATGTTAAAGAACATAATCAGTTGTACAGTCAATGCTTATCAACTTTTCGCCAAATTGCTAGTCCTTCTGCTAGTGCTAGCAAGTGTGGCTTTCAGAAGTTTGTTGATTTCTTCATTAATAAGGATACTGATGAGGAAGTTACTTCTCAAGAGGAAGTACTTTTTCTTACTTTTGCTTTCTCCAAATCGATGATGTCTAGAGCTGGAGGAGTAGTAACATTATGGCGATCTTTAGCTGTTAACATCTCCTCTACTTCTGAAGAAGTAGCTTTGGCCCCTATTCTATTGGGACAGCTTTATAGATGTCTTTTCAGGAGTAGAGAATCTTTCAAAGGTTTTGGAATTCATACCTCTGAATCTCCCAAATTCTCTACTGATAAGGGATTTGGACCCCTATGGCTCTTGACTTGTTGGGGCCATATGTATCTACCTTGCCTAATGGTTATCAATCCTTTTTCTGCTTTTAAAGCATCTAGGGGTTCAGAGGAGGAAGATCTTTCTTTTGATCCCCTTTTGTTCCTCTCAAGTCTTGATGATTGTAGCTGTTATGGTGAAGTCAGCTTCAATCTTGCATCTCCAGACGAAGTTTGGCACCCAAGTTTGTTTTTTTCATACTTCTTGGTTTCTAAATCCAACCCTGGTGTCTGGAATATTTTTTCGGGTAAGATGGTTGTTTCTATTGCAAATGAAACTTGGCGCCATCAAACAATGCCTTCTTGGCTACAATCCCTGAACATCCACTCTGGTTCCCTAGGGAGTGGGAATTTTTGGAGTAGTGTTCTTAGGTCTAGGGATTTAATAGCTACTGAACCTGAATATTTTGGCTTTGAGGCTTATAATCCACAGCTGGTAGCTAGACAATTTGGATTGGTCCAAACACTAGTTATTCCTTACTTCTTGACCCGCAATGATCCTTGGACTTCAAGGGGTCGTTTTGAAGAAGGTAGAGCCCTTCAGAGTAGAACTCGCGGCCTTACTTCCATGTCCATTTCTCCTTGGAAATGGATTACTAAAGTTGTTAGAGGCTTCCATCTGTGGTGGAATCATGTATTCCCAAATGACACAATGTGTTCAGATGTTTTGGCGAACTTTGAGGATCAGCTCTTCTTAGGCTGTAAGTAATTTTTCTCCTTAGTTATTTTATAACTTTTTGCAGGAGTGAATATTACTAAATCTTCTTTGTGCTTTACTTCTGACTTTTTAGCAAAAGCTGGCAAGAAGAAGCTAAGGGTGCCTGATGGCATGACAACGGAGTCTAGATATGACAAGCTCTATTGGAATACCATAGACAAAAGGGTTCCTCCTCATACCTCTTTAGAGGATGAAGATGATGTTGTTTATAAACATGGAATCTCCTATGGAGATGTTCAGACTGTGCATGACATCAAATCCATGGGACCACTGGAGCAGATTGACCCTTTCAAAAGAGATGCAAGGAAAAGAGATTACAATTATCTCTCTGCTTCCAAGGACACCCAACCCAAAGGGTCAGTGGAGCAATCTGAGCCTCTTAAAAAGGCTTCAAAGAAGATAGATCATGGCTGTATTTCTGCCTCCAGACCTTTAAGACATTCCAGCAGGAAACATCCAAAGTTAGAGGTTATTCAGAGATACCACAGTATATCATCTCCTCTGATGAAGATGATGACAAGACCATATCTCAGATTTTCAAAAGGGAACCATGAGTTAAAGCAAGTATGAATCTGACTTTTACTCCTTTTATGAGAAGTTTCACTATTTCAAAATACTGATTAATTTATTCCGGTTCCTCTGGTGCTGATGACATTGAGCCTAAGATTATCAGTGACCCTTCTTTTAAGAAGTCATCACCTCTTGGCTCTGTCAGCCATATTTTAGGAGATGCTCCCAAGATAGCTGATCCAGAGTTAGTGTCAAAGAGTGATCTTGTTGATGAATTTGTCATCAACCATTCCACTTCAAGTGGTGCTGCCCCCCAGTTGGAACATGTGGCTACCCTCTCTTTGGAAGGGTATGCTGCCCCCCAGTTGGAAGGGACTAAACATTTTCATGTGGAATCTCCTGAGGAGGAATTGGTTCATCAATTTGACGAAGATCCCTTGGAATCAAGTCCTTTAGATATTGAAGTTCCAGACTCTCATGCTGCTACCACTATTGTTATGACAATTCCTTCTATTGCTAGAGATGAAGTTCCAAAAAATGTTATCCCTTTAGAGGTAACACCTTTACGGAGCAGTACTGAACTTGTGATTACCTCTGTTTACAAAGGTTCTTCATCAACTTCAGCGTCTACTTCAGGGACTGGTCTGCCTTTCTTTCCTCATGAAAGCATTTTAGATTTCCTCTATATGAGTCTATGTCCTCATAATACCAGGCTTTACTTTCTTGCTAACTTAATTTCTCTTCTTTATGATGCAAAGGGAAGCATTCAAGAAGCAAATTGTGGTATCCGATTTTTTACTGTCTTAATTAACGGTCTGAATCCCACGAAAGTCTGTCATTGGACTATGAGTTTTTGAAAACTTCGAAGTCGCCACCCTATTAATATCTGAATAGGGACAGATTTATTTAATAAATCATTTTAAAATCAATTTTAAGAAATATCACTTAAAACGATGATGACTTCACATGAATAAGGCTTTTTGAAAATTGGTCTTTTATACCATGAGATAGGGTTCGGGGTTTAGGTTAAGAGATGCGAAAGTCTGGAACTCATCTCCCCTTCCGTTCTAAAGAACGGGCTCTTATTAAATGCATTATTTTCCATTTTAAGGTAATCATGGCTATTAAAAAAGAAAGAAATCACATAATTTGCACATATACACATTAACCATTTTTATTTAGGACCAATATATCATTTGTATATGGTAGGTTTGAGCACTGAAGTTGCACTACGTACCAATCATTGCGGGATTGGAATCCACTCATGGATCAAAACCGTCGTAGTTCGAGCATATGTCTCACCCTAAATAGCCAATTCCATTGGGGAAAGAAAAGGAAATAGATTATGAATAACTCACCTTTAGAATTAAACAAATCTATTAGAAAATGAAGTAATCACTCCAATTAGTGATTAAAATGGGGTAAGATAATCACTTTAATTAGTGACTAAATATGAAAGAGAATCAAGATAATCACCTTAATTAGTGATTAAAAATGGAGGTTAAGACAATCACCCTAATTAGTGATTATTCAATGCTTAAGATAATCACTCTAATTAGTGATTAAATGAGGAAAATAATCGTCCTAATTAACGATAATTAAGGTTTAAGATGATCACTCTAATTAGTGATTAAATGAGAAGGATAATCGTCCTAATTAACGATTATTAGGGTTTAAGATAATCACTCTAATTAGTGATTAAATGAGAAGAATAATCGTCTTAATTAACGATTATTAGGGTTTAAGATAATCACTCTAATTAGTGATTAAATAATGATTGGAGATAATCACCCTAATTAGTGATTAAAAGTAGTTTGAGTTAACCACTCTAATTAGCTATTAATCGAGGATTGAAATAACCACCTTAATAATGATCACGTTTATGATTTTCGAGAGGTATTAGAAAGTATGCTTCCTAATTGAAGGCTTTTGAGAAATAATCTTGATTGAAGATTATTAAGTCATTTGGAGAGAAATGATCAATTTGAGATCGAATTTGGAAATTTGTGTTTGGCTTAATTGGAATTTGGCCATTTAAAGTGAGACACGTGAAACGGCCTAAAATCAATTCGGAGATCATAATTACCAATCTAATTATGTCAAATTATATGAAAACTCCATTTGAATATGGAGAACACATTTTTAAAATGTAAGATGAATCATCATACAATTTAACTTAGTTTGATTTGCAATTGTTCCTCTTAATTGGGATTGGGTCATTTGATTCATATACTATGATATATTGGTCCAACATGCAACATTTGCAACATTGGTTGCTCATTTTATTAAAAAGAGTTGTGGAATTATTTATGAAAATTATGCATAAACATCTCCATGTTTTTTATTAATTGAGTGATGCAATAACTATTTACAAAGAATCATTATTACAACAAAATGTACAAAACCTATGATCTATACAAATCTTCAATTTTGATCTTCACCATGATGCTACTTGATCTCCATTTCCTTGAATGAGCTTTGGAATTCATGTTTATTTATAAACTTGTGTGAAAATTTAGAGATTAATTAACCTCTTTGATTTTGATTTTTTATGACAATTTTTATTGATTTTTATTTACATGATAAAATGAGTTATTTTAAGATAAACTTAAGATTTAATGACTTTTAATTCATATTTTCGTATGAAAAAGAAAACATTTTCTTTTATAAAAGTTGAATTAATCACTTTATTTCGTTTTCCAGATTGCCTTTTTGTTCTTGTACTGACTTACAAAATTCATAACTTTCTGTACAAAGTGTTAAACTGAGCATATGATAAATCTATGGATAGATGAGTGAGTTCTTATGTTGTATCAAAATTTCACAAGTTTTTAGTGATAACTCCAATTAATGTGAATTTTATGTCAAAACTGGTCAAAGTAGGACCTTTATTCAATTTGTTCTTTGAAACCTAACGTATTGAACTTATTTTGAAGTAAAATTTGGTATGAACATTCTAGACACTTTGAAAGAATAGACTGGAATTACTTGAATTGGACATTTTTAAGACCACTTTTTGTTTATTTTCTTAACTGAAGAGGAAATCATTATTCTAGAATTTAGTGATTTACATAAACGTTTTTGTAAAAATGATGTAAAATTGTATAAAATTCATATGAACATGATTTTTATATTTTTGAAAAGCCACTGATGTTTTCTTTAAACTTGATGTTTTTAGTTTTGTCTAAATGACTTTATTTTTAATTTTATTAACAGAAAAATTCTAGGTGGTAATGGACTAAATCAGTTTTGCACAACAAAATTGTATGATTTTTAATTACTTACAAAAAATTTATTTTTTAAAAATTCCAAAGCCCAGTTGCTGGAAATATCATGCACTTTTCATAAGAAAAATATTAAATCCCACGAACTAATTAGTTAATGCAGACGAAAAAATGAAATAATATACGAAATTAAAACTGACCATAATTACAGCATCACATTTTTTATATGGAGATGTTTATACACAACTTTTCTTGAATTTTTTTTATGAAAACATTTTTTTTTGTGATTAACAACAACTTGATTAAGAAAAATCATATAATCACATTGTTTTCTAAGAGTCACCCCATTATAGGTGACTATTCTAGGTGGGGTGATTTAAGGTTGAGAACCTATTAGGACTTCCTCATACCCAAATCACTCCAAAATTAAAAAAATGATAAGAAGAAACAAGAAGAAAAGGTTAGTAGATGATTGAGGAGATAATCAAAAATAATAAAACTTGCAACTTTACCTTGCAAGCTCAATGCTGCACTTCCTTTTTGCAAATGTTTCTACCTTTTTTGTGACTTTCTTAATTTCTAGGTGAGTTTCTAAATTCTTGTAATTACTAACTTAAATTCTTTTTTTTGTGTTTTTTCCTTCTTTTAATGAACTTCTTTGCTTACTAATTATCTTACTAATTTTTACTTCTTTTTCTTAAGTGAGATTTTTAGAGGAGAAGAGTAGAGAAGATGAGAGAATTAGTGAGATTAAGTTGAATTTTTTTCAACTTGGTTTTGAAATGAAAAGAGGAGGTATTTATAGAGAAATGAGGGAGGTGAAGGGTTTCAAAGAGAAAATCAGATTTTTCACCCAAAAAATCTGATTTTCTTCATCCTTAATCACCTTAATGACATCACTCTAATGACCTAACCCTAATGACATCATCAAATCTTTTTGGAAACACAAATGTTCTTATTCTTTTTGGATTTGCTCATTAATGAGGCAAAATCAGATTTTCATAAAATATTCTTCCCTAAACATCCTAATACGTAAAAAAAATGCGTCAAAAAACGTGCAAAACAAAACTGATCAGGACGCTGCGCCTAACTCAGGAAGTTGCGCTAGGCACAGCGCCTTGTGCTAGGCGCAAGGCTCTGCGTCTGGCGCAGAGCATGCTTGTGCACTAGGCGCACAATCATGCATCTGGTGCATGATTGTGTGCTTGGCGCACACTTGATTCTTCCAGAAAAAATTCGGATTTCTCCATCTTACACATGGGATTTGATTCTTATTCTCACATCTTTTCATGATTCTTATTCTCTAACTAATGACTTGTCCATCAAGAAAACTGATTATTACCGATTTTGGGATACGACTAAAATCCCAACGCCTAATCGAGACTCGTTTTCTGTTTTTTTTTCCTAAAGACTAACTTAAAACAATTAAGGAAAACTTATCAAATTAATAAAGACGAGCATGATTATACTACAAATCACTTTATTAAAACGGTGGTTGTAGTTATCGACTACGACTCGTTAAAAATATGTTTCTAAACCGAAACCGCAAAAAGGGGAAATCGTACGACGAAATAAAACTTGCGCTCCGGGGCTAAACATGCATTTTGACGGGGCCCTTGCTCCACGATGCATGACTGTTTTCGTTATTTTATTTTTTAAAAAAAGAAATTATTTATCTGAAAGAGGGGTTCAAAATTTGGTGTCTACACAAATGTGATGAAAGAGTCTGACAGAGGGAAAGAGGTTAGTCTGCAGACAGCTATCATTGTAAGGGATCAACCTGTAAGGGATCTGCCTACTTCTGCATACAGTGATCATTCCAGTGATGGATCATCTGAGCACATAAAACAAGAAGATAAAATCTGGGACCTCAACTTGACCTTAACCAACAACCCTTATGATCAGGCTTCTGCACAGGCTCTTAAGCAAATTTTGGAATCCCTGACTTCTCAAGGCTTTCAGTACTGGATACCTTGTCTTGATTATGTTAAGGAAACTCTTCTTCTTCAACAATGCAATGCTGAATCAAGAGTCCAACCTCTAAAATTCTCAGCCCATAAACTTCAGGAAGAAGACACTTATTTGGAAGTTCAGGCTAAGTCCTTCAGAAACTTCAGTAGACAAATCCAAGATTCCTTGAGTTCTTTTGATCAGAAGCTGAAGTTTCTTTCTGAAGAGAGGCAATTTTTACAAAATCGCCTGGCTGAGATTAATAAAGAGGAGGTTAATATCATTAACGAGAGGTCTTCACACCAAAGCTCTATTGATATTGAAGAGAAGAAACTTCACCAAGGGCGAACAAATCTTGCTCATTTGAGGCAAGAGATGTTCAAAGATATGGCTGTACAGCAAAGCTTGATTCTCCAAAAGGAAAAACTTTGTAACGCTTGGTCTGCCATAAAACACCTTAGGCCCTGTTCTTTTGGACTTATTTTCAGCAAAAATAAGTAAAAATAAGTTCAGTTCAGCAAAAATAAGTAAAAATAAGTTTAGTTCAACAAAAATAAGTAAAAATAAGTTGAGTTCAGCAAAAATAAGTAAAAATAAGTTCAGTTCAGCAAAAATAAGTTCAGTTCAGCAAAAATAAGTTCAGTATTACTATTAATGTTGTAATTATTATTTTTGTCTTCAATATTACTGTTAATATTGTTATTATTATTAATATTATAATTATAATAACGATGAACTTGTAATTTTTATTATTTGTATTTTTTTAGTTTTTGTATTTTTTTATTTTATTTTTTTATTTTTATTTTATTTTTTTATTTTTTTTATTATTTTATATTATTTTATATTATTTTTTTATTTTTATTATTTATTATTTAGTAATTATTATATATTATTTATTATTATGTATTATTTATTATTTATCTTTTATTATTTTTTATTTTTTATTTTTTATTTATTATTTTTTATTTTTTATTTATTATTTTTTATTTTTTATTTTTTATTTTTTATTTTTTATTTTTTATTTATTATTAAGATTATTATTATTATTTAATAATTATTACTCCCTCCATCCCATAAAGATCTGAACACTTGTTGGGACACGTAGTTTAAGGTGATAAGTTGTTGTGAGGTTATCAAATGTTATTTTATTTAAAAAGTAGATGTGATAGGAGTTGGTGGGATACTTTTTATTAGAGGAGAGAGAAAGTTGGGTAACTTTTTATTGATAAATGGTAGAGTGTGGGCCAAAGATGTGTAAAAAAAAAAATATATTAATGGTGGGACCATGCCAAGAATGGAAGTGTTCAAACTAATTTGAGACAAACATAAAAGGAAAGTGTTCAGACTATTCTGGGACGGAGGTAGTATTTATTATTTATTATAATTATAATTATATTTATTTATTATTGATTATTTATTATTTATTATTCATTATTGGTTATATATTATTTATTTTTTATTTTTTATTTTTTATTTAATATTTATTATTCATTATTTATTATTTATTATTTATTATTTATTATTTATTATTTATTATTTATTATTTATTATTTATTATTTATTATTTATTATTTATTATTTATTATTTATTATTTATTATTTATTATTTATTATTTATTATTTATTATTTATTATTTATTATTTATTATTTATTATTTATTATTTATTATTTATTATTTATTATTTATTATTTATTATTTATTATTTATTATTTATTATTTATTATTTATTATTTATTATTTATTATTTATTATTTATTATTTATTATTTATTATTTATTATTTATTATTTATTATTTATTATTTATTATTTATTATTTATTATTTATTATTTATTATTTATTATTTATTATTTATTATTTATTATTTATTATTTATTATTTATTATTTATTCTTTATTATTTATTCTTTATTATTTATTATTTATTATTTATTATTTATTATTTATTATTTAATATTTATTATTTATTATTTATTATTATTTATTTATTATTATTATTATTATTATTATTTATTATTTTTTATTTATTATTTATTATTATTTATTTATTATTTATTATTTGTTATTAATTATTTATTATTTATTATTTATTTTTTATTATTTATTATTTCTTATTTATTATTTATTATTTCTTATTTCTTATTTATTATTTATTATTTATTATTTATTATTTATTATTTATTATTTATTATTTATTATTTATTATTTATTATTTATTATTTATTATTTATTATTTATTATTTATTATTTATTATTTATTATTTATTATTTATTATTTATTATTTATTATTTATTATTTATTATTTATTATTTATTATTTATTATTTATTATTTATTATTTATTATTTATTATTTATTATTTATTATTTATTATTTATTATTTATTATTTATTATTTATTTATTATTTATTATTTATTATTTATTATTTATTATTTATTATTTATTATTTATTATTTATTATTTATTATTTATTATTTATTATTTATTATTTATTATTTATTATTTATTATTTATTATTTATTATTTATTATTTATTATTTATTATTTATTATTATTTATTAATTATTTATTATTTATTATATATTATTAATTATTTATTATTTATTATTAATTTTTTATTATTTATTATTTATTATTTATTATTTATTATTTATTATTTATTATTATTAATATTATTATTTTTATTATTTATTATTATTTATTATTATTCTATTATTATTATTATTATATTATTATTATTATTATTATTATTATTATTATTATTATTTTATTATTATTTTTTATTTTTTATTATTATTTTTTATTTTTTATTATTAATTACTATTATTAATTATTATTATTTATTATTTATTATTTATTATTTATTATTTATTATTTATTATTTATTATTATTATTATTATTTATTATTATTCTTTATTATTATTATTATTTATTATTTATTATTATTATTTAGCAAAAATAAGTTCAGTTCAGCAAAAATAAAATAAGTTCAGTTCAGTTCAGCCAAAATAAGTTCAAAAGAACAGGGCCTTAGTTTAGCTGTTAGACGATGTTGGAATGTCTAATAACATTATTATTAATGTTGTAATTTTAATGATCCTTTGCTGTTTGAAACAATTCTGCATGTTTCTGTTGAAACACAGAATCGTGTTGTTCCCATATAGATGGATGATATTTCTTTAGAAATTTGCCATTCAAGGCTCTACCTTTTATGTTGCCCTCTATATCTTTTAATAGATATGAATTTCCATATATTTTCTTATGAATGATGAAAGGACACTGTCACTTAAGTGACCATTTCCCTAACTGTGGATCTTTGTAAGCTACCTCTGGCAAGAACAGTTTCCACACCTTATCATTCTTCTGGAATTCTTTAGGCACTACTTTTTTGTTGTAGGCCCTAGCAACTTTTTCTTTTTGGATTCTCATTTTGGCTAGGGCTTCTTCCTTAGCTTCTAGAGCATCCATAATTTCGACATTCATCGCCTGTGAATAGTCATCTCCTAATAACCCCATTTGTTGGGCTACCTTTGATGATCTTACATTCACTTCAGCTGGTATCACTGGAGTATGCCCATAAACTAAGTTAAAAGGCGTAACTCCTGTTGCTTCCCTTTTAGAGGTCATGTAGGCCCATAGGGCATATAGCAACAACTCATCCCATTTTCTTGGGTTATTATCTATGAGTTTTGAGATCCCCTTTACTATGATCTTATTGGTAGCTTCAGCTTGACCATTTGCTTGAGCATAGTAAGCCGTTGAATGCAATTTAGTAACCCCAAACTAGTTAAGATATTCCAGAAGATCAGGATTTCTTAAAAATGTGGCTTCATCAAAGGTTATAGTTTCTAGAATTCCAAATCTTGTAAAGATATTTTCTTCTAAGAAATTTATGACAACTTGGTTTTTGAGCCTATTGAAAGCCTGAGCCTCCACCCATTTGGTGAAGTAATCAGTTACCACTAAGATGTATGAATGCTTCTTAGAGGATGCAGGATTGATTTCTCCTATGGCATGCACTGCCCATCCTCTGAAGGGCCAACGTTTAATAATGTACTTAAGTTCTGAAGCTGGTGCCCTGCTGATAGGCCCAAACTTTTGACATCTTTTGCAACCTTTAGCATAGTCTATACAATCCTTTCTCATTGTAGGACAATAGAAACCATGTTCGTGCAACAGCCATCTCATTTCTAGGCCATTTTGATGAGCACCACATAGCCCTTGGTGAATTTTTGCCATGAGGGTTAGAGCCTCTCCAGTATCCACACGCTTCAAAAGTAATCCCTCGGGATCCTTTCTATGTAATTAACCGAATTGCATGCAAAACTTAGTTGCTGCCATTTTGACTCTATTTGGCACTTTTGTCCCAGTTGGGTCCTGGAGATACTAAATAATTTCGTTTCTCCAGTCCATTTCCTCCCTTAATATTGAAATTCTATATACTTCCAATATATCCTCTGATCTTTTTTTATCAGGTTCAATGAGAGGTTCTACAATTTTCTCTTAGAGAATGATATCTTCATTTTGTGAAGGTATCTCTTCTCTAGCAGAAGCTATTTGGGACAGCTGGTCTGCTACCTTGTTTTCTTCTCTAGGAACGTGTATGAAGGTGATTTCCTTAAATTGTTTAGACAATTTTTGTACTTTGTTACTATACTCCTGAGATACTAGTGATATACTTTTGAATTCCTCATTTATTTTATAAATGACTAATTGAGAATCCCCATATATCTTTGCTTTCTTAGCTCCCAATTCTAGTAACATATCTAATCCAATTAATAAAGCTTCATACTCAACTATATTGTTGGTACATGGGCCCTTTAGGGCTACTGCTAGTTTAGTTGGAATCTTATCAGGAGATAGAATATATATTCCAGCTCTTGCCGTTTCTCTGGTGTTGGATCCATCAAAGAACAAGACCCATTGAAGGATGTCCTCATCAATGATTCCTCAGTCACAACAAGGATGGGTTGCTAAGAAATCAGCTAAAGCTTGACCTTTCACTGCCTTTTGTGGCACATATATTAGGTCGAACTATAGTAAATGTAAACTCCATTTGCTTAGCCTTCCTTTTATAAAAGGCTGGGATATCATATATTTGATGACATCTGTTGGAGATATTACTTCCACTGTAAAAGGCCATGAAATAATGTATGAGCTTAATTGATGCATCATACAAGCACAAATACCATTTTTCTGCCATGGTATACCTTTTTTCAGTGTCATGCAGGATTTTACTTAGATAGAATATGGCCTGCTCATGTCCTTTCTGATTTTCTTGAGTAAGGAGACTACCAATGACATATTCACAAGCAGACATATATAACCTTAATAGCTTCCATTCTTCCTTGGAGGTATCAATACGGGAGGGCTTGCCAAATCTTGTTTGATTTGATCAAAAGCCATTTGATCCTCCTCGTTCCATTTAAATTCTGATTCATGTTTTAATCTTAGCAAAGGCGAAAAGTTTTTAGTTTTCCCTGCTAAGTTGGCCATGAATCTTCTAACATAATTAACCTGTCCAAGGAATCTTTGCAATTCCTTCTTATTAGAAGGTGGCTTGGCTGCCAACATTGTTTTTGCCTTGTTTTAGTCAATTTTCATTCCATTTTTATGAATAAGGAATCCTAAGAAGTTACTAGCTTTAACTCCAAATGAACATTTGAGTGGATTCATTTTTAGGTGATATTATCTCATTATAGTGAATGACTTAATCAAATGTTCTTTATGTTTTAAAAAATCATTTGACTTTACCCGGATGTCATCCACATATACTTCCATGATCTTACCATTCATGTCCTTAAAGATTGCATCCATTGCTCGTTGGTATGTGGCTCTAGCATTTTTCAATCCAAAAGGCATGGCCACATATTCAAACAAGCCTAATGATTTTGGACATCTGAAGGCTGTTTTGTTACAGTCTTCATGTGCAATCCTTAACTGGTGATTTCTTTCATACCATCCATGGAAGATATGTATTCCTATCTTGATGCTGCATCTATTAGGAGATCAGCCACTGGCATGCGGTATTGATCTTTAGGCGTAGCTTTGTTTAGATCCCTAAAGTCAAGCAGATTCGTATCTTGCCATTTTTCTTAACCACTGAAACTATATTGGAGATCCGGTCGGCATATTGGCAAGGCCTTATGAACTCCGCCTTGAGGAGTTTGTTTATTTCCTCTTGTATAGGCTCTGTTAGTTCATGTGCTAGTCTTCTAGGACTTTGGGCCACAGGTTTAAATCATTCCTTGATAGGTAGTTTATGCTCTACTATTTTCCTATCAATTCCAGGCATTTCATGATGTTCCCAAGCAAAACAGTCCTTAAATTCTTTTAGAATTTTTATGATTTCCTGCTTTTCTTGGTTAGTGAGGAGCTTACTGATGTAAGTAACAAGTGGATTTTCATTATCCCCTAAATTTATTTCCTCTAGTGGATCGTGAACCTCTTGTTTAATATCCTCACTTTTAGCCCATACTTTCTCATCCTCCTCTTCTAAGGATTTAGTTTCGTGTAAAGTTGAGCAACATGCATTAGAGTTTATAAGAAAATCCTCTTGGTATTTCCTAAAAACTAAATCTTTCATTACATGATCAACAATAGGGGTAAACCCATTACAGCATTGTTCTTGGTTTATAGACATAATAAACTTTTGTAAGAAAAATACATCCTAACTCTACAAACTAATGAGAGCTAAGGATGGATCATAGTCTGGCGCCTGTTGAATATATTCACATTTTGATTGAATGTCTTCAACTTCTGGGACGTCATTAATTTCTTCAATGAGAATTGCACCTGAGTTTTCTACCTTAGGAACTGACTTTAGAGAGTCCCTAACAAAGACATAATCAGGAGATGTAATTAGACAAACTTCCTCATCTGCTTGAACCATCCCATAAGTGTCACCATTTTACAAGATCAAAACTTGGTTGAGTGATGATGAAATAGATAATTATGATGTAACCAATCTCTTCCTATTATGGCATTATAATGAGTACCATTTTCGACTATGAAGAAACCGGTATAAGTTTTAGTTCCTACTCTTATCTTTAAAATATCCATTCTTTCCACTTTTTCCGATAAACCAGAAAAACCAGTTATGTTGATTTGTATGTTATGCAAATCTCTTCCAGTCATTCCTAGTTGTCTAAATACAAAGAGTGGCATAATACTAACAGTAGCTCCAGTGTCTACCAATACTTTGCCTAAACGGAGTCCCTCAAAATCAACATTTAGAAATAAGGCTTTAGTGTGCTTATTATTGACATCAACTAACCTAAAGATTTTATCTATGATTAATTTCTCTAGGTTAGCTTTTAGAGATGTTTTGCTAGGCACTTTTTTATGAGGTGCATTCAAATAAGATGACAAGCTTCGAGAAGAAGTAATTTTAAATTTACTCCGCCCTCTCTTCTTTGTCAACTTCATCCGCCCATGATGTGGTATTGGTTTGGAATTTTGGTTGGTCTTCGACTTTTTGAACTATGTTCGTAGCATGACCACATTGCACCGCGCGTTTTGCTCCTCCCCCATCTCTGTTTGAGGCTCGCTCATCAGTGGCTCTCCATCCAGAATTAAGTCACTATCATAAACCAATAAGTCCAAATCCTCATATCCAAACTCTAAATCATAGTCCTCAATAAAGCCATTTCATGGCTTCTCTTTCATAAGAAAGTCGCCTCCCTGAGGCTGCTAGTCACCGCTCTTTGTAGGTGGTGTATCATATTGTTCCTTTTCCAGAGGCAACAACTTAGTAATTCCAGCTTGTAACGCCTTCTCATCAATTCTGATGTTTGCTATAAGGGACTCTTGCACATTTTGAGTGCTGATTTGAGCCATTGCTTTAGCAGCCTCTTACACTAAACTCCTTCATCTTTATTTTCCTACTTTTAGAAAAGTTTTAGACATCTAATAGTGGCCAAGGCTTAACTGCTGACTTAATCTTTGACTTCCCTTGGCCCTCATGGGAATTCACCCTTCTTTTTAGAATTTTGGGTACAGGAGTTTGATTTGGCTCACTTTCCTTCCCCTTTAAGGGAGGACCTGAACTGGGACTGTCCTGTTTCCTTGGTCCTTGACTTCTGGACCTTTTCTGGAATGGACGCTGGTATGCAGGCACATAGGCAGGATGATCTGAGTTCTAACCATTTCAAAGGTTAGCTTATCTGCACATGATGAGCACATACCATTTCTTAGGGCCTTCAACCCTTCTATCGCCCTAGTCTGCAATGGGAATTTATGAGCAGCCTCTTTGTAGGTTTTAGCTCTTTCCTCAGACATCACCGGGCTTGGAGCTGGGTTGGAATTAACAGGCATCTTAGCTTTGGCTAAGTTGGCCTTGTAGGCTTCTAGCTCCATGGCATGATGTTCCATTTATGAGACAACTAGTCTTTTTAGACTTAACTGCCTAGTTAGGAATCCTCTGAAAACTTGGCATTGGTCTGTGGTATGCGACCCATTCATATGCTATCTGCATATATCTTCCAATCCCTCTGCATTAGTTATCTTTGGCATAACCAAGATTCCTTTGTCAAGCAATTTGTTGAAGTGTTGGTTACCTATTTCGGTAGCTTTAGATGCCTGCAAACTGACAGTAAAAACAATATTAGTCTCTACAATACCACAGAATAGTTCAAATGGTTCGTCCATTCCAACTACATTAACATCTCCTTCATCAGGAAACATGATATTTTTCTTATCAATTTCATCCTGGATTTTATTTCTAGAAACAATGCATTCAGAAGTGTCATGAGTTATTGTATCATGCCATTTATAGTATTTTTTACCCTTAACTTCCTCAGCAGTTCTTACTTTATGCCTTCCTACCAGTTTTATCTTTTTGTTAGATAATAACCAGTCGAAAATAACATTAGATTTCTTAGCATCAAAAGTATATTTCCTTTTTTGTTCAGATTTCATATCTTTTGGCGCCATAAAGTCTTTCTTCTCTAGAGGAGCACACTTATAAGGTACTCCTTGAATGATTTCTGCCACGTCCACTTCTTGTGCGGCTTCAAAGTGGAAGGGCTCATCATTCTGAGCAATGAAATTGTGGTGTCTTGCTGCACTTTCAGCCTGTAAGTTTCTTTCATACCTTACAGCCAATTCTGCTAATTCAACAAAATCGCCAAAGGCATGACCATCAAACCTTTTTCGAAACTGAATTAACATTCCCTCTTGAGCCATTTGTACAAATTCTCTTTCAGGGATGCTAACATGACACCTGATCTAGGCCATTTTGAATCTAGATATGTAGTCTTCTATAGACTCTCCTAACTTTTGTTGGATTCTTGCCAGATCACTTAGAGTCACTCTAGGTTCAGTGCGTGTAAAATGATTTGAAAATTGCACCTGCATGTCTTGCCATGAGTGAATGGAATTTGGCGGTAAATTAGTGTACCACCAAAAAGCAGTCTCAGTAAGAGACATGGAAAACATTCTAAGTTTTAAGAAATCATTGTCAGCTGCTTCCCTACACTGACAATTGAACCAAAATAAATGCTCCTCGGCAGAAACTCTATCATTGCCTGAGAACAAGGTAAAGTCAAGTATCTTAAACGTTCTAGGAAATGGATTGGCTCTATCAATCCATTCAGGGTAAGGTTTTTGATCTATTTGCCTCTGATTTTTCCTGAAATTATCCCCTACTAGTCTTTGGACTAGTGCCTCAACTTGTGCTGCCAATTGATCCTGATGCGTTCCTGGATATCCCATACTCCCATTCCCCATGTTTCCTGCTTGATCATATACAGGATTAGGGTTAGGATTGAAAGGTTGATTTTAATAACCTCCCATAGGGATTTCCTGGTGTTGCATAAAAGCAGGATTGGCCGCACTTTGCGCCATTTGCGGTGGGAATGTATGTCCATTTGTGGGCATCCTCTGCTGATAAGCACCAGTTGCTTGGGCAAATGGAGCTTGGGGTTGATTATACCCTAGAATATTACCAGCCAAAGTTGGTTGGCTATGAGGCATGTAAACATATGGTAAAGAAGGTCTCCCAGCCACATTTGGTTGGTTCAGAGGCACATACGCATGCGGTATACTATTGTTGTTTGCAACAAAAGCATCTTGCCTCTGTCCTCCTTGTGATGGTCCAGATTGGTGTGTGTTGTCACCAACTTGTCCACCACCCACGAAAAACGAAGGTTGGTGAGTCCTGACGCCCGGTGCCAGCCTGGCTCCACGCCCGCTGCCATTTCAGCACTTCTCCTAAGGTTCCCATGATTACCCTCTCCATGACTCAAGAGTATTACCCTTGTTTAGTGTGCATGAGAGGAAGTTTGTGGATCGCCTGAAATAAGTATATCTCTTATTTAAGGGTGGGAGAAATGTACCCTCGGAGGGTAACCTAGTGGAGGAACATCTGGCTCTATACCAGAATTTCCCCTTGCTCTATTCAATGAGACCTCTTCTAAGGCCTTAATTTGTTTCTCATTTAACTAATATTGTTTTTCGACTAGTGGTTCTAGACGAGTAACTACGTCAGTGGCAAGAGATGTCGACATTGCCGTGAAAGTTGCACTCATAGTATCATTGATATCTACAAGTATCCTATCGATCTGCCTAGAGTTAATCTCTCTAATCTCTTCATTTATCCTTTGGAGGATGTCTATGAACACCCTAGCAGAAGCGTGGGCTAGAGTCCTATACTTAGAGTCAAATTGTTGTCTCTGACTCTCTCTGGCTTCTAACAGTAATTCTTCACTATTTCTGTGAACTTTCCATACATTTGTTGTATAAGTCCACGACCAGTATTACTTGGAGATAAGCCTTCCCTTTGTGGGGTTTCTTCATTTGACTCTTCATGAGTATGGTGAATTGGTTCACCACGCGCCCTAGTTTCTGGAGGGGTTGAATAACTTGTTTCCATGTTTTGAAAACTTGTTTCCTCCTGAGCAACTTCCTTATTCTTTTTAGAACGTGTATCCGGCATTTTCGTAAAAGCAACCGTTTTCTACAATTGGTTTTTCGAAAGTACGAAGAAGAAAGTTCACAATTTGTTTATGAATCTTCTTCTCCCACTGTGGTCGCCAAAAAAGTTGTTGGTGCAAAATCAGTTGGTTGACTTTGCAAACAAGTCACTGCACACCCAGTAGTTTGATACTGAATGTCTCGGGAGACTTATCCCCTGGGGGTTACCAGTTTTAATTAGATAAAACCTTGCTAACGTACTTTGTTGCAATTTAATTTAGGATTAAACCACAACGCCTAATAAATTCAGGCGAAATGCAAAAATAGAGCAAGCAATAATTAATCTATTAATTAAAGCACAACATTCGCATACATGCCACAAACTTTAAGAAAGAATTTTACAACACATAGGGGGGTAAGCCAGGCTGGACAACTAAAGGGAAGACACGAAGGCTCTTACCTCCATGGTTTCTTGCTTCAATTGGAGAACTACAGATGTCGTCGCCAGAACATGTTCTACGTCTAAGGAACTAAACTATAACCCCATAAGGGGGTTGGCTAGGCTAGAGCTAGGCTAAGCTAAGAAAAGAGTAATTGCAAGTTGTTTGTGTGTTTATGTGTTCTGCTTGATGATTGTTCCTCTATTTATAGAGAAACGTATTGTGTAACTTTCGTGCTTACTTGGAGGGAAAACATTTGAATCATCTTTAATTCAAATCTCAACCGTTCTTCTGGCGCTGATTAACTGTTGCCTTGCACGTTCTTCCTTATGTGGATTCATCTAGTGATTGCTCTTTAACCACCTGTACATTTATCATTCTTGACTTTCATCTCCTGATGGTATTGACTTTCTTCTCATATTGACTTTGACTTTGACTTATGTTGACTTCATCCAATGGGCTTTATGCTCTTGTTGGGCCTTCATGTTAAGATGAAATTAAACCTTTTCAGGCCTAATACAATATACCATAATAAACGCTACTATACATCTAAAAATGGTGGTTACAGTACCGAAATGTCGGCTCGACGAAGAATGTCAAGAGGCTGCGAATGACAGGCAATACCACATGAACTTTTCCATTGTAGATAACGCCGGGGAAATTCTTGGCGGTATGATTTAGCAGTTTTAATACTGTAATAACTTCTCTCTCAATAGCTGCAACAGAAGATAAATCATCATAAGAACACGAAACCTAATCAAATTTCATGCTTAATTTAATTTATGGTATTATTCAATTTCAAAGAGAGAAAGAAAACATGAGGCAAAGGTGATGACACAAACGTTCAGGAGATTAGGAAGAACAAGTTGAAAACTATTGCTACTATTTTTCTAAAAAAATCGAACAACTCGAAAATAATTGCTACAATAAAAAAAAAGTCAAATTTCAGGATTTGCTCTACTCGAATTGACCACCAATTGAGAATTGCGAATTCAAATTCTAAGAATTGGATTGAGATTTGATTGGCAAGAAGAAGCGGTTAAATTGTTTTATGTGTGAATAAGAAGAAGAAGCAGTTCATGCAGTTCATGGGAATGGTGATTTGAGGTTTTGGTGATAATGGCGGCGTCACAAGTGGAGATGGAGAAAAAAAATCCTGAAATCTCTTAACTACTAAGCACGTTGTAGCTACGGTTGTTCAAAAAAGAAAAAATAAAGTGAAAAGCATGTACAGTAGTATTATTAAGTTGGAAAACAAATTTAATTAAAAAATTAAAATATTTCAAGGTAACCAGTTTAACTTAGGAGTGGTCTCCTATCTCTTAACAACTTTTTTAATAAGTCAAATAATTAAACTTAAGAAATCGGTTTTGGATAATAAATGGTTTCATATGTTTAAGAAATGGGTTAGTAAGCCCAACCAGTCTCCTATAGGTGGTCACTTTGACCTTTTTTGTAGTAGTGGAGTAACAATGATTAGTGTTGCAGTGTCGCTATGTCGGTCATGTTTGCATTATATCATTTTATGTTATTAAGTTGCTCAAGACGATCATATGCTACAATGAAAAAGATATAGTCTTTAATGCATGCATCTCATCTTATTTATTTCATTCTTATGATTTATGATGCTTTCTAAATATGTTGTTTGCTCAAATTCGCCATTGTCAAGTTCAATGTTGATAGGATCTAATTTTTGTCTTTGTGATGTTTTTGTGGGCATACCATTATACGCCCATTCGCAACAACGAGTTCCCATTGGTATGATTTCGCCCTATACTTTTTTTATATGAGGAGATTGAATAGTTACTTACTTTGCTACACGTATTTAGGCTATAAATATCCACAATGTTCGTTGTTATTTTGGATAAATTGGAAATTTATTGAATTTACTTAGTATTGCGATTGGGGTGTTCTCCATCAGTTTTTGACATCCATTGTGGTTTCTGAATGTAGTGAACTAACTAATAATTACATCCACAAGGTAATCAAGAAGATTAGCAATTGTAAAAATAGAGCAGAAACATAATTGAAAAAAATAGAGATATATCTTAATATGGTATCTGCTGAAAAATTGTACCTGATAGTTCAAGGCATTTGAGAGGCCAAGAGCTCTTCTTAACATATAATAAGAAAATAATTTTCAGCATATCTTTCTCTCTCTACTTCTCCCCTTACTATTCTCATTCCTCCAGTCACATACATCAATTTCTGATGCTAACAAACTTCTACCTGACTTCCCCTTTTTAACTGGTATACTATGATCTAACCTTGGTGCCACGCCTAAAATACGGATAGGACTGTAGATTTACTAGAATGGATCCTACAATAAACTCTATTTATTTTATCCTAAATTCTATTCATTTATTTGCCAATTTCTTAGAGATTAGTAAAGAATATGTGATTTCTCTAAAAATGAGGCAATAGATGAGGAGAAAAAATGGATGGAGTTTGCCAATTTGTTAGAGATGAGCAAAGAATATGTGATTTCCACGATTCCGAATGATGAAATGGGTGGGATTCGCTAATTTGTTACAGATTAGGAGAATTTGATTTAAAATGGCATGACTAGAAGAATTGTGTGTTTGTTTTTCAGATCTTCTGTTTCAATTTTTAGGCCAATAAAGCATTTCTTGCCCGGATTTCGGTTGGGCCTTGAAGAAAGCACACGTCACATGTATGCATTCACAATTCGGGTAAGATTAGCTTTTGTTTTGGTAATTTAAGTATTTTTTTTTCACCTTGGAAATAAGATGATTTTATTTTGGTTAACATGATAATTGAGTTTTCTTTTTAGATACTTCCAGCATACTAGAAATGAAAGACATATTAGGTAACCTGCTGTTTTAGGGTTTCATTTTTCTACTCTCGAGTTTTGGGGTTTCGATTTCATCAAATTGGCTACGAATTTGTCGATCTTGTTATAGTCTTGGTTGACTTTGTCCATTGAATACTTTATTTCTTTAGTTAAAATTCAAGGTGGGATGCGAAAGTCAGATAAACCTATGTCTCTTTTGGATCTGTTGTTCTTTGTTCCCTTGATTTATGTCACCTTCAACCTTTCTTGCTTTATCCTATGCCTCGTTCTTTTCTTTCTTTTTTGAATTCTGAATAACAAGATTCCTTTTATGTATGGCTTGTTCATTATTTGATCTCTTTACGCATTCATATTTGGGGTTGACAATGATGAGATAATGGAATTACCCCTGTTTTAAGATATTGTTGTTTTCTTATTGTGAAAACAATGATGTAGATTGTGATACATTAAGCTTAATCATCAATTAGAAGATATAGCCTGTACACTATATAATAATAATGAAAAAAAAAATTATTAAGGATCTTGGAGAATCAATTGTATGCTTTTTGCTCATAACTCTCACTAGAAAAGGAGGTTTTTACTTGTTTTAGGAAATAATGAACCAAGTAATGACAAAGCAACATAACCTGATCTCTTTGAAGAGAAAGCATTCCATGCGCAATCTGAACAAGAAAGAGAAGAAGTCACCAAGAAACTAACAGTTTGTTCCAATGGCTTAAAAGTGCTTTCATTAACCAAATCTACTAATTATTTCTTAATATTCAACGGTGTTTACTTGATTTAATATAGTTGATAGGAAGGTCATCTCAAAATGACAAATTGTTGCTTGTGCACGCTTTACACAAGGGAGGTGATGTTGTAGCTGTTACGGGAGATGGCGCTAATCACTACAATAAAACACTTCCATTGTGACTAAAAATAACGACCATAAGCGCTTTTGGTCGTAAAAGAGCAGCCTTAACGTCCGATTTTAGAACTGGTCATAAGTAGTCAATTTCTTTTGCGACGAATTATAAATCTTGTCGTAAATGTTGAAATGTTGTCGCAAAAAGTATGAAAATCTTGGTAAAACTTTAGCTGGATATATCCCGGGTTTGTATGCAAATCGTGACAACCAAAAAAAAACCAAAGAAACAAAACCCTAAATCCCTTCAAAAAAGCAAACCACAAAAATCCAGTTTCCTCTGTCTTCTCTCTCTTTCTCTACCATAACAGTTTCTTCCTCCCATTCGAATTTGCGGTATTTGCAATGAGTGGTGCTTCTCGATTTGTAGTTACCAAATTTCTAGCAAGAAGAATCTAAGCTTTTGCGGTAGAGATAATGAAGACGGGACAAATCAAACTCTGATTCAACGATTTCTTTCTTCGATGATGTCTTCGTCGATTTTTACGCACCTTGGCGTGGTTACTACAAGCGTCTCTATCCTGAGTTCCCCCCCTCTCTTTTCTTGTACTTTTTGTTTATTTAGATATCCTTTTTGCTTAATTTGCCTTAAATTTGATTTTTTGCTTAATTGGTGAAAAGTTTTGATTTTGATTACGTTTGCCTTTTTACTCCTTAAGTGAAAATTTAAGCAAACATATAATGAAAATTTTAGTAATTTATTTTCCTAAATTTAGTGCTTTTGTTTTAGCTAATATGAGTTAATTTGTTAAACATATGTATTTTGCTAGCTGAACTGGAGTTGTAGATAATAGAAGCAATTATGACTTTAATTGTGATTGAGATCTCTGAGGAGCATAAGATATGTCTTGTCTTTTAAAGAACATCTTGTTATTCTCCAATTTGGTCTTGATAGTTTGTTGCATCCACTAGTAGAATAAATGTTAATTGCGGCGGTCATTAAGTGGCCTATTGCGGCGGTTTTGGCCGTGCAGTAATAAAGGGCGCAACAATAGGTAATTACCTAAAACCGCAGCAATATCCCTATTGTTGCGGTTCCTACCCAAAACCACAACAACAGGTTTAAGTCTATTGCAGTGATTTTGGGTAGAAACCGCAGCAATAGGTATAGGTAAAGAAACAAAAAAAAATTTAAATTCTGGCAATTCTAAATCAACTCCAATAACTAGAATATTATTGTATGGCAATTTTTCAAATGAAGATACGAAAATATATCTACAATACAAAAACAAAGAACAAACGAAGATACAAAGAAACTAAAATGAACAAACTCATAACAAAATTCCAAAGCACTAAGAAATTAAACCTAAAAACGCTGCAAAATAGAAAAAAAAAATTCGTTATTAGCAGCGTTTAATGTTAGGACAAATTACAAAAAATAAAAAATATTCCAGATCTTAAAAAAAATTGAGCAAAATTCCATCTTCAAGCGTTTAATGCAGTGGCGTGTGAAACCTGTGAAAATCGAAAAAATGCACAAAATTAAACAGATCTGAATATCAAAAAATGAAATAAAAACAGATATGAAGTGGGGTGTGAAACCTGTGAAAATGAAGATCTAAGGAGCACAGAGGATCGAACGGTGGAGGAGAGGAGAGAGAAAATGAAGAGTGGATGATTGTCGACAACGTCTAGGCGACTTGTGGCGACGAACTCCGGGCAATTGGCGACTTGCGGTCGAGGCTGGTGGGCCGACGAAGAAGAAATCTCGAGGAGAAGACAGAAAGGAGTAGCGAGGACGACTTCGGACGCCACTGATTTGTGGTTGAGCGACGAGATTGAAGATACTGAGATCTGTTCTCAGCAAGTATCTATGTCAGCTTCAATGTATATAGCATGTGAAATATGTGCACGTGAAAAGCTTAGACTTTGCTGAACCTTGACTAAGTTTTAAATGTGAATTACTTCAGTGTTGGTCTTTTAGAGGAGTTTCTGAACGGCCGGTGAGTTGAAAGGAGAGTGAGAGGTCGATAGGAGAGAAGAGATGAGAGGATGAGAGGAGAGTGAGAGGTTGAGAGAAAACGGCGAGATGAGAGAAGGAGGTAAAAAGTGAGGATGCAAGAAACCTAACTGCCACGCGTGTTTTATTAAACCATAATCTATTGTTGCGGTATTTTTAGGAACCGCAGCAATAAGTTCAAATATTATTAAAAAAAAAATTATTTTAATCTATTGCTACGGTTTCGGCCGGAAACCGCAGTAATAGAACTGGTCAAACAGTCAAACAAATTTGAAAATTTTTCCCGTTGACATATATTGTTGCAATTTTAGCTGGGAACCGCAGCAATAGGTGTATTTTCTATTTTACCTTTTCTTTTGACGTGATTTATTGCTGCGTATGGGTAAAACCACAGCAATTCCACCGCAGCAATAAGCAAAAATTCTACTAGTGATCGTTCCAATCATTATGCAACCAAATGGTGCTATTGACAATTGTCACTATTAGCTTTTAGCCAATTTTTGGATGCTGGTGGGTTTACGCAGGTTATGTTGCTTTTGCTTCTTACCTTTATCTGGGAGTGATAAATTTTTCTTTACAATACATTTATTTTGTTATAAGAGACTTGAGTTTGAGATCCCATAAACTCCCAAGTTCTTAATCCATTTCAAGATGATCGAGAACATTCCTTTTATTGCATTATGTTTGTACTAGGCAGTTTTCGGCTGGAATTTGAACTTTGTGATATTCCCCCTCCCCACTTTAAATAAAAAAAAGAAAAGAATATGGTATTAAATCTTGGCTGCATCATCATATTGTAAGCGCTTGTGATTTTTTTTAGCTTACCCAGATTTGCTATATTAGCTTACAAGATACACCTTAAGCTTATGTATGAGCATAAGAGGTTTGCAGATTTCAAGTCCATGAAAAAAGAAATCTAGGTGTAGCACTTACGCTTCTAGACTACTTCTAAGCTGCACATTTTTGATATCTGATACATCTTTGCTTGAATATGTCCAGGAGGGGGAGAGACAAAATCATGGAAAAAGTTGATCACTGTCGCCGTTTCACGAGCAGCTAGGATGATATCAAACCATCTGTTGTTTAAAAGTGAGTAAATTTTCCCTCTTAGTGCACCCGTCCCACCAAAGCAACCTAGATTCTAAAATATGTGCAGGGTCGGCTAACCCAAAAGTCAATTAGTGCTTCGTACACTGGCGGGCGCGGATGTGTCGTTGTGCACCGCACCCGGCCAAAGATAAAATTTCTCCTACTCTCTTTTACACTAAGCAAGTATAATGGAAGTAGGGGTCGTATCCACAGGGAAACAGGGACGAGTTTTATATTCAGCGTGATTCAAAACCTAGATTAAGCTAAGGGCCGAGAAACCTAATAATAATAACAAAGGGGGGGTTTCAAGTAGATTATAACTAAACTACAACTAACTAGCATATAAACAAAATGAGAAATCAATTATAGGAAGGATCTTGAGTCCGATTAACATCCACTTCAATTCATTATCGATCATTGAACCTCGACTCTAATTATTTCCATTATTATCTATTGTTGAGAATTAATCTCGCATTCTCCTTATTCTTAGTTGAATAGCACGATCAGCGTGACTATAAAACCCTAACTAAAGGATAACCTAGTCCGATCTGCGTCTAAGTTCAATCCGATAGCAGCAATAAACACAGAGAACCAATAGACCTGCTAACGTCATACAAGCGATAAACATTCAACAGTTGATTCAATTTCCCCAAGAAATAACCAAGATGATCAGCATCTAAATTACTCCCTAGTTTGCTACCAAATGATAAAAGAATAAAACAATCCGATCCTATTCTTAAATCTAGCATTAGATTAATTACACAATCAAACTAGTAATATTCCTAGCATAATCATGCAAAAATCATAGAAAGCAAGCATAGAAATTAAACCATAATCAAAGGAATTAAATAGAGGGGAAAGATCTCACAATAATGCTTGAAGCTCCATATTAATCTCGTTCAAGAACGGTTCAAGCTACAATCGGCATAGCATAAGCCAATCCCATAATTGAAATCTACAAAAACTAAATTAGAAAATAAAAACTAAAAAGAGAAGACAACAAGAGAGGAGTGGAGTTTTGGAAACTCCATCCCCTTGTGGCTGCTGCCCCCTAGGTCTAAAAACAAAGTTTAGTATTTATACTAAGGCTCAAAAGTCAGCCGACATTTAGACCGACCTAGGGGTCGCGAGGTGCGATACAGGTCGCACCGTGCGATGAGCTACTGCCTTCGCAACGAGCTGAAGAACTGGGCCAAACCACGCAGGTCGCGAGGTGCGAGAAATCTCGCGAGGTGCGAGCTTCAGGTCGCGAGGTGCGACATTCCTCGCGAGGTGCGAGCCGGCTTGGCGTGCGATGGGCGGCCCGGGCGATGGGCTGGCCGGGCGATGCTGGGCCGGGCAGCTTAGTCGAGGCCGCTGAGCGCCGGGCGAGCGCTGGGCCGGGCGGCTTGGTGTTGGGCGTGCGTTGGCTTGCTTGCGATGGGTGAGCTTGGTCGTGCGGTGCTTCGACGGTCTTCTTGGAGCCGCCGAGCTCTACCGGGTTGGTGATGACGAGCTTGCGGTGATGCGATGCTTAGGCACACGGTGGAGTTCCAAGAGCTCGGAACTTTACAACTTTAACAACAATTAACATACAAAATTCCGAACTTCCGCTAAGGTCTATTTATATGCAAAACTTAACAATTACGAACAAATCCCTTAGCAATGTGCACCTAAAATACCACAAGAACATCGTATAACTTGAGCGCATCAAATACCCCCCACACTTGAACTTTACTCGACCTCGAGTAAACTCAAAATGAGGATCACCAAATGAATCATCGCCCAAGCTATCGAAACCAACCTACACTCCCCATCAACTACATCATCATCATCACATCTTAACAAAATACGCTCAAAACCTAAACGTAAGGGATGATGATTCCCCCACACTTAGATTCAAGCTCACCCGAAATATACAAAGACGCGACAACAATAATAACCAAAGAACTCCAACAAGTTTAACCAACAACACCAACGAGAATCAAAATGCCACTCACGACACACTAAAGTATCGCTCTCCCAAACCTCAAAAAAGATGATCTAAAACTACTACTACTACAACTAATCTAAACAAGCAAGCCATGGAACAAAGACAAAAAGAAATATACTCCATGCTTACTCCCAAAAACAAACAATCAACCCAAAAGAATGTGAAAGCCAAAATAAATAGATCTTCACAAAACAAAGGATGAATTCACTAACCCAACCCGAAAACGCTTTCAACCTTATGACACCATCTCCGGCAAATGAGTTTTCAAAGTGTATAATTCTCTCTTAATCTCTCATTTTGCCTAGGAGCCCTTTCGGGTTTTCATCCTAGCTTCTCACATTTTTTTATCTCACCATCTTACCCGCTCAATATAAGCCACTTTTTTGCATAAGTTGCCCTTTCGGGTTTTCAACCTATCCGGGCCCCCATTTTTGCCCTCGAGTCGCCCATCCTTGTGGGTTTTCAACTCAGCGGGTTTCATTTCATCACTTTTTTTTTTTTTATATTCTTTTTCATTCATTTTTTTTTTTTTTTTTTTTTTTTTTTTTTTTTTTCATTTTCATTTTTTTCATTTCCATTTTTTTTTCAAATTGAAAGTAATATACACAACATAGATACATGAGAATGAGAATACCCTCCCCCTACTTAAACTACACATTGTCCTCAATGTGTCGACAATTAGAAGAAAAGTAAACCGAAAATGGGGGAGAAAATCGAAAATCGGGTAAATCGAAGATCGAATGCTCAAAACTCATGACCAAACAATCCGTCAAACTCAAATTTCTTAACAACACCAACTCAAATCTCATAAATCAACTCACAAACCTCTCCCTCGAATCACTCAAACAAATGACAAGCTCAAAAGTTTTGAATTTGTGAGATTTGCACCTAGCTTAAGAGATCGAAAAGATACATTAACAATCTCAATCCTCTAGTGTACCAACTCCTAGCTATTGAAGTCCTCCCAACGGATTTTCTTTTGTGGATTTTGGTTCCAAGTGGATGAAGATTGGTTGTGGATCTTTTTAGTGGGTGGGTGGTGGGTGAAAGAAAATTTGTTGTGGTGGAGGAAATTTGATGAAAAATAAAGAGAAAGAAAGAAAATAAAGGGGTCTCGGGGTGTTGGGGTCTTGGGTTGCCTCCCGAGAAGCGCTGTTGTTTAAAGTCGTGAGCTCGACTTAATACCTTAAGCTTAATCATTGGGTTGTGCTCCATGTGTGACAATGGTGGTTCCATGTCAATCTCCACTTCAAGTACCTGCAAAATTGATTGAGAAGAACTCTTGCAATGCATCGTTAATACCTAGCTTACTACAACATGGTTGAGCATATAACATCAGATTATATCCCAAACCTAGCATTAAGGCAACAACAAACATCAACTAGTAGTACTCTTAGCTAACCCAAGTCATGACCATTAATATAAATGTTTAAAGCTAGACAATAACCAAGATATAAAGTATGAGTCAATCAACCATTCCCAAGAGAGTTTAAGCAACAAGTTCCATGCTTCTTGTCCAAAATACAAAAGTGAAATACATAGAGCTCAATGGAAGATGAAAACTAGAAACTAAAACAAAAAGGGAATTCTTTATATGAGTGGCCAACCAAAAACAAAGAGCACAAACAATATCATTCAAAAATCACTCTAAATAAAAACAAGTAACACCGTTTCCCCGGCAACGGCGCCAAAATTTGGCGGGCGCGGATGTGTCGTTGTGCACCGCACCCGGCCAAAGATAAAATTTCTCCTACTCTCTTTTACACTAAGCAAGTATAATGGAAGTAGGGGTCGTATCCACAGGGAAACAGGGACGAGTTTTATATTCAGCGTGATTCAAAACCTAGATTAAGCTAAGGGCCGAGAAACCTAATAATAATAACAAAGGGGGGGTTTCAAGTAGATTATAACTAAACTACAACTAACTAGCATATAAACAAAATGAGAAATCAATTATAGGAAGGATCTTGAGTCCGATTAACATCCACTTCAATTCATTATCGATCATTGAACCTCGACTCTAATTATTTCCATTATTATCTATTGTTGAGAATTAATCTCGCATTCTCCTTATTCTTAGTTGAATAGCACGATCAGCGTGACTATAAAACCCTAACTAAAGGATAACCTAGTCCGATCTGCGTCTAAGTTCAATCCGATAGCAGCAATAAACACAGAGAACCAATAGACCTGCTAACGTCATACAAGCGATAAACATTCAACAGTTGATTCAATTTCCCCAAGAAATAACCAAGATGATCAGCATCTAAATTACTCCCTAGTTTGCTACCAAATGATAAAAGAATAAAACAATCCGATCCTATTCTTAAATCTAGCATTAGATTAATTACACAATCAAACTAGTAATATTCCTAGCATAATCATGCAAAAATCATAGAAAGCAAGCATAGAAATTAAACCATAATCAAAGGAATTAAATAGAGGGGAAAGATCTCACAATAATGCTTGAAGCTCCATATTAATCTCGTTCAAGAACGGTTCAAGCTACAATCGGCATAGCATAAGCCAATCCCATAATTGAAATCTACAAAAACTAAATTAGAAAATAAAAACTAAAAAGAGAAGACAACAAGAGAGGAGTGGAGTTTTGGAAACTCCATCCCCTTGTGGCTCGTGCCCCCTAGGTCTAAAAACAAAGTTTAGTATTTATACTAAGGCTCAAAGTCAGCCGACATTTAGACCGACCTAGGGGTCGCGAGGTGCGATACAGTCGCACCGTGCGATGAGCTACTGCCTCGCAACGAGCCGAAGAACCGGGCCAAACCACGCAGGTCGCGAGGTGCGAGCTTCAGTCGCGAGGTGCGACATTCCTCGCGAGGTGCGAGCCGGCTCGGGCGTGCGATGGGCGCCGGGCGATGGCTGGCCGGGCGATGGCGTGGGCCGGGCAACTTGGTCGAGGCCGCTGAGCGCCGGGCGAGCGCCGGGCCGGCGGCTTAGTGCTTGGGCGTGCGTTGGCTTCTTGCGATGGGTGAGCTTGGGCGTGCGGTGCTTCGACGGTCTTCTGGCGAGCCGCCGAGCTCTACTGGGTTGGTGATGACGAGCTTGCGGTGATGCGATGCTTAGGCACACGGTGGAGTTCCAAGAGCTCGGAACTTTACAACTTTAACAACAATTAACATACAAAATTCTGAACTTCCGCTAAGGTCTATTTATATGCAAAACTTAACAATTACGAACAAATCCCTTAGCAATGTGCACCTAAAATACCACAAGAACATCGTATAACTTGAGCGCATCATACACCAATGATTTTTGTAATGACTATGAACTCTAATTGATTATTATTATGAACATGACTTGTTATTCGTATGCGAAATATGGGCTTGAAATCTCTGTTACTCTAGAATTTACACTTTGTTAGTTTGTTTGGTGTGGTAATCTGGAGGTGATTCTTAAAAGTTGGGGATAGTTGGATAGATTTTAGCACAAAATTAGTCGAATTATTCAAGATTTCAACTTAATATATTGATCACATATCGTGGAGAGTTGTTGTATGATGTTTACTCGAACAGGAGGTGAGAAGTAAAGAGTGACAGGGACTATTTTCTACTTTCTTAATATGAAGCATATGTTAGATAATTATTTTCCACTTTCTTGCATTTGAATATTTTCATTCCATTGAATTTCTTGCAATTTTTAATTAATTATGTATCTCAATTCCGAGCCTTGTCTTTGCTTGCTAGGGCCTCAAGCTCAAGATTGACCAAGCATAAGAAGCAAAGAAAAGGAAGAAGTTTAACATTATATATCTACATTGTATTACTTTTGGTAGAAGATTTGAATTCTTTTTATTGGAAACTTGTAATTGACATATACTTGAATAAATATTCTTCATGCAATATGATAATCACAATGCTTAAAGTGGTTGTGTGGAGGAATTTATTAGCAAGCAAGGAAAAAATTATGTGATTTAATAAAGGTGGTCGCAATACATTTGTTTAATATGGAATATTAAAAAGTGGCTAGAAATAAGCGTAAAATATGGTCGTACATGAAGTCATTGCTATCTTAGTGCAACCACAATATGGTCGCAGAAGATGAAGAACAACGACGAGAATTGAACTTGGTCGCAAAAGTATATGGGTACTTTCATTTCCAAAAACAAGAATTGCGGCCGAAATCTAATTGTACATAAAAACTAATTTACAACAAAATTTAATACTCGTCGTAAAAACTATTTGTGACGAGCCTAACAAACTCATGCAATTTGTTCCGTGGGTTTCATTCATGCATAAGATATAAATTAGGATATATGGTATATTCGTGTATATTAGTATTGGTCAAAGTTAGCAAGTAGCGTAAACATCTTTTAAGCTTCCGTTCGCTCGGTCATGAAAGTTTCCTTTGTTAAGTTTGTTGATTTATGTTGCTAATTTGTACTTTAGGCAGATATTGGTCTTTCCATGGGCATTTCCGAACAGGATTTGCTAAAGTAAGCTATGATATCATCGACTGGGATGATAATTTTGCTCCGGTTGTGAAGGTAGTGTAAATTATGTCTCTCATTTATATATGAAATCTTTTTCTTCACATTGTATCTCGAAATTGAACTTACTAGCATAATACACAACTGAATTCTCATATGAATGCAAGTTGTGAGCTAGGGACGTTCCGTATTATCTTCCACAAACACATACTCAAATCGTTTTACCCTAGCATGATTGAGATACATTGATTAGAATTATATAAAATTCACAACAAGCATTTATTTATCCTAAACAAGTTGTCATCAATTGAGTTCTTTTTATTGTAATAACTCGCAAATCAATATATGCTAAGCAAGTTTGCTCCCTTTAGAGTTTGTACACCCTAATATTATGCAAAGCGACTTAACTTATGTCCTTAACTACCAAGTTTAGATTCATATTGTTTTCCCGAACTTTATTACGCTTAAGCTTAATTCGATTATTGCAAATACATTTATCTAATAATAACAATAATGAATTTTCTAAAATAGTTACATTGGTGATTTAAATTTCCATAATTTTCCACATGGGTGTTCCATAATTTTCCCACCTTGGGTGTTCTAACTGTGGCAAGTGCACCGATGTTCCAATAGGAAAGGCATTCACATGTCCCACATGTTCGCAACAAAATGTCATATCAATCCTTAGGTGAGTTGTGTTCGAACAAAAACTCCTAGCTACTTCTAATATATTCTCTTTCCTTCACCATTTTCTAATATGTATGATCTCTATAGGGTAACCTTCAACTGACGTGACGTTTCCGATGGAACCGGCAAACTTTTCAGTTACAATGTTCAATAAAGACTTGGAAAAACTTTTCAAAATGCCAATTAAAGACATATTCATGATTAGAAACTATGTGTGTAATCTGCCCCTTTTATTGAACTGTGCAAAGTAGTTGTTTATCATATAATGGCCTACATTATATCCCGTTTTACATTAACATTTGGAAGCTTATTTAAAACATGTGTTTTGTATTTGATTCCGGCTTAGTGTCATAAATGCTTGGTCTGAGAGATGATTGTTTAGCTTGTCAATTGTTTTAGGGTGAATAATAATGAGAAGCAAGGGAAATTTCGGGAGATGTCTCTATTAGTTGTATGTGTATCTTATGTTATTGCTAAGGGCGTATTCTATTAAACTTATTACGACATTCTTTCAAACTTATATCAACTTATTGGAACTTATAGACTTGTTGGAACTTTTCTCATCTAATTTTTCTGAAATAAGTTAAAACTATTTGAACTGAAAACTACCTCATCGTATGATTGAACAAATTACTATGTATGCTAAGTTTAATAGCAACATGTCATTACCATTTGGAAGCTTAATTAAACATGTAGTTGTTTTTTATACCATGGGCAGCATTATATGTTAGAATGAGTCTTGCTTGCATTGTGTTTTTGGGGGGTGCACATGTCACTTGCAATATGTTATTAGAGATAAGACACAATAGCTCATATAATCTTTTTTCTAACAAGGGTGGCATAGATAATACACATTTACATTTGCTCTAAACATGCATCACATATATCTAACATCACAATAGTGTCTAAATTACATATATCTAACTCTTGCATCATTGTATATACATTATCATTACCATAAGACCTGGAAAATTTAATATAGATACATCCTCTAAACTAGCCATTGTTCAATTGACAGGAAGATGAGGCAGCCTTTTCAGCTATTTATCACCTTCTTAGCACCTCTTATTTCTTGATTCAGGTAGGCCCAAAGACAACTTTCTCCTTGAACAATGTGTTGCAATGGATCCTCAAGAGAGTTGTACTTGAAGACGAACCTGATGAAGCTGACACAAAACTCAAAATTATTGCTAAGCCCATGGAATATCACATTGATCAAAGTATTCAAGCTAATCCAAAGATGAAAACTGCCGTTAAGCCAATATATTATCACCCCGATGCAAATGAGCTTGTTGCACATCGGGTTACTCATGTCCTCCCCGCTGGTGCCGCTGATGAGCCAAACAGTTTAGGCACTGATCACCCACCTAAGGGGCCCTTTTGCTTGCTATTTTGCTCTACAGCCTAATGCTCTCGATTAACAATGTGTCCCTTAAAGTTAAGCACTGCCTAATATAAAGTAATCTCTTTTCCTTCTAGGCGTGATTAAATGCTTGAAATAGGTATAGCAATGGGACAACATTTTAGAGAAGGCACAAGACCTTGGGCATGTTTTATAACCCACAAACAGTTTGCACTAACATATCGTATGTGTAATATAATCTAATAGCCTTATTATCTTACCTACACATTCATATACTTTGGAGTGTCTTAAATTCATTTAAATGATATTTGCATAGAGCTATTTATAATAATTTTCTCTTTCTTGGGGGGCCGCGCGCGATAGTGCGCGGTCCAACAACTAGTCCATAAAGAAACAAATTCTACAAGATAGTATGTACTAAATTTCCAATACCTTCAGTTATATTGCTATACATTCGTTCAATAGACATATACGTATACAAACATACACACACACACACACGCATATATATATATATATGGTAAAACAAAATCAAGTATGATTGGGAAACACCTCTGTGGAGCACACTGACACTACAAATCTATATTATTTTATTCCAAAACAGGATAACAAAATTATGTCATGGATGACTCGAAAATAAAAAGTTGTCTGTATACTCTACAAGTCGCAGACTCTTTGACATGCATAAACTGAAAAAGATTAATTAATAGTAGAATCAAAGAAGACGCAAGCATTTGCTCTTTTTATTTTCCATTCTAAATTTCTTTGGCTTGTAACGACCTCAAAAATGGAAAACTACATTCTTTTAGACTATTCCATCCACTCCACTTTGTATTTTATCTTGCAGACAAACATATCTGTCTTTCAATGCATTAGTCTATCATCTATTACTTAATAGTAAAAACATTGTACCCCTGTAAAGAAAGTAACAATGCTATTACGGAAGTACATGCAGTCTATATGTTAGAAATCTATTTAGTAACAATGAACATGGCAAGAAAAAATATCAACAACTATACAGAAATTGATGATAGACTGATGATAGCAAGGCAGACACGAAAAAGTCTCCATAGAACAAAATTTGTAATTCAAATTTGTTGGTTTTTGATGTTTGATTGTTTCAGAATTGTTGATTTTATCTTCGATTTTAGCACTTCATTATAATGTAAAAATTTTTGTTCTGTTTGAATGCACAATTTCTACTGTCTTGTTTTATGATTTCACGAAATGTTGCGTTTTTTGTTATTGATTTAGTTATTGCGGAATGTGTCATTGTTGGCTATTTTTTTAATGTTAAATTGAGATTTTGTGTTAATTAGGGTTTATAATTTGTAGAAGTTTCTTTTGTTACTCAAAATGAGATTTTTAGGTAATTAGGGTTTATGACTTATGAGCATAACTTCTCTCAGGTTAAACTCATAAAGTTAGAAGCTATGATTAGATTTTCCTTTTCGGTCGATAGAGAACTAGTTGATTATGAGTTACAAGTTAGTTATACAAATTTGGTGGGATCGAAACGAATTTCAAGGACTCCTAAACTCTGCATCAAGTTCGTAGATATTTTTGACATATATGCTCGAATGCCAGTTCTTGCCTTTTTTTTTTACATTTTTTTCCTAGTAATCTGGTTGCTTATGATTAGACTTTGCATTAGTATAAGTGACTTCAATTTGTGACTGGTCATTGTATACTCGCCAAATATAACCTAATTTATCCAATATAGGATAAGTATATGATCGATTCCACAAGGAAGTAGGGTTAAATCAAGAGTTAATTAGCTAACTACAATGAGCTAAATCAATTTTTGGGTTTTGATTGAAATTTTAGCAATGATTCTAAATTCTAATTAAACTAGGAAATTTGCAAAGTAAATCAACGAACAATTAAAGGAGATAAGACACGGGTAAAGAAACTAGGGGATTAGATGGGGTAAAGCCAAGGGGAAACAAATGGGGGATCACAAGGGGAAAATCATGAACATATGAACTCTAATTACTCTCTCGAGCTAATTAGAGGAGCTTGATTAGTCACTCATGACCTATTCTCATGGCATGAGCAACCAATCTAGCCAAATCAAGCACAACATGATTAATCAAGCTTCCCTAAACTAGAAAATGCCTATTTTCATGGAGATCCTAGTCTAGCAACCAAACTTAGTTTATTCCTAGCTTAATTTCTCAATCCTTCACTAGAAATTCCAAATATGTAGGTTAAGTGATGATCAAGCACCCAACAAACCAAGTAAAACAAGTTTGATCAACAAGTTCAACCCCAAAAGCTAACCCCCTAACTTGATCTAAGATTCAAAGAGTAAATGAAGGTTACATCCCTTCCCCTAGTAAGAAACTACTCACACATTATGGAAATAAAACAAAACAAAGCTGGAAATAACTTCATCACCATAACCATGGAGGAAAAGAGAAAAATGCAAATAATCAACTAATAAAGCAAGATCTAAACAAACAAAGCATGAAATAAGCATGGATAATAGAAGAGAAGAAGAAAATAAACAAAGATTACCAACTTTAAGCTTTCATAAATGAAGAATGGAGATCCAAAAGCTTCAAACTTCCACTTTTCTCTCTCCTAGGGTTTTGCTTTAAACTTGAATGCTAAAACAAGATCAAATTTCTCTCTAATCTCTAATTAAAAATTGCTTAAGTTAAAGTAAGAGGAGTCCCTCTTATATAGTCATAAGAAATAAAACAGAAAATTTGTAAAACGGCCCCCGCATTAAAACAAACAAAGTCGCAAAACCGTTTCCGAAAATGACCCGACGCGGGCGGGTGGCATGACCCGAGCTCTCGGGTGACCTGAACCGGGCGGGTCAACTTGTCAGGAACCTTGGAGGTTTCTCAAAACTTGCGACCCGAACGGGTCTAAGAACCCGAGCTCTCGGGTCACCAGGCCCGGATGGGTCTGCTGTGTGGAACGCGCTATTTTGGTGTGGTTGGGTTGACCCGGGCGGGTCCACGCACGCAGGCCCTCAGGTCAGCCATTTCTTCTCTTTCTTCTCTTCTTTTAAGCTCCTTGGTGCTCCATTTCTTCAACGCTTTGCCTCGGGCTTGTGCATAGACCCTCCAAGCGTGCTCCCAAATCCTGAAATATAAACAAACACCTAAAGAAAGAGCGCAGGGGAGGAAAAATGCACAAAAAGAAGGAAAAGGAATGAACTTAGCCTAAATTAGCCTAAAAACTAACACAAAAACTATTAAAAACTAAGCATAAATCAAGCATATAAACCAATCATCAAACTCCCCCGAGCTAGATCTTTGCTTGTCCTCAAGCAAAATGGATTAAAACACAAGTAGGAGAAAGAAAACTTATTTGAAAGCAAAATGAAGAAGAAAGAGGAAAGAAAAAAATGAAAAAGAAAGGAAGGATAAAGAATTTACACTAACTCATTTTCGTAGGAATCACGATTGCATTTAGCACATGCAACAAGCTCTTTAAACCCCTAGATCGCTCTAGAGGGCGAGAGGGATCTCGCGAGGGTTTCCAAAGAGTTTTCAAACCCATAACTCTAGTTTTTCATCAACCATTTATTCAATCTAATTCAAGAGTAATGCGCAAGTTAACTATCAATGAAATGGTTCATAAGCAAAGATAGAGAGCAACTTTTAAAACACCTAATTTTCAAGTGTATTCATACGTTATATGTAGAGAAAACAACTAATCAGGATTGCAAAAGGACACCTAATTAGACTTTTTACTCGCTCATTAGAGAACACTTAGCTATCCAAAAGATTTAGAGCCCTTCAAGTGTTATAGAAGCTCAAACTACTAGTCCACCATCCCTAGACACACAAACTTGCCTTAGTCTCCCCTCTACTCAAAACTTTAGAAAAATAGTACTAAATGTGGGAGGCATCCACAAATTGACCTCTGTTATTGGAATTCTTCTATTCTTTTTGCTTTTCGTTTTTCTTCACGCCTTTTTTTACTGTTTTTGGCTTTTCTTTTTCCCTTATTACGGGGATTTTTGCTATACAAATGTGAAGTAACTACTCACTAAAGAGAGACATAAGAACTTGTAACTTTTTGTGCCACTTATTGCATATAAAAAGAAATAAAAACTAAGTTTCTTGTAGAGATTTGTTTTGGGACATGATGAGTATATTTAGGAACACAAGGGACCGCAAATTTGAAGCTAAAAGTATCCAAGCATGAGCAACATAGTCAAGATTCAAGACTAGAAATCCAATTGAGCATTCATTAGTTTTATATTGGTAGATTCTAATGCAATCAAGATTATTCACCT
The DNA here is from genome assembly GCA_947646795.1 of Beta lomatogona. Taxonomy (NCBI): domain Eukaryota; kingdom Viridiplantae; phylum Streptophyta; class Magnoliopsida; order Caryophyllales; family Amaranthaceae; genus Beta; species Beta lomatogona. The sequence goes on along the minus strand of CANSNZ010000141.1, from coordinate 296,046 downwards.
CCTAAAGCACCACAACCCAAGCTTACACTCTTCCAAAAGGAGCCTTTAAACATATACTCAAAATCCAAGCAAGGAATCCTCATATATCATCAACTAGCATCTTCCTTGGGCAAGGAAATCAAAACGTTATTCAAAGCTAAAACTTCTTTTGTTTTTCTTTGTTTTTCAGATTTTTTTTAATTTTTTTTAAAATTCTTAGAACTAAAAACAAAGATTGAAAAAGGAGGGAAAGAAAAGGGAAAGAAATAAAGCTAAAACAAGGAAAGAAGAAGAAAATAAGAAAGTGTTTTTGAGTTTTATTTTTAGAAAATATATATTTTTTTTTCTTTTTCTTGAAAACTAAGAAAATAAACAAATACGAAAAATGGAAACATGGCACACCACATATTAACAAGCATTGGCCCATTCACCAAGCTTAACCACAATCACAAACAACAATTCAATCAAAATAGCAACAAGGGTCTCCTAACGCCTACCCCGTAAAGCAAAAACTACCCAAACAATGAAAACACCCCTCAAGCCAAACCAAACACCGTCCTCGGTGTGAAACGAAGAACAATCGGGGAGGGGGGGGGGGAGAGACCAACTCAAGGGTCGAGGTCCTCCTCCCGCTCGGGGGTAGCGGGGTTGCATATAGGCTGGGTAGGGGCGCCGGAGGGACCTTGTTGTTATCATGTAAGTATTGCAAGATGGGGGTTAAACTCTCCCGCATCTCGTTTTGGAAGGTTGTTAGTCTTTGTTCATAACTATCAAACCGCCTATCTATATGGGCATAAATAGGGGTATAGTCGGGAACATAGGTGGGATGGGGTTGGGGAGGAGGAGGAGAGGAGGAGGAGGAGGAGGGAGAGGGGAGGAAGTGGAGGAGGCAAGCTCATGGGGATCCCGCCTATGGTAGGTGCGGATCTCCGCGCCTTCCTCCGCGCCTTCCAGGGATGAGATAGTTGACTTCCCCCGTCTTAATCTCGGTGATGCGGCGGCTTGGAAGTTGAATGGAAGACATTTTACCAATCTTCAAAGTAAAATGTATTCCAATCACCGTAAACCAACGCGCATCTTATAGGTTTTGTTGGTTTATTAGGGTCGGCCCCGGAACCTCTGGGGTCGTAGGGCGAACCCTAAAGTGCTCAAAGAATGGCGTAATCAAACCGCCTACAACAATCGACCCACGTCCTAGAGTCTTTGGGGTGCCTACCCTTTGGAGATAACGGGCGAACATCAAAGGTATGTTCAGCTTCTTCTTATTCCATAGGTAAGAGCCTATGATCATAAGTTCCGACCGACATACCTTTGAGTTATCCTTTCTCCCAAAGACGATGTTCCCAAAACTTGCGGAAGTACCGGATAGCTGGTTGGTGTATGAGTGAGTCATTGGCATTTTTGGCTTCATAACTCTTTCCATCACTCAACTTACTCCAACAATCATAAAGGTTGAAAGAAGGTGCGGGAGTGGTGCTCGATTCAATTTTGAATTCAAAAATTTCAACAAAAATCACCAATAGACATAGAATGAGCAACATTCCCCAACCTAAAATTGTGAACGGCTTCGGCTCCAGTTGAGCACGCAAGGCATTGCTCTCCGGTTACTTTCAAGGAGCTTAAGAATTCAAGTGTTATGCACTTATAAGTCTTTTTTCTCATCAATAACACTTTTTTCAAATTCAATCCGTCAACTATATTATTTACATCCCCCCGAATCCCCCATAGTGACAACAAGGTCTCATCAACAAAATGGGTCGGGGTGAATTCCTTAGCCGTAAGGGCTTGGAATCTATTAAAATGTTCTAGGCCATCAAAAACAATGAAAGGGAATTCGGGATCATGAAACTCACCGGGGCATCAAGTCCCCGAGACGTTTCCCCTTGTGATGGTTGGCTTGAGCTAGCTTGCCCCGCTTGCCTACTCCGCTTTGAATTCCTCCTCTACATGCTTCGAATTACTTGTTGCTCAAAGTTTCAAAATCCCGTAACTTAGTGGTGAGGATGGAAAAAAGTGAAAAAAAAATTTGTTTGTTTTCGAGCTTTTTATGAGAGAAATGGAATGGGAATGATGTTTTAGGAAGAATTTGTGAAGAGATTTGAGTGGAAAATGATGAATTTGAGAGTTGTGGTAAAATTTTTGAGGAGAGAGAAAATGGTGAAAAATGGTGGAGATGGGGTTTTTGAAGGAGAAAAAGTTGAAATTTGTGGAGGAAAGTTGATGAGGATGAAGATTTGTGAGCGATTTTAAGTTTTTGAGTGGTGATTTGAATGAGTTTTAGGGATTTAGGGTTTGGAGTTTGAAAAGGGTTAGAGAGAGTTGAGAGGTTGAAGATGAATAAAGAGTGAAGAGGAAATGAGGGAAGATAGAAAAAAAAAAATCAGAATTTTTCGGCCCTAAATTGCCAACCGACCACCCTACCCGGCGGGTGGCCTCACCCGAGCCCTCGGGTCGAGCAACCCGGCAGGTATCTCGGACCCGGCGGGTCGGCTCATGCGCCCGTTTCTCACAATCACCCGACCCGGGGCGGGTCAAGACACCCGATCCCTCGGGTCGAGCTGACCCGGGCGGGTCAAGCTGTCAGGAAGCACTTTGCTTCTTAGCCCACAGTGACCCGGGCGGGTCAGTGAACCCGGACCCTCGGGTCTGCTGGTTTGCCTCCTTTTTTTTCTTTCTTTTTCTTCTTTCTTTGCTCCAACATTCCTCCCAAGCCATCCTAAACATATCCAAATCACATTATCACCATTACAAGTATTTCAAATGCCATAATAATATGTGATAATCCATCATTCCAAGTAACTCAAAACTAAAAAGAAGAAAAAGAAATATAAATAAGTGAGAAAAACGGGTTGCCTCCCACTAAGCGCTTGTTTTATGTCATTAGCTTGACTACCATAAATCTTCAATCATTGGGAGGGAAGTAGTCGTCAAGTGCAATAGAGTACGCTTCTTGAATTGGCGCACCATCATAGTATAGCTTGAGTCTTTGCCCGTTCACCTTGAAACACCTTTTTGCATCATTGCAAATCTCAACCGCACCATGTGGGAATACTTGATGCACGGTGAATGGACCACTCCACCTTGATTTGAGCTTGCCCGAAATAACCTCAACCTCGAATTGAACAAAAGGACTTTGTCACCAACTTTGAATTCCCTTTTCATGATTCGTTGATCATGCCAAGCCTTTGTTCTCTCTTTGTACACCCGAGAGCTCTCATAGGCATCCCTCCTAAGCTCCTCAAGCTCATGGAGATCAAGCATCCTTCTTTCATCCAAAGCTTGAAGGTCAAAATTCAAAGCCTTGATGGCCCAATAAGCCTTGTGCTCCAATTCCACGGGCAAATGACACGATTTTTCATAAACAAGCTTGTAATGTGTCATGCCAATAGGTGTTTTGTAGGCCTTTCTGTAGGCCCACAATGCATCATCCAACTTGGAGGACCAATCTTTTCGAGATCGGTTCACCGTCTTCTCCAAAAATGAGCTTGACCTCTCTATTAGATATCTTCGCTTGACCACTAGATTAAGGGTGGTAAGAGAGACCCATTTTGTGATGCACCCCATATTTAGTAAGAAGGGCCTTGAATGATTTCTTGACAAAGTGTGATCCCCTATCACTAATGATGGCTCTTGGAACTCCGAAACGGGGGAAGATCACCTTAAATAGCTTGACCACTACCTTGGCATCATTTGTAGGGGAGGCGATTGCTTCAACCCATTTAGAAACGTAATCAACCGCTACCAAGATGTAACGATTACCAAGGGAGGAGGGAAAGGGACCCATGAAATCAATCCCCCCAAACATCAAAAACTTCCAACTCCAAGATGCTTGTAAGGGGTAGTTCATGCCTCTTTGAGATATTTCTAACTCTTTGACACCGATCACAAGCCTTGACAAAGCCCCAAACATCCTTGAACATGCTTGGCCAAAATAATCCACATTGCAAAATCTTTGACATGGTCTTGTCGGCTCCCATATGACCACCACATGGGGATGAATGGCACATCCCTATTACATCCTCAATCTCATCATCCGGGAGACACCTCCGGTAAATACCATCCACCCCCCTCTTGAACAAGTATGGGTCCTCCCAAAGATAGTGCTTAGCCTCATGCATGAATCCCCGCTTTTGTTGGTAGTTAAGGTCATCCGGTATGACTCCACTAGCAAGAAAATTAGCAAAATTTGCGAACCAAGGAGCATACATGGCCTTAACGGAATAGAGGAAATCATCTTGGAGATAATGATTGATTGGAGGTCCAAGTCTTGCATATCATTCATGGGAAGGCGAGAGAGGTGGTCGGCAACCGAGTTTTCGATGCCCTTCTTGTCTTTGATCTCAATATCAAACTCTTGTAGGAGAAGGATCCACCTAATCAAACGAGGCTTGGCATCCTTCTTGGTCATGAGATACTTGATAGCCGCATGATCCGTGTGTACCACCACCTTGGAGCACACAAGGTATAACCGAAACTTGTTAAAAGCAAACACGATTGCTAGGAGTTCCTTCTCCGTGGTGGCATAGTTCCTTTGAGCGGAATCAAGCGTCTTGCTTGCATAGTAGATGACATGTAGCTTCCCTTCTTTTCTTTGCCCTAAAACGGCTCCCACTGCGCTATCACTAGCATCACACATTAGTTCAAAAGGCAAGCTCCAATCCGGAGTTTGCACTATGGGAGCGGAAATTAAGGCCTTTTTAGAGTTTCAAAAGCATGCATGCAATCTTTTTCAAATTTGAATTCGATGTCTTTTTGAAGCAAATTGGAAAGGGTCTTTGAGATTTTTGAGAAATCTTTGATAAAACGGCGATAAAATCCCGCATGCCCAAGAAAAGATCTCAATCCCTTCACCGAAATTGGGGAGGCAATTTCTCAATAACCTCAATCTTAGCCCTATCCACCTCAATCCCTTTTTGAGAGATCTTATGACCAAGGACTATGCCATCTTCAACCATAAAATGGCATTTTTCCCAATTAAGAACGAGATTCATCTTTTGAATCTCTCTAAAACCTTTTGAAGGTTGGAGAGACAAATGTCAAAAGATGAACCTACCACGGAGAAGTCATCCATGAAACTTCTATGGTTTATTCAAGCATGTCCGAAAAAAATGGCGGTCATACACCTTTGGAAGGTGGAAGGAGCATTACACAATCCAAATGGCATCCTTCGATAAGTGAAGGTGCCAAATGGACATGTGAATGTTGTCTTCTCTTGGTCATCGGGGTGAATGGGAATTTGAAAGAATCCCGAATAACCATCCAAAAAACAAAAATGGGTATGATCCGCCAATCTTTCAAGCATTTGGTCAATAAAAGGAAGGGGGAAATGGTCTTTCCGGGTGGCTTTATTCAACTTACGATAATCAATGCACATGCGCCACCCTAAGTGATCGATCTTGTGGAGATAAGCTCACCTTTGTCATTCTTGATGACGGTCATTCCTCCTTTTTTGAGACAACTTGAATGGGGCTAACCCACCTACTATTCGAGATAGGGTAGATTATCCTCGCCTCAAGGAGTTTCAAAACTTCCTTTTTACCACCTCTTTCATGTTAGTATTTAACCTTCTTTGAGGCTCAATAGAGGAGGCTTGACCATCATCCAAATAAATTCGATGCATACACAAGGTGGGACTTAGACCCTTGAGATCATCAATTGTATATCCAATGGCACTTAGATGTTGTTTTAGAACACAAAGAAGTTTGTCAAGAGAAGGCCCATTGAGTGTAGAATTGACAATCACGGGGTAAGTCTCGTTATCTCCAAGAAAAACATACTTCAAAGAAGGGGGGAGGGGTTTTAACTCACATGTGGGGGGGAGGCGTAGTCCTCTCCTCTTTTCTAATGAAGCCTCCAAAACCTCGAAGCTTGCATGAGTAGGTTGATAGATTGGTGCCTTGTCCATGGCTTGCATGAGGTGCCAAGCTTCACCCTCCTTTTCTTATTCTTCTCCTAGGAGCACATCTTCAAGAGTATCCCTTGCTTCAACCAAAGCCCTTAGGCTTAGCACTTCTTGCTCAAGGGTGTCGAACCGATGCACTTCTTCCATAATAGGGGCTTTTATGCTCTTGTTGAAAGCGAATTCCATCTTCTTATCTCTAACTCTCAATGTCATTACATCTCTCTTCATATCAACTAGCACTCCGGCCGTTTTCAAGAAAGGCCTTCCCAAAATAAGAGGTATTTGAGAGTCTTCTTCCATCTCCATTACTACAAAATCACAAAAAATGAAGACTCTCCCAACTTGCACCGGAACATCCTCTAATTCTCCAACGGGCACCTTAACCGAGCGATCCGCTAGTTGTATCACCCTTCTTGTATGCTTAAGCTCAAAGTTGAGCTTCTTTGCAATGGAGAGTTGCATTAGGCTTACACTAGCCCCAAGATCGGCCAATGCTCTCTTTGGCTCCAAGTCTCCAATTCTCAAGGGTATGGAGAAAGACCCCGGATCTTCAAGCTTTTTGGGGAGCTTGTTTTGGAGGACCGCACTAACTTCGGCGGTGAGAGCAATGGTGGAACTTTCTTCAAGTTTGGACTTGTTAGAAAGAAGTTCCTTTAGAAACTTGGCATAGGTGGGCATTTGAGCCATAGCTTGGAGAAATGGAATATGAACTTGTAAACCTTTCATTACCTCAAGAGACTTGACAAATTTGTCATTGAAGTGCTTCTTTGCTAACCTTTGAGGATATGGGACCGGAGGAGTATAGCTCTTCATTGGAGGAGGCTCTTTGCTTGATGTTTCGTGTTCAACAACTATAGGAGTCCCATCCTCATGAATGTCCTCCACAACGACATTTTCAATCTTTTTATCAACTTCACTATCCACATTCTCACTCTCATTGGGGGGGTTAGCATCATCAAGTGTGGGCATCTTGGGACCCTCATAGTGAGCCCCGGATCTCAAAGTGATGGCTTTAACTTGCTCTCGGATAATGGGTTGGCTAGGAAGTTGGGTGGAAGAGTTTGAAGAGTTGTTGCTCACTTGTTGAACGACTTGGGCAAGTTGGGTTTCAATGATCTTATTGTGAGCATTCATTTGTTAGAGGGAGGTGTGTATGTCTCCAAACTTCCTATCGTTATCGGCGATGGTTTTTGTTTGTTGAGCTAAGAAAAGTTGGAGAGTGGATTCAAGAGAGGATTATTTTGGTTGATTTGGTTCAAAGGGAGCTCTAGGGGGTGGTTATGTGAATGTTTGTTGGGGTTATGGAATCCGGGTGGTCTAGCTTGGTAAGGTTGGGGTGGTTGAGGGTTCTTCCATCCTCCACTCGCATTGTTATTCCATCTCCCTTGGTTGTTGAAGTTAGGATTTTCCCTCACCCCTAGTATTCACCCAAGCAACATGGTTCATAGACCCACCACAATAAGAGCAAGCGTGGTCCGACCCACCACAAATCTCACAAGAAAAAGCTAGAGAAGTACCTTGGCTAGGAGCTGCCAAGCTTGCCTTTTCAATTTCTTTGCAAGGGTATCAAGTTTTGCATTGATGTGATCAATGGCATCAAGATCATACTTGCCTTTGCTTGCACTCTTCTTGCTTGCGGTTCTAGTAGAATTCCCCCAAGAGTAGTGTCGTACTACTTCTTCAATTGTAGGCTCAATATTGTCAACTCGGAAGCTTTGTTAGTTGACCTCCCCGCACCCGAATCAAGGCTTGCACGGGTCATGGGAAAAAGACCATCATAAAAGCTTCGCATAAGCATCCATTAACTATACCCATGGTGAGAACAAGATCTTCGAAGGCCCTTGAACCTATCCCAAGCTCCATATAATGTCTCATCCTCCTCTTGAGAGAAATTAGCTATATTTCCCCTAGCTTCAGATGTCTTCTCATGAGAATAGAATTCATCCACTAAAGCCGTGGTAACTTGTGCCCAAGTTGTCAAAGAGTCTTCTGGAACGAATTGCAATCATTTCTTAGCCTTGCCCACAAGAGATAAGTGAAATAGGTTGAGCCTCACAAACTCTTGACTCACATTGTTTTGCTTCACCGTGGCACATAGCTCCAAGAATTTAGCCAAATGCTCAAGAGGGCACTCATGATTCATACCCCCATAAGGCTCTTGTTTGATCATGGGAATCAAATGTGGAGAAAATTCGAAGTTGGCGGTGGTAGTTGGGCGGCGAATACCACTTTTGAGTTCAAATACCTCGGGATGCCCAAAATCCCGTAATGCTCTAGGAGCCTCATCCCCCATAGTGCTAGTAGTGGAGATAGACGACTCTTGTTCAAAACCTGGTTGTTCAACACCCGGTTGGACCGTAGGTTCCTTAAAGATTCTCCTTAATTGCCTCAATGTATTTTCAAGGTTATGATCAATGGGGATGGTTGGATCGTCCCTCAATCTCCGTGACATGCCACCAACAAAGCTAAGGAGAAAATTAGTAAAAACAACCAAGAGGTAAACACACCAAAATAAAGAAAAAGGCAATTTAGTCTCAAAATTAACCAATTAGCTAATGTTAACCGCTACTTCCCTGGCAACGGCGCCAAAATTTGACGGGTCGTTGTATACTCGCCAAATATAACCTAATTTATCCAATATAGGATAAGTATAGGGTCGATTCCACAAGGAAGTAGGGTTAAATCAAGAGTTAATTAGCTAACTGCAATGAGCTAAATCAATTTTTGGGTTTTGATTGAAAGTTTAGCAATGATTCTAAATTCTAATTAAACTAGGAAATTTGCAAAGTAAATCAACGAACAATTAAAGGAGATAAGACACGGGTAAATAAACTAGGGGATTAGGGGGATTCACCAATACTCAATCCAAGAATCCAATCATCAAAGCCAAGGAGAAACAAATGGGGGATCACAAGGGGAAAATCACGAACATATGAACTCTAATTACTCTCTCGAGCTAATTAGAGGAGCTTGATTAGTCACTCATGACCTATTCTCATAGCATGAGCAACCAATCTAGCCAAATCAAGCACAACATGATTAATCAAGCTTCCCTAAACTAGAAAATGTCTATTTTCATGGAGATCCTAGTCTAGCAACCAAACTTAGTTTATTTCTAGCTTCAATTCTCAATCCTTCACTAGAAATTCCAAATTTGTAAGTTAAGTGATGATCAAGCACCCAAAAAACCAAGTAAAACAAGTTTGATCAACAAGTTCAACCCCAAAAGCTAATTGTAGACACATAATCATGACTCTCCATTTAAGGATCCGATGATGAAACATACCGTGGTCTTAATTGGTCCGATCTAAGGGCAGATCAGTCTGAAGAGCCATTCAAAACCATTTCGAAAAGTGTTAAAGTCCTATTTTCAAGCCCAATTAATTATTCATGATAATTAATTGTAGTTGAGCCTAATTCTTTGAAAAGCCCAATTAATTGATTTATTTTAATAAGTAAATATTTTCAAAAGATATATTTTTTAAGTCAAGATCAGATTTTATCCCGTAAAATCAGATATTCGTAATTAAAGGATAAAAGAAATCTTTTAAAAAGCGTTTTAAATAAGGCTGGCAAAGGCACGGCAGGAGCCAGGCTGGTGCGCCTAGCGCACCAACCTGCGCCTGGCACACGTCTGTACGTCAGGCGTAGCTCTGCCCACGTGTCAGGTGCACTAAACTGCACTTGACACATGGATTTCTGACTCATTTAGGGTCCTGCGTCAAGCGCGGCTCTCTGCTTGAGACGCGGATTTTCTTTCTTATCTTTTCAAAGCGCGTACCACGTGTACACTTTTTATTGGTCATGTCGCGTCATATGCTTGCCACGTTAGCTGCGCCTGACGCAGTAGGCGCGTGACGCGCAATGCCGTTTTCCCTATAAATAGGCCTGATTTCCGCACAGATTAAAAAAGGAGGGATTTTTCACATTAACACACTTCGAACTCGACAAATACTTTACGAATTCTCTCTACGAACTACAAAACTTCCCTACAAAAGCTCATACCTTTCAAACACAAATACATTCAATCTACATACTTTCAGACATTCAGATTTTCAGGCTTCACGATTGCTCATCCCGAAGGTTGTCAATCTCACAGACCCAAGCCACGGTATAATCCTGAGGGTCCTTAAATAAATTATTTTTATATTGAAGTTACTAACAGTTTTCTTTCCTGATGTAGATCTTTATTGGAAAATCGTTCTACTGTATATTCTAATCCTTTCTTTCTTTTTATTTATTTATATATATTGTCATATGCCTGCCTGATTGTTCTATGCATATTATATGATTGTCCCTGCTTTATTGCTTTTATCACCCACATGTTATTTTTGCTAATCAAAGACCTAAAAAACTGTTCTAATATTAATCCGATTAATTTGGACAACCTGTTAGGTTCCCTGTAATATTGATTGCATAATAACTTGTCACTAAAAATTAGTCTTTTTATGTGTTTCCTGAACCTATTTAGACTAAATATTTTTAGGGTGTATAAAACATTATTTGATTATTCTTTGGCATAAATTCTGCAATGAATCGATATTTAGTAGAGGCCAGCAATAGGCAATATAGTTCCTGACTATATTGTACCCTCACCCTTGAACTCAATCTTTGGTTCATTTTGACCATATATGGAGTCAAGACGGGGAAATCTACATTGGATAATTTGTACCTACGATTTTCCCATATCCAATTAGGTTTATGATTCTTCCTTTAAAGAATTGTTGGCGACTTCTTTCAAAACAATTTTCAATAAAACCTAAACAGAGCGGTAGTCAAATCTAATACGCGCTCATACTGCGTAAGCGAAATAAGAACACGCCTACAATTTGGCGAATTCACTGGGGAGGATTTTAAAAAAAATTATTTTTTTTAAATGAGTGGGTGAAACTTGAAAAATACGATTCATTCTTATTTTTATGCCTTTGAATAATATACTATTTTGCATATGCATGGCTATTGTTCAGCCACCATAAGGACAATCTACCTTGCCTCATTAGCACATGTTCTATGTGTGAGGTCACCCCCGGGGGGTTTGCGCTTTGTCCTTCCAAAAAGCTTCTTGGGCGATAGTGTTGGATCTTAGTCATAAGCAAACCTACCCAACCATAGCATTGTTCTCTTGATCCTGACTTGAGACTGGAGTGCGTCTTACACGTGGCCACCTCTTTAAGCAGGGGTACGAAGCGTGGGATCAATCTCTTAGTCGTGGTCCCTTTTCGTACTAAACCTAAACCTGACTAATAGTTTCAAACATAGAATTGGACTTTAGATTGGAACTTTTGCGTCCATGTTATATGACATTTGCCTGTGATTGCAATTCTTGCATGGTATTATTTTGTCAAATTGTCATTATTATGCGTCGTGCCTAAAATCGCGTTTAACAAACAAGCAAAATTTCGTCAATCGGCCAATTCGTCGCCTAAATCCCCGAAAAACGTGTCGGAGAGTAGTGCGCCAAACGCATTAAATTGCGCATGGCGCACCACTCCCGCACCAGACGCTCGGTTGTGCGCCGCGCGTAACAATGCTGCGCGACACGCAGTTTGTGCATCACACGCTTTTCGTCAATTTAGTCGTCGTAATTGTCGATCCTACGTTTAATCCTATGTACGTCTGTCTGTCTGCATTCGCGTAATTCGGTCATCTAGGCTCATCACCTAATTCAAAAAAAAAAATCAGTCTTTTCATGCAAGGTCAAGTCTGTCCTAAAAAAATGCATCTAAAGGGTCATTGTAGAGTTAGAGTGGTCATGCATGTCTACCTCCTCCCATATTTTCTCCCTGCTGTTCAACTAATTTTCTCTATCAATCCTACCCTATCATATTCATCAATTTCAAAAAATTACATTTTTCAAAATCAATCCTACACCTCCTTCTATTCTACTCTTTTCCAAAAACATTTACTAATCATCATCATACCACGACATTTCAAAAAAAAAACATTTTCAAAATCAATCCATCATCTTTTCCTTATAAAAGATCAAATAAGGGGTTCCTTTCAAAAACGAATTTCGAAAATTCTAAGACCAGTCTAAACACCTTCGATCCAATCAACCAAATTCAATCCAATTCACTTGCATTCATTGGAGGCCCATATGCATTAGAAGTCCATTTTGCATTCATTTTAGGCCCATGTGCATTTCAGTTCATACATTCACTAGCATTAGAGTCGATCTTAGGCCTATATAAGTCTATTTCATTTCAAAATCTAGGCCCATCTGCATCTTTATGTGAAGTCTAGTCCAAGCCTATTCTTAATCAATTCCAATCTAAGTCTAAGTCTAGTCCGATCCAATTCTTAGGTCCATTTAGGCCCAATTCATTCCCTATGTCTAGTTTGTATTGTATGCAAACCCTAGTCAGTCTTCGGACTATAAAGTCAGTCTACGGACTATAAAAAGCTCGCCTCTTAGGACTATAAAGTCAGTCTACGGACTATAAAAGCTCAGTCTTAGGACTATAAAGTCAGTCTACGGACTGTAAAAGGCCAGTCTTAGGACTATAAAATTTCCCTACATCTAGTCTACATTATATAAATCAGTCTTAGAACTATAAATTTTCCTACATCTAGTTTGCATTATATGAGTTCATTCTTAGGACTATAAAATTTCCCTAGGTCTAGTTTGCATTATATGTAAACCCTAGTCAGTCTACGGACTATAAAAATCAGTCTTAGGACTATAAATTTTCCTACATCTAGTTTGCATTGTATGAGTTCAGTCTTAGGACTATAAAATTTCCCTAGGTCTAGTTTGCATTATATGTAAACCCTAGTCAGTCTACGGACTATAAAAGTCAGTCTTAGGACTATAAATTTTCCTACATCTAGTTTTCATTATATGAGTTCAGTCTTAGGACTTTAAAATTTCCCTAGGTCTAGTTTGCATTATATGTAAACCCTGGTCAGTCTACGGACTATAAAAATTCATCCCCTAAGTCTAGCGAACCTAGCATGGGCAATCTTTCAGTCTATTTGCGTAGTCCAGTCCAATAGTTAGGCCCATGTCTCCATCATGGTCAAGTCTACACTAGTCCAAACCATAACCATTTCCATTTCCATTTCAAAATCATTTCCCATTTTCATTTCCACTTTCGTTTCTCATTTCTCATCTCCATTTCTCATTTCGAAAGCATCATTTCTAAAAATTTACGAGGTCCATTCGATTTCTGTTCAGGACAGGTGGTGAGATTATAACTTGGGAACGTCCAACAGAGAGGCAACAAGGTCGACCTACTCCCAGACTCGTCAAGCGCATCCTCACATTTTCAGACGAATCTTCCGACTCTTCTGAATCATCATCTGAAATGGGGGACACTAATGAACAGCTTAGTGCCATTATGGCGCAACTTCAACTGATGAACTCACGTCTTGAGGACCAAGACAAAGAGATTAAGGCGCTGAGGGAGGAGCTCACTAAGGAAGACGAGCAAGGCGACACTCCACTACCAATCAAATCTGAGACAGAATTGAGATTTGAAAAACTCGAGCAATTGATCCAGTCAATTCCTGCTCTTGAGGGTCAGGCTCATGGCCATGACATCATTGATCCTGAACTGAGGGACAAGCTCCCTAAAAAGGTAACATTGGGTGACCTCCCAAAATTCAAGGGGGTCGGAGACCCAGGTGACCACTTGAGAGCTTTCTCCATCTCTATGGCTCTCAAAGGCATGAGCAAGGACCTGATTGCTTATCTCTTTCCTTTAACCTTGGATGCACATCCATCCAAGTCGTTCAGATCACTGAACAAAGGCAAGCTGAATGACTGGGACTATATCAGAGAAGAGTTCCACAAACAATACATATACAATACTCAGCTTCCTATTGGCCTGCGTGAGCTGGAGTTGACTAAACAAAACTCCAACGAAGACTTCGTCACCTTCCTTAATAGATGGAGGGAAAAAGCTGCACAAATGACTAACAGGCCATCTCAAGAGGATCAAGTCCGAATGGTAATCCGTAATCTACAGCCTAAGTACGGAGAACATATTAAATTCCAACCTATAGAGTCTTTCACGAAGCTCTATAAGGTAGGCTTGTTGATTGAGGAAGAGGCGCAAGCCTTACTACACAAAAGAAATATCAATGCTAGGCATATAAAAAAAGGTGATTCAAAGTGCGAAAAAAAAAAAGCAAAAAAAAAGCAAAAGGAAACGCACATGACAAAAAAGAAAAAGCCAAAGGCAAATAAATAAAAAATCAAGCTAGGGGGCTTGCACACAAGTTCTACCCCTCATTCAAATCCGTGCGATTCATCAAAACCCTTAACCTTTAATCCAAATCCATTACTCTTCATTCCTCAAACCAAGTAAACCTTCATCTAAACCTCAAGCCTTAGACCTTTCAACCTTTCATCAACCCTAACTCCATTTTCAAGGTATGTCTGAGCCAGCTAGGTTGAAAACCCGAAAAGGCGGCCTAGGCAAAAGTTAGGGACCAAAAAAAAAAAAATTAAAAAAAAATGGTCTGATTCCGCAAGGATACGTAGGAATCCTCATCTCGAGGGCCGACCACTTCAACAAAATAAAATTAGTCATGGTCTAATGATTTGACTTTCTAGAATTTAGGAGCATAATTTATTTCTAGATCCCGACATAGACTCGAGTCTGTACCTAGCCTCGTTAAAGCCTTTTCCCACCTACACTTATTTAAGTCACAAATTAAACCTTTTTATTTTTCAATCCAAGCTCTCCTTGTCCCTAAAGGACTCTCCGATAATTCCATGGTTTCTGGCGATATTTGACTTTGCCTAATTATCTTCCCAGAGAAGAATCCCCAAGATAATCCCCGGCGATAACTTGCAACGTTCAAGACAGATCAACTACATTCCAATATCAGATCAAGTAAATTTCAATCAAGGCTCATAATGCCTAATTAAAGGCAAGCTCACCCAAAGTGGGGGCGTCCTATGTGTGGTGGTTCCTCCAAGTCGAATCAAACTCCCGAGAAGTTGTAATCCACGGACCTCGTTTACGGACCCCAAATCATTTGCTAAAAACGATTTTCGAAAATCATTCTATACATGTCTAATCTGTAACACCCCGTAATTTTCACCCTTTATTTTTGGTATTTGTTTACATTAAAATGATATTTTTTTTCGTAAAAATAAATAATTTATTATTTAAATTATTTTGGAACGTGCTGTGAAAATGTGTATATATATTTATATGTTGTGATATATTTATATATATTTATTTTATGTTGTTAGTTATTTATTTTAAAGGTTATATTAATTTCGTTATTTGTTTAGGCGTTTAGGATGCAGTTTTGTCGCGTAGCGTTTTTGTAACGTTGTTGGACCGACTTGGGTGATGAAATGTTGCATCGCATGTGGGGTGTTAATGTGTTTATTATATTTATATTTATAATATAATTTATTAGAGTTATTTTCATTATTAAGTATTTTCAAAGTTTAGGCGCGATTTAGGAATTTATCGATTTATCGCGTGACGGACTTTTGATGCATGGACCTTTGATGACTTGGGCCGAAATCTTCTTGATGTATTTGGGCTTGGACAGCCGGCTATGGGGAGGGAGAAGGAAGAAGTTTCTCCTCTTTTATTTCATTTCTTTTAATTGGTGACTCTTGGTAGATTGTAACCCCCATAACCCCCCTAATCATTTCTCCTAAACCCTTCATTTTTCCTTGCCATAAAATTCTGATTTTTATTAAAAGAAGTTCAGCATCATTTGCATTTAACCCTCACCATTTTCAAGAAAAGAAAGAGAGAAAAGGAAGAGGAAAAGAATAGAAAGGTTCAACCCGGTTTTTCCTGTCACACCTTCACGAAAATAACCGTAGCCGGAGATCTAACCGTTGGATCGTCTTCAAATTTGGATAGAATGTTTATAACATCTTGTTCTATACTCTGACCGGAGCGATTCAGAATCTGAGCTTTTGATCACCAGGAATCATGGTCGGAACAGAGCAGTGTGACATGAGATTTATCAACGTTCAAGAAGAAAATGCCTAGTGACTGGTTGCTTCAATTCTCGTTCGTTGTGCCTTTGGGTTAGAAGAGGAATTGGATTGTATGCGTAGCTCTTAACTATCTCTTTAGACTCAGCTCTCCTCCCGACGTTCCAGGTAACTAGTAGTTATCTTAGAACGCTAGAGATTCGGGTATTATTCGGTATTAGATTATTACGCTATGAATTATTTAAAATACTTTTTGAATGAAATTATTGACGAAATTTGACATGAATATACTTGATGCATGCTGTGTGATTAATTTAAAGAGAAAAATAATTTTCGTATGATTTTTGGTATTTATTTGATTTAATTGGTGTTTTGTGCGTTTTTGGCTAAATTGCATAATAATTATTAAACGGATGTTAAAATTGCTGAAATTATTTTTCTTAGATCATTTTGTATGCGTATTATGTATTCCATGCCTTAGAATAATTTTTTGCCTACTGTGTACTGGTTTATTTAATTGATATATCTGTTTTTGCAATTTCGTTTCTGTCAGTATATAAATCATGAAAATTATTTCTGGAGGCCGAAAAATTAATTTCTTTGTATAATATGTATTTCCGTGAGTTTTTTCATGTTGTGTAAATTTCTGGTAATTTTTGGGCGTTTATATATATTTTTAGTTATTATATTGGCTTTATTGAGTAATCTGTATATTAACTTTTAAAATTACTTTTGGAGTCGGAAAATTATAAATAAAATTTGTACCATGTCAGTAGAGCCATTAGGGTTATATGATAATTTTTGTGTGATTTTACTGCTCGAACTTATTAGTTTAATAATTATTATTTGGTTTTTGTTGTCAAATTGAGGATACTCTTTTAAATTATTTGAGAGCTTGTTAATCAGAAATAATTTGTGATCTTTTATGTTCTTTGATGCTGGTGTTTAGTAGGTTGCTGTAAGTATTATTGGTATCATTATGTTTATGTTTGATTTATGTAAAAATGATTAATTGTGTACTATTCATTTATTTAATAAGCCTTGGAGTTAATTGGTGATGCATTTTTTATTGATGTTGTTAGTGCTGTAAAAACTATTTCACTATCATTGTTGATGCTTAGTGATGTTTAAAGTATTGTGGTTGGAGATATTTGTTGTAAATTTGTAAGTTACTACTTTGAAGATTTTTGAAAAATTACTTTTGATGAATTATGGGTATAAGGCTGGGTGGCATCCCTTTTGACGAATATTTTTGAGATGAATGATACTTTGATGATATTTATGATTTTATTTTGAGATAGGAACATCCGGTGGGAGAGATGTAGTCCCCGGTGAAGAACATGCCAACCACCTGGTTTGCGAACTAGGGGTACACCCTGGGCTAATTGTTGTCGTCCGAGAGGTCAGGGAGTTCTGCGTGTTCTACCCCCGCATCGGGAGTTTGGCCATTCTTAGACACAAAGCGGGGAACGTAAGCCCATAGACTGGTCTGGAGATTGCGATCGGACAAACCTTAGGAAGTGAATTGCGATTCACTAGCGTTCGGTTTCTGACTCAATAACTTGTTTTACATATATTTTATTTTTATAAAAGTACTCTTGAGATGATTTATTTATTTTTATCCAACTCACTTGCTATTTATTATTCATTTGCGTTATTTGTGAGTTATATGGAAGTGGATGCATATTGTAGTTGACTTGACTTTATGCTTTCCTTTCTTATTAATCTATGTCCGAATCATGCTTTGAATTCTTTTTGTTCCCGGGAGAACCGCTAGTTACTCCCCACCGATTGTGGATATTTGTTGTATATTTTGCGGGTTTTGTTGATGGGGATTTTCTTTGATTTTGGGCTTGGGTTGAGATGCGAGAAATAATCTATTAGGGGTTTTAGTTCTAGACTTCTCTTTAGTTTGAGATAGTTTTCTCATTTCGATTTTAATCTAAGTAATTAATTTACTGATAGTACTTACTTATGTTTGTTTTTATCACTTAGTTATTTAAACACTATTCTTGTAGTAGTGACATTCTTAGAAGACGATGTTTCCGCCATCGTCCTATTAATACTATTATTATTTCTTTCTTTTCCGCTTTGAAATTCTAGGGTGTTACATAATCGCCTCTATCATTGTATCACTCTATACATCTTCTAGCCTTGCAAAATCCTCGACCTTGCATTGCGCCTTGCAATACCCCGACCTTGCATTGCATTTCATACGTTCTAGTCTTGCATAACCCTGACCTTGCATGACGTGTCGTCCCTTTGCTTTGCATAACCTTAATCATTGCATAGCGTCTCATGCATCCTTAGAGAGTCTAAGTTTACATTATTGCATCACTATGTGCTTATGTGAGTTGTTTGCACCTATCTGCTAACATCTTTCCCTACAGGTAATCAGATTGATTGTAGTTATTGTCCTGCATACTAACTTTGTTTTGCAGAGACCGGCGTATACAGATCAGTTCTAAACTGCAGAGCGTTTAGAATCGTTCTCTGTCCCGACACCGTATACTTTGACTATCGGTTTCCTGAACCTCGGTCAAAGTAGGGGCTTCTGTAGACACATAATCGTGTCTCCCCATTTAAGGATCCGATGATGAAACATACCGTGGTCTTAATTGGTCCGATCCAAGGGCAGAGCAGTCCGAAGAGCCATTCAAAACCATTTCGAAAAGTGTTAAAGTCGTATTTTAAAGCCCAATTAATTATTCATGATAATTAATTGTAGTTGAGCCCAATTCTTTGAAAAGCCCAATTAATTGATAATTAATTGATTTATTTTAATAAGTAAATATTTTCAAAAGATATATTTTTTAAGTCAAGATAAGATTTTATCCCGTAAAATCATAATTCCGTAATTAAAGGATAAAAAAAAACTTTTAAAACGCGTTTTAAATAAGGCTGACAAAGGCACGGCAGGAGCCAGACTGGTGCGCCTAGCGCACCAACCTGCGCCTGGCGCAGGGCCTTGCGCGCGCACGTTGTGCGTCAGGCGCAGCTCTGTCCACGTGTCAGGTGCACTAAGCTGCACTTGACACGTGGATTTCTGACTCATTTAGAGTCTCCGGCCAAGCGCGGCTCTGCCTTGAGACGCGGATTTTCTTTCTAATCTTTTTCAAAGCGCGTACCACGTGTACACTTTTTATTGGTCATGTCGCGTCATATGCTTGCCACGTCAGCTGCGCCTGACGCAGTAGGCGCGTGAGGCGCAATGCCGTTTTCCCTATAAATAGGCCTGATTTCCGCACAGATTAAAAAAGGAGGGATTTTTCACATTAACACACTTCGAACTCGACAAATACTTTACGAATTCTCTCTATGAACTACAAAAGTTTTCTACAAAAACTCATACCTTTCAAACACAAATACATTCAATCTACATACTTTCAGACATTCATATTTCCAGGCTTCACGATTACTCGTCCCAAAGGTTGTCAATCTCACAGACCCAAGCCACTGTATAATCCTAACGGTCCTTAAATAAATTATTTTTATATTGAAGTTACTAACAGTTTTCTTTCCTGATGTAGATCTTTAATGGAAAATCGTTCTATTGTATATTCTAATCCTTTCTTTCTTTTTATTTATTTTTGTATATTGTCATATGCCTGCCTGATTGTTCTATGCATATTATATGATTGTCCCTGCTTTATTGCTTTTATCACCCACATGTTATTTTTGCTAATCAAAGACCTAAAAAACTGTTCTAATATTAATCCGATTAATTTGGACAACCTGTTAGGTTCCCTGTAATATTGATTGCATAATAACTTGTCACTAAAAATTAGTCTTTTTATGTGTTTCTTGAACCTATTTAGACTAAATATTTTTAGGGTGTATCAAAACATTATTTGATTATTCTTTGGCATAAATTATGCAATGAATCGATATTTAGTAGAGGCCAATAATGGGCAATATAGTTCCTGACTATATTGTACCCTCACCCCCGAACACAATCTTTGGTTCATTTTGACCATATATGGAGTCAGGAAGAGGAAATCTACATTGGATAATTTGTCCCTATGATTTTCCCATATCCAATTAGGTTTATTATTCTTCCTTTAAAGAATTGTTGGCGACTTCTTTCAAAATAATTTTCAATAAAACCTTAACATAGGGGTAGTCAAATCTAATATGCGCTCATACTGCGTAGACGAAATAAGAACACGCCTACACTAACCCCCTAACTTGATCTAAGATTCAAAGAGTAAATGAAGGATACATCCCTCCCCCTAATAAGAAATTACTCACACATTATGGAAATAAAACAAAACAAAGCTTGAAATAACTTCATCACCATAACCATGGAGGAAAAGAGAAAAATGCAAATAATCAACTAATAAAGCAAGATCTAAACAAACAAAGCATGAAATAAGCAAGGATAATAGAAGGGTAGAAGAAAATAAACAAAGATTACCAACTTTAAGCTTTCATAAATGAAGAATGGAGATCCAAAAGCTTCAAACGTCCACTTTTCTCTCTCCTAGGGTTTTGCTCTAAACTTGAATGCTAAAACAAGATCTAATTTCTCTCTAATCTCTAATTAAAAATTACTTAAGTTAAAGTAAGAGAAGTCCCTCTTATATAGTATTAAGAAATAAAACAGAAAATTACAAAACAGCCCCCGCATTAAAACAAACAAAGTCCCAAAACCGTTTCCGGAAAATGACCCGACCCAGGCGGGTAGCATGACCCGAGCTCTCGGGTGACATGACCCGAGCCCTCGGGTTGGTAGACCCGGACGGGTCTGCTGTGTGGAACCCACTATTTTTGTTCGGCTGGGATGACCCGGGCGGGTCCACGCACCCGGGCCCTCGGGTCAGCCACTTCTTCTCTTTCTTCTCTTCTTTCGAGCTCATTGGTGCTCCATTTCTTCAAAGCTTTGCCTCGGGCTTGTGCATAGACCCTCCAAGCGTGCTCCCAAATCCTGAAATATAAACAAACACCCAAAGAAAGAGCGCAAGGGAGGAAAAATGCACAAAAAGAAGGAAAAGGAATTAATTTAGCCTAAATTAGCCTAAAAACTAACACAAAAACTATTAAAAATAAGCATAAATCAAGCATATAAACCAATCATTAATTTGTGTGTGTGTGTGTGATATGTATGATGTAATAACAATTTGTGTATGTGTGAAGCTAAAAGGTGGGCAATATAGAAATCTCTTGATATGATTGAGTGAGTTCAAGTCTACTTTAACAAATATTAGCCGGGTCTAGCAAGAGTAGGATTTGAAGGCATAATTTAGGGTACATTCACCCATTTGATTAGTACTTTGATAACATATTCAAAACCATTCGTTTACTACTTTGATTTACTAGCATTGAGTGTAGATGCAAGACATAATAGGTGAAGTATATACATATAAGGCCATAACAATAGCATTAAGTGTGGATGTAGGATATAATAAGTGGTTATAGGGTGTGTGTTACATCTATGATAAGTGTCTTTTGCTTGCAGCTTTTCCGTATAGGCAAGTGTTGGCGAGTTCGACTAATTATTTTAATAACATCGAGTTTCTTGTTGGTAAAATTTTGATGCTATATGATCCCCCCCCCACGTGTTTATATGTGTACTAGCTTGAAGAGTTGGCATCTTGTAAGCAAGAATTTGAAATGTGATTTTATCTTTATTTGAAATATATCATTCTTATGAATAGGGTTTATGAATAGGGTTTATGCTTCAATGTCATATGATACTTGATATGTTACACAGAAGTTTGAAATATGTCGAACGAGGTGAGTATACAAGAGTCAAGAAAACGTGCAAGGGACAATGATGAAGATCTAGAGTTAGTTATCATGGTTATAGGTTTTATTATAGTAGTTGTGGGGGCATGGTATTGTCAACGATATAGGGTGAAGGAAGTAACATGGAATGAGCGTGAGCGTGCACAAACAAGAGCTACATGGATGAATACTTTAAGGAATAATAGAATATGTCGTGAGCAATCGTGTCTCGACATACGTTGTTTTGAGAAGTTGCGTCATACATTGCAATCAAAAGGGGAACTAATGACTACAAGAAATGTCACCGTAAAAGAAATTGTTGCATTATTTCTTCATATCCTTGCACATGATTTGAAGAATAGAACAATGCAAGCCCTCTTTGCTCATTCAAGAGAGACTATAAGCCGCCAATTTCATGTGGTCCTTCGATCTATGCTCAAAATAGGAAAGTATTATCAAGCCAGTTGACCAAAGCATTAGCTATAACTTGGGGATAACAAGTGGAAGTGGTTTGAGAGAGTTTTTGGAGCTCTTGATGGGACACACATTGATATGACGGTCCCCGTTGAGGATAGATGTCGTTATCGAGATAGAAATGGGGACATTAGCACCAATGTGCTAGCTTCATGTGATCCAAACCTTCGTTTCACGTATGTTTTACCTGGTGGGGAAGGATCCACATCAGACCATCGTGTCCTTCGTGATGCTCTCCAGAGGCCCAATGGTCTAAAAGTACCAAGAAGTAAGAGTTTATAACTTATTATCTTATAATTAGTTATGCCCTGTTCTTTTGGACTTATTTTCAGTTCAATTCGCTTCACTATTATCATTATTATTATTATTATTATTATTATTATTATTATTATTATTATTATTATTAATTATTATTATTATTATTATTTATTATTAATTATTATTATTATTATTTCTATTATTATATAATATAATAATAATTATTTATTATTATTATTAATTATATAATAATAATAATAATTATTATTATTATTATTAGTATTAATATTAATTGTAATAATTATTTATATTAATATTAATTATTATTACTATTATTATTATTATTAATTATTATTATTATTATTTATATTAATATTAATTATTATCATTATTATTATTATTATTATTATTTATATTAATATTAATTATTAATATCATTTATTAATATTATTTATTATTATTATTATGATTATCATTATTATTATTATTTATTGTTAATATTATTATTATTATTATTATTATTATTATTATTATTATTATTATTATTATTATTATTATTATTATTATTATTTATTATTATTAAAGTTCGGTTCACCCATTCAGTTCAGTTCAATTCATTTCAGTTAAGCCAAAATAAGTTCAAAAGAACAGGGCCTTAATGACGTATTAAATCGTAAAGGGTAATGTTAAATTTCTATGATGCAGATAGATATTTCCTTGTAGATTTGGGCTTTAGTAATGGTGAACGTTTCTTAGCTCCTTACAAAGGTACTCGGTACTACTTGAATTTGTGGCGAGGATCCCACGAATTGCAAAGAGTTTTTAACTTGCGCCACTCGTCTGCACGGAATACAATTGAAAGGGCATTTAGACTATTAAAAAAACGTTCACTAGTAGAATAATTGCTTATTGCTGCGGTTTTACCCATACGCAGCAATAAACCACGTCAAAAGAAAAGGAAAAATCGAAAATCAACTTATTGTTGCGGTCCTGGGTAAAAACCGCAGCAATAAATGTCAACAGAAATTTTTCAAAAATGTTTAACTGGTTTGACCAGAGCTATTGCTGCGGTTGCCACCCAGAACCGCAGCAATAGATTAAAATATTATTTTTTTTAATCAAATTTTAATCTATTGCTGCGGTTCTTGAGGAAACCGCAGCAATATAAATAAGATCTAAAAAAAAAACACGACATTAGGTTTATTAGGGTTAGTGGGCCTTGGGGAAGCGCCGTTTTTCTTTCACGCCTTGTTTCTTTACTCTCATTCCTCTGTTCTCTTCTCCTTCGTTCTTCTCGCTCATCCTGCTTCTCTCTTCTCTCATCATTCTTCCTACTTTTCTCTTCTCTCATCATTCTTCCTGCTTCACCAGATCTATTTGAACATCAAAAAACTCGAAACTTCGGCGCACTATTCGAACATCACAGAACTCGAAGGAGAGAGATGAGTTGGCGAAGATGAACACCGCACCAGTCACATATGAGTGTCATGAGCAGTCAACCATGGAATTGTCTTCTTCTGCATATCCCATTCAGCTTTTGCCTGGTCCTCTGATCGTGGCTTCTGCAAGTCGTCAGGTGTCAACTGCAATGATAACTATCTAGCCAGCGACACAACATTATCAACTTACCATCTGCAAGTTGTCTAGTATCAAGTGTGAACTGCATATCTGCTTCACCTTTTGGCTTGCTTGAGCAGTTTTTTTTATGCTTCTCTCGTAAAAGTAAGTGCCCTCAACAATATCCTTACTCCATCTTTAATCCTTCTTGGAAGTTTTAATGCGTGTGTAAAAGAGTTGTCTATGCTTCTGGTCTCAAGCATATAAATTGTGCAATATTGTAGAGTATACTAAATAATTTATTCCTTATAATGTGTAACACATTAGTCAGGTTAATAATATGGAAGAACTTGAATTTGGCATGAGGAATTTAAAGCTGATAGTATGGGTAGGAGATATAAATAGAATATATCTAGACATAATTTGTTAAATATCATATTTGCACATTCTAGGTGGAGAGTTAAGGTCAGTAGGAGCTGCTATGTATACTATAAGATTGTTAGGATTGTTACATTTAATTTTTTTTTTTTTGTTGTTCAAGATTTAATTTCATTTCGTTTTTAGTTCAAATGTAATTGATTTTCAATTTGTTAGCTTTTTTAGGGTTCGAAGGAGAGAGAAGTAGATCGAAGGAAATCTGGAGGAGTAGCACCGCGAGTTTCGTCCGTCACTCAATTCGTTTTTTTTACTTTTTTAAAATTTTTTTTTGATTTTCTAAGTGTGAGATCTGGAGAAGAAATGTACTCAACTTCTTTTATTTGCATGAACGAGTCTTTTCAATGAATATGTCAGTAAGATTTGGTGGAATTGCTGAATTACTGTTCTTGTTCTCTTTCATTTTTGTAGTTAGATTTTTTTTTTATGTTGATTTTTTTGTATCTTTTAAGTTTTTGTATAAGCATACTTTATCATTACTTTCAATTTGTGTGTTTTATTTTTTTCTTGCATTTTTTCCTTTCAAAGTTGATGGCAAAGAGTAAAAAAATAAAAAATAAAAATTTACCAGTACCAGTACCTATTGTTGCGGGTCCTACCAAAAACTGTAGCAATAGACTTCATTTTTTTATTAAAAAATATATCTGTTGCTGCGGTTTTGGCTAGAAACCGCAACATATTGCTGCGGTTTTGGGTAAGAACCGCAGCAATATGTTGGCCTATTGGTGCGATTTTTAACCACAACAATAAGACCTATTGATGCGCCCTTAATTGTTCGCGGCGAAAACCACCGCAATAGGCCATTTAATGACCGCAAAGAATAAGCAATTATTCTACTAGTGGTTGGGCTATACTTAGGGATCTTAGTTTCTTTGATAAAAAGACTCAAATTAGAATCATCAATGCTTGTTTCATTCTCCATAATTTCTTAAGGGAGGAAAATATGGAGGAAACAAGACTTATATATGAGGTAGACCAAGACTTACTTGATGCGGAGCCAAATGATGATATAGATGAAGATGATGATTTCATATCAGTCGCTCGGTCAACAAATGAGTGGAATAATTTTAGAGATGATCTTGTTAAGAAGATGTTTGAGGAGTACCAAGTGCGAAGGGTTCAAGCTATTTGAATATGTCTTTGTCCTTCTGTTTTTATTAATTTATATCAACTTAGAAAGAGATTAAATGTGCAAGTGTGCACTTTGTTCTTATAATTTGCTAAGTTGTTTGAGAAACCCCATTGTAGCACTTATAGTTAAAATTTATTTATGCATTGCGCACTTTGGAAAGCAAAATGGAAAGGAGACCTCTTATTATGTCTATCATCTAATATCATCTTGATCTTCCTTCTTTCTCTTTTTTCTCTTTCTTTTTGATTTTTGCGTAAGGGATGAGATAATATAGTAGTGGGACTGAAAGATTCTTTAAATTTTATTACTGGATGTTTTGCAGAAAGTATAAGTACTGTATAATGCTGATTTCTTTTTTTTTGGCAGATCATCAGAATTTGTACCATACATCAAATACTGTGAAGGAGATTTAGTTTGCCTCCTATTTTGTAGAATGCATTGATCATAAGTGAACTATATATCTTTGATAATATTACAGTAGGTAAAGCAGGACTTTGATGCTAAAGCACCACAACTTTTCATTTGTAATATATACCAAGCTGACTAAGATTATTTTACGATTAATTTAAGATGTACAATTATATTCTCTATCGTTTTAATCTTCTATCGTTTTAATATTCTATCCTTTTTGGATGTTAGACAATTAGCTTGTACAGGGTATCGTTTTAATTTTCATGCGTATAGTTGGCTTGGCTTTTATAAACTTGTTCAAATGTATATGTTTTATTAGCTTATAGATTCCACTTGTTACGTAAATGAAAAGGTCTGTTCTGTATGCACCCAATGTCAGACGTACTATGATACTTGTCAAAAGATGAACTCTTTTAGTTTGCCTTAGCTTTGACCATTCAATAGTAACTAGTTACCATGTAGCTATAATTTACGTTCTGTTATATGTTATCCAACAGGGGTCGCTGGTACGACTTCTGAAGATTGGCGATTTTTTGAATGGTAAAAGAGTGCCTTTTTTCTTTAAGGGACTATAAGGCAAGGATTACATGTATGAGGTAAGTTCAGTGCTTTTTACGGCATGTATAACTTCCTATATTACATGTCAAACATGAAACTAATGCTAGATGCTAGAAAAGGGATGGGAAGAAGAAAGATTTTTGTTATGTTCGGCTCTCCTTATCTATGATTACTCCCCACCCCACTTGTTGAAATCATGGCCCCGAATACCCGCACATTTTAGCAAAGCAGTGGGCAAATTGTAAAGGTTTATAGAAAAATATTAGCAGGCTTTGAGAGAGGTTCCTGAGATAACATTATAGATATTTCATTGCTTTAACAAATAAAGTACTATTGAACATTGTCAAGTTAATTCTAGAATAATGTGAAGTAATCTGGGCACCGTTGATCATCCTTTCTTTTTGGAGGATGAATTATTTGTATCAGCCGTAAGGTTTATATTATGAATCTTAACCGCTCTTTTTTTAATTAAATCTCTCGCTACTCACTTGTGTGTTTTGCGATATGTAGGAACAATGAATTCCAAAAGACAAGGCAAAGAATCGGGTCCTCCACGTAAAAGGGGATATTTTACGTGGAATCGCCAAATGGATGTGATACTTACTTCCACATTATTTGAGCAAATTGATGAATGGAATAAGGGTGATGGGGATTTCAAGTCCTAAGCGTATCAAGCCGTGGTGGACAAGTTAAGGGTTGAATTGAATATATCCGTGACGGTAGATCATGTTAGGAATCGAATTAGGGTTTGGAAGAGGCATTATGCTACCATCACCGAAATTCGAGCTTACACGAAATTCAAGTGGGATGAAGAAAGGAAGATGGTGGTGATCCCTCTAGAAGAGCTTGGTGCATGGAATGCGTACTGTTTGGTATGTTATTATGCTTGTTCAATTTCAATTTGCCTGTGTGGTGACTGTTGTCATGAGTCACAACAGGCAAAGATTGGTGCTATTAGTGGAGGGCTTAGATTTCACCCATAAAACCATTTCCATAGGGCAGGATTGAGGCTAATTACTTGAATTGGGCTTAGATGTCATATCTTGTATACAACAACAAAGATCCCAAACACACTAAGGAGTATCATTTTCTTGTTGTTGGCAATGATGTTATTATCAATCTCCATATGAAGGACTTCTGATTTGTTTCTTAGAATTAGTGAAAGAAAATATTAGTATTAGTATGGACCTCCTTAGCTAAACACCAAGTGTTTTCTCTTTTCTAGTCACGAGAGTATCTTCACACTCAAAATTGAAGGCGAATAAACTTAGATGCATCATTCTTCTTTATGCAGTTGCGGTTCATTTCATCTCCAATGTTCAAAGCCTTTCACTTCCTATATTTGTTTCTTTGTATGTGCAAACATAGAGCCTAAGACATATACTCCATTAAGCATAATAAAATTGAAGTACTCTCTTGTCTTATTTGATGCCGTGATTTTCTCTGTTTGTTAGAGTTGCTCTCGGGTGAATTGATAACATACGTATTCAATATTTTTAGGGATGCATAGAAGAAGTCACAGCGTTAATGAGATGTCACAGGGAAACGAAAAGGGTTAAATGTTTCCCATGCTTATAGACTTATCTTCTCTTGTCTTTCTGTATTTATGTAAGTACATTTGCTGCTTCTGTATTGTCTATTTCCCGTGCTTATAGACTTATGCTCTCTGTTATTTTTTTGTTTATGTTAATATGCCTGCTGCTATTGTGTTGGATGTTTCAGTGCTAACATCATGTTTGTATCTGGGTGCTTTGTTGCATGTTTGGACTTCGTGCGAGTAATGATAAATGAATCTCTAGGATTGGGCTGTAACTTATTTGTGCCAATGATAAAATAACGAAGCTGAAATGCTTCAGATTGTCTTCTTTTCTAGGTTCCTGGTCTGTGAAAAAAGTTGTCTGTAAACTGATAAATGGTGATTAGTATAACTTAGTTCAAATTGATGTACATTATTGATTCAGATTTTCTTTGCTTTAACATGCAGGGAAACCCCAATGCCTCTACATATCAGAACAAGTATATCGAAAATTGGGACGATATATGTACTTTGTTTGCTTTGGATAGAGCAACCGGTGATGGGGCTGAGCAACACGAGGAGTCTGCTGCTGCTATGGACACTGAAACTGAAGGGGCGAGTACATCAGAGACTTATTCTGGAAGTTCAAACAAGAAGCTTAAAAGAAATCGTGTAGCGGATGCCGTTAGTAGCTTTGCGGACTCTTTCAAAGAGTATGTGAGTAAAGCGCAAGGACCTCCGAAACCAAGTTCCCAAGAGATCTACGATGTAGTCTGTAGTGTTCTTGAGATTTCAGGTGAACAAGTGCTTAAAGCTGTGAAGAGGTTTATGAATGGGACGATGATTGAGTTTAATATGCTAAAACATCTACCGGATGAGCAAAAATTAGACTGGATTTTATTATGTATTAGTGATAAGTAGTTTTATTTCATTGGTTGTAGAGATCGAATTACAATACTAAACTTTAGCTTGGTTTGCCAAACAGTATTTGAATTTGGAATTCAAGATTTGAAATTCTTAAGTGTCCCAAACACTGGACTTGGAATTGAATTCCAGAAATTGAAATTCTGAATTTGAATGGAACTATTTGAAATGAAATATAGGTATCCAAACGCAACCATAATAGAATATATATTACACTTTTTGAAATATATTCCACTATTAATTTCTGTATATTTTCAAAACATCATTTTCATATATTCTCATCGTCTCCATATCCATATCCATATGCGTATTCTTCGGATAAACTTGATTGACCCAAAGTGAGTTGCTAATATAATTTAATGTAAGGTGGAATACAATTCAGACTTGTGTCTTGTGTAAAGCCAAACTAAGGAGGAGTATAATAAACTTAAACTAGTACTTTTGGCTCGGGCGATGCCTCGGGTCAATTGTAATAAACAAATATATAATTATTCATAAATTTTATAATTCATTTTTTTTGTGAATTTTTTGTCCATAAGAAATTGAAAATTTGTCGTCATAACGTGATAAGAAAAAATAACCTTAAAGGTTTGAATTTGAAAATAATAGCTTAAAAGAAATTGGGGTAAGATAATATGTCATCAATAGTGTCTTGTTAGTATCGTAATAATAGTGTTAGAAATGTAATTACTTGTTTAAGTCTTTTTAGTTAAGTATAATTATTATAAGACTTTATTATAAATATAAGACAACATAGTTATAATGTATTGATGGTTAAACTCTCATTTTTCCTTGTCACCTATTCGATACTGAGGAGTTCACATGGATATAAAACATTTGTAATATAATTTGAGGAGAGTGCCACGTAATATGTAGCCGTCATTATTTTAAAATTTGACAACTGAAAATTGTTTTTGGTTTTAAAGAAAGCTGAAAACTATAACCCACAAAATTAACAAACGAACCCTAAACTTTGCAAAAACACACTGTGACCTGTGAAACGAAGGAAATAGTTTACTAATCCCATTTTACGCCTTGTCGGAGTGTATCGAACACAGTTCCCCTTTTCTCACTCTTCTGCTCCATTTTACCTGTGTTCTGCATTCTCCTGCTCGTCGACGCTAAAACCCTAACCCTAAACCTCAATTCCCTCTCTTTCATGGCTAATTAAAACTCTCTGAATCTTTTCGTAGTGCTGAAATACCTAAATACTCAATTTGATGAACATGGACATTGATCCTTTGCAGTCTGAGACTGATGAACTGAGTCAGAAATCCGAGGCTTTAAGAGCTTTATCGAACGGCTCAATTTCTTCATCGATTTCCGAACTTTCAGTTTCATCTAGGGTTTTACCCTCGGAGAAGGACTTCCATTTCTACTACAATTTCGACGAGTTTAAAGTTCCAATTGATGAAATTGGTGCCAAGTCGCAGTCGATGCTGCAACAGATTAATTCGGCGAAGCAGTTATGGGGTGGGAGACCGATTGAGTTTCCTGAGGATGTGGATGATGAAGCGTATGATTGGCTTGTGAATGTGAACGATGAAGTTATTGAGAAGTTTGATGTGTCAGTAGACGAGTTTTCGAGGTTGCGGAAGGCGGAAGAAGAAGCGGCTAAGGCTAGACCTATGGTTGATG
The DNA here is from genome assembly GCA_947646795.1 of Beta lomatogona. NCBI lineage: Eukaryota > Viridiplantae > Streptophyta > Magnoliopsida > Caryophyllales > Amaranthaceae > Beta > Beta lomatogona. Next base: position 265,616 of record CANSNZ010000141.1, on the reverse strand, counting down.
AAAATGGGTTTCAGTTAGTTTGTGGGAAGAAGAAAAAGGGTCTTGGTATTGGTGGGATGAGAGAGAAAGAGGAAACTGTGGCTTCACCTGCTGTTCGGGTGGTGGAGAGAGATAGGAAGACGGAAGGACCAAAGCAGAAGGTGCCATTTCATATTGCGACGATTAGGAGGCCGCAGGAGGAGCACAACATATTAGTTAATAACTCGAATCAGCCGTTTCAGCATGTTTGGCTGGAGAGGAGTGACGATGACTTGAGGTTCATTCACCCATTGGTGAGTTTCAGGCCCTTCTTTTTGTTTGTTGAATACAGATACTCTCCCTTTAAGTGCTTTCCTTCTAAATGTTATACTTACTTTTGTATAATTTCGTACGTTTATCTATGATAGCCCTAGTTCTATTCTTAACGGTGTGTGTGAAAAAATGGATTGAACGGAGGAATATGTAATGCAGAAACTTGAAAGTATGGTCACGTTTGTTTGTCTCTTCCTTATTTGTTTTGATGGAAAGGAATAGAAAGGAGACAGTTTGGTTGCTTTTATTTTTAATTATTAATTGCTATAGGAAACAAGAATCTACTAGTTAATCTTTTTGTCATGTAGTTTGATTAAGTTGTTTCACTAAAAGAACAACTGTCATTTGGTAATAAAAGCGACAGGATGTTGTGCCAACAACCCAACAGGCGATTCTACCACTAACTCTAGCAAAGGAGAAGCAAATTGTTTTTACTCCTGAACATGCTGCATTAACGAAGAAAATATGTTTGTGCCAACATGATGAAAGCAACTAAGAATGAGCAAAGCATGTCGATGGGATACTTAGATCAAGGAGATAAAAAGCGTACATACTTGCTTGCTAAATCAAGAACGAGAATTCATCTTGGAACATGATGAATGGTGGGACATCCAAGTGTACACTATGCAAAAACATGTTAATTTATTTGCAAAAGCGGCTTTAATGTATTATTTTTTATTAATGGAGACAAAGGGAAAATCTCTTACACATGAGGTTTAAGGTAGGAATATGAGTTGTGCCATGATTATCGATAATGATTCATGCACTAAGGTTGCCTGACTTGCCTCTTCCAAGTTAGTCGATATCGTGAAGCTCCTTAAAAGACCAGCATAGGCATATAAGCTGAATTTGCTTAACAATAAAGAACATATTTAAGTTTGTGAACAAGCTTTAGTGTCCTCTATGGATGCGTATTATGATAGCTTTTGGTGTGATATCTTTCTCTTCACTTGTATGTCGTCCTTGCGACGTGATCAAGATGTCAATAATGGGATGTCAACCCTTCATTATATGAAAACAAGGGACAATAGAACTGGATTAAAACCTCTCTCTTTTTTTCTCTCCAATTAATCTACATGGAATTCGTGCTAGTTCTGTAGCTGAAGGAGGGGTTGATTTGGATCAAGGACCTACGACGACACAATAACTAATATTGCTCTCTTAGTCCAAATGGTAAGTTAGTTTAGCTTTATAGAATTAATTGATTTACTTGCCTTCCTAGGAACCGCATTATTTTACCATGGCTCTTACATCGTGCTTTCGCATCTTGGGACGTGTTTAGTTAATGTTGTTTTATTTAGTCATGGGGCTTTGGCGTTCGAAGTTGTAATAATATCTTAGTTGGCTATTTTAGCTCATTAAATGTTAATGGAGTCAATGTTTGTTATATTTAGTTATTTAGTTTATATGTTCTATCCTTTTCCTAGTTGGAGTTAGAACATATAATTATGCTATAAATATTGAGTTAAGGCAATATATTTACAAGACATTTGTGATTGAAAGCTCTCTGTGTGATGTTTGAGTAAGGGTCCTTGTTGAGGTTTAAATTCGCCCTAACCTAGGGTTTTGAGGTTTTTGTTGCTAAGCTCAAACTCAGATTTCGTTGCTGTTTAAGTCTATCATTTAATCTCCTATGATTGAAGTCATTTAACTTCCATCCTTTAAGGGTCATCAAGATCTTGTTAGAAGTTTAAAGGAGAAAGTTATGGGACACTAGGTGTTAGAAATTTTATTTTTAGGATCTTTTGTCTTTGGAGTCAAGGACTTCCATTACGTTCATGTAATCCGAATTTTGTAGATACTCGACATTGCAGCAAGGGTTTGTAATTGTTACTTTGAGATTTGGTTTTGACTCTGACACCTAAGTATCTTGATGAGCATAGCTCTAGGGTAAAGTTATAAAAATAGAGGGAAAGCAAATATATGTTTATGTGATTTGTGCAAAAAAAAAAAATGGTCCGAGATAAGAATTTGAAAACAACTTGTGTTTGTAATGTGAAACAACTTGCAAAAGACATTTAGAAATGAGGAATTTGTTTCATGAATGTCATGCCCCCGTATTTCATGTGTAGTCTAGGATAGGTCCCATGTCCGAAATTTTGACCCTAGTATGAGACACTCATTACTCATACCCATATCTAGATAACATAGTTAAGGGATTGATTTTTTTGTCTAGTGAAGTGAGTAGCTGATTTTGACTTCAAAATATCCTATTTAAAGGTTCCATCATCAATTCTAATACAATTGTTTAATATAAATCTAAAAATAGCATCCTTTTCTAATTTGTATATTTTTGTTTGTGGGAATAGAATAGTGTAGAATTGGTGTTTCAAGATACTCCTTCCGTCCCACAAAGATTTGAATAGGAACACATAGTTTAGGTGATAAGTTGTAGTATGGTTATCAAATGTTATTTTATTAAAAAGTTGACGTGATAGAATTTGGTGGGGTATGTTTTATGGAAGGAAAAAGAAAGTTGGGTATTTTTTATATTGATATAGGTGTAGTGTGGCCAAAGGGTATAAGAAAATTTATATAATAATAGTAGACCATGCCAAAAATAGAAGTGTTAGAAACTAATTTGGGACAAACAAAAAAGGAAAGTGTTCATACTATTTTGGGGCGGAGGGAGTATTTGTTTTTGAGTTTTCAGTGTTTAATGGATCCAAGTTTGAATGAGTGGATGTAAATTATAAATATTTCTACCTTCTCGAGCCTACTTTGCCTTTCAAAATGGCGAGTTGAAGAAGAAAAGCATGAAGCAAGTGAACTTCTGAGGTGACTAGCAACTAAATGATCCGATTACCAATATTAGGATCTATATGCTTATCACATGTTATTAGAAGTCGTATGGAACCCACTCTTTAGAAGTTTATATGCGCGCATGCATGTGTCATCACTCCCTTGCATTGATATGAAGTGTTTTCGCCCACTATATAACCCCCGAGCAACTTGAAGCCGCTTTTGGGTTGAGTTGGAGCCGCGTGAAGGTTGCCATGAGTAAGTCGGTTTGGGGACCGAAGGCGGTTCTCCATTTACCTGGGACACGTAGCTTATTGAATCGGTTGTCAACTTTCTTTCTCGTGTCTTTCTTCGGTTTGTTTCGTTTATCCATTTATAGCTAGAAGAAAGCCTTTGGCGGATGGCATTTTTGTTCATAGATTCGAGAACTTGCTTGTATGTTGTTTAGCACTTGCTGTATATTGTTTATAGAATTCTTTTTTCCCGTAACAGTTACTTGTATTGTCTCATGGAAATGCTATATTTCGGTTCCAAAGACTTTTTTTTTCCGTATAGGTTAGAATCACCTTGGTGTCCCTATCCATAAAATTCTATATTACTTGAATTAAAAAGATTGATATATGGTAACCAATCATCATCTTTTATCTTTTGCGTTTTGCAGGAAAAACTATCTGTTTGCGATTTTGTGGATTGTAACATTGAGAGTCTTGAGCCAGTGAAGCCGCCTCCACTGGAATCTACTCCATTCAAAATGGTCGAAGAAGTCAAGGATTTAAAGGAGTTAGCTGCTAAACTGCGAAGTGTGAATGAATTTGCTGTAAGTCACAAATCCATATCTAGCTATGTTTATGAATGTTTCTATTGCGGATCTGTTGGGATTTTCCAAGTATGTATATGATAGCTTAGAGGATATGGTGGCTTAATGCAACAATTAGAGATCGCTCCTACACCTAGTGAGACAAGTGTGTGACAAATTTTGAAGTTTGTCTTATGGGTATATGTTCTTCGGATACAATTTGATACTTCTACGACCAAATCTCGGCCTCTAGAAAGCGTTCGATGGCCCTATCTCGAGATCGAAGAGGTCTTATTCCTCCAGAACCATTATTTGCCTCTCTCCTCTCTGATCGTCATAGTCCCCTTCTAGCTAGCTCCTTAAGAGCCTAGCTTTGTGTACATTTGTACCCTATGTATTATGGAAATGGAAGCGCAAACAGGTTTAGAAAATCACCAACTGCTTAAAATGAGGAAACACAAAAACATTATCTAAAAGTTAAAACAGCAGGAAAGTATCCAATTTGGGTACTAAAGATCAAGCAGAATTCCACTTTGACTCCCTTGGGCATTTTGGCTCATACAATTGTTTGAATTTTTGTCTATTCATTCATATATATTTGTTATAACAGAGAGTTAACACCATTGCTAAATAATTTACATGGACAATTATGGGTGACTTTTTGTGACATTACATATCTGATTTATGTTTCCCACTAAATATACTGTCCAAAGTTCCTTTTTTTTTTTTTTGGCAATTCAAAGTATTTTATTGAAAATCAAAAAAGGGAGAGGTACAACCACCAATACACCAAGCTAAGGGAGGAAGAAAGCATCAGTATCATGGTTCGAAAATACGGTTTCAGTCACGGTTGTGGTAACGGTCACGGTGATGTGGGAGCGGGGATGGTGCGGTTGTCGTACCGCTGAATATCGGCTTAAACCATGAAATATCCTTAAAACCCGCCTAAAATGCGGTTTCTTTTACACCTTTACGATGCGGGTAATATCGGTTTGGTAGAATTGAAACCTTTACGACACGGGCGATACGATACGATGCGGCCTTGTTTTGACACCATGATCAGTACTCCTAGTCCCCAGCCTTCGAGGAAGGGTTGAGACAAGGAGCGCTTCATGTGCTCTCCCAAAGCAGCACCAACAAGCTAAGACCTGAACAAGCTTAGGCTCAAAGTGTGATGAACCAAGAAAGGCCATGTGTCATGCTGATGTATTCAAGGCGCAAAAAGAAAGGAGAGCCAAGTAACAACAAGTGAATGGAAAAGATACTGAATTCTGTTAGGAAATAATAATTAATTCATTATGTTACTGAGTTGTCTCATGAGCAGTAGTGGATTGTTAGAATAAAAGGGGAGAGAAGAGAGAGAAAAGGTGTGGAAATATTTTGTGGAAAGTTGTCTTTAGTGGAGAGGAGCTGAGTCTCTCGAATACTCAGTATTATCTCTTTTGCTGAAATACAAGAAACCATCTATCCTCCTTCCATATTTCTTCTCTGTTGGTTATTTGTTGGCTGTAGGTGAAGCAAGTTCATCTCAAGTGGTACCAGAGCATTCGATCATGGCACCTCCAAACGCTATCCAGCGCATTGAGATAGTGGAGGAGAAACTCGCCGGTTTGGACAAAACCATCGTTGAGAGCGTGGATTGTGCTGTGGAGAAGGCGATCGCGGCAGCGATCTCTTCCTTGCGCGAGACCATGACAGAGCAGATCCAAGAGGGACAATCGGGGGTCACGAAGAAGGTAGGAGAAGACATGGTGGCTTTGGGTTTGAGGTTAGAAGAGAGGTTGACTCGGGACAGAGAAAATCAGGAGGTGTTGGTCAACCAACTGGAGGTCGACCAGTGTAAATTCCAGGAAGAAATTAAGTCGGCGATCTTGACCTTGCAAGTGTCACAAGTCATGCCGGAGGAACCGCCGGAATATAGTGGGAATCGTGGTGGAGGACTTCGTGGTAATGGATTTGGGTTGTGGAATGGCGGTTTTGGAGGCGTGGAGGGAAGTGATGGTGGCAACGCCGGCGGTGGGATGTATCGGGGTAATGGCCCTGGTGGAGGAAATTGGAAGTATCGAAAACTTGACATGCCCGTGTTTGATGGAATCGATCCCGATGGGTGGATTCTTCGGGTGGAGCGATACTTCTCGTTTTACCGGCTGTCTGAGGAAGAGAGGTTGGAGGCTGCTGTGGTGGCGATGGAAGGCGACGCACTCCGTTGGTGGCAGTGGGAGAACAAGCGACGACCCATTAGGTTGTGGGAGGTTCGTTGTGTGAACAATGGTTGGCGACGTCGCAGACGGCAGGGGTGGCAGAGTACAGAAGGAAATTTATTGAAATGGCAGCTCCCTTGGATAGAATTCCAGAAACGTTGCTCCTGGGTCAGTTTGTGAATGGGTTAAAAGAGGAGGTGAAAGCTGAGTTACGTTTGCTTAAACCACTTAACTTGGAGCAAGCTATGGAGATTGGGGGCCGGATCGAGGAGAAAAATCGAGTAGTTGGGTCCAAGAAAGGGGGGGCCAGTCAACAAAGGTTTGGGCCTTACTCTTCTTACAAGAGCCCTAACCCTAGCAATTACTCACCCTCCGTGGTGGGAACTCAAACGAGCACGACTGGGCCGAAGACTTGGGCTGGAGAATCACACTCTTCTATTTCTAGTCCAAAGTCCAGCAGCACATCTCCTAAATTCTTTGGTGCAATTAAACGACTCACTGAGAAAGAATGGCAAGACAAGAAAGCAAAAGGGCTTTGTTATCGATGTGACGACAAATGGTCCCTGGGTCACCGGTGTCGAGGAAAGGAGATGAACGTCGTTCTGGTCGACGATGATGAAGATGCAGACACGGAGTTCGGCTGCAGCGAATTCCCCACTTCGCCCACCAGTGAGATGCCAACTGAGGTATCTTTATATTCCGTTATTGGATTATCGAGTCCTCGTACTATCAAATTGACCGGAAAAATTGGGGAAAGCGATGTGGTGGTCATGATTGACCCTGGTGCAACACATAACTTTATTTCCCTACTCACTGTTGAAAAGTTGGGAATTGAAATTTGGGGATCTGGTGGTTTTGGTGTTTCTCTCGGGAATGGAGAAGCCATCCGTGGTCAAGGGGTTTGCAAACAGGTGAGGGTGGAACTAGAAGGAGGAATTGTAGTCACGGAGGATTTCTTACCTCTGGAGTTGGGTAACTCGGATATTATACTTGGGATCCAGTGGCTTGAGAAGCTGGGTACGGTAGTGACAAATTGGAAAACGCAGGTGATGCAGTTTAAGTTAGACGGCGTGACAGTCACATTAGTGGGAGATCCCTCCTTGGCTCACTCCAAAGTTTCATTACAGGCCATGTTTCGTACTACACGTAAAGAGGGAGGCGGATTATGGTTAGAGTTCAACCAGGTGGAAGGTTCGACGAAGGAGGAAAAGGCGGGAGTTAGAGGTGAGGTACCCGATTTTTTGGGTGACTTGATGACCGAGTTTGGGGTCAGTGTTTGCACCACCGGCGGGGCGCCACCACAAAGGGGGCATGAACATGCCATAATTTTGCAAGAAGGGAGCAACCCGGTCGGTGTACGACCCTATAGATACCCGCACTTTCGAGAAAAATGAAATTGAACGTTTGATACGAGAGATGTTGGTCGCTAAGATCATTATACCATCCACTAGTCCTTTTTCCGGCCCGGTACTACTTGTCGAGAAAAAAGATGGCTCGTGGCGATTTTGTGTTGACTACCGCGCATTAAATAAGGAAACGGTTCCGACAAGTATCCGATACCTGTGATTGATGAACTTTTGGATGAATTGCATGGGTCTACTTGCTTTTCTAAATTGGATTTGAAGGCGGGATACCACCAAATCCGGGTTAGGCGTGAAGATACCCACAAAACAAACCTTCCGAATCCACGAAGGACACTATGAGTTTTTGGTCATGCCATTTGGGTTGACCAACGCTCCGGCAACGTTCCAATCGTTAATGAATGACATTTTTCGGCCTTTTTTGAGGAGGTTTGTTTTAGTGTTCTTTGACGACATCCTTGTTTACGGAAAACCAAGGATGAACATGTGATGCATCTTAGGTTGGTGTTGGAAGTTCCGTCCCAAAGAGCAATTAGTGGTTAATTTCAAGAAGTGTGAGTTCGGGAAGCCTAAGTAGCTTACTTGGGGCATGTTATTTCCAACCAAGGGGTAGCGGTTGACATGGAGAAAATTCGGGCTATGCTAGAGTGGGTGGAGCCAAAGACGATCAGGGAACTTCGGGGATTCCTTGGACTCACCTGTTATTACAGAAAATTCATAGCCAATTACGCACAAATAGCCCAACCTCTCACGGAGCAACTGAAGAAAGATTGTTTTTCTTGGTGCTACAGAGGCGTTTAGTCGCTTGAAGCAAGCCATGACTAGCCCCCCCAATCGGCCATGCCCGACTTTACGCAACCATTTGTTGTTGAGACGGATGCCTCCGGGGTAGGAGCCGTCCCGATGCAAAGGGGACGACCAATTGCCTTCTTTAGCCGGTTACTCGGCCCTCGTTCACAGCACAAGTCAATCTATGAAAAGGAACTCATGGCTATATGCTTAGCCGTGCAACGGTGGAAGCACTATCTGTTGGGTCGACATTTCAAAATCCGAACGGATCAATAGAGTTTACGCTTCATCACTCAACAACGTGAACTGGGTGCTGATTTTCAGAAATGGGTGAGTAAACTAATTGGGTTTCATTTCGAAATACAATTTAAGCCTGGCGCTTCTAATCGGGTGGCCGATGCGTTATCAAGAAAGGAGGTGGGTGAAATGGAATTGGGCGCCTTAATTACTTCACAGGGAATTAATTGGGGAGATTTGGAGAATGAAATTGCTAAAGATGGGCTGCTGCAGAAAATTAAGGAAGATCTGCATTCAGGTACTACTCCTCACTGGGCTTTTTCAGTTGTTGATGATAAGCTACTGTACAAAGGTCGTTACGTAATTCCCAGCACCTCGTCATTCATTCCGATCTTGTTAAGGGAGTACCATGATTCCCCGGTGGGAGGTCATCAAGGTGATTTGAAAACTTACTTGAGGATGGCAGCTGAGTGGTACTGGATGGGGATGCGGAAGGATGTGGCCGACTATGTGAAACGTTGTGGAGTCTGCCAACAGAACAAGTTTTCTCAACAGTCCCCTGCTGGACTTTTACAACCACTCCCATTACCAACCTTGGTATGGGAAGATATATCGATGGATTTCATCGAAGGCCTGCCTTTATCTAAAGGGGTAGATTCTATTCTGGTGGTAGTAGACCGACTGTCCAAGTATGGTCACTTTATTGGTCTACGTCATCCATTTAGTGCCTTGACAGTAGGAGAAACTTTTGTTAAAGAAATTGTGCGTTTACATGGGTTTCCGGCTTCAATCGTCTCTGATCGGGACAGAATTTTCTTGAGCATTTTTTGGCGGGAGTTGTTCAAACTGCAAGGTACAACTCTCAAGCGAAGTACAGCTTATCATCCGCAAACAGATGGCCAAACGGAGATTGTAATTAAGGGAATTGAGACGTACTTGCGATGTTTTGCTGCTGGACATCCGAGACTTTGGGCTAAATGGCTTCCTTGGGCAGAATTTTCCTACAATACTTCCCCCCACATGTCCACCAAAATGACTCCCTTTAAAGTCTTGTATGGAAGAGACCCGCCACATTTGTTACGTTTGGGTAAGGGCCACACTCCTGTTGATTCACTTGAAGAAATGTTACTGGACCGCGACGCCATCTTGGATGATTTGCATTTGTATCTCCTGCGCGCCCAGCACAAGATGAAGGTTGCAGCAGACTCTAAGCGAAGAGATGTCGAATTTGCAGTGGGAGAGAAGGTGTACTTGAAGATACAACCATATCGCCAACGTTCATTGGCTAAGCGCCCTTTTGAGAAGCTAGCTCCCAGGTTTTATGGCCCATTTCCCATCATCAGCCGCATTGGGGCTGTTGCATACAAGTTACAGTTGCCGGAAACTAGTAAGGTTCACCCGGTCTTCCACGTCTCCCAGCTCAAGAAGGCAATTGGTGATGCACCTGTGGGGGCACACATTCCACCTCAGTTGACTACAGACTTGGCATTAGTGGCTGAACCGGAAGAAGTCCTTGACATCAAATCTGTACAGGAAGGAAATGTCTCTCATATTGAGGTGTTAGTGAAGTGGAAGTCACTGCCTCCATTTGAGGCCACATGGGAGGATGCTACTATGCTGAACGCGCGTTTTCCATCCTTCCACCTTGAGGACAAGGTGAGTTTTTGGCGGCGGGGTATTGTGATGAACCAAGAAAGGCCACCTGTCATTCTGATGTATTCAAGGCGCAAAAAGAAAGGAGAGCCAAGTAACAACAAGTGAATGGAAAATATACTGAATTCTGTTAGGAAATAATCATTAATTCATTATGTTACTGAGTTGTCTCATGAGCAGTAGTGGATTGTTAGAATAAAAGGGGAGAGAAGAGAGAGAAAAGGTGTGGAAATATTTTGTGGAAAGTTGTCTTTAGTGGAGAGGAGCTGAGTCTCTCGAATACTCAGTATTTTGTATCTTTCTCTTTTGCTGAAATACAAGAAACCATCTGTCCTCCTTCCATATTTCTTCTCTGTTGGTTATTTGTTGGCTGTAGGTGAAGCAAGTTCATCTCACAAAGCAACAAGAAGACTAACACAACTGCAGTCCAAAAGGCAACAGCAAAAGCCAGCAATATGCTGAGCAACAAGCACCTGCCCACAGAAACAATAAAAGGGAAAAGACCAAAGGCTGCTACTCTTAAATCACTAAGAGGCTACGCAAATCATCACCACACCTATAAGCAACTTCAAACATTATCTGTTTACTTAGAGCAATAATCTCCATAGCACAACCTTTATAAATCATCTCATTTCTATATAACCAAATCTGATAAATAGACTCCGCAAATAGCATGACATAAGCTGGGGTTGGGGGCACTTGCTGTGGCATTTAGTAGCAGCAATCTGCACTTGCTCTTCAAAACTTCTCCTGCTGTAGATAAGACCATTTTGCTGCTGGCAAATGCTCCAGATTCTTTGAGTAATAGAACACTAAAAGCACAAGTGACTGAGTGAAATAGTTTCACAATCAGCCCTGCAAAGGACACACAAACTGTCATTTAACACTCCCCAATCACACAGTCTGCTTTTGGTGGTGAGTCTCCCCCTAGAGTCATCCAAGTAATGAACAAGGCCTTTGGATTAGCCTTGTTATTGCAGATAATCCTTTTCCGTCATACCTTTGTGTGCTCTCCTTGCAAAGTATTATACAACTTCTTGATAGAAAATTTAGTAGCTGTTAAGTGTGGAACATTGAATTCTTCAAACAACTGCCTGGTAGCTAAAATTTTCTTCAAAGGCTAGGACAATGTGTTAGGAATGTCCATTGTAGCAACATGTTGCTGCTTGATATAATATGCAGGATCCATTTGATCCATAGCCTATCTTGCTTTCAAGTCTTTGATACCTTTTTCAAACACAAAGTCTCCCATGCAATAGGAGCTTTCCTAGACTTTGAATCCTGCCTGTCCACAAATATGTTCTGCATATGCTTTGGATCTTCCTAAGCACTTTCTTAGGCATAATAAAAATCTGACACCAGTAGAGCTGAAACCCATGTAGCACAGAATTCACAAGTTGGAGTCTTGCTGCATAAGAGAGCTTCTTAACCGCATAAGATAGCTTCTTGACAGCCCAAGACTTGATTCTGGCCACAGTCTTCTCAATGAGAGGCTTGCATTCATTAAAAACAACTTTCTTGTAGTAAGTGGCACACCCTTGTATCTAAAGGGAAATTTCCCTAAAGGAATGCCAACAATCTTTTGTAACGCACCTTTTTTATGATCCTACAGCCCAACTGCTCTTGTCAAGATTAGCTCTAGCCCAGAAGCTCCACAGAATTGGCTAAAGCATAAAAAGCAGTTGAAGGGAGCTTTGATCAGCTCTAGCAAACATCAACAAATCATCTCCAAGCATAAGATGGGTTAACCTTTCACATCTAGGGTTGAAGTTAAAGTTAGGGATAGCCTTTTAACTTACTAAATTGCCTAGAGAGATATTCCATTGCAAGAGCAAACATGAAAGGGGACATTGGATCTCCTTACCTATGCCCTATCTTGGCTTTAAAAGGTTTGCAAGGTAAACCACTGACCGAAATAGAAGAGGAAACAATTGAGACATAAGTCATAACCCAACTCACAAATTTAGTAGGAAAGGTAATTTCACTCACTACACTTTGAAGAAAGGACCCAACTCACAAATTTAGTAGGAAAGGAAATCTCACTCACTACACTTTGAAGAAAGGACCATTCAACTGAATCATAAGCTTTCTTCAAGTACACTTTCAGCATACACCTAGGAGAGACATTCTTTGTGGTATAGCCTTTAATGAGCTCAATAGCAAGGAGGATATTCTCAGAGATATTCCTTCTAGGCATGAAACCAGACTTTGCAAAATCAACAACTTTTCCAGTCATTCCTTGCATTTTGCTAGTCAAGGTTTTGGAAATGATCTTGGATAAAACTATACAACAAGCAATAGGCCTAAACTCCTTAACATAAGAGTGGTTAGAGACTTTTGGCACAATTAATATCACTCACCAGTATCAAAGAAATGCATAATAGCAGCATAAACATCATGTTTTGGAATGTGCCATGTTTTCTTGAAGAAAAGACTATTAAATCCATCAACACATGGGGTTTAGAGTCATCAATAGAGAAGAGAGCTTCATCAATCTGTGTAGTAGTTACACTTTGCACAAACATAGCAGCAGAAGATTGAGAAACTTGGGCACCCTGAGCAGAGACACATCAACATTAGGAAGGGAAGCAACTGAGGACCCTAACAGTTTCTTGTAGAAGCCAAGAACCTCTCTTTGAATATCATCCACCTTAGTTAACTTCTCCTTTGTCTCAGAATACAAAACATCTATGCTATTTTGCAAATAACTCTCCTTCATTGAATGGAAGAAGAAATGAGTGTTGTCATCCCCATGTTTAAGCCAAAGAATTCTAGACTTTTGCCTTATAGCAAATTCTTCAGTGATCAACTACTTTTGGAGAGTGTTTATGCAGTCTTTTTCAACAGTAGCTAATTCAGTTTCACTGGCCTATCTTTCAGTTGAGCATTGAGAGCCCTCTAGCCTGAGATATCCTTTGATCCAAGTTAGCAAAGTTCCTTTTATGCAGCACCTTCAAATGGTGTTTCACAATATTAAGCTTGGACCAAATGCTCTGCATCATTTAACTATCTCCTTTCTCCTCTCTCCGCTCTTCTGCCAATGATCTTTAACAAGCTGCAAAACAACTCACGATTGGCCATGTAGTTGAAAAATTTAAAGGGTCTACTCTTGCTGTGATGTCTCAGAAGAAGCAAAGGAGAGTGGTCTGGATTCATGTATTCCACAGCTAGGTTAGGATATTTGATGAGCCAAGAAGAGTTGACTTGACACCTCTTTATTCTACTAGAGATCCTAGTATCTCTGGAACTTCTATTAGACCAGGAGTAAAAGTTACCAAAGACTTGTACTTACCACATGCAAATCTGAGAAAATACCATGCGAATACTCTACCATATTAGTATTAGGTATTTAAGAATCAATAAACGAAATTCTAATGAATTTGAAAGAAATCGTATTCAGAAGTAGTCTATATGAAACTTGTGAGGCGTCTATTTTCATTACAAGGCCCGGGGTGCTCAAGATATCATTTTACCACATTATGTAGAAATAGTTGACAATACATAGCATATAGCTCGCTTGACGAATAATCAAGTAAGTTTGAGAAATCTTGGGTTTCATGAGTAGTCACCACACTGCCATTAACTCTATCTCGACAATCAAGCTGCAGTTCCTTCTAACAAGTGGCTGAGAGTTAGCAAGCAACCTTTGCCTCTTGGCAGGAGGTTCGCTGTCCCCCTTCTTTCTAGTCCGGCCGCGGTACGACACCTGAACTCAAAGCTACGATCAGATCCGATTGGATATTTCAACTACGGCATTAAAGTCACCCATTACACACCAGGTTACTAAATCTTGCCACAAGGGCTTCCTATCATCCACTGTATAAAGACCATAGACTCATAGACTGCAGTGGAACACCATATGACCCCCACTGATCTTGTTATCCATATTACAGTGAATGAGTTGAGAAGTTTCCTTCACCACCTGTAAAGCAATCACTCACTGATGGTTTTCAGGCTATCCAAATTCTTCCTCTACCAGAATGCTCATAATTTGCTTTCCACTTCAAATGAGCACCAAATTGTTTCATAATTTTATCCCTGTTATGAATTTTAACTCTAGTCTCAAGCAAAGCAATTAAGGAAACTTTATTCTTCCCCATAAACTTCTGCATTTCTCCTATTTTAATAGGGTTATTCAACCCCCTAATGTTCGAAGTGCACACTATCATAGGCAAGGAGAGACGGTGAAAGTGCTTGTCGGAGCATCATCCACCATGTATGTTACAACTATGGGGCCCTTACAAACTTCATCTTCTTTGCCTTTCTGACCTCTTATAACAATGTTCCATACAGGAGCTTTCACTTCTAAAGTCAATTCTGAAGCTGAGTAGCCTGCCTTGTGTCCTGTCCACAATCAATGCTAGTCACAGTTGCTGGTAAGTCATGTTGCACATCATAGCTAGCAACAGCAGCTTGACCCTCCTCAATTGTGACAGGCCTTGCATCCGTACCACCTTCAGGAACGGTAGGGTGCACATCCTTAGGCATAACCACAGTTTTCACCACGTCAATCTTAGGCATCCATTTTTGCACAATCTTCGGACCTTCCTTCTGAGTGACACCCTCAAAGCTTTTCTATTTAGCACAATCATGCCCTAAAATAGGAAGGTGCCCACTCAAAGTGAGCTTGCTCCTCAATAATCCTACCTGGTGTATCTTCAATGCTCACAAACTTAGGAAGTTCCTTAGTTACATCCACCTCAATCAACATCCTGGCAAATGAAATTCTTCTTTGTAGGGTGGTACAGTCATCAACACCAATCATGCATCCAATTCTATTCAATGACTCTGGCCCCAATAATTCAAAGGTAGATTATACATTCTATCTCACAGTGCAACAACTCTTTAAGGATTTCATATTTTCATCTTAAAAATCAAAATCAGGGGTCCAAGCGTTAATCGCAATTGGTCTACTGTTAATCATATGAGACATGATTTCATTCCTGATCAATATACCTAGTCTCCAATTGATTGGGATTGACCAACGACATACAAAATTACAGTACTAGGCCACACATCAAACACTTCATCAACCTCAGTTGAGCAACACGTTTACCTTCTTCCACTATAGGTGGAACAAACCTCAGAGATGCTCCTTTGGCTGTAAGGGGTTTATCAGCAGCAACTGATGACCATTTAGTCACAGGGTATTCAAGGAAGTCAAGTATCCTTACTGCTCCACCATTAGTGCTGACTAGAGCTACGTTTGCACCATTAGGCTCCACTAGGTCCTCTGCATCTGGAGCAGGAATTGGTTCAAGTATAGGAGGAGTTGAAACCCTCACTTGTCTTGCTGCACTGTCACCATTTTCTCATGGATTAAGGCATTGTTCACTACTGGTGTTTGTTTATTGACCCTAAATGCTTCTTTCATGGCTTTCAATGGTAGCTTGAATCGCAGGGGAAGTCGCACTAGGATTTATAGTTACTGTTCAATTGCCCTATTGCCCGAGGTGGGATTCTGGCTTTTGCTTGCATTGTCACCTACTATATTACGCGGTTTCTGAACATGAGCTACCGGAGGTAGGGGTCTGGCCCGACCATAAACCGGCCCAAAATGGGACTCAGAGCAGGGCCTCCTTTTTAAAGGGTCCCAAATTATTGAAAGAAAAAAGAACGAAAGAAATTTTCTGTAAACATAAAACAGAAACTACAAAAGTCACTGTCAGTTATCACTTGTCAGGTAGGACTTAGGAGTACTACTTTCTCTCTCTCTCTCTCCTTTTCTCCCTAAATCTCTCAACTTTCTCTCTCTCTGTCCTTACCTTTTTTTATCTCTCTGTTCCTTCTGTGTCCTTTTACCTTCTTTTCTATAATGGCTATAAATCATTTTGGAAAATAGAAGTGCAATGGCCTAATTTTGGGGAATCAACAGCTTGTAAATGGCGAATTGCTAATTCGCCAAGCTTGTAAATGGCGAATTATGTGTAAGCTCGAAAAGATTGTGTTCTAAACACTTTTGCTTTTGAAATATGCTTCAAGAAGATGACCTGAATACATAGTGACAAGAAGCAAATTCCACGCGTCAAGAACTTGGCTCCTGTGGATCTGAGTCAGTGAAGAAATTAATTCTCAAATATATAATTGTATTAAATGCTTCTCGCACCTGAACCTGACACCTTTATCTCGATGCAAGTAAATTAGACATTAAGCGTCTGATTTTGGATTTCGAAAAACCTGAACTGAACTATATGTCCAAAAGAACATGGCCTAAGTGAGGTAATAAAAGGATTAAGGTGGACAATTCTGGTAGTATCTAAGGTGCTTTCTGAACGCTATTTGCTGTGTATGTTACATGATAGTGATGATACCTTTTTCTGTGCTTATCATAAGATACCTTGGCAGCTTTTATGTGGTTTCTTTTGCATTCTTGTGTTATTGAACATAATGTTTTTCTTTTGCCAAATGGCATATACTCGAATTTTTTTTATGTTTAACAGAATTGTTCTTTAGGTTGATTTGGAGCACAATCAGTACCGGTCTTTTCAAGGGTTGACTTGCTTGATGCAAATATCTACTAGAACTGAAGATTTTGTTGTCGATACTCTAAAACTCAGAATTCATATTGGCCCATATCTAAGGGAAATCTTCAAGGATCCTACTAAGAAAAAGGTTTATATTTTTGTATTCATCTCTCTTTGGGTGTTCTCACTTTATTGTAAGCTATATCATGTTGGATACATTGAAATCTTAGGTCATGCATGGAGCAGACAGAGATATTGCATGGCTTCAGAGAGACTTCGGCATTTACGTATGCAATTTATTTGATACTGGACAGGTATGCTGCTGATATGTTTTGTGATGTAGGCACTTAAGCTTATCTTCAAAGATGCCTCCTTTTTTAACTTAATTCCTGTTGTGTGATTTGTGCTGATATGACAGATTTGCAATATCGTACATTTATTTCTATCTTTTGTTTGTTTTGGTTGGTTGAGCAATTAAAGTTGTGGTTTATATTGCTGGTGGTTTTTGAAAGTGGAAGGAGGAAGGTGCCCTCTTTCTTTATTGTGAGCTCATTGTGGTAGGTTTGATAGTTTTATTTGGGTTGCCTGTACAGGAATAGAAATGTTATCTATGACTTATGGACTTAGTAGGTGCTTTGGGAACCATTTTATTATCATTCCTAATTGGAATTTAAATAATACTGATCAAGTTCGTTGTTGATTTGTGATGATGGTGTAAAATTGCCGAGCTTTTTGGTGTTCCTCCCTTCTCCTGTTCTTGGTCAGATGAGGGGAGTGTATAATTTAGATGTGTAGCCTTTGAGGTCAACATGGTAAGTATTGTCGATTTGTTATGTGTTTTATATCATATTGTCTACTGTGTGCTCGGTTATGTTTCCTATAGATAATAACTTGTTACCTTGTCAAATGAAAAATTCAGTAACGTAAAAAAAAAGTGATTGAGATAACAGTAAGAGGATGTTTCTCATATATAAATATGGGGTTAACCATCATACTCTCTTTCAAATTGATTGGTTAACTTTTGTAAGTAATCTTATCAATTTATGAAAATATCTTTTAAATTAGTAGGTTCATCTACTGTTCGCACAATATATATATAGTTCTCTCTTTTCTTTGCCAACTTCTAGGAACTGTATCATCCATCATTTTGAATATCTGATTGCCTTTTTGTTGTTGTTTTTATTCTGGTATATCAGTGTAGTGTAGCGAACTATTCTAAGAATGGATTTACCTTAGTTTGGCACGCCTAGGCACGAGGCCAGTGGAGGAGTGAGCCTGAAGCCCTAAACGCCTGTAGCAGTGCAATACAAGAGGCGCAGGGAGGCGCGCACTTTAGGGGATGAGGTGAGAAGAGAGAGAGAGAAAGAGGAGATCTTAGCTTAAATCAGAAAAGACTTTTTTTTTGAAAGTTAACACTTTGCAATCTTTATCATGCAAATTCGAGCCAAAACCCTTAACTTATTGCAATGAATTTTCATTTCAACCCCAAATAGAAATCCCTAATTATAAAGAACCCTAGCACTCGGGGATTGGGAAGGAATTCTGTAAATTGGTGGTTGTCGATAAGACAAAAGTTGCTGGTGAGACTTCTTCGGTGACCGTGGGCATTGGCTGTCCCGGTAGCCATCTCCGGTCAAGCCTATTCACGTCAATTCAGTTTCTTTCTATTCGAAATATGCCTCTCTTTCTTTGATCGTGTTCTCACCTTTTCCATCGTCTCTTTATATTGTCCTTTCATTCTTCCTTCTTCATTGCTACCCTCCCTCTTCCATCTATTATGTATAATTTACCAGTCATTCTTCCCTCTCTCTGCGAGCACTCACCTAGTCTTTCATGCTGCAGATACGCTTCATAGTGGGTTATGGCCTTGTGGGCCTATGTATAATTCAATATTTCTAATTTTTTCATTTATCTATTGAAACTATTTTTTTATTATCTTAAATAAGAAACTCATTAATGACTTTACATCAAACATATTAAGTTTTAAAAAAGGTAAATGTTATATGTAGTCCTTAGGGCTACACTAGGTTGCATGGATACGGGTACAAAAAATGGCAAAATCAAAATTGCTAAAAACGGGTATTCGGCAAAAAAAAAAAAAAGACCAAGAATTTAACTAAATTAAAATCCATACATAAGTAGTTTAAAGTTCAAAATACCAAGAAAGAACAACTAAATTAAATGTCTTAAAGTAGATAAAGCTTAGACAAAGCATATCAATCTTCAAGGAGCAACTCATTTTCGAACTCCGTCTCATCTAGTGAGAGTTCCACAAACTCTAGAAACCCAACATCCTCCATGCTCCAAGGAATCAAATGCATCTCCACCAATATCCCACATCTTCGTATAAAGCTCCCAATATTTTTCGGAATTCCTTAATTATAGGCGATGATTGTTGTGAATGAAAACCATATCTTAGGCACGACTTGGATTTAGCTTATTCCTCCTAAGTGATTGAATGAAGGAATATGTACTCCAATTTCGCTCACTACATGGTGATGAAGTAGGTTGCCCAAGCACTCTAAATGCCAAAGGTTGGGAAGAGGAGTTTGAGCTCCAAAGTTTGCCCACCAACTCTTAGGATCCATAGAATGCATCCTTGAAATACAAGTTAAATCCTCAAAAGGTCCACTCTTCATAGAGAATAGTGCATATTCATGCATCACTTTACCAACATCATCACTAAGTGCAAATAATCTACGAAAGCACTTCATTCTCTCTCGAGATGCTTCACCATCTCTATGAGGAGCAACTCTAGATGGACCTCCAAGTAGCCATTCATCACTATAGAACCTTCAATATTTAAAAATAAGAGTTATAGATTTGTCATTTTTGTATAAAAGATAATAAGATAAAAAAAAATGTCAAAGAATATACACTACGGGTTGAAGGAGTGTGCTAGACAATGGAGAGGAGTGTTGCTTTTTGCCCAACGAGCTACCAAGATTTCATAAGCTACATGAAAAAATGGACTAAAGTTCGGATGAGGACGACATTCTTTCTTACAAATCTCAAGCTTCACTTGTTCAATCATGGAATCCCACATCTCATACACTAAGTGAAGGCATGGCTTATCAGTGTCACAATGCATAATCATGTATAGTTAGGTCTTGTGAAATCAACAATGTAAGTTGGTTTATCTCACCAATCATCATTCACAATCTTCTCCTTCACAAAGTTTGCCTTCCCCATGTCTTCTTCTCTATAAGAAGCCCACTCATCACTTATAACCATGGCTTGAAGATCTCGTTTGATGAGCTTAAATTTCTTAAGCATCACAATAATGGAGGCAAAGCAAGTAGGCCACGAAAAACAACTTAAGAGGAGAAAACCTTTGGAACATGGCCAATCTCATATTGTGGTTCATGATGAAATTTTTAATTCGAATGGCATCCCCATAGATTTTAGTGATCCAACTACATTCTTCATAAGTTTCCTCATTGCCACTTAAATTCTTTGCCGCACAAATATTCTTCAAAGCAAGATTAAGTGTATGGACAACACGTGGTGTCCAAGAAATGTGAGGAAACTCACTCTCAATGAGCTCCCCAACCCCCTTACAATTTGCTACATTATCAGTTTTGATTTGAACAACATTTTGATGACCTACTTCTTGAATGACTTCTTTCATGAGATTAGCAATGAAATACTTATCTTTCACTTCACCAAAACAATTCACAGCTTTGAGAAAGATTGGACCATTACCAGAAGTAGCCATGAAATTAATGAGAGGTTTTCTTGTTGGATCACTCCATCCATCAGTCACAATTGTTACCCATTTTTCTCTCCAAGTTGATTTCAGTGGTGCCATTAGCCTCTCTACATTAGCTTTTTCTTGCACAAGTAATGCACTTCTGAGTTTGCTGTAAACCAGAGGTTTGTAACCTGCTATACTATGGGTGGCAGCAAAAGTAAAGGCCCTCATATAGTGTGGATTCCTAGGAAGATTAAAAGGCACCCCTCCCATATAAAACATTGTTGCATTTTCTTGATCCAATTGATCCCTAGTTTTAATACCAAAACATCTAGTAATAGGAGATTTATCAGACTTTCTTTTCTTGAATGTAGCATCGGAGTCCAATTGAGAAAGAGATTCACTAGGCAAAGGAACTTCTCTAGGCCCCGAATCAAGTTTCTTATTCTCAAATTCGTCATTATGTTTTTGCATTTTAAGTTTATCAACACGAGACACTTTCTTACAACATGCAATTCCTTGACCCTTTATATGAAGCAAATGGGCCCCAACTCTTGAATAACTAGATGTTCAGATTTCATTACAAAAATTACATCGATATTTCCATGTTCCTCCAACCGCCCCTTGTTTTTCTGTTCTTGTCACAAACCTCCACAATGGAGGAGAACCCTCACTTTGCGATGATTCCGCACCAACTAACCCACTACTAGTGCTACTACCAACATTAATACTTTGTTGAGATTGGGATGACATATTGGTCCTAATAAAATGAAAATAAACACATAAATCAACACCAAAAATAAAAAAGTAACTTAGTGCCTTCCTGATTTTTACACGAGACACATAAACCAAAAATAAAAAACTAAACAAAAGATAAAATTGAAAATTAAAAGAAAACAGAGAAGATAAAGCAGAAAATAAAACTTTAAAACCTAACCAAATCAGAACTCAGAAGAGGGACGAAGGAGAAGGAGGAGAGAGGAGAGGAGGGAGAGAATAAAACAGAAAATAGTTAACCAAAGCAGAAGAGGGACGAAGGAGAAGGAGGAGAGAGAGAGAAAATAAAACCCTAAACCTAGATCTAATTGAGTAGAGGGAGATAGAGTGAGAGACTTACCTTACAGTCACCGGAGAGACGATGGAGAGAAGTCGAACTGCTGGAAAGGCGAAGGAGAGACGCAGACGACGCCAAGGGGAGAGTGAGAGTCGAAGGAGACTTCTCACATACGAAGGTCGAAGGTTAGGAGAGAGAATCTGCAAGATTTTTTGTTTTCCCCCCTTTATATTTCATAAAACTAACTGGGTACGTTTCCCAAGCTTCAAAAAGTACCCATTCCGTACCCAGTTGCAGACCACCCATACCCATTTCTTGCCGCCGTACCCACCTGCCCGAAATTGTTTTGGGTACGAATCCCAGGCGAGTCCCTCCCGTACCCTACCGTACTCGTACCAGGTATGGGAAACGGCGCCTGGGAGGCGTACCCGTGCTTCATAGGGGCTACATACAAGCATTAATGATTTTTTCATATTCTCCTATATTTTCCACAAGTAATAAGAATCTTCTAGTATAATACTCCTTGAAAAAAAAAAAATGGGAAGGCAATAAATAACATCTATGTCATTGGAACTCTAATTGCCCAACCAACTAATAATGTAGAACAAAACTAATGGTGCTTTTCTATTTGACGGTTTTGGCGCCTCAATTTTTTTTGTTTCTTCATCTTCCATCTATTAACCTCAATAATACTTCAGCAAGTTGATCTTTTTGGGTATTATTGGGGAGGAGATCTCAGATCTCTAATATTGATTTAAAAAGGTATCGACAACACCTAAGCTTTGGTCTTGTTTTTCAAATGTTCCCTGTTTGTAGTTGCAATTTTTTGATATAGGAAACTTCATTACCAATTGAATTTCGTTTTATTATCTTCAAATTTATGAAAAATGTTGAACAACTCTCCTATAGGACAATGCTCTGTTTTTGGTCTGTGAGATGCTGTTCCATGGCTTCTTTTTGATGGAACTTCTTTGCAATAATATAACACCACCCAAAATTATCAAAATAAGTAAACCCTCTTATAGGACAAGTTTTCTTTATTATTATTCTTGAATCAGTGAAGTCTAACTGTTCCTTTAGGAAAAAAAAAAAGAAGATAATAAGAAAGTGTATACCTTTGTTATTTGCTTTAGTGGGATGATCGGTTATTTGCTCTATTAGGATGAAGTTTATCGCCTAATTCGTTCAATATAATTTGAGTGGTTAACAACTCATCAATCATTATTATTATTTGAATCCAATTTAATAAGTGTTAAATGCATAGGCATCATTAATGATTTTGAGTATGCTATAGATTCCTTTGGAATGGGAAATGCACATTTAATATAGGAATTTGGTTTTTTTTATGCATATCCCTTAGGGATATGTATAACAAAACCCTTAAAAAATATAAAAAAATGTGCGCCTCACCTACGAGATGCGTCTGGCTTCATCCCGTGTCTTGCTCCTCATGCCATTTAAAACTAAGAGTTCTATTATTTGTTGGACCTTGGGCTTGTGTCTTTTTTTACATAATACTTGTCTATTTTGAGTGATCTCTTAAAATATGCATAAACTACATCAGGACTTGAATTTTTTTTTTTTTTTTTTTTTTTTTGTGGGGGGGGATTGGATGAACACGGTGTGAACAAGAACAAAATTTTCTTCGACAGATGTGCAATATCAAATACTACCTCTGTTTTTTTAGAAGCAACATTTGCCTTTTTGGTGAGTGGATTAAAAAAGCAAACTTTGCATCTTGAAGAATCGGAGGAAGTATGTACTCATGTCTTGATGTCCTCTGCAAAAATAGAAACAATTGACAAATATTCAACCTTATTTGCTGCTCTCTGATTCTTTCCTTCTCTGCGAACCTGCTCTGAATGCAATATCTGTAGCATAGAAGTGCTTTGTGGTGCAAAATGCATGGGAAAGATTGTTACCTTCTTCATGCTATTCTGGTCCTATAGTCTAATACCACATGCTTTTGACTGAATTTTAGGCTTCACGAGTGTTACATATGGAGAGATATAGCCTGGAACATCTCCTCCAACATTTCTGTGGTGTGACTGCAAATAAACAGTAATTTACCTTGTACTAGTTGACCTCTGTTTGATATGCACAATTCTCAATTTGACGGTTGACATGTGTTCAATTGTTTCTAAACCTCATGCAGATACCAAAATGCTGATTGGAGGTTGCGTCCTCTTCCTCATGAGATGCTAAGGTACGTGTAACATGTCCAACATGCTGTTTAATTCTGAGAGAACCACAGTTTAGACTCCATGAAGCTGAAGTTGTTTTGAACAATGTGTAGAGGCTGGTGCCTTAATTTTTTTTTTTTTTAGTGTCATGCCCCATTTGCCTCATTGAAGTTGTGGAAGACATTTATTTGTGTTGCTTGTAGGCACCAAATTTTAACTTCCAAGTCTTCTTATAATTGTAGTCGAATCTAGAAAGTTTTGAGATCTTGAAGTCCAATATAAGCTATAATTCTGTCTGTGGTGTTTGTTTTTCCTTTTTTTCTCTTTTCTTCCTTAATCAGAATAAAATGGATTTAAACTTATTGTTTTTAGTTGGATTGTATTTCTCAGGCTCATTTTAATGTTATAAAATCTTTTATGATTGGACCATTGTCCCTGTCTATTCTCATAAGATATGTTGCAAGGTTGTTAACAGTTATGGTGCTGACTCTTTTGAGACTTAGATGGCGAGATGGCTGCCATCTATTGCTACAAAATCGCAACTTAGGTTTTCATGATTAGGCTTTTGAATTACGGTTTTTGTTGATTAGATCTCATTTAATTGAATAGGGCTTTTGCTCGAAGCGAAAAATTGATCTTTTACTTCTAACTTCTTACCTTACGTCTATGCATGCTAGCCAAATGTGGTTCGGGGGGATGAGGCATGTCTCGCCAAAGGCAGCATGAATCGTGCGCCTTGGTGTCCCTGTTGCAGGTTGTTGGGCCTGAATTTCCTAAAGCGTTTTCTTCCAGGCTTGCACCCAAGGCACTCCTTGCTATTTTTTTTAAACTAAGGTTGCAGTGTTGCACTATACCTAATCTGGTACTAAGTCTGAGTATAACTATGTACACGTGCCAGTTTAGTACAGAGAGGAGGCTAAATGAAGATGTAATGTCTACTGACACTAGATGCTAAGGATGATTAACTAGTTAGTGCTTAAAGTACCTAGGGACGTTTGTTCTTAGGAATGGAGACGTGGACCAAGATATGACTCACATGATTAAGTGTGGGACTGTGGGTTTCTCAATTGGTGAGGGAGTGCTAGAATTGGGATTTTGCGCTACTAAAGTGTACGGTGTACCTGTAAGGTTAACATAAAAAGTCTTTAGGGTTGCTAGACCAATGTTATTATAAAGGTTGAAATGTTGTGCATTTAGCATGCATAGCTAAGATCGGTGTGTCTGAATACTTTAAGGGATAGCTAAAATCGGTGTGTCTGAATCTGCAGGCTACATATAGATATTTAGTATCACCTGATTTGCTCAACCACTTGGTGAAACATGCTGGGGTACACGACTACACGTACTGAATTGCGGTTATCGTGTACAAGCTTATAGCGTTGCACTACTGGAAACCCGAACAAGTGCATTCATTATGAAAACAATCTTTTCGGCTGTGTTTCGTCAATTTTTTTTTTTTATTTTTTTTTTATTTTTTATTTTTTGTGAGGAGAGGTGCTGTAATAAGCAACTATGGATCTAGAGCCCAATTGGTGAAATTTTAGCTGTGCAAAAAGGTGTATACCACTAATTTGAGCTGTGAACATTGAGGCTTTGCTTCAGGACATTATATTTTCCGAGGACTGGTTATTGTTCATTTACCTTTCACCCCAAGGTTTTGGACAGGGGCTTACAGTCACTAGGAAGTATTAAGCATGCTTATTCTTTTTTTTTTTTTTTTGAACTCTGACTTTTACCATTTGATTTCCATGTAGAGTATCTAAGGTTGTTGAGCTATCCTAGTCAAAATGTCTACCATTTGGTGAACCTGTGATTTCCAAATATAATGGGCAACAACCCTTCTATGTTTGTTGCATTTTATGAATGAACCTCCCTTCCCCCCAGCGAAATAAATACCTGTAAATTTATTTGACAATTATGAGTGGTAATGTGTATGTCTTATTAGTAGGTTTTTAAGTTTGCACAAATTGTTGATGTGTTAATTAAACTAGCATTATTTTCTAATAACAAATGTGTTTGATAGCGAACACTAATGTATTTCAATTTTAAAAAAATGTTTTTTTTGGATTTTCTGCTGTTAATCAGTACATACCTATGATTTATTGGTTACAGAAATTACTAAGTAGTCTGGTAATCTTATTTGTGGAAGTTTCTATCAGCTGCAAACATTTAGCATCTTTTAGGCATAAAAGAAAGTCTCCTTGTTGCTGCTAAGCATGTTTTCAGTCTTCTGAAACTCATATCAGGGGTGTAAAGATGCGTCTTTATTCCTGGAATCAGGTAGCATTATGTAGGCCCCAATTCAGGTAGCAAACATCTTACTTTCTTTGAATTTAAGGTAGCATCATATGTGTGTGTAAATGAAGATGAGTGTGAGATGATATGCAGCTGTTTAAATTGCTACTCTGTCACAGTTTTGATCTTGATTCTTGAGCTATCTTTATGTCTTACTGATTTTATGTATTAATCATTTGTGATAGGTATGCTAGAGAAGACACCCATTATCTACTATACATATATGACCTAATGAGAATTAGGCTGCTTTCGGAAGCTGATCCTGACAACTCTAAAGTGCTTCTACAAGAGGTATGCCAAGTTTGGAGCTGTAGCAGTATGTTGCTACTATGTTCTTTTTATTTTTAGAAATTGTTTGAAAGTTGGTGACCAGTCTCTACTTTTATCTTTTGTGTTGAGTGCATTGAATGACCTGCATTTTCCAACCTACAATGGGATCTGTAGTCAATAGTTCCTGTAATACAGATTGGGTAAACTTTTTCCTCCCTCCATTCCATGAACTTTCCATAAAGTGGTGATCATTTTATTTATTTTACTTGCCGCAGATTATGGTTAAATCTGCTTCCAGATAAAGTGTGGGTACCGTAATAATGAGCAGTTAGTCTAATTGATGAAGCAATACATGCATGTTCTCCCCAGTAACTCTAAAGTGCTACAAACTTACTAGGATGGAATGGGTGTCATGTATGGAGGAGGGTACTCCAAGATCTTCCAGTTTGAAGTTGAATGGGAAGTGGTCTCATGGAGCCAATGTTCCTGTCAGATTTTTAGACTGTTATCTGCATAGTCCAAGATCTTCCAGTTTGAAGTTGAATGGGAAGTGGTCTCATGGAGCCAATGTTCCTGTCAGATTTTTAGACTGTTATCTGCCGTGATGTCTAAATTGGGTTTTGTCAAATTCTCTTCTTTTTGGTAGATTGTTACATTCAAGCTTTTGGAAGGGAGTTGCATCTTTTTAGTCTAAAGCTGTATTGGTCAGTGCTTTTCTGCTATGAATTAACAAAGATGACATACCAAAAACAGTAGATTAATGGCAGAAAAGAGAGATTATGGGATTGAGAAACATGATTAGGGAAGAACAAGTGATGATATGATTGAATTGATGATTAAATCACCGGTTACAACCTAGCCACTCTTTCGAGAGGAATGACAGTCCCAATGAAACTAACTGACTACTTTCCACCAATAACCAACATGCCCTCTCTCTCTCTCTAATCTCCCTACTTATAGCAGATTTTCCTACTCTCTCCTCTAACTAACTTAGTTCTTTATTCTTCAAGCTACTACTAAAACTAACTAAATGTGCAATACCAAGAGTACCCCTCATTAGTTTGATTCACTACAATTTATTGGAAAAGGTTCAAGTTAGATCATAGTGGTTTATTTCATTTTCTTTCTTATTGAGGTTATTTGATAAGTAGTAGATTATGCTCCAAATATACTTTTATAGTGTGTTGTGAAAATCAGATTGGGGTAATTATACTCTTTTGCAATAAGCTGAAAATGTTGGGTCTGAATAATGGAGCCATATGATGAGAATAAGGATGGCTATGGGAATGATGAGGATGCTTTGTGCTTGGTTGCTCCCATGGGATGTTATTACTGGGTCAGGTAAGTCATGGTCCTACAAATGAGGCTGCTAGAAGAAAGTTTGCAATGAAAGCAACTTAGAATTGGCATTACTTGGGCAAGCAACTTGGACAAGGTCTGGGCTTTGACACATGGGCTATATGGATGGAGTACAATTGTCGGCAGTAAGAGTGTTAAATGTGCTGTCCTTGTTCGTGACTTTGGCAGCAAGGTGCTGAAGAAACCCATGCTTAGTTTGGTTACTACTTTCTTGATAATGATGGATAGTTGATTAGGAAATAGCGTGTGTTAGTCTCCCAGATTTACTATATCAATTGCTTAGGAACGGTGACATAGTATAGTTAGGAAGTAATCTTAGTTCCAAATTCCTTGTAGGATTTTAGATCTTATTAGAGGCCAGAATTATCTGCTAGTTGAAATAGGGATAGGATCCAATCCCCTATATATAGGGTGGATTGTTTTAGATACACTGAGGATTACAAGCACATTAGGAAGCTTGTTAAACGTTCTTGAGAGAAGGAATTTGTATTAACATGCTTGGGTGATTTTATGGGTTAACTTAGGGGTGCTTAACGAGCGAGCCGAGCCCGAATAGCACTGGGCTCGGCTCGAGCTCGTTTAAGTTTTCAAGAGCTCGGCTCGTGAGCTCGCCGAGCCTGGGGGAGCTGAGCTCGGCTCGAGCTCGTGATGAGAATTCGCAGCTCGAGCTCGGCTCGTGAGCTCGTTTAGGCTCGGCTCGTGGGCTCGTTTAGGCTCGGCTCGTGGGCTCGTTAGGCTCGGCTCGTGGGCTCGTTTAGGCTCGGCTCTCTATTATGGGCTCGTTTAAGGCTCGGCTGTCTATTATGGGCTCGAGCGCGTTTAGGAAATTTATTTTGCAAAAAATCTGTATAAAGTGAGTTTAATGATTCTATCATCATTGATGATTCCAATAAAACAATACAAAAGTTTCGCATATTGCAAACAATACAAAAGTTCTACAACAATACAAAAGTTCAACAACGATAGTATATCAACCGACACATATACAATATATTACATAAAATAAAGAGTTCATTCTTTTCTCAAGGCAATGTCATTCTTGTAAGTTGCCATATGCTCCAAAGCCTACAATGCCCGCTCCATGCTACTTCCATTACACCATACAATCATAAGTTAAATAAAAAGATTAGTCAAGTTCTAAAAATACAATCATAACTTCTCTATCTTTTTTTGTTTTCTTTTTCTTTTTAATTGTTTTAACCTTTTCTTTTAATCTTTCTTCTATTATATAGCTTAGTTAATATCTTAAAAGAAATAATTAATATAATTTTAAATATCTATAAACAATTTTTTAATATATAAACAATTTGTTAATATAAAATATTTTTTAATATAAAATAATTTTTTAATATAAAATAATTTTTTTAGTATAGAATAATAATCGAGTTGTTCACGAGCTTTACGAGCCGAGCTTTGCCTATCTCGGCTCGGCTCGTTCAAGTCTCGAGCCGAGCTTCGAGCCGAGCTTCAACGAGCTTTGACCGAGCTTTGACCGAGCCGAGCTCGAGCTGCTCGCGAGCCTGTCAAGCTCATTATCACCCCTAACTGATTGGTGTTACAACTTACAAGGTTAGTTTTCCCCTTGTTATTGGAATGGGTTTCCACATATATGTGACATATGTCATTTTATATGTGTTTTGCATCTTAGTTATGTTCCTTGTTTAATTTTCACTTTGCTTGTCTCCTTAGAATAAAAGGAGCATCCCAAAGAGTAAGTTTTATTTAAAACTCTAAATACTCACTTACCTGTAGTATAGTAATTTTGACCTTTTGCTACTATGTAAAATAAGCACTTATATTTATATTAGTCAAGTTATACATAGAATTGTAAACTGCCCATCCAGAATGTTAAATATCCATATACTTCTACATAATTTGCTATTGTCTATTGCTAGTCAAATATGCTATCACCTAATTACCAAACAGGGCCTCATTCTTTCATGAATATTTCTGCTGTATGCTCATTTTATCCTGTTCTTCGTCTATGTTACTCAGATGCGGGTATACAGGGGTATGTGTCCAAGTCTGTCGACAAAGCTATAGTAGAAATTTCTATGATTTAGCCCAAAATGAAGTGTGGAAGTGTCCATACCCATGTTATAGTGTCGAGAAACCCGACATGGGTACTTGAGTTTAAACGAAGTCTGAGTAACGTAGGATTTCATCACATATAAGGTTACTTTGCAACTGTTTTGTGATTAATTTTATTAGAGACTAAAATCATGGTGTATTTGTATTTATATAAATTCTCTTGGTTGCAAGGTTTTGGGGTTTTGCACCCAGGGGATTATGAAATTGGTACACTCAAGGCAAAGTTTCAATGAAAATTGAAAAATACAAATAAGATAGAAATGTAGAAGAAAAAAAAATTTGGTCTAGGTACAGCGGATGTATGAATTGTAGGAAGATGTAGGGTCTCTGAGATTCAGGTTTTCTTGTTTAAAAGCAGTTTTGCCCCACTTGTCGGTCCGTGGTCATCTATTATCCCCCCCCCTCTCTCTCTTTCTCTATATGTGTGTGTGTGTGTGTGTGTGTGTGTGTGTGTGTGTGTGTGTGTCCATTATATCTTTTTTCTAATGTGCTATTAACATAATGGAGCAGGTTTACCAACGCAGTTATGATATATGCAAGCAACTTTATGAGAAGGAGTTGTTAACAGATACTTCATATCTTCACATATATGGGTTAGTATCTTCTTGTTTGAACTTAAGTACATGTATGTTATCAGGTCTTGGTGGTCTAGCTATAGCTTTTTGCAGTACAAGTCTGATTTTGGCTGGCCTAATTGTTGTATATGTTGATGAACAGTGTGCAGGCAGCTAACCTAAATGCTCAGCAGCTATCCATTGTCGCTGTAAGTATAAGTGTGACTTATAGTATATATAGGCTGGGGCTGTTTCACAGCTAGTGATTTTATGTCGTTTGTTGGCCAATCTAATTGTTAAGTAGTTCATTGCTTTGCTTCACGATGTGAAATGTATGGCAATTTATGAGTATGGAATATAATTTTTGGAAGGCCTTTATCATGCATTGTACTGAATATCCATCAAAACCAATTGAATTAGCAAAGAAATGGTTCCCTGTGGCACCAAACTTGAAGGTCTAGTACATGTAATTCTCACTCGCTTAATGTCCTGTAAACAGAAACATTATTTTTCAGTCCTTTGTGATCTATTAGCTTAAACTTCTGATTAGTGTTACCCGGATCACAAGGCTCCCCCACATATTGCAAACTGGGTTGTGCGTCTCAAAACTTGAGGCGTTCATGATCTAGGTCCCGTGCCAAACACAACGATTTATCATCTTACCGTTTTGTCCATGAAAATCTAACCAATTTGATCTTGGTTGTCTAAAAAAGAAAAGCGTTTAGGTTGAACACCATAAATCTGAAAATCAGAGCATTAATAGGAAGGCTAGAAAAATAATAGTATAAGGTAGCATGAGTCAAAATTTTAATTTTCTTTGTCGTTTACATGGAGGTAGATATCTTTGTTGGTCGTTTACACCACTCTCTTATGTGAAGTGCTACATGCTCCTTCAAGCCAGATTTCTTCATATAGTTACCGACGTCGTCCGTCCAATTCATCCTCATTCCCCAGCCTCCTCCGACTTCTCCTAAAATCTCCCGTATCTCTACCTTTTATTACCCTAACCGGCGCATCTTCTAGATGACTTTTCACATATCCAAACCATCTTAATTGGTTCTCTTACCTTATTTTCAATTTGTGCAATTCCAACCCTCATTTGAATATCACATGCGCATCTCTACTACCCCTATCTCCCTAATATGACCTTTCCTAAAAGTTCAACACTCAATCCCGTATAATAACACTAATAACACTGGTCTATTTAGCTGCCCCATAAAATTTTCCTTTCGACCTTAGAGGTACACTATGGTTGCACAAAATCCCTGCCTTCTACACCTGACTAAATCCTATGAGTAACGTCTTGGTTAATGTTTCTATTCCTTTGTAATTACTCCTGACCAATCACTATCTTGGTCTTTATTTTGTATTTGTGATGGCAAAAAAAAAAAAACTCCCCTTAGGCAAATGATTTGTCACTTGTGGCCGCACTGCTCTGCATAATCAAAAAGAAAATTCTTAGAACCATTCATTAAGGAACCTTTCTATTCAATTTCCTTGTAAGTTTAGTTTTTTTTTTTTTTTTTTTTTTTGCTTCTGAAATTAATAGCTTCTAGTATATATGCTGCATTAACATTGGACAAACGCGTGTAATTGCCTCATACTATCTACTACTTGATTTCTCTGTGTAGGGTCTCTATGAGTGGAGGGATGCTATTGCCCGTGCAGAGGATGAAAGCACTGGTTATATATTGCCAAATAAAATACTCCTGGAAATAGGTATGGCAAGGCTGTTGAAAGCTTGCCTTTATATTATATATTTTGCTTGAAAATTATATGTTACTTAGTTGTACTTGTTTTCTTAATGGAAAAGCCAAGCAGATGCCCCTGACTACCAACAAATTACGACATTTCGTTAAGTCCAAGCACCCATATGTGGACCGCAATCTTGGTTCTGTGGTCAACATCATCAGGCATTCTGTTCAGAACTCTTCATGTTTTGAAGCAGTAGCTCAGCAACTAAAAGAAGCTCAAATTCAGATGGTGAGATATTTACTGAAAAACTATCTGAGCAGGTGCACGTCTATTGAGAATTATATCTTTCTGCTGAACTGCAGCATTTTGGAACTAAATGTAGCAATTTATCGCTCTCAATGTTGAATTCCTATTGATCTGAACTAAATGTAGCAATTTATAAGCCTTGAACAATTGTAGCTCCGTAGGCATATTCCCTTTTAGTTTAGGTGCAACCCTTTGAAGTTCATTTGAATTTCCCTAAGCATGTGCAATAATTCACTTATTAGCTTTTCTGTTCATGGTGGTAGAAATTTTGCTCTTTAAGTAGATGAGACTTATTTTTTCTTGCAATAATTTCTTTTTGTATTTTCTGTAGTGGCTTCGGCTTGTGAGTGTTGATCTGTACTAATTATAGGATATAGGCATATAGCTTTAATGGTCTTGACAGTAATGATTAATATCGAACAAGCTTGATGTTTCCGGTGAGCTTATGATACATATTATTTGCTTAGCCACCATATGGTCTTTTTACATACACGGTGCAGTTATATGGAAAAGCCATTTGATTTGTCCTTCAAATTTCATTGCCTCTGATGTCTGTTTTATCATATTCTGTGACGTCATTTTTTTCATTTCAGGCACTTGAACTAAATAATGCAGGGACTGATATCTCTGATGCTCAGACTGCTAATGACAATAACGGTGAAGGTTCTGATGGTAGCCAGCATGAACATGCACCAGCTCATGTGCAATCGGTAAAGGAAACTCTAAAACTAACAGACAAAGATTTTACACCAAGGAAGAATAGATGTGGAATTTTGGTGAAGGATATTCATCGGAACGGGAATATGTCTAAAGAAGCTAATGGTAGCACCATTCCTAAGTCCCAGAGAGAACATCTGGCCTTTGCCGGTCAGAAGAATGATAGTGCCTCGTCTGGGAAGGTTGTGTGGAGTTGCATACTTAATTTATTCCTCCTTGCATGTAAGTAAATTTACATTTGTTACTTTATTTCAGGTTGCTGAAACTACTGTCCAGCTGCTGAAGAAACCAGGCCGTGCTTTTGGGGCGCTTTTGGGAAGTTCTTCCTCCAAAAAGAAAACAGATCATAGAAAGGTATGTTATCTGAATGATTATGTGCTCTAGCATTATCAGAGATATTGCAGTATGATGAAAAGTGTGCCTGGTATTATATGCCCCATGCCCCTATCTGTCTTGTTCTGTTAACAGTATCCTTTGGGTGTAGACTCCCCTAGCTATTTCCACTCTATTTCGTTGTACGCCATGAACTGGTAAATGTGCGCTGCATTGCACTTGCAAAAACTTCGTTTGCTTGAATCCTAGTCAGTTTACTTTGCATAATGAATTTGGTCGACTTTGGCCATTACAATTGCCATTTGAATGTATTTGCATATGTGTTCTTGACGATCTATCTAATATTTGTTGTTCTACTGTGGTGACGAACCTTGTCGTTTCTCATCTTGAGTATACTTTCTTCCATGTTTGCAGGACGAGGACAAGTTGGAGCAGATTAAGTCTTCCGTGAATCTTCCATTCTACTCATTTTCACATAGAGAACAAGACTTGAAGCAAGCTCCTAAAGAAGCTCCTGAAGAACTAAACAGAACCTGTAACTCCCAGCTCATTGGGGAATCTTCTGACCCAGATTTGAGCAAGTCAGAAGATATAATATTGCTGAATGGAGATCAGCAGTTGATCCAGGCACCTGAACAGCCAAATGGAATTTCTGAGGCCACTGATGGACTACCTGTGGCATCCGCGTCGAACGCTAAATTAGATGATATTATATTCTTGGACAGTGATTCCAATGACGAAGAATCAGATGATGATAGTTTAGCTCAAAATCAAATTCATCTGAACACAAATAATCATCGAGTTGCTTCTGAACCAGAGGTAGTGGTATTAGATGAGGATGACGATGAGGGTGATGAACCAATTTCTCTTTCAGAATTATCATCCAGCTTCCAGAAATGCTTGCAGCCCGTGAATCAGGACCAAGCAAGTAAACAAAAAAAGGAGTCCGAAGAAACTTGTAGCTTGCAGTTTAAGTCGTTTGATTATGAAGCTGCAAGGAAAGAAGTGAATTTTCAGGAAGTTGCACAGAAAGAATCGAAAAGTGGTGACAATGATAATAATCGTTTCAGGAAGAAAAAAGGTGTTGTTGCTGATAGGAGCAAGAATGACGAAGAACTGCTTCCCCAAGGTAAAAGGCGTCAAGCATTTCCAGCTAGTGGGAATCGCAGTGCAACGTTCAAGTGAAATTTGGTTCCTTAGTTTTAGTTAGCTTTGTATAACAGGATCGTGATTGGTGAATGTGATGGATATAGTTAGATTTGTAAAATCTAGACCATATGTTCGATCACTAGAAATGCAAGAAAATTTCATTGATAATTTGATGCTTTGTACAAAGACTGGATAAATTCAAGTACCTTACCTCGCGTGACATCTCCAATAAAAAATTCACCCCTTTTTAGAGAACGTTAAGTGAGCTTTACTCTGATTATGCAAAGTAGTCCCAACAAATTTAAAGTAATATTGAGTAGGGAAAGATTAACTTGCATGAACTAGTTGAAGACTTTGCTAGTTGAAAGGTGGTCCAGGCGACATGTCATCCACGTGAGTTTTTTGACTCCCAGCAGGGGATAGTGTACTAGTGTATGGTTGTCTACCTTCCACGGGGAGACCAAGGATTACATTTGTGATAAAAGGATTACTCCCTTATTATAAACATAGAGTCTTAGGTGTAACTGTTACACAATAATTTATTGTGTAACAATATATTCACATGTATGGAATTCACGATAACACGTGTGAGATTCACAATGATATTCACCAGCAATTGCAATGGCATATTCATCTCCATCATTTTCATCTTCTTGAACTCGATTTTCTCTCTATACTTCCACCTCGAATTTCTCTCTTCATAAAACCAGCCTCAAGTTCCTAATATCCTCCTTCTCCTGCACCGTAACAATCACTTTGCCTTCATTGACAAATCTTCATTTCTACAAATCGTGTACGTTCTACAAATCGTCTTCTTCCGTTGATTGAATTACGACCTTATTTTTTCGAGATTTGTTCTTGAATTTTATAGAGATTTCTTCACATCCTTATCGCCATTAAAATTGCAAAATTAGGTATAAACATTGAGTAGCTGGAACCCTTGAATTCGAGATCAGAGATTGTCTTAAAAAGAATTAAGTTACAGTTGTTAATTAAAAGAATTAACTCAAACTCAGTTGAAAAGAGAAAATTGAAATTTTGAATGATCGACAAATTTCGTTCGTTCGTTTGCTCGTGCGAAAATCAAATGAAACAATCGATGAAGCAAGACGAGAATCAGGTCTTTATTTCAACACTTCCCCTCTATCTCTCTCTCTCTCTCTCTCTCTCTCCTCTCTGATTCAAATAATGTCGAAAATGGCGGATTCATGTGTGCAGAAAAGAAATAGGAGAGAGAAGAGAGAATGGCGGCGATGTTGGAAAGATGAGAGTTTTGAGTTGACAAATGCTAATAAAATAGGGGAAAATGATACAAGTTTGCTAAAAAATGACATAAAAGTGGTAAGAATGATATAATTTCTCTAATTAATGATATCAGTTTGTGTAATGATAAGGTATAGATAGAGTTGAAAAATAATGAAATTGGGGAAAATGATACAAGTTTGCTGAAAAATGATGTAAAAGTCATAATAATGACATGAAACACACCAATAATGACATAAAAGATGTTTATAAATGACATGAAACAACTCCAAAATGATATGCAACACAGCATTAATGACATGAAAGAGTTTTATAATGACATAAAACAGTTTTATTAGTTCTCACATGTGAGATGTTGTTACACAATAAGTTATGGTGTAACATGTTACACCCGAAACACACTATATTATAAATACGTATCAGAAAAACAAAGGAGAGGAGCATTATGAGTGTAGAAGCGGAATTCCTAACATGAAAAAGTGGTTTATATCATGATAAAGTTGCATTGCCACTTGGATCTCGCAGCATGGTTGTCCACCTCCTATAGGGAGACCAAGGATCAAATCCTTAGGGAAACATTATGATAAAAGTGCTCCATCCGTCTTCAATTAATTACCATATTAGGCCTTCGTATGCATATTAGGGGTATTCATTTCGGGTAATCCGATCCAATCCAATCCGAAATTCCAGATATTTGGAAATTTTGGATCGGGAAAAATGCGATCCAAATCCGATACAAAAAATCGGATATTTGAAATTTCGTATCGGATTAGATCAGATATCCGATAACTAAAAAAATAATTTTGTCAAAGGAAAAGTTCATAATATGTGTTTAGGATCATCGGATATCCGGTCATGGAACCGCTTGTTTCCGGGTATTTCTGATCGGATATCCGAAAAATCCAAAAAAAATCCCTATGTTTCGGATATCCAAAATTGAAAATTTTCGGATAACTGATTCGAAATATCTGAAAACTAAAAAATCGAATTGGATATTCGATTTTTCGGATCGGATCGACCAGATCACGGATCAGATCAATAGGATCGGATATTTATGCACACCTCTAAATTGCATATTAAGATTAAATATTAAGATAATATTGGTTTTTTTTGGGGTAAATATTGTTGATGTAAGAATAAAATATTAATCCGGTTTTCTCAAAAAAAAAAATATTGATTGGGTACGTAGGAGAGAAAAAGTTAATAGAGGATCCTACATCACATGAGGTGAGTCGATAGGGTGGGGTAACTGGGTAAGTTTTTCATAAGGAAGTAGACATTTATTTGACCAAAATAGTATACAAGACAATTATTTGAGAACGGAAGGAGTATTACTTATTATAAATATGTATCAAAAAACCAAAGGAGAGGAGCATGATGAGTGAAGAAACGGAATTCCTAGCATTCACAAGAATAATCCTAATGTTGATTGGTCTAATTGTATCTATTGAGTTTTCCATAATAATCTCATCAATAGGAATTAATTTCATTAAGTTTTTATCAAATTTTCCTTATCTCTCCTCCCCAACTCTGCTTTCTTGATTTTAAAAAGGCACACCTCATAATTATGATTAATTTATAATAATCTTTAATCAGGATTAGTATGAAAAGGCTGACCATACTTTTGGATAATGCTGGTAAATATTATCAACTGCATTTCTGATGTAAATTGGAGCAAAATTTTGAAGCTCTAATCTTTTATTATTATTTATAATGATTGCTTCTTAATTATTCTTTTTTTTAATGATTGCATCTTTACTTTTGGTTTGTAGAAAGGTACATAGCACAATGATGTAGATATATGGATTTCATCTTAATATATGAGGTATTAAGTACCATCCTCCAAGATTTTGTTTAAATATGCCGGTAGTAATCCACATGTTTGTATCTTTGGAAAATATATTCTATAATTTCAGAGGATTCATCCTTACATTCAAATGTAATTTTAAGTCCTCTCACATTTTAAACCAATGTCGGCAATTGACAATAACAAGCCAACTGAATAATACCTCAAGTGGCTACTACAATAGGAGATCAATGAATTGAATTGGATTTTGATAAATTAATTGTTTGGATGGAGGGGGAAAGAGGAGGAAGAAGAACGAAATCCAGAAGCAAAGGAAGACGCGATTTGTGCAAGAAAGCTTATTCTAGTGTTTGATGGATGCAATGTGTGATATGATAAATCATAATCTTGTCTTCTTTCTTTTTTTTTAATATGAAATAGAATATGTTATTAAGAAAGGAGTTTTATTTATGTTATTTATACTATAAAATCAAACTATATATCTGCTCCGTTTTTTAATAATTGGAAAATTTGGAGTTTTACGCATATCAAATGCACTATTTAAACCAATAATATCTTTGATATTTTTTTAGTAGAAATTTAGAAAATATATATTTGAAAAGATATATCGATACTTATGCAACAACATGCGACTTGACAATATGTTTTACTCTGCACACAACTCACGAAAAATTAGTCAAGAAAGAAGTGAATAGTATAAAATAAAAATGGTGCAATTTTGTTAAAAAGCGTCTGAAGTATTAATCATTAAATATTTTCTTCAATCCTTTCAAAAGAAAAAAAATATTTTCTTCAAAAAGTTTATATTTTTGACTTATCTCTTGCAGATTTTTCTAGGAACGACATTAGTTATTACTCATCGTATTCGAGTTATAGTAGCCTAGTAGGGACAGTCATGCCTCATGCTTGATTCACTAGCTTTCATTTTTTTTGCTGGTGCGTTCCTTGTTTCTATTGCTTTACCAACATTGGTTTTTGTACTACGATAACCACTGACGGGTCGTTGTATACTCGCCAAATATAACCTAATTTATCCAATATAGGATAAGTATAGGGTCGAATCCACAAGGAAGTAGGGTTAAATCAAGAGTTAATTAGCTAACTACAATGAGCTAAATCAATTTTTGGGTTTTTGAGAGTTTAACAATGATTCTAAAATCTAAATAAACTAGGAAATTTGCAAAGTAAATCAACAAGCAATTAAGTAAAGGAGATAAAACAAGGGTAAAAGAAACTAGGGGATTAGGGGGATTCACCAACACTCAATCCAGGAATCCAATATCAAAGCCAAGGGGAAACAAATGGGGGATCACAAGGGGAAAATCACGAACATATGAACTCTAATTACTCTCTCGAGCTAATTAGAAGAGCTTGATTAGTCACTCATGACCTATTCTCATGGCATGAGCAACCAATCTAGCTAAATCAAGCACAACATGATTAATCAAGCTTCCCTAAACTAGAAAATGCCTATTTTCATGGAAATTCTAATCTAGCAACCAAACTTAGTTTATTCCTAGCTTCATCTCTCAATCCTTTACTAGGTTTCCAAATATGTAAGTTAAGTGGTGATCAAGCACTCAACAAACCAAGTAAAACAAGTTTGATCAACAAGTTCAACCCCAAAAGTTAACCCCCTAACTTAGATCTAAGATCCAAAGAGTAAATGAAGGTTACATCCCTTCCCCTAGTAAGAAATTACTCACACATTATGGAAATAACACAAAACAAAGCTTGAAGTAACTCAATCACCATAACCATGGAGGAAAAGAGGAATATTGCAATTAATCAACTAATAAAGCAAGATCTAAATAAGCAAAGCATGAAATAAGCAAGAACAATGGAACATAAGAAGAAAATAAACAAAGATTACCAACTTTAAGCTTTCATAAATGAAGAATGGAGATCCAAAAGCTTCAAACTTCCATTTTTCTCTCTCCTAGAGTTTTACTCTAAACTTGAATGTTAAAACAAGATCTAATTTCTCTCTAATCTCTAGTTAATATTTGCTTAAGTTAAAATAAGAGGAGTCTCTCTTATATAGTTATAAGAAATAAAAATAGAAAAGTACAAAACAAGCCCCGCATTAAAACAAACAAAGTCGCAAAAAAACGTTCCGGAAATATAACCTGACCCGGGCGGGTTGGATGACCCGAGCACTCTGGTCGCCTGACCCGAGCCCTCGGGTCACCTGACCCGGGCGGGTCAGCTGATCAGGACTGAAATATGAGTTCTCCGCAGCTTGACCCGGGCAGGTCATTTGACCCGAGCGCTCGGGTCAGTTTTAAGTTTCGTCAGTTTATTTTCAAACGGCCATATCTCACTCGTTTTTCATCGGAATTGAGCTTATGACCACTTGTTGGAAAGATATTGAGCCAAAATTTCATCTCCAACTTGAATTGCTCAAAAATGTTTTGTGTGATAAAAGTTATAGCCATTTGAAGTTTACCCTTGTACGCAAACCCTTCCAAAACTTCTTATATTTGCCCTCGGAACTCGGTTATGCTTCCTTGACCTTCCTCTTCGATATTAATATTCAGGGCTGTGCAAGTGTCCTCCAAGCATGCTCTAAGTCCTGAAATGAAACAAATCGCCCAAAGAAAGTGCATACAAGAAGGAAAATTGCATAAATT
The DNA here is from genome assembly GCA_947646795.1 of Beta lomatogona. Taxonomy (NCBI): domain Eukaryota; kingdom Viridiplantae; phylum Streptophyta; class Magnoliopsida; order Caryophyllales; family Amaranthaceae; genus Beta; species Beta lomatogona. The sequence continues at coordinate 225,679 of CANSNZ010000141.1, read as the reverse complement.
AAGGAAATAACTAACAAATTAGCCTAAACTAACTCAAAAACAACTATAAAACCAATTAAAAACTATCAAAAAGTAAAGTAATAAACAAGATATCAAACTCCCCCAAGCTAGATCTTTGTTTGTCCTCAAGCAAAATTGATTAAAACACAAGTAGGAGAATGAAAACTTATTTGAAAACAAAATGAAGAAGGAAGGGGGAAGAAAAAATGAATAAGGAAGGAAGGATAAAGAATTTACACTAACTCATTTTCGTAGGAATCACGATTGCATTTAGCACATGCAACAAGCTCTTTAAACCCCTAGATCGCTCTAGAGGGCGAGTGGGATCTCGTGAGGGTTTCCAAAGAGTTTTCAAACCCACAACTCTAGTTTTTCATCAACAATTTAATCAATCAAATTCGAAAGCAATGCCCAAGTCAAGTATCAATGAATTGGTTCACAAGCAAGAATAGAGAGCAACTTTCAAAGCAATTAATTTCCATGTGTACTCATAGGTTATGGGTAGAGAAATCAACTAATCAAGATTGCAAAAGGACACCTAACTAGACTTTTTACTCGCTCATTAGAGAACACCTAGCTATCCAAAAGATCTATGGCTCTTCAAGTGTTATAGAAGCTCAAACCACTAGTCCACCATCCCTAGACACACAAATATGCCTTAGACTCCACTCTACTCAAAACTTTATAAAAATTAGTACTAAGTGTGGGAGGCATCCACAGATTGACCTCTTTTATTGGAATTCTTCTATTCTTTTTTTTTTCTTCACTTTTTTTTTTTTCATTTTTCACGCCTTTTTTGACTGTTTCTGGCTTTTTCTTTTTCCCTTATTATGGGAATTTTTGCTATACAAAATATGAGTAACTACTCACTAAAGAGAGACATGAGAACTTGTGGCTTTTTGTATTACTTATTTACAAATGAAAAGGAGAAAAAACTAAGCTTTTTGTAGAGTTTTGTTTGGGGACATGATGAGCATATCTAGGGACCGTAAATTTGAAGCTAAATTTATTCAAGCATGAGCAACATAGTCAAGAATCAAGACTAGACATCCAATTGAGCATTCATTGGTTTCACTTTGGTTGATTCTAATGCAATCAAGATTAATCACCTCCTAAAGCACCACAACCTAAGCTCACACTTTTCCAAAAGGAGCCTCTAAACATATACTCAAAATCCAAGCAAGGAATCCACATATATCATCAACTAGCATCTTTCTTGGGCAAGGAAATCAAAACTTTATTCAAAGCTAAAACTTCTTTTTGTTTTTCTTTGTTTTTCAGATTTTTTTGCTATTTTTACTCTTTTTCAATTTTTTATTTTTATTTTTATTTTTTTTAGAACTAAAAGTAAACATTGAAAAAGAAGGGAAATAAAAGGAAAGGAAAGGAAAGGAAAGAAAGCTAAAACAAAGAAAGAAGATGAAAAAAAAGAAAGAAAATTGTTTTTGGGTTTTTAAAAATATAAGATTTTTTTTCTTTTTATCTGAAAATGAGTAAAAAAATATATAAATATTTCCCCCAAGCTAGTGGATAATTACTCCCCCAAGCTTGAAGAAAGCATTGTCCTCAATGCATGAACAAGAGAATCAAAAAGGGGGGGAGGGAAGGGAAAGGGGAAGGTTAACCAACAAACCAACATGCCAAACGAGGGTCAAAGTACGCAAATGAGTATATACAACCAAACTAAAATCAAATAAAAGCTCTCAAAATAATGAAAATTATAAGAAAGAAAGAAAATAAAAGCAATAAATACGGGTTACCTCCCAAAAGTGCTCTTTTTATGGTCGATAGCTCGACCATGTGTGAGGTCATCATGGAGGGCGGAAAGAGTAGTCCTCAAAGTTGATGGGTGAAAATCTTTGAAGTAGTAAGCCATGAGTTTCATTAGTTGATCTTTTGTCATCTTTCACAACTTGCATTGAATCACACAAAGGGTCACGCCATCCATCATAAACCCAATCATGCACATCCCAAGTCTTAAGGCTCACCACTTCATGACTACATACATCTATGTGGTCTACATTCTTCATGAGTGGAGTCCTATTGGTTTTCTTGGATGCAAACTCCATTTTTTCTTTGCAAGTGGGAGGAAGCTTATTACTCTTCTTCTTCAATGGGGCTTTGAATACCTTAAACTTTGCTTCTTTCGGATGATAGATGGAAAACTTGTTCACGACTTTCTTGAGGTTGCAAACTTCACCTCCTCTTTCTTGTTTATTCCTTGATATCACATCGTGAAAGGGGTCCCTTACCTCATTCAAGGCCTTAAGACTTGATAGATCTTGCTCAAGAGTGTCCATCCGATGCACTTCTTCCATGGTGGGGGCTTTCATACTTTTGTTGAATGCAAATTCCATTTTTTCATCTCCGACCGTCAAAGTCATGACATCTCTCTTCATATCCACAAGCACCCCGACCGTTTTCAAGAAGGGTCTTCCCAAGATGAGAGGCACTTGAGAGTCTTCTTCCATCTCCATCACAGCAAAATCACAAGGGATAAAGACTCTCCCTACTTGCACCGGCACATCTTCCAATTCTCCAACGGGGACCTTAACCAAACGATCCGCCAATTGTATTACCCTTCTTGTAGGTTTAAGCTCAAAGTTGAGCTTTCTTGCAATTGAAAGCGGCATGAGGCTAACACTCGCCCCTAGGTCGGCCAATGCTCTTTTTAACTCCAAATGTCCAATTCTCACGGGTATAGAGAAAGAACTCGGATCTTCTAGTTTTTTGGGGAGCTTGTTTTGGAGAACCGCACTAACCTCGGCGGTGAGAGCAATAGTAGAACTTTCCTCAAGTTTAGACTTGTTGGAGAGAAGTTCTTTGAGAAATTTAGCATAGGTAGGCATTTGAGCCATAGCTTGAGAAATGGAATGTGCACTTGTAAACCCTTCATTACTTCAAGGAATTTGACAAACTTGTCATTGAGTTGCTTCTTCATTAACCGTTGAGGATATGGAACCGGAGGAGTGTAGTTCTTCATTGGAGGAGGCTCTTTACTTGACTTTTCAGGCTCAACAACTATAGGAGTGCCATCCTCATGAATGTCTTCCACAACAACATTTTCAATCTCTTTATCAACTTCACTGTCCACATTCTCACTCTCATTGGAGGGGTTAGCATCATAAAGTGTAAGCATCTTAGGACCCTCATAGTGAGCCCCGGATCTCAAAATAATGTCTTTAACTTGGTCTCGAATAATGGGTTGGTTAGGAAGTTGGGTGGAAGAGTTTGAAGAGTTGTTGCTAACTTGTTGAGCTGCTTGGGCAAGTTGGGTTTCGATGATCTTATTGTGGGCATTCATTTGTTGGAGGGAGGTGTGTATGTCTCCAAACTTCCTATCGTTATCGGCATTGGTTTTTGTTTGTTGAGCTAAGAAGAGTTGAAGAGTGGATTCAAGAGAGGATTGTTTTGGTTGATTTGGTTCAAAGGGAGCTCTAGGGGGTTGTTGTGGGAATGTTTGTTGGGGGTTAGGGAATCCGGGTGGTCTAGCTTGTTAAGGTTGGGGTGGTTGAGGGTTCTTCCATCCTCCACTCGCATTGTTATTCCATCTCCCTTGGTTGTTGAAGTTAGGATTTCCCTCACCCCTAGTATTCACCCAAGCAACATGGTCCATAGACCCACCACAATAAGAGCTAGCGTGGTCCGACCCACCACAAATCTCACAAGAAAAAGCTTGAGAAGTACCTTGGCTAGGAGATGCCAAGCTTACCTTTTTCAATTTCTTTGCAAGGGTATCAAGTTTTGCATTGATGTGGTCAATGGCATCAAGATCATACTTGCCTTTGCTTGCGGTTCTAGTAGAATTCCCCAAGAGTAGTGTCGTACTACCTCTTCAATTGTAGGCTCGATAGTGTCAACCGAAAGCTTTGTTAGTTGGCTTCCCGCACCCGAATCAAGGCTTGCACGGGTCATAGGAAGGAGACCATCATAGAAGCTTTGCATAAGCATCCATTGACTATAACCATGGTGAGGACAAGATCATCGAAGATCCTTGAACCTATCCCAAGCTCCATACAATGTCTCATCCTCCTCTTGAGAGAAATTAGCTATCTTCCTCCTAGCTTCGGAGGTCTTCTATTGAGAATAGAACTCATCCACAAAAGCTGTGGTAACTTGTGCCCAAGATGTCAAAGAGTCTTCCGGAATGGATTGTAACCATTTCTTAGCCTTGCCCACAAGAGAGAAGTGAAATAGGTTGAGCCTCACAAACTCTTGACTCACATTGTTTTGCTTCACCGTGGCACATAGCTCCAAGAAGTTAGCCAAATGCTCAAGAGGGCACTTATGAGTCATACCCCCATAGGGCTCTTGTTTGATCATGCAAATCAAATGCGGAGAAAATTCGAAGTTGGCGGTAGTAGTTGGGCGGCGAATACCACTTTTGAGTTCAAATGCCTCGGGATGCCCAAAATCCTGTAATGCTCTAGGAGCCTCATCCCCCATAGTGCTAGAAGTAGTGGAGATAGACGACTCTTGTTCAAAACCCGGTTGTTCAACGATCGATGGTTGGACCGTAGGTTCCGTAAAGATTCTCCTTAATTGCCTCAATGTATTTTCAAGGTTATGATCGACGGGGATTGTTGGATAGCCCCTCAATCTTCGTGACATGCAACCAACAAAGCTAAGGAGAAAATTAGTAAAAACAATCAAAAGGTAAACACACCAAAATATAGAAAAAGGCAATTTAGTCTCAAAATTAACCAATTAGCCAATGCTAACCGCTACTTCCCCGACAACGGCGCCAAAATTTGACGGGTCGTTGTATACTCGCCAAATATAACCTAATTTATCCAATATAGGATAAGTATAGGGTCGAATCCACAAGGAAGTAGGGTTAAATCAAGAGTTAATTAGCTAACTACAATGAGCTAAATCAATTTTTGGGTTTTTGAGAGTTTAACAATGATTCTAAAATCTAAATAAACTAGGAAATTTGCAAAGTAAATCAACAAGCAATTAAGTAAAGGAGATAAAACAAGGGTAAAAGAAACTAGGGGATTAGGGGGATTCACCAACACTCAATCCAGGAATCCAATATCAAAGCCAAGGGGAAACAAATGGGGGATCACAATGGGAAAATCACAAACATATGAACTCTAATTACTCTCTCGAGCTAATTAGAAGAGCTTGATTAGTCACTCATGACCTATTCTCATGGCATGAGCAACCAATCTAGCCAAATCAAGCACAACATGATTAATCAAGCTTCCCTAAACTAGAAAATGCCTATTTTCATGGAAATCCTAATCTAGCAACCAAACTTAGTTAATTCCTAGCTTCATCTCTCAATCCTTCAGTAGGAATTCCAAATATGTAAGTTAAGTGGTGATCAAGCACCCAACAAACCAAGTAAAACAAGTTTGATCAACAAGTTCAACCCCAAAAGTTAACCTCCTAACTTAGATCTAAGATCCAAAGAGTTAATGAAGGTTACATCCCTTCCCCTAGTAAGCAAAAAAACTCACACATTATGAAAATAACACAAAACAAAGCTTGAAGTAACTCAATCACCATAACCATGAGGAAAAGAGGAAAATTGCAATTAATCAACTAAGCAAAGCATGAAATAAGCAAAGCATGAAATAAGCAAGAACAATGGAAGATAAGAAGAAAATAAACAAAGATTACCAACTTTTAGCTTTCATAAATGAAGAATGGAGATCCAAAAGCTTCAAACTTCCACTTTTCTCTCTCCTTGGGTTTTACTCTAAACTTGAATGCTAAAACAAGATCTAATTTCTCTCTAATCTCTAGTTAATAATTGCTTAAGTTAAAATAAGAGGAGTCCCTCTTATATAGTCATAAGAAATAAAACAGAAAATTACAAAACAAGCCCCGCATTAAAACAAACAAAGTCGCAAAAAAACGTTCCGGAAATATAACCCGACCCGGGCGGGTGGCCTGACCCGAGCCCTCGGGTCACTTGACCCGAACGGGTCAGCTGATCAGGACTGAAATATGAGTTCTTCGCAGATTGACCCGGGTGGGTCATTTGACCCGAGCGCTCGGGTCAGTTTTCAGTTTCGTCAGTTCATTTTCAAACTGTCATATCTCACTTGTTTTTCATCAGAATTAGCTTATGACTACTTGTTGGAAAGATATTGAGCCAAACTTTTATCTCCAACTTCAATCGCTCAAAAATTTTTTGTGTGCTGAAAGTTATGGCCATTTGAAGTTGACCCTTGTACGCAAACCCTTCCAAAACTTCTTATATTTGCCCTCGGAACTCGGTTATGCTTCCTTGATGCTTCCTTGACCTTCCTCTTCGATATTAATATTCGGGGTTGTGCAAGTGTCCTCCAAGCATGCTCCTAAGTCCTGAAATGAAACAAATCGCCCAAAGAAAGTGCATACAAGAAGGAAAATTGCACAAATTAAGGAAATAGCTAACAAACTAGCCTAAACTAACTCAAAAACAACTATAAAACCAATTAAAAACTATCAAAAAGTAAAGTAATAAACAAGATATCAACCACAATATTCCCTAAATTGCAATGTATATATTCTACGGGAGCATGATCTGGAATGTTTGTCAAGTTAATGTTTTTTGTTATCTAAATTGTTCTTCTGTCATATAATTATGTCCGTTTTTATTATATGGTCTTTGTATCTATGTCATATGTTCTTTAGAATACAGACGTGACAATTGACAAGTTCTTTTTTTGTAAACAATTATCTTTTTATTTAATTGATAGGCTACTTGCAGCTTGTATTTATCAAACATCAAACGTATTTATACCATATCAATTTTCTTCTTTCTCCCTCATCTACTTCTTCTTTCTCTTTTGTAACCTACCATAACCACCACCCAGCCACTACTTTCTCCACCACTCCTCGGTCATTGCCACCACCTGTAGCCTCCCTCATGCACAACATCCCCGTGTGCACAGCCCCCGCAACCACCTTATTCTTCCTCCTCTTTCCTTCTCCTTCGTCCTCTTCCCTTCACCTTCTTCCTCTTCCTCCCTTCTTCTCCTTCCTCCTCCTCTGCCAGTTCCCATTGCTCCCTCGAAGCCCTTAACCCCCACCACTACCACGAACCCCCACGCTGTCCCAACTCCAACCCCCCCACCAATCCCCCCCCGAAAAACCAGGAAAAACCCAAAATAATAAGATATGATCTCCTTCCTCCTCCCCTCGAAATGGAACATAAAAAATTGAAAAGCACATTTCTCCCTCCTTTCTCTTTTTCTTCCACCTCAGTTTTCACAAACCGAACCGAAATTTGGTTTCCACCATCCCCAATTTTTCGCTTCCTCCATGGTAGAACCGATATTTTTTCCAGTTCCATCATGGTGGAAACAAAATTTCCACTGCCACATTTATTTATTTCCTCCATGGTGGAACAGAAAAAAGTGGTCGGTTCTACCATGTTGGAGCTGAAATTTTGGTCCGGTTCATGCTAAAATGATTCTTAAAATAATCTCAACTATAGATTATTCTATTATAATCCGAACTATGGATGATGTCTTCTTAAATAATCTAATGACTTTTAAAGACCAATTTAGAAGGTCGGATTATGATGTTTTAATCTCTAGTTGGCTAAATTAAGACAAGGATATAAAAGGGGAACAAAGAAACTGGAAAAATCAAACCAAAAAACAACTAATTTAACACTTTATTGTTCCCTTGAGATCATTATGAGAATGCACCCTCCATAGTTGAGACTATTATGGAAAGGCCGCTCATATTTTGAATTTTTCTTGTCAAATCCGCTTTGCCAAACCTAGTTGCCCTGGTGCATGACAAAAATAAATTGTATATATTTCCATCAAAATTGCATATTTGACTGTTTAGGCTATATAATTGCCCACTCACAGGCCCGGCTCTGGGGCAGGGCAGGCGGGGCATCCGCCCAGGGCCCAAAATTTCTAAAATTTTCGGCCTTTTAGCTTTTGTAAAATAAAAATAAAAATGAATGTTTAGAAAAAACACGCACAAACAAATAGGGAAGGAAGAATAACAAAACTGATACTTCCTCTAACCTCTCCGCACATCACGCTATTTCAGTTTCCATCCTCCAAGAATGGCAGATTCAACAATTCTTCCTATAATCTTTTTCCGATTATTTCTCCCTAAAATCTCTTGCAAATCAACTGAAAATATATTATTCTCCAGTTATAATCTTCAAAATCCAACGGGAAGAAGGAAGTGTTTGGGATTAAATAGTTCATTTTTACCTCCCTATATCTCACAATTACAAAGAACCCATTGTTCTAAATTTTCAATTTCTCATACTTACAATTGCACTTTGGCGATTTGTGATTTGGGCTTGGTAGTACTCGCTATAATAATTCAGATTTCAGCAGTATATGAGGTTTGTAAATTGTAATTACATTCTCTAATTTTTCTTCAGCAATTTGACGATTTGTCAATTTTATTTCTGAATTCGTATGTTAATTTGATTTAGTTAAAGATTAGGGAACTTGGTAATTTAATAATTTATCTAGCAATTCATTATGAATGAATGATTGTTGTATGAATGATTGTTGGGCAATTTAGTAATTTCTTCAGCAGTATTATGTTTGCTTCCGTCAGTTCGTGTTGCATCACTGTAATGTATGAATGATTGTTGGGCAATTGTGGTTTTGTTTAAATGTATATTGTAAATTGTATTGCAAATCAAGAGCCTTTGGACTTTGGTAATCTGTAATTGGACTAATGATGATGAATAAATAGGGTTGGTACAGTAGACAATGATGACGAAAAAATAAAAAATGGAGTTGGTACAGACGTACAATAGACGATGATGATGACAAAATGGAGTTGAAGCCCCTGTTTTGTTTCTTTCCTATTAGTAATATTTATATAATGTTTATGGAACTCTATCTTCTAGTGAAAACTAGTAATAAAGTACCACAATTTGGCCAATTTTTATAGGACAGAAAATAATTAAACTAAATAATTTTATTTATTTGCAGACGTTGTGGATTTGGAAGGCAGACACTTATGTAGAGGATCATCCAATTTCACAGGTGTTGTTGTTCTTTTCTATATTAGTTGAATTGCTATATAATGTTGTCGAAACATTTATCTGGTAGTGAAAAAAGACAGAAATGAAAGCAAAGAGAGTAGTTAGAAGAATCACAAAGGGGAGCTCTTAATGAATATATTAAGAAAAAAGTAGGAGAACCATTCGTAGCAAGTGGATCTAGATAATCAGGGTCAAAATAATGAAAATTTAAATGATTATGCTACTAATGTGAATGATCTTGATAATGCTACGAATGTGAATGATGTTGATAATGCTACTAATGTGGATGATTTTGATAATGTGACAAATGAGATTGATCCCAGTGATCCTATTAACTTGACTGATCCCGAAGATGCTACTAATTTAAATGATAATGCCCCAAATCAGAATAATGAGGATATTCCTAATGTGGGTGACCCTAATCATGTACCAAATGAGTCTAGTGTTGAAGATGTTGGGGTTGATACGCATTTTGTTCCCCCTTTGGACATTTATGATCCTAGAAATTGGGGTGTTCTTGATAACAAGTCTAGAGATGTTTATTTTGAGAAAGGGCCTATAAGAGAACTAAATCTAAAATTTCCCTTAGATGGTAAGTCTAGGCATTTTTCATATGCTTATTTTTCTAGAAAAATGAGTAATGGAGAGAGTCGTGATAGAAAATGGTTGGTCTACTCTAAACATGTGGATAAAGTATATTGTTATTGTTGTAAATTATTCACAAAGCAAAATAAAACGAGCTCTCTAGCAACTGATGGATTGAGTGATTGGAAACATTTGAGTGAAAGACTCAAAGAACATGAGAATAGTGTTGATCATATAACTAACATGAGTGTTTGGACTAAATTAAGAGTGAGATTAAAGACTAATCAAACGCTTGATAAAGACTTGCAACAAGGAATTTCAAAGGAGAAAGAACGATGGAGACAAGTCTTAGTAAGAATAAAATCTTTTGTTAAATGTCTTGCTAAAAATAATTTATCTTTTCGAGGATCGAATGAGAAAATTTATAAGGAGAGTAATGGCAACTTTTTGGGATTAATTGAAATGATTGCTGAATTTGATTTGCCAATGCAAGACCATCTTAGGCGTATTACGAACGAAGAAGTTCATTACCATTATCTTGGTCATAAAATTCAAAATGAGTTAATCTCTATCTTGGCCCATAGTATTAGAACTTCTATTATAAGACTCATTAAAGAGGCAAAATATTTCTCAATTATTCTGGATTTGGGCTTTTTAATGAATTAGTAGATGCATTAAAGTCTCTTGAGCTTAACATTGATGATGTGAGGGGCCAGGATATGATAATGGTTCTAATATGAAAGGAAAACATCAAGGTGTCCAGAAGAGATTGCTTGACATAAATTCTAGAGCTTTAAATATGCCATGCGCTTGTCATAGTCTAAATCTTACTCTTTGTGATATGGCATATTCCTGGGTTAAAGCAATTTCTTTTTTTGGGATTGTGCAACGTATATATTCATTGTTTGCCAGTTCCACTAAAAGGTGGAAAATTTTATGTGATAATATTTCTGAAACTGTTAAATCATTATCTGATACTCGATGGGAAAGTCGGATTAAAAGTATCAAAGCTATTAGATTTCATGCTCCAAAAATAAGATTAGCTTTGTTACAATTATATGAATGTGTTGGTACTGACGCTAAGACTAAAAGTGAAGCCGAAAGTTTGGCTAATGCTCTTGAAAGTTTTGAATTCTTACTTGGGATGGTTATTTGGTATGATATTCTATTTGCAATTAATTTGGTGAGTAAGAGATTGCAATCTAAAGCAATGTGCATTAATGCTACAATTAATGAATTAGATGGTTGATAAGTACTTATTTTACGTACATTTTATTCCTTTTAATTATTACTTTTGGGTAAAACTTTGCTAGTTATATGAGTTTATTGGTCTAATTGTTAAAAGTTACTTAGTATAACTTGTTAAGGAATAAATGATTAAAATATGATTAGAGGGTTTATATGTTATTTAATACGTTTTCTATCTAATGATTATATAATACCTAAGTAAATTTGCCTATTTGTTCATAAAGGTACAAAGTGATACAAGTACAGAGGAAACCAAATAAAAGGAGTGAAGCCCATTTATGACTCCAAGTTTGCATGCACTGCCGACAAAGAAGCAGACGAAGCAATTGAAATAAAAGGAGGATGGACTCCTAAGTCCTAATATGTTGGGCCAAAAACAACATGGGGCCACGCATCACAGATGAGAAGATTGGCAAGAGGAAGAAAAAAAAAGAAAAACCTAACACTAGAGACGCACAACAGAGAAGTATAAGAGGAGGCAGAAAAGGAGGAGGGAAGATAGCAGAGAATACAGAAGACAGCAGCCACGAGTAAACACAGTACTACAGAGAGAAGACGGAGACTGGAGACGCCAGACGAAGAAGACGACGCTCACCGAATTCATCTATATGGAGTTTTCTTTCTCTACTCTTGATTTATGCTATTAGATACTAGTTTTATTATGTCAATTATGAGATTTTCGTTTTTAATTAGTTGTTTAATTTCAGATTATATGTCTAGCTAAATTTCTTTGTTCTAGGACTAGATGTAGTCTTTTATTTTCTGTCAATGATTTGAATTTGTTGTTTGGATTTGATTATTATAATTGCAATTTGATAATCTTGGATTGTTTTCATATAATTGATTTGGCCAGTTGATTATATGTTTAAGATATTGGATTATTAGCGGAAGTGAAAGTTCAATATTAGTTCGTGGGATTATTAAACGTCAAGTAGTATATTTTTAGGAATAGTTATACACTTGGGGTGGTCTTTTACATGAATTTCTTGTTTGTAATGGGTTTATATTAATTGTTATGACCACGGAAGTAGGCGTAAGATTATTATAAATACACGTTTTCTACCTTGGAAGAGGAGATAATATATTATAGGAAATTCGATCATTGCAATACAATAGTTTAAATCTGACAATTAGTTTAATTTCATTGCAGAAGGTAATTGGCAAAATCTAAGTCCTAGAACTATTTCTTATACTTGATTTATACCTATTGTCCGACGATTTTAGTTGTTAGTATTAGTATAGTTTTATTTTAGTAGTTTAGTTATCACCACCAATCACTATTTCCAGATCGTCTAGATAATATTAGTGTCTCTTAATTTGGTAGTTGATTATACCTCCTTGTGGGAAACGATATCTTGCTTACCCTATATTTACTTTAATTGACCCGTACACTTGCGGTATTTTAAGGTACTTTTAGGACCGACCAAGTTTTTGGCGCCGTTGCCGGGGAGGCAATAGTTCAATATCATACTAGAGGGACTTTAATATTAGTTTAGACTTTATTTTTTGTTAGCACTTGTTTTATTTTTCAATATAATTTTCTTTTTCCTTTTCATAAACGTTTTGTTAGTGATACCTTTGTGTTCTTGCGTTAGTAGTATTAAATTTTTTTTCATAATTAGTTTCTTTTCCTAATCACTAGTAGTTGTGTTTCTTAATTATTTACGTAGAAGTTAATGCACTTTTGGTGATTTTCCTTTTGCTCACAGAATAATTAATTTGAGTTCAAACTTTCTGATATTTATTAGTGTATGCCACGTACTAATCGTTCTTTGATTCCTTTTGATCCAGAGATCGAAAGAACAACTCGTGCACTAAGGAAACAAAAGAGGTTGGAGAAAATACAAAAGCTGCCAGATTTTGATTTGGAGTACATCTTCTCTGAAGAATCTAACAATAAACCAGTGGAGATGGGGGATGACAACAATGAAAAGCCCTTACGTGATTTTGCTATGCCGAATGCTAGTGGTGCACCTTCAAGTATTGTAAGGCCTACTATTTCTGCTAATAATTTTGAGCTTCGCCCCGCTTTAATTCAAATAATTCAACAAGACCAATTTAGTGGCCTAGATAATGAAGACCCTAATGAACATATAACCACTTTTATTGAAAAATGCGATACTGTTAAGTTAAATGGAGTGACTGACGATGTTATTCGACTTGGTTTGTTTCCGTTTTCACTTAAAGATAAAGCTAAAACGTGGTTAAAATCTAATCCACCTAATTCATTTACAACGTGGGCTACATTATCTCAAGCTTTTCTTAAAAGATATTTCCCTCCTGGAAAAACTGCTAAGTTTAGAAACGATATAACTAGTTTTGCTCAACTTGATGGGGAGTCTTTATATGAAGCATGGGAAAGGTTTAAAGATTTACAACGTAAGTGTCCCCATCATGGTGTTCCTGACTGGTTGCTTGTGCAAACTTTTTATAATGGTCTGAATGAATCTGTTAGAATCATGATAGATGCTGCTGCAGGAGGTGCTATAATGGGTAAAACAACTGAGGTAGCCAATAAATTATTAGAAGAAATGGCTTCAAATAATTATCACTGGTCTAATGATCAAAATAAACCAAAAAGAACTGGTGGTAAGTATGAAGTAGAAGGAATAAACATGTTAAATGCAAAAGTTGACAACTTAGTCAATTTGTTTACTAAAATGAGTAATATCAATTCTGTGTCTACTACTATGCCATGTAATTTGTGTGGAGGTGCTCATTTAACTACTGAATGTGCTAATGTGGAGCAAGCTCAATATGTTTCTAATTTTAATAAGCACCCACAAAATGATCCCTATTTTAATACTTATAATCCAGGCTGGAGAAACCATCCTAATTTCTCTTGGAGGAATCAAGGACAACAAAATGTTAATGTTAATTCACCAAACCCACCTGGCTTTCACCATGTACAACCCCAACAAGAAATTAGACCATCATGGGAACTAGCTATCGAAAAATTGGCTAATGCTACTTCTGAAAGAATTGAAAAATTAGAAAGTAAAGTAGATCAGATTGCTATTTCTAATAGAAATGTAGAACTTCAACTTGGACAGTTAGCTAATGCCATCAATTCTAGAAGTCAAGGAGTTTTGCCTAGTAAAACTGAAGTTAATCCTAAAGAGCATTGCAACGCTGTCACTCTTAGAAATGGTAAGGAGTTAAGTAACATTAAAAGTACGATTAAAGAATATGAGGTCGCCAATGAAAGTGAAAAAGAGAAGGAGAATTATGAAGCTGAAAAAGAACTTGAATCACCACCTCCTCCCCCAGTGACACCTTAAGTTCCCCCTATTCCTTTTCCACAAAGACTTAAACAAACTAAATTAGATAGTGAATTTGAGAAGTTCTTGAAAATGTTTAAGCAATTACGTATTAACATTCCTTTTATTGATGCTTTAATGCAAATTCCTTCTTATTCTAAGTTTCTCAAGGAAATTATGTCTAAAAAGAAGAAGTTGGAAAAATATGAAACCATTGCTTTGAGTGAGGAATGTAGTGCTGTGATTCAGAAAAAGCTTCCCCCTAAACTGAAAGACCTAGGAAGTTTTTCCATTCCTTGCACTATAGGTGATATTAAATTTTCTAAAGCCTTGTGTGATTTAGGTGCAAGTGTCTCTCTTATGCCTTTATCTGTTTGCAAGAAGTTAGGATTGCATAATATAAAATCTACTACTATATCTTTGCAACTTGCCGATAGATCTATCAAATATCCAATAGGAATACTAGAAAATGTGCTTATTAAAGTTGATAAATTTATTATTCCTGTTGATTTCATTATTCTTGATATGGATGAGGATATAGAGGTACCCATTATTTTAGGTAGACCCTTCTTGGCTACTGCTGGAGCTATTATAAATGTTAAGAATGGCATTTTAACGTTCGAAATCGGCGAGGAGAAAGTTCAATTCAATATATTCAATTCGTCTAAAAACAATTCACAACATGATCTTGTTTGTAAAGTTGATATAATTGAAGACATGACTAAGAAGAAACCTGTAACTGATGCTACTAATGTTCCAAGTGAGGTGTGTTTGAGTAAAACAGGTACTTCTCCAAAGCTTAAGAAAGCAAAGGTAAGAAAAGTTTTTCCTACAATCGAGGAATGTTTTCAATGGAGGAAAAAGGGTGATTTCAAAACTAAAGGTAAGTCTCACTTGATCACTAAGACGGCCACTAAAGGAGTGACTAACTCCTCGATTGATCCTGGTTAAATGGAACTTGATGGAAGTCAAGCTATAGACTCTAAACAAGCGCTACTTGGGAGGCAACCCAAGCACTTTTAATTGCTTATTTAAATTTTCTCGCTTAATTCTCTATACGCTTGTTCTTTTTGTTTTTCTTTTGCAGATACCAGACACTAATAAATGATAATGAGGCCGTGAGATAACTAAGATGAGTCTCTATATGCATAGGAACTGCTGCTATGTGCTGCTAACCCTTTGACTATGTGTTGCTGCTTTGTTGTGCTACTACTGTCTGTCACCAGCATCACAAGAGTTGACATAGACTAGCTGGCTTGCTGCTGCTGTCTTATTGCGTTGCTCGAGAGAAGTCGTCTTTCTCCAGGTTGTTTCTCTCCAAGTCTTTTATATTAACACGTTTATTGCTAAAATTTCTCCTTTCCCATATAGTCTGAATATATTTAAACATCGAGGACAATGTTTGAAATAAGTGTGGGGGAGAGGCTTGAGCCTAATGGATATATATGATGAAAAATAGGCGAAATTTTGTTTTTGAAAGTGATGTGATATATAGTGCTGGGAATAGCTGAAGTACAGGTTTAGAAAACAACTTTATGATTTGTTGTTTTGGATATGTCCATTTTATAGGGGAGGTGCTGCCAAAATTTGTGTAGAAATTTATAATTTCCATGTCTGATATTGATTTGAAGGCAAATTCCGTTAACTTAATTTGACTGGAAAAAAAATCAGTTTTTAAAAATTGACTTGAAAAAAAAGTTTTTCTAGTTTTGTTGCAAGTTAATGGGTTTTTATGTTGACTGATTCGGAGAATAGCATAGCATAATTGTGTAAGTGTTTGGCAAGTGGTAAGAACGGTTATTTAAGATTTGGTTGTGATTGACTTGGTGGACATTTATAGCCATTGTGAGACTCTTGAGCCTTTTAATAGACTAAAACATCTATGTTAGTCTCTATTTTTTTTTCATGAGAGTGTGTGTGTTAGTTCCTGGTGAAGTATAATCTCTTGAATTTGCATTGGTTTCTTCGAGACTACATTGTAACATGAACATGCATAAAAATGATTAAGGCGTTCGTTTTTGTTGAACCACATTTAGCCTAAGCCACCTACATTATCATATCTCTTTCTAAAGCCCCTCTGAGCCTAAAGCCTATTTCTTTTGTTTAAACCACATTACAAGCTTATTTCTTAAACACATGACTTTTACCAAAGCTTTGAGCTAGTGGAATATAATTTGGTGTTAGGAGTATTGTTTGTTATGGGTATAAAAAAAAAAATTATTATGGAGGTCGTGTTTTATATTTTATATCAATGATTATTATGAGATTGTGAAATATACAATAAAGTGGACTGTTGAAAAAAAAAATTAAAAAAAAATAAGAACATAGAAGAATTTATTGCAGTGAAAAAAAAAGAAAGAAGAAAGTGCATATTTTTATTGGTGTTTGCTATCCAATGATATTATTATAGTGAGGAAGGGAGTAGTTTATATTTGAGTAGTTGGAGCTTTGATTGTGGTCATTACTTTGGCCTTGTTATAATTTAGTTTTTTTTTTTTTTTACTCCACTAGCTCTTAAAGCTTTTGAGCACCAAATCCCAAATACTTCCTACCCTCTCACCTTAGCCTTACATTACAACCCTACTAAAGTCCTTCTGATTTTTGTATGCTCCATGTCTTACTAAGTAGTGGAGGATTGAACGATATGCAAATTTAAAGACGACATATTTCATTTCGAGTCGACTTCTTAGGATTTGAGTGATAACTGTTACACCTCAAACACACGAGTGACTATACATTTATTTTTATTTTCACAACTAAAGTGAGAGTTCACCAAGTTGATTGCTCAATTAGTCAATTCTTGAATATGGTTGTGGTAAGATGTAATGGAAACACTTATACATGAAGTACTATGCTTTTTGAAGAGTTGGTTGGTCTTTGACTCATTGCTTATGATGTCTAAACAATATTTTTGAATTAAAATTATTTATATAAAAGTTATTTTTGGTCTCTATGAAAACTTTCAGTTAAGTTATGGCTGCTTATACTAGAATTTGCTTGAAAAGTCGTTCAGTTTGGAAATTAAAATTTATATTGACAGATAGATGACTGTATTATATAGTCCTAGTTTGCTCGAGGACTAGCAAACCTTAAGTGTGGGGGAGTTGATAAGTACTTATTTTACGTACATTTTATTCCTTTTAATGATTACTTTTGGGTAAAACTTTGCTAGTTATATGAGTTTATTGGTTTAATTGTTAAAAGTTACTTAGTATAACTTGTTAAGGAATAAATGATTAAAATATGATTAGAGGGTTTATATGTTATTTTATACGTTTTCTATCTAATGATTATATAATACCTAAGTAAATTTGCCTATTTGTTCATAAAGGTACAAAGTGATACAAGTACAGAGGAAACAAAATAAAAGGAGTGAAGCCCATTTATGACTCCAAGTTTGCATGCACTGCCGACAAAGAAGCAGACAAAGCAATTGAAATAAAAGGAGGATGGACTCCTAAGTCCTAATATGTTGGGCCAAAAACAACATGGGGCCACACATCACAGATGAGAGGATTGGCAAGAGGAAGAAAAAAAAAGAAAAACCTAACACTAGAGACGCACAACAGAGAAGTATAAGAGGAGGCAGAAAAGGAGGAGGGAAGATAGCAGAGAATACAGAAGACAGCAGCCACGAGTAAACACAGTACTACAGAGAGAAGACGGAGACTGGAGACGCCAGACGAAGAAGACGACGCTCGCCGAATTCATCTATATGGAGTTTTCTTTCTCTACTCTTGATTTATGCTATTAGATACTAGTTTTATTATGTCAATTATGAGATTTTCATTTTTAATTAGTTGTTTAATTTCAGATTATATGTCTAGCTAAATTTCTTTGTTCTAGGACTAGATGTAGTCTTTTATTTTCTGTCAATGATTTGAATTTGTTGTTTGGATTTGATTATTATAATTGCAATTTGATAATCTTGGATTGTTTTCATATAATTGATTTGGTCAGTTGATTATATGTTTAGATATTGGATTATTAGCGGAAGTGAAAGTTCAATATTAGTTCGTGGGATTATTAAACGTCAAGTAGTATATTTTTAGGAATAGTTATACACTTGGGGTGGTCTTTTACATGAATTTCTTGTTTGTAATGGGTTTATATTAATTGTTATGACCACGGAAGTAGGCGTAAGATTATTATAAATACACGTTTTCTACCTTGGAAGAGGAGATAATATATTATAGAAAATTCGATCATTGCAATACAATAGTTTAAATCCGACAATTAGTTTAATTTCATTGCAGAAGGTAATTGGCGAAATCTAAGTCCTAGAACTATTTCTTATACTTGATTTATACCTATTGTCCGACGATTTTAGTTGTTAGTATTAGTATAGTTTTATTTTAGTAGTTTATTTATCACCACCAATCACTATTTCCGGATCGTCTAGATAATATTAGTGTCTCTTAATTTGGTAGTTGATTATACCTCCTTGTGGGAAACGATATCTTGCTTACCCTATATTTACTTTAATTGACCCGTACACTTGCGGTATTTGAAGTTATTGAAAAATTATTTGAGATCAACAATGTCACAAGAGAGATTAAATGGTTTAGCAATGTTAAGTATTGAAAAGAATATGTTGGAAAATATTGATGTTGACACTATCACCAATGATTTTGCATCCTGAAATGCACGGAGACAATGTTTTTTTATAATAATTTGTATGGTTAAATATTATTTTTAAGATTGATTTTTGATTGAAATATTTCTCTTTTGATTAATTTAATGAAAAATTTTCATTAGTATTTTTATATTGTATATATCTTTCAATTTCTCGTGCGTTAGGGGCCCAAAATTTTAATATCGCCCCGGGCTTAGTAATGTTCAGGAACGGCCCTGCCCACTCATACTGTACATACAAAGCTACATGATCGTCCATTTGCTGAAAACCTTGCAGTGGCTCAAGAGCCAAACTACGCGCTTGGGTTGTGTGATTTTCCCACCCAAGCGAGTCAATTCTAATATATCTCTTTGTCATTGTGGTCCAAGAATGATTACAATATTTTAAATTAATTATTGAAATAAATCTAACAAGATTTCGTTTGATAATTTTTTGAATCATTTTAAATTTAAAACATAATCAATTGACTGAATATTGACAAATAAAAATAGATATAGAAATTATTGAGTGTAACTGTTACACCATAAGTAATGTGTAACCAATTACATGCACATGTGCCAAAGTAAAACATTAGTAAACCATATCTTCGTCTCTCTTCTTCCACTACACTAAAAAAAGTTTCGCCTTTCTTACTCCTAACATTTTTTCCATGGGCAAAACGTTCAAGCTAAACGTTTGCCTCATGGTGTCCAGGCCAAACGTTTTGTCCATGGGACAAACGTCCAGGCCAAACGTTTGTTTTTCTTAAACGTAATTTTAGTTTTTTTTATATAATAAATGAAATCAATTTATATTGTAGATTAGTTTGATATTAAACTTTTAAAATTTTATTTTATATTATACGTACAAATAACTTGAAAAATTAATAAATAGTAAAAAAAAATAAAATTGAATCAATTTCATTTTAGGTAATTTTGTAATTAATAGTTAATTTAATTGAATTAATATAATTCAATTTAATTTACGGTTTTTTCACCATATACCCCTGACAATTTTTTTTTTGCACCATATACCCTTTCAACTTTCCAAATTCACCATATACCCTTCACGTTTCAAAAAATACATCCACTTACCCTTTTGACTAATGGTGTTAGACTTCCGTTAGTCATTAGGCCCTAATCCTCCCCTAACCCTAATTAACTAACTTAAATCAAACCCTAATCCTAACTCTAACCCAATTCACTAACTTGGGCCTAACTACTAACTTGGGCCCTAACTACTAACTTGGGCACTAACCCTAACCACCCCTTACCCCCACCGCACCACCACCCCGTCACCACCACCCCCGTCAACACCACCACCCCCTCCCCTTCCCCGTCACCACCACCACCCCCACCCCCTCCCTCCCCTTCCTCCGCTGCCCCCTCCCTCTCCCCCTTCCCCCACCGACCCCCTCCCACTGCCCTTCCCCGTCACCACCACCTCCCCTCACCTTCCCTCGTCGCGAACCCCTCTCCCCGCCCCGTCGCGAACTCCTCCCCACTTCCCTCGCCGCAACCCCCTCCCCTCTCCCCCACACCCCCCTCCCCCTCCCGACTCCCCGCAACCCACTCCCCCCCCTCCCCTTTCCCTCGCCGAATCGCACCCCCGAAGCTAAAAAAATTCGAAACCAAAAATCGAATAGGATGATGCTGAATTTGAAAACCGACCCGTAAATCGAAAAATCAGGGTTCGAAATTCAAAGGGGTGGGAGGTTACGGGACTCGGGGAAGGGGAAGGGGAGGGAGGGATGCGGGAGGGTAGAGGGGGGCCGTGGGGAGGGTGGATGGGGGCCGTGGGGGGAGGGGGGGAGGGAGGGGGCTGTGGGGGAGGGGGGAGGGAGGGAATGGGGGTGGTGGGAAGGTGTTGGGGTGGTGGTGCAGCTGGGGGAAGGGAAAGGGTAAGGGGTGGGGGAGGGGTGGTTAGGGTTAGGGTTAGTGTTAAGTATTACATTAGGGGTTAGGGTTAAGGTTAGGGGTAGATTTAGGTTAGCTAATTAGTGTTAGAGGGGGGGTTTAGGGCCTAATGACTAACAGAGTTTAACGCCGTTAGTCATTAAGGGTAAGTGGATGTATTTTTTGAAACGTGGAGGGTATATGGTGAATTTGGAAAGTTGAAAGGGTATATGGTGCAAAAAAAATTTGTCAGGGGTATATGGTGAAAAAACCGTTTAATTTATATTGTGTGAATAATGGTTAATTGATGATTGCTTCTTATGATTAACGGTGATATCATTGATCTGTTTAGGAGTATGTTGGTAATGGGATTAACTACAACATGTATTTCGACAATAGCCTAGAATTTCAAAGTTGATGCTGCAGCCGAGTGGTGTAGGAACATGGCCATTGACCTCGGGTTTTTCTTGACTATTAGATGTCTCAAAAGGAAGTCATAATTTTTGGATTGTGATCGTGGTAAGAAGAAGGAGCCTTGTGATTTCAGCACAACAATTAGAAGAAAAACCAAGAGAAAATGATGTGGGTGTCAATTTAGGTTGTTCCTCGTCCCAAAAAATATCTACGCGTATTGGGTAGTCAAGACCAAGGTTGAACATGTGTTTCATAACCACCCAATGATGTTTTACCCGGAGGAACATCGACAAATCAGCGGTCTCAGTTCCTCCGCCAAGAAGGTCGTTGGAGAATTAAGTACATCCTATGTGAAACCACAACACATCATGAAAGCCATCAAGGGTGCATTTCCGCCCTTGAAGCCTAGCATGAGGCACATCTACAACTGTAGACATGCATTGAGAAAGGCGAGATCAGAATGCAAAAATGCAGCCCAAAAGTTTTTTCATCAGGTTGCTGAAAGCAAATATCTGCTTTGGATCCATTTGGACGAGTTGGGTAGGGTGACACATACCTTCATTGCACACCCGACGTTCGTGAAAATAGTGCGCACATATTTGCACGTGATCCATATTGATGCAACGTACAAGACAAACAAGTACGTGTATCCTTTGATGGAGATTGTTGGAGTGTCACCTACCTACAAGAATTTTCTTATTGCATGAGCATTATTGCAGCATGAGGATGCTCAAGGCTACCTTTGGATGCTGGAAAGACTGAAAACCCTCATTGGCATGAGTGTGACTCCGAATGCTATTGTGACTGATCGAGATCTGGCTTTGGTAAAATATACCTCGGATGTTTTTCCCAACCCTGCTCATCTACTTTGCACGTGGCATATCAATCATGATGTGGAGGCATGGGTTGCAAAGAAGTGAGGAGGGAATAAGAAGATGGGTGTTCGGTTCGGGCGAGGAAGTTGGGCTAAAGTGATGAATTCTAAGAGTGAGGCTGAATATGAGATAAATGTAGCTCACATGATGGAAGAGTTGGGTGTAGTTGGGAAAAACTCACCCGTTGATTTTCCTAGCTACATATACGGGACTTGGCTTGTGCACAAGGAGAAGTTTATGAAATGTTGGACTAACCAAGTAAGACACTTTGGTAACACAACAAGCAACAGATTCGAGAGTTCTCATGGGGCCTTGAAAGCATGGATTGCTACTCTAACTGAGGTAGTTGACACACTATTTATGCAATTTGATTCCCTTGTTGAGGGTCAGTTGATAGAGATAAGAAAATCCCTAGAAATGTCATGTCGTACTCATTGGACTGAATTTGGTCCGCCGCCATACTCCGCCTTAAATGGTGTCTGTTCTCAATACTTGTCCTTAAGTAATAATGCAGCCCCGTTTCTCAGATTTTGGAGGCTTAAGGGTGAACCTACATATTAAGGCCCTAATTAGGTCCCAGTTTTTTGAATGTTTCAATTTCCGGTTTAGATCGAAAAAATAAACAGTTGTTTGGTCCATTTTTCAAATTTCCGATTTTCGGTCCGGACCGCGAATAAATTTCTTTTTTGGCTTTTACATAACTTCTATATAAAATTTAATTTTACAATATTTTTATGTACTTTTTATGGATATTATATCAAAAAATTATTATATTATTAATAGTTATATTTTTTATATACTAGTTGTTGCACCGCACGCTTACCTCTCGAAACCTAAGGGAGTTGTATGGCTTGATTACTTTGATCATCAATACATCATATCATCTTAGCTCTATTTCCTTGTCATTCTTACTGTGTGTTTGTAGTCTCTATTTTGAGTGTCCATCAGATAATTCATTCAAGTTCAACAGAGAGACAATAGAATAAAGCTTAGGACTTTGAGCATTATATGACTTGACAAGGTAGGACTTAGATCATTACAAGAAACAAGAAAGTTAATAGTGTCAAGGTATCACATTATCACCTATGTATTTATTATAGGGAAAACCCCATCCTTCAATACTATTGTTTGTTTTTCCTTTTTTATTTTTGGTTTTCAATAATTCACCAAAGAAGATGACTGCTTATTTCTGTTAACATAAATTGGCCATGCCACACAAGTTAAGAGATGAATCTTGAAAAACTAGAAGTATCTAGGAAAGGACAAAAAAGGATCCAGATGATTTCATAAAAAGTCGGTACTACTAATATCCTTCTAGACAAACCGTTTTCAAAAACCAAACGGGGTTTTTTGAGGCCATATTGACTCTTAAGAAATATTTCAACATCGACGAACTATTCCCTGAAACAGGTAAATACATTATCGTATGTTTTTATTATCTTATAATATTATATAGTATTTGTTTGTTCTTGGATGAGTCGTATCACTAATCTAAATGAAAAAATGCTCCAGAAGATTGCATGTCATTGAGTTTTCATAATTGAGAGGAATTTTCTGTAGCTTGTTATCCTCCTTCATCTCCACTTCATAGAGGTAAACCCTTTTTTCCTTGGAACAAACAAATACTATATAATATTATAAGATAAAGAAAACATACGAGAATGTATTTACCTATTTCAAAGAATAGTTCGTCGAGGTTGAAATCTTTGTTAAAAGTCAATACGGCCTCAAAAACTCCGTTTGGTTTTGAAAACAATTTGTCTAGAATCATAATAGTAGTACCGACTTTTTATGAATTACCCGGATTCTTTTTGTCCATACCTAGATACTTCCAGTTCGTTAGGAGATCATCTCTTAACTTGTCTGGTATGGGCAATTTTTTTTAACGGAAACAAGCTGTCAACTTCTTTGGTGAATTCTTGGAAAAAAAAAAACAAACAAGAGTGTTGAAAGATGGGGTTTTCCCTATAATAAAAAGGTGAATGCTCTAAGTCCTACCTTGCCAAGTCATATAATGCTGTAAGTCCTACCTTGCCAAGTCATATAATGCTCTAAGTCTATTTATGAGATTTTGAAGGACTAATGGTGAACCTACATATTAGGGCCCTAATTAGGTCCAAGTTTTCTGAATGTTTGATTTTTCGGTTTAGACCGAAAAAATAAACAGTTGTTTGGTCCATTTTTCAAGTTCCGATTTTCGGTCCGGACCACGAATAATTTTTTTTTGGCTTTTACATAACTTCTATGTAAAATTTAATTTTATAATATTTTTATGTACTTTTTATGGATTTTATATCAAAAAATTATTATTATATTATTAATAGCCATAATTTTTATATACTAGTGGTTGCACTACGCGCCTACGCGTGCGACACCCCGCAATGGCGTATATGTGATACTCGAATTAGGCTAGATATAATTAGTATGTTGAATATGAAGCTATTGCTTTAAAATGTTTGATGCTTCCACTTGCAATTTTGAATTTATGTGAAAAAACCATCGATTAAGTTGTTCACACACGTCTTTTAATTTGCATAAACTTGTTAATTGAAGAGTGTAAATTGCCACTAAAGAAACGACATTTCAAGATGGATTATATACAACGCATGTTTTATTAAGGGAATTACATATTAAAGTCATACTAAGAAAAGTGGGATGTAGTGCAAAGACGTGTGAGCTACAATATATTTTAATGGCATATATAACTGAATAATATTTATATATTTAGTAGCAAATTCTTTACTGATAAAATTGATATAGTTAAAGTAAAGGTGTAGGTAACGAAATTATACAACTACATCATTAGGTGGAGGTCATACTAGTCGATCACTTAATCATATATTAATATATTTATCAGTGAATCTTTATTTCTTATAGAGCAGACGACAATATTTATAAACTGGTGGATGATCAACTTATATTTACGCATAGAATTGTAGACATAAGATTTCCTTTTCACTTGTATTTTTCATCTTGGTATTGTAGATACTGTAGTGAATATAGATTGCTAAAAGATCGTTTTATTGAATCAATATGACAATAAAAGGGCAATTTCTTGAACTCATAAAAGAACATCATCAACTTAATATGACAAATACAATTGTGTGGTAATCAAATGTCTTATAAACAATTTGGCACTGACAGTAGTGCAATCAAAATTTGACATTTCCCCCTAATTATGAAAAGTGAAAGAACTTAAATGACATTTAGAGTGCTCGCACTATTAAACCTGGTTACAAAACTTACTTGAAATGAACCTGGGTTAGAACTCATATTCTATTCATGCAAGAGACTCTCCAATTGCACTTTTTCTCATCCATCTCCACTCCAATATCGTTGATCTCAACACAAGGAAGTTAGTTCCACTGTGACGAAATGGCTACTTTTGGATTCAATAACGTTCATCAATGGTCACCATCCTATTCCTACAACAGATTAATAGACAAATTAAATTAGCTAGTAACATATGATAAGAATGCTTAATGAGTAAACCATGATTACTATTACTCTTAAAATATATGAACCGCCAACCTCATAACAAATTCACAATCACAATAATTTGCTATAAATTAATGTTTTCAAGAGTTATCACATTTCCAAGAGTTGACACAATTCTTTTATAAGAAAACTTTCATAATGTTTTCTCAAAATTCAAGACAGATGGCATTCAAGAAAAAACCTCAAATCAATCTAATTTAAAGCCTGAAATGACAAACTAGGGATCTTAAGATACCAAATTCAAAAAATCACAAGACCCTAAAACATGAAATACAATAAAAGAAAGTCAAAATTGGAACACAATGGCTTTCTTTTAGAAAGAAATGGTGTATTAACTCATTATGATAAAGCCCAAAACCCATTTTTAAAGTTAATTTCTCCCATTGATGTCTCTCTCCGGGTTACTAAAACAAAAGTGACCCTTTTATAATATATGAACTGAATCAGCAACCCATTAAGAATCGAACAGACAAAATAGATGTGCCCCAACTCAAAAGCCAACATACACAACCCACAAAGTCTCCAAACAGTTGACATGCTACGATTTACTATCACGTAATCTTTTTAGGTCGCCAAAATCAAATCTAAATGAAATAATTATTAGGTCGCCAAAATCAAATCTAAATGGAATAATTATTAGATACGACAATTTTTTTATACTAAAGATAGAGAACCACCACAAATGTAGTTTCAGAAAGAGGCTTTATCACAATAATACTGAGGATGGAAGATTAATATACTCCATCTTAAAGATGGGAATAAACATCTGATTTGAAGAGATTTTCTTCCAAAATTATCCTCAATATGGCACGGAAAGCCCCAAAAGACCACTATGACCATAAAAATATAAAAGATTGCCCCTAAGACATTTTAGAATGAATGGAATCAGAAAATGAAGCAAATCATAATTTGAGCAAATGCCCATAGGCCATAGGGTAGTATAATATCTTAAAATATCCACTGCAAGGAGATTCACATTTAGCAAGCATAAGATGAATTAAACTTTCTCTATACTATAGTTTTCAACGTTGCCTTGCCTCCATTAAAGAGAGCTAAAATTAAAATAAACCAAATGCTTAGCTCAGACCTATACAAAGTTTCTTCTGCCACTTATGAGAACATAAGCAGCTGAAGAGGGCAATTTATGATTATTTGCCACCTACATTCATACTTCATAGTGGTTGTGTTACCAACTAAGTTCTCATGCAATTCATCTTCTCTGCTATATCTAAACATTTTAATGGAGTATGACATGATCAGGTTGTGAAATTTTCTTTCTGCTGTGAGAATCCTTAGAAAAAAAGGCCTAATATTTACTTAGAATTCAAGGAATTGACCTATGACGAATTTCAAGGACGGGCCTGTAATAAAGAAAGAGTGCGTCTAAAACATAAGAGATGATGAGTAGTGGGTAAATTTTGATCAAGTTTTCTACAACAACCAATACTTTATTAAGAGGGCTTATACTTTTGAAGGGAAGAGAAACTGTAGACATGACGTTGATGCTATAATTTTGGTTTTCGTCCATTAAACAATTTCATTATGGTTTGATACAGGGGAATTTCAACTTAACCAGATAAGTTCCCGTTCGTTCAGACTTATGTCAAAACATACAAAGCTATCGTCGATAGTCAAATATATAATGTAACACCTCAAAACTTTGGTTCATAAACTTTATAAAACATTCACTTTTCATTTAAATATCTGACCAAACCTTTAGGGTGTTACCGCCGCATCTATTGTTAAAAAAAATGCAAGGCTAATTACTAAAATAAAATCTAACCTACAATCTAAATTATCTAAATAAACCAACTAAGTTGTATAACTTAAACCAATTCAAAACTAAACAATCCCAAATAACAGTACTATAGTATTTATTAAACTAGATGAACTTAGAATTATAAGTGCACTCATTCCTGCAACGTAGTCCCTTTCACCAACCTGCACAATTTGAATAGGAAGAGAACAAAGAAAAAACAAATACATCAAAAATTAGCGAAAGCTAAGTAATTACAACCCCATCACGTAAAATAATAATAGTTATATTTTAAAAATAGTTTTTATAACGTACCGACAAGTATAACATAAAACAGACAAGTATATAACACACTTAACCAATTTAAATACTCCAAGTTTATATGATTCACACAACATCAAATGTAATTATTAGAGGGGGACTGAACGTCAGTAGGCCGGGACTAATCCCAGTAACCACCTACTTCAACATGGGTCGTCACCCAAATAAATTAAGAGTAATGGCCAATATCGTTTTGCAGAACGTCCCTAGTGTGCACACCCCTCACTAATATAATGGGTATCCGCAACGCGCACCAATAGTATTAGGAGGAAGACAATAACATAGTTGTAACAGAATAAAAATCAATTACTGTTCATCACCTATGGAGGATCCAAGTCCACAAGATAATTCCCTCAATAATATTTGCACTTTACGTGATTAATAAATTTTTAATAGTTATGACACATCAAATATCACATTAAACACTATACAGGAACATCTTTAGTTCAATAAATATGTTTTCCCAACTTAATCACCTTGTAGAATTATAATAATCAACGTTTATAATTCATAACAACCAATAGGTCCATCATTACAACATCGTATATAGAGTCATTATAATAAATGTTCGTAACATCCTTAATTCACCAATTGTACCCATTAAATTACATTATCCATATTAGTATAGTTTTAATATGATGGTACAATAGTTACATTAACAAGTCCAATAGAAATAATCATATTAGTAAATGCATATGTATATATCAAATTTAACATATAATCATATAGTTACATCAATTACATATAGCACATACAATTCCTAACGGGATTCTAAGTGTTGATGGACATTGTCAATTACCTCGAACGCGTCCAAAGTATAGCACTATCAACTAAAAGTCGCCTTCTACGAAGTTTCCGTCTACAACAAATAATATTACCTAAAGTTAGTCACTTGATATAATATCCCAAGAATAATTAACCAAAGTTTATAAAATTAATAATTAATAAAGTTGAAAAGAAAATAAAACAAAAGTTTTACTTCAAAACGTGACATATGTCACAAGTTTGTTACGAATTTTTTTTCTTTTGACTAGTTGAAATTTGTAGTCTACTGAACATGCTTCCCTACACTAAAAGACGAAAGAGATATTTGTTGTTTTCTAAATTTTGTTTTTTTTTTCAATAAAGCAACAAAATTTGTAAAGTTAAACCAGTTGAGGCACTGAAGCACGAAGGAACTTCATGTTCTAGTTCCTCAGACACGAACGCAGCAAAGGATATATAAAGAAGAAAGAGAAAGAAGAAAAGACAAGAAGAAAAGAGAAGATCCATAGGTGTCCAGTATAGTGGCTAGCTCCCCGGCGACGATACAATAGGGTTTCAATTTTTTTTTTTTAAAAGACCTCGAATAACAACAATGGTGAAGATGATAGATCCGAAATTGTGACTTACCAAAGATATGAAGAAAGAATGAAATACGTGAGAAATTTTTTGAGTGATATGGGGTATATATAGGCAAGTGAATTTAGGGTTTCTCTCAAAAGATAAGTATTCAAAAATCCAGTCCTTTCCCAAAACCAACTCAAATTATATTTTCAGAATTTTCTTTCCTCTCTATTTTTATTTTGAACGGAAAAATCTGATTTACTAAAAAAAATATGATTTTGAAAATTTTATTTTTAAAGGATAAAATCTGATTATTATAATTTTATTTTATTTTTCAGACCTTTATATTTATAAAATCTTATTATACCAAAATAAACTTTAATGAAAATAGTATAAAAATCTGGGATATTACATCTACTCCTCCTTAAAAGAAAGTTCGTCCTCGAACTTTAATGTTAACTCTTGCTACTAATATGAAAACAAAAAGATAGTATCACATTATACCCCCCTTAAAGAGTTTCGTCCCCGAAACTCAAGCGTACCATCTGAAAAAGTTCGGGATATCGGTTTTTCATATCATTTTCGGCTTCCCATGTCGCCTCATCAGAAGTTTGACTTGACCATAACACCTTAACTAGTTTTACCGCCTTGTTCCGGGTACTTCTCGTTTTGGTATCAAGGATCCTAACTGGGCGTTGTTCAAAGGATAAGGTCTCATCTGTTCAATGGTTTCAGGTTGAATGATATGGGTAGGATCATGGACATATTTTCGAAGTTGAGACACATGAAAGACGTTATGGACATTGGCTAACTCCATTGGTAAGGCTAATCTATAGGCTACTTCTCCAATTCGCTCCAAGACCTCATATGGTCCAATGTAACGCGGACTCAATCTTCCGTTTCCTTCCAAATCTCATAACTCCCTTTGTTGGTGACACTTTCAGCAAAGCCTTCTCCCCAACCTCAAATTCCATCTCCCTTCTATTTTGATCTGCATCAGACTTTTGTCGATCTTGAGCTGCCCTCATATGCTCCTAAATAAGCCTAACTTGCTTCGTTGTTTCTTCAATCATCTCTGGCCCTAAAGTCATCGTCTCACTTATGTCACTCCAACACAAAGGACTCCTACATTTCCGCCCATACAACGCTTCATAAGGCGTCGTCTGTCTGCTTGAGTGATAACTGTTGTTATACGAAAACTCTATAGTTGGCAAATGATCATCCCAAGATCCTCCAAAGTCTATCACGCATGCTCTCAACATATCCTTCAAAGTTTGAATTGTTCTCTATGTCTGCCCATCTGTCGCAGGGTGAAAAGCTGTACTAAACTTGAGCAATGTCCCAAATGCTTGTTGTAATTTCTCCTAGAACTTGGACAAAAATCTAGAGTCTTTATCTGAAACAATATCCTTTGGTACTCCATGCAGTCTCACAACCTCTCGCACATATGCACTAGCCAGTTGCTGCATACTCCAAGTATCCTTCATTGATATAAACCTAGCCGACTTTGTCAAGCGATCCACTATAACCCACATGGCATTCTTTGCTGACTTAGTAAGTGGTAATCCCATCACAAAATCCATCGAAATAGACTCCCATTTCCAACTCGGCACTTCCAAAGGTTGCATCATTCCACCAGGTCTCATATGCTGAATCTTCACTTTCTAACATGTCAAACGCTTTGCAACAAAATCGGCAACTTCACGCTTCATGTTTTTCCACCAAAAATGCTGATTCAAATCCTTATAGAGCTTATCTCCTACAGGATGCACATAATATGGCGTATTATGAGCTTCTTCTAAAATATTTCTTTTCAACTCCTCATCCTTAGGAACACACCATCTTCCCTTATACTGCACAACACCATTCTCATCGATGTCAAACTCAATGGCAACTCCATCTTCTTTCATTTTCCTGATCTTCACCATCCATTCATCATTACCTTGCTTCCCACGAAGCTCATCGAATAAAGTGGGTTGCACACATAGTGCATTCAATTGAGCTTTCACTTGCCCTTGGTCCATGACTTCTAAACTCATTCTCCTGAATTCTTCACACAATCTCTCAGACAACACCATCATGTTCATCATATGACTAGTCTTCCTACTCAGCGCATCAGCAACTTTATTCGCTTTCCCCTCATGATACAATATCTCCAAATCATAATCCTTAATGAGTTCAAGCCATCTCCTTTGTCTCATGTTTAACTCCTTCTGAGTAAATATATACTTCAGACTTTTATGATCAGTGAAAATCTTACATGACACACCATATAGATAATGCCTCCAAAATTTTCAGTGCAAACACTACAGCAGGTAAATCTAAATCATGAGTAGGGTAATTCTATTCATAAGGCTTAAGTTGTCTCGAAGCATATGCTACCACCTAACCATGTTGCATCAATACACATCCTAACCCATTCTTAAAAGCGTCACTATACACCTCAAAACCTTCTAATCCAGATGGTAACATCAATTCTTGGAAAGCTTTCTCACACTTCTCATCCCACTGAAATAGAGTTGTTTTCTTCATCAAATTTGTCAAAGGTTGAGCTACTTTTGAGAAATCTCGCACGAACCTCCTATAGTAGCCAGCAAGTCCTAAGAAACTTCTAATCTCTGTCACATTACTAGGTCTTGCCCACTCTGTCACTGCTTGTATCTTTGATGGATCTACTGCAACGCCTTCTTTTGAAATCACATGACCCAAAAATGCTACTTTCTCAAGCCAAAACTCATATTTGGATAACTTAGCATACAACTTTTTCTCTTGAAGTATCTCTAAAACTTTCTTTAAAATGACCCTCATGCTCTTCTTTGTCCTTCGAATACACCAATATATCATCAATAAACACCACCACAAATCTATCTAAATACGGCTGAAAAGTCCTATTCATAAGGTCCATAAATGCTGCAGGTACATTAGTAAGTCCAAATGGCATCATTGTGAACTCATAATGCCCATACCTCGTATGAAACGCCGTCTTTGGTATATCTTCCTCCGCAATTCTCATTTGGTGATACCCAGACCTCAAATCAATCTTAGAGAAAATTCCAGTACCCTTAAGTTAGTCAAATAAATCCTCAATCCTAGGCAATGGGTACTTATTCTTTATTGTCACATTATTCAGCTCTCTGTAATCAATACATAACCTCAAGGTTCCATCCTTCTTTCGAACAAACAACACTGGTGCTCCCCAAGGTGAGACACTTGGCCTAATGTACCCTTTCTCCAAAAATTCCTCCAATTGTACTTTCAACTCTTGCATCTCTGCAGGTGTCATCCTATATGGTGCCCTAGAAATAGCTCCAGTCCCAGGCACTAGGTCAATTTTAAAATCCATTTCTCTCACTGGCGGCATCCCCGGAATTTCTTCTGGAAAAACATCTTGGAATTCTCTCACCACATGTATCTGAGATATTTCTCCCTCCTCAACACTCACATCTTTCACATGGCACAAATAGATGGGGTAGCCTTTCCTAATATAGGTTTTGAATGACATGGCTGACACAATACTGACTCTAGGTTTAGAAACAATTCCTTGATAGGATATTATATTTCCCTTTGGCCCCCTAAAAGATACCTTTTGCGTATGACACTCTATCCTAGCCCTATACTTAGCAAGCCAATCCATCCCTAATATTACATCAAAGTCGGGTAGGTCAAACTGAATAAGATCAGCAGGCAAATCAGATCCTAATATGGTAATGGGTATGTCTTGGTATAGGGAACTACAAGGAACTACTTCTCCTGAAGGTATGATTATGAAAGTTTGACACAAGCTTGAGGGTTTTAGACATAACTTTTCAACAAATGAACTAGCTATGAAAGAATGAGACGCCCCAGAATCAAAAAGCAAATAAGCAGGGTTAGAGTTTACGAGGAAAGTACCCGTCACAGCATTGGCGTTGGTGTCTGCTTCATTCTGGTTCATAACATAGATTCTTCCATTGTTGCCTCGAGCGCCATTTCCATTGCCATTCTGATTGTTGTTCCCTCCATTTACTCGATTGTTATTCTGGCCATTATGCTGAGTACTGTTCCCTCCTTGAGCATTCGAAACTTGACCATGGGAGTTGTTATGGGACGGTTGTTGTTGTTCTGGTTCTGACTAGGTCCATAACCATTCTTATTCCCTCCATTGTTCCCATTCTGTCCATTATTCTGACGTTTGGGACACTGATTAGCCTTATTCCCTTTCTCTCCACAAGCATAGCAAGTTATTGGGTCTCCTTGGCAGGTAAATCCTGGGTGGCTTTTATTACACTTCCTACAAGTAGGGTTCTGGGTACGGGATCCCTGCTGGTTTGGTCTCCCTTGACCTTGGTAATTGCTACGATTTCCTTGATAATTACCACCACCATTATTGTGATTATTGCCCCCATTATTATTGTTACCCCCATATCGAGGTTTCTTGTCATTCCCATGGTCGTTTTGGTTGTTAGGTGGGTCTTTTGTCTTATTCCTCCCCATAACTTCCTCTTCACGCCTTAGAATTCTCTCAATATTAGAAGCCTTAGCATAAGCCTCCTGAAAAGTTGCAGAAGTTGCTCCTCCAAGTCTGGTCTGAATTCTAAATGCTAACCCATCCTCAAACTTTTGAGCCTTGGCTCTCTCAATTGGTACAACAGTAGGACAAAATCTAGCCAACTCATTGAACTTTTGGGCATACTCTTGCACGAACATAGTACCTCCCTGGTTAAATCTAGTGAACTCATTGTATTTCTGCCTCCTAATGTGTTCAGGGAAAAATCTATCCTTAATAGCAACCTTAAAAGCATCCTAATTAAAGTTTTCCTGAGATCTAACAATAGGTCCTTGACTCTCCCACCAAGTGTCTGCATCCTCCCTCAAATAAAAGGTAGCTTGGTCTACTTTTTGAGCTTCAGGTATCGCAGTGAATAACTTATCAAAGTCTCTTAGCCAGTTCTCTAAGAGTAAGGGGTCTTCCTTTCCTACAAAGATTGGAGGTTTAAGGGTTGCTAATTTTTTTGCCATAGCAGCTTGTGGGTCGTGATCTCCACCATTATTCCCTGATTGGTTTTGTAGCACTAAGCCCATAAGTTGGGAAAGTTGTTCAAGAGATCTCAGCCTCTCAAGCAGTTGTTCAGGGGTTTCAGCCATTTGTTCAAAAGTTCTCCTACGAGATCTAGTGTATACTTGATAGTTTTGCACACAATTCCTGCACATTAGCATTGGTATTACTACAACTATTCATCCATACATGGTTTTGCACATAAGTTTTATTCTTGCAGTGAGTCGACATCTTGCCATCTAAACATATATAGAAAAAATAAAGACAAGACAATAAACAATTAATAAGCACCTTAAATAAGTGCTCTCACATTAAAGTACATAAACCCTTTTCGATCCCACTCTCACAATTTATTTTAATGTTTATTATTTAATTTATTAATACCTATATTATTTAACCTTAGACTCATAACTATTTAACACATTTTATTAACTCCTAATTTATATTAATTTATTATAACCTAAGCTATGATACCAATTTGTAACACCCCAAAACTTTGGTTCATAAACTTTATAAAACATTCACTTTTCATTTAAATATCTGACCAAACCTTTAGGGTGTTACCGCCGCATCTATTGTTAAAAAAAATGCAAGGCTAATTACTAAAATAAAATTTAACTGACAATCTAAATTATCTAAATAAACCAACTAAGTTGTATAACTTAAACCAATTCAAAACTAAACAATCCCAAATAACAGTACTATAGTATTTATTAAACTAGATGAACTTAGAATTATAAGTGCAGTCATTCCTGCAACGTAGTCCCTTTCACCAACCTGCACAATTTGAATAGGAAGAGAACAAAGAAAAAACAAATACACAAAAATTAGCGAAAGCTAAGTAATTACAACCTCATCCCGTAAAATAATAATAGTTATATTTTAAAAATAGTTTTTTTTATAACGTACAGACAATTATAACATAAAACAGGCAAGTATATAACACACTTAACCAATTTAAATACTCCAACTTTATATGATTCACACAACATCAAGTGTAATTATTAGAGGGGGATTGAACGTCAGTAGGCCGAGACTAATCCCAGTAACCACCTACTTCAACAAGGGTCGTCACCCAAATAAATTAAGAGTAATGGCCAATATCTTTTTGTAGAACGTCCCTAGCGTGCACACCCCTCACTAATCTAATGGGTATCCGCAACGCGCACCAATAGTATTAGGAGGAAGACAATAACATAGTTGTAACAGAATAAAAATCAAGTACTGTTCATCACCTATGGAGGATCCAAGTCCACAGGATAATTCCCTCAGTAATATTTGCACTTTACGTGATTATTAAATTTTCAATAGTTATGACACACCAAATATCACATTAAACACTACACAGGAACATCTTTAGTTCAATAAATATGTTTTTCCCAACTTAATCACCTTGTAGAATTATAATAATACATGTGTATAATTCATAACAACCAATAGGTCCATCATTACAGCATCGTATATAGAGTCACAATGTCAACTCATAATAAATGTTCGTAACATCCTTAATTCACCAATTGTACCCATTAAATTACATTATCCATATTAGTATAGTTTTAAGAAAAAATTGTCAAAAATAATCCCAAGTTTTGGCCATCTTCCCAAATTAATCCCAACTTTGGATTATTTATAAATAATCTCAAGTTTGTTAGTAGTCTTCCCTTATTGGTCCCTAGTGAAAAAAGTCGGTTTAAAACTCGTTTTAAAGGTCAGCACGCCGCGTGAAACATTTCCGTTTGCCTTTCATTCTAATAGTGGAGTGGTGATGAAGGCGATTAGGGGTGATTTTTTTTAATAAAATGGTGTCTTATCAACTTTTTAAAATTGGTTCAAAGGATTATAGGTCTTTTGGACCAATATGGGAAGATGACTCCCAAACTTCAGATTATTCAAAAATAATTTAAACTTGGGATTAATATGGGAAGACACTTGAAACTTGGGATGATTTTTTACAATATTTCCTAGTTTTAATATGATGGTACAATAGTTACATTAACAAGTCCAACAGAAATAATCATACTAGTAAATACATATGTATATATCAAATTTAACATATAATCATATAGTTACATCAATTACATATAGCACATACAATTCCTAACGAGATTCTAAGTGTTGATGGACATTGTCAATTACCTCGAACGCGTCCAAATTATAGCACTATCAACGAAAAGTCGCCTTCTACGAAGTTTCCGTCTACAACAAATAATATTACCTAAAGTTAGTCACTTGATATAATATCCCAAGAATAATTAACCAAAGTTTATAAGATTAATAATTAATAAAGGTGAAAAGAAAATAAAACAAAAGTTTTACTTCAAAACGTGACATATGTCACAAGTTTGTTACGAATTTTTTTTCTTTTGACCAGTTGAAATTTGTAGCCTACTGAACATGCTTCCCTACACTAAAAGACGAAAGAGATATTTGTTGTTTTCTAAATTATGTTTTTTTTCAATAAAGCAATAAAATTTGTAAAGTTAAACCAGTTGAGGCACTGAAGCACGAAGGAAATTCATGTTCCAGTTCCTCAGACACGAACGCAACAAAGGATATATAAAGAAGAAAGAGAAAGAAGAACAGAGAAGATCCACATGCGTCCAGTATAGTGGCTAGCTCCCCGGCGACGATACAATAGGGTTTCAAATTTTTTTTTTTAATAGACCTCGAATAACAACAATGGTGAAGATGATAGATCCAAATTGGGACTTACCAAAGAGATGAAGAAAGACTGAAGTACGTGAGAAATTTTTTGAGTGATATGGGGTATATATAGGCAAGTGAATTTAGCGTACCTGCTGAAAAAGTTAGGGATATCGGTTTTCATATCATTTTCGGCTTCCCATGTAGCATCTTCAGAAGTTTGACTTGACCATAACACCTTGACTAGTTTTACCGCCTTGTTCCGGGTACTTCTCGTTTTGGTAACAAGGATCCTAACTGGGCGTTGTTCAAAGGATAAGGTCTCATCTACTTCAATGGTTTCAGGTTGAATGATATGGGTAGGATCATGGACATATTTTCGAAGTTGGGACACATGAAAGACGTTATGGACATTGACTAACTTCATTGGTAAGGCTAATCTATAAGCTACTTCTCCAATTCGCTATAAGACCTCATATGGTCCAATGTAACGCGGACTCAACTTCCCTTTCCTACCAAATCTCATAACTCCCTTTGTTGGTGACACTTTCAGCAAAGCCTTCTCCCCAACCTCAAATTCCATCTCCCTTCTATTCTGATCTGCATAAGACTTTTGTCGATCTTGAGCTGCCCTCATATGCTCCTGAATAAGCCTAACTTGCTTCGTTGTTTCTTCAATCATCTCTCGCCCTAAAGTCATCGTCTCACTTATATCACTCCAACACAAAGGACTCCTACATTTCCGCCCATACAACGCTTCATAAGGTGTCGTCTTTCTGCTTGAGTGATAACTGTTGTTATACGAAAACTCTAATAGTTGGCAAATGATCATCCCAAGATCCTCCATAGTCTATCACGCATGCTCTCAACATATCCTCCAAAGTTTGAATTGTTCTCTCTGTCTGCCCATCTTTCGCAGGTGAAAAGTTGTACTAAACTTGAGCAATGTCCCAAATGCTTGTTGTAATTTCTCCTAGAACTTGGACAAAAATCTAGAGTCTCTATCTGAAACAATATCCTTTGGTACTCCATGCAGTCTCACAACCTCTCGCACATATGCACTAGCCAATTGCTACATACTCCAAGTATCCTTCATTGCTATAAACCTGGCCGACTTTGTCAAGTGATCCACTATAACCCGTATGGCATTCTTTGCTGACTTAGTAAGTGGTAATCCCATCACAAAATCCATTGAAATAGACTCCCATTTCCAACTCGGCACTTCCAAAGGTTGCATCATTCCACCAGGTCTCATATGCTGAATCTTCACTTTCTGACATGTCAAACACTTTGCAACAAAATCGGCAACTTCACGCTTCATGTTTTTCCACCAAAAATGCTGCTTCAAATCCTTATAGAGCTTATCTCCTCCAGGATGCATAGAATATGGCGTATTATGAGCTTCTTCTAAAATCTTTCTTTTAAACTCCTCATCCTTAGGAACACACCATCTTCCCTTATACTTCACAACACCATTCTCATCGATGCCAAATTCAATGGCAACTCCATCTTCTTTCATTTTCCTGATCTTCACCATCCATTCATCATTACCTTGCTTCCCACGAATCTCATCGAATAAGGTGGGTTGCACACATAGTGCATTCAATTGAGCTTTCACTTGCCCTTGCTCCATGACTTCTAAACTCATTCTCCTGAATTCTTCACACAATCTCTCAGACAGCACCATCATGTTCATCATATGACTAGTCTTCCTACTCAGCGCATCAGCAACTTTATTCGCTTTCCCCTCATGATACAATATCTCCAAATCATAATCCTTAATGAGTTCAAGCCATCTCCTCTGTCTCATGTTAAATCCTTCTGAGTAAATATATACTTCAGACTTTTATGATCAGTGAAAATCTTACATGACACACCATATAGATAATGCCTCCAAATTTTAAGTGCAAACACTACAGCAGCTAAGGCTTAAGTTGTCTCGAAGCATATTCTGCCACCTTACCATGTTGCATCAATACACATCCTAACCCATTCTTAGAAGCGTCATTATACCCCTCAAAACCTTCTAATCCAGATGGTAACGTCAAAATTGGTGCTGAAGTCTTTGCTTCAATTCTTGGAAAGCTTTCTCACACTTCTTATCCCACTGAAATCGAGTTGTTTTCTTCATCAAATTTGTCAAAGCTTGAGCTACTTTTGAGAAATCTCGCACGAACCTCCTATAGTAGCCAGCAAGTCCTAAGAAACTTCTAATCTCTGTCACATAACTAGGTCTTGCCCACTCTGTCACTGCTTGTATCTTTGATGGATCTACTGCAACGCCTTCTTTGAAATCACATGACCCAAATTGCTACTTTCTCAAGCCAAAACTCACATTTGGATAACTTAGCATACAACTTTTTTTCTTGAAGTATCTCTAAAACTTTCTTTAAATGACCCTCATGCTCTTCTTGTCCTTCGAATACACCAATATATCATCAATGAACACCACCACAAATCTATCCAAATACGGCTGAAAAGTCCTATTCATAAGGTCCATAAATGCTGCAGGTGCATTAATAAGTCCAAATGGCATCACTGTGAACTCATAATGCCCATACCTCGTACGAAATGTCGTCTTTGGTATATCTTCCTCCACAATTCTCAATTGGTGATACCCAGACCTCAAATCAATCTTAGAGAAAATTCCAACACCCTTAAGTTGATCAAATAAATCCTCAAATAGGCAATGGGTACTTATTCTTTATTGTCACATTATTCAGCTCTCTGTAATCAATACATAACCTCAAGGTTCCATCCTTCTTTCGAACAAACAACACTAGTGCTCCCTAAGGTGAAAAACTTGGCCTAATGTACCCTTTCTCCAACAATTCCTCCAATTGTACTTTCAACTCTTGCATCTCTGCAGGTGCCATCCTATATGGTGCCTTAGAAATAGCTCCAGTCCCAAGCACTAGGTCAATTTTAAAATCCATTTCTCACTGGCGGCATCCCCGGAATTTCTTCTGGAAAAACATCTTGGAATTCTCTCACCACACGTGTTTAGTCCTATAC
Organism: Beta lomatogona; assembly: GCA_947646795.1. NCBI lineage: Eukaryota > Viridiplantae > Streptophyta > Magnoliopsida > Caryophyllales > Amaranthaceae > Beta > Beta lomatogona. The sequence continues at coordinate 186,216 of CANSNZ010000141.1, read as the reverse complement.
TTGTCCAACAAGTAAGTTGTAGGATGAGCTTTCTTGTCTAGCAAGTAAACGAGTATCCCTTAGATGTTCTTCCTTGGAGACTTGTGCAACAATGTCTGAATCAACTTAGTCCAAGCCTGAGCTTGGTTCCTGAACCTGCAAAAAGGGACCCACCCTGGAGGTTTAGGTGGTGGTTCCCCCTCTGAAGCTTAATTCAGATATCATGAGTGGTAGAGAGAAAAGTAGGCTAGAGAGAGAAAGTGAGAGAGTATTTTTACAGAGTAACTTTGCACTATTTGCATTGAATGATCTTTCTCCTGATTTCAGGGGTATTTATAGTGATAGCAAGATGACAACTATCCTTAAAATCTGCCCTAGAATAGTGGCATCTGATTGGCTAAGGAATCAGATCATGACACGTGGCAGGCCATGATTTGTGAGGGTTTATCAACCTCTCACTTGCAGCCACCTCCCCGGGCTAGGCTCTGACTATCTTTTGGGCCAGAAAAGTAACCTTTTCTTCCAACTGAGTATAACCCAAAAGTTAGAACCTTTTTCCTCTATTTATTAGGAGAGGACACGTGTACGGCTCTGATGAGCCCAAGTGTCTTAAAACAAGCCGTAGATGTTAGGCCACAACATTTGCCCCTAAAAGGGTTTTCACTGTTGGCCCATCTGACGGTTAATACCCTTTTACCCAAGGTATTTTTATTCAAATTCAAAATGAAGGCAAGGACGTGCCTTTTCCTGGATTTTATCCGGTCATAATCGACCGTTTTACCCTTTCTTCGGTCATCCTTGACCGGCTCCACAAGTTTCTTACCCTTCTATATATAACCTTGGTGTGAGGACATTAAATCATTTCACACCTTGAACGAATTTTTCTATAGAGAGAAGCTCTGCAAATTTTTCTAGAGAGAGAAAGAGAGATCGCCCAGCCTCAGCCTTCTTCACCGAATCGTCCAGGCGCTTTAGCAGGTATCTTTTCTTTGTTCTTTTTACTCTTCTTTATTCTTTATTTTTTCTTAGAAAATCAATAAAATGGAATCTTCTTCGACAAATAATCCTAGCCGACCAAGATCTTGTCTTGACCCTAGAACCGATACTTCTTCTTCGGCACATTCTACAGTTGGGCCTCTTCTGGCCGAGTATATATTTTTTTGTGGTTTTGACCGAGAAAGTCAGACGACTCAGTCTTTACCTGTGTAGGGTAATCTGGTGCGCGTCAAGCAAACGGCCCGTCTAAGACGAAAGGTAATACTCCCTTCACATAGCTCAGATATGGAGGAATCTACTGGACGAGTTCCAGATGAGGCAAGGGGGGCTCAAAGTGCTGAGCCTTTGGTCGGGCCTCCTTCCCCTGACCGCAATTTAGAACATTCCGAAATAAACCCTGAGGCCAGTCCTTCTGGTAGGGACGTCAATATGGAAAAAACCGGCGAAGATAATAACGGCAGTGAATCTGACGCTGCCGAAGAATCAGACGAAGCCTCTACTACCTTGTCTGAGATTAGAAGACGCTTAGATCCCCTTTCAGACCCCGCCTTTATTTTGGTTAATCGTAAATGGCTAGAGAAAATAGGACCAGACCCTAGTTATTTATCCTCCTACATGCCCATGCTGGGCTTCTTCTTTGTCATCCCGAATAAGGACACGACGATTCTGAGTACCCCAAAGAACCACTTCGCCGTCTACAAGCTGGCCTTGGACGCGGGATTAAGGTCCCCCTTTCACGAGTTTATAGAACAAGTGTTGCAGTACTACAACATCGGCCATAATCAGCTGGCTCCAAATGCTTGGCACAACGTCCTGACGTTTATTGTCGTCTGCGAGCTGCGCGGCCTGGCCCTCTCTATCCAAGCCTTCACCCATATTCACTATGCGGCTAAGGTCCCTGGGGCCGTGGACGAGGCATGGCTCAGCATCTGCAACCGCCCCGACTTCATGACCGCTTGGGGCAAACCGTCGAAGATGCACTAATGGAAAGCTGACTTCATCTTCTTATGGGCGGCCAACAACTATGCCACTGAGGGCTATAGTTTTTATAATCGATCTGTCACAAATACTGGGCAGAAGCAGTCCTGGCTGGAGTTGGAGGACAACTTCGACGAAGAGGTTGTGGAGTACTTCAGAATAAATGAGTACTCCAGGCCCGGCCAACGATCTTTTAAGGGGCCAGCTAACTGGATACCCTTTAAAGAAATGTATTACCATGATGACTTCTTAGTCGCCGCCGGCTTGCGGGTGGCCGATGATAGAGGTATACATTCAAATTCTCCAAGTAAAACTCTTCGTCCATAGTATATATCGGACTAACCCTTTTTCATTTCTTTTTTGCAGACTCGGCCAGAACACGTCTCAAGGCTTCTTGGACGGGAGATATAAGCATGTCTAAATTCACAGAATACTTGTGGAAGGAATACGCCAAGAGCAGCGCCGAGAAAAGGGCTGAAACACTAGTAAAACATATATATATCCCTTTTTCTTTTGTTTGGACGAGGATCATTCTGACCCGTGAAGAATTTGCATCCAACCCTTGGACGAGAATCACCCGAAGAAGGAAAGCGTCCAAGCATGGACGTCCACCTTCTTTGGGCCATTCTCGTCTCAGATATTGGAAGTCTTTGGACGAGTACCATTTGGACTCGTCCAAGCCGTTGTTCCTTTCTCTGGACGAGAATCACCTGAAGAAGGAAGGCGTCCATGCTTGGACGACCACCTTCTTTGGCCCCTTCTCGTCTAAGATGCTGAACGTCTTTGGACGAGTACCATTTGGACTCGTCCAAGTCGTTGTCCCTTTCTCTGGACGAAGATAACCTAAAGAAGGAAAGCGTCCATGCTTGGATGACCACCTTCTTTGGGCCATTCTCATCTGAGAGACTGAGCGTCTTTGGACGAGTACCATTTGGACTCGCCCAAGTCGTTGTCCCTTTCTCCGGACGAAGATAACCTGAAGAAGGAAAGTGTCCATGCTTGGACGGCCACCTTCTTTGGGCCATTCTCGTCTGAGAGACTTTAAGTTCTGGAACTGGACGAAGAGTTGATTTCCCGTCTTTGGACGGGAGTCATTTTAGTCCGTTTACTTTTGGACGGCTTCCTTCTTTGCATCAACTTCGTCTGTATTCGGAAATTTCTTCGGACGAGTTTCCCTTTGGACGAGATTCACTTAGGAAAGTAGGTGTCCATTATAGGACGCCTTCCTTCTTTGGGTGATTTTCGTCTGAAGCCTTGTAATTTGTTTTTAGCTTTTGGTCTTTGAACGGCCATTATTGTAACTTGATCATTTCTTGCAGAAAAATGCTCCTACAAACAAACTTCCACCTGGGAAGTCGTCCTCTTCCAAAAAGAGGCCTACAGCGGCTGCGGACAAGCCTCCAGCGAAAAAGCCTAAGGGCTTTACAAGGAAGAGGGCAGAGAAGACGACTCCTGCTGGAGAAGTTGGGGAGAAAGCCATGCCTCCACCAAAGGACAAGGTCCTGAAAAAGGAACCTTCCGCTGCTGTCCCTGCCGAGGGGGAAAAAATTCCTGACCCTGCTGGTTAGTTGGACGTTCTTCCTGCGGATTCTGCTGGGATCAAACCAGAGTCGGCTTTGGCTTTGGTCATTCCGGAGCCGGAGACAGCTACTGAGAATTACCCGGGTTTCAGCGGCCCGGTAGCCAAACTGGTTTCGCAGATGTCGCTAGCTATTAGGACGGCATCCATCTCGTCTGGTGAGTCGTATTATCCGAACATAGTTAGGACAGTGCGGGTCGACGGAGGATCCATGAGTCCGTCTAATAGACAAGCCATTGTCCTTCCAATCAAGATAACTGACCCCCCCTCTTTCTAGATTAGGGCAAAGGACCAGCTTTACCCTTAGCTACTCCCGCCCTAGATTCGGATGAGGAGTCTTCAGTTGCCTTTGCTAAAATGTCCAAAGCAGAAAGAGATCAGCTTAAGCAGGAGCTCTTCAAATGTTACCCTGAATCCTATATCAAAGGATTAAGGGGAGCATCGGCCGGGCATGTGGGCTACATGTCTCAACTTGCTGCTGAGGTATAACTTGCTGCCGCTTTTGTTTAATACTTGTGTAAATTTTTCCTTTTTGTAACTCGTCTAATGACTTGTTTTGTTTTCATTGTTCCAGCTTTTTGCTCGTAGCATGCTTACTGAAGAGTGGGCGAGGGAGCTTAGAATGGAGAACAAGTAGCTCGTCCACCTTGCTACAACGGCTGGCGACAAGGCCATTCATGACATTGAGATGGCTAATACCCTTCATCGTCAATCCCTGGAGGCTTTGGAGAAAAGATCAGCTCTCCTGGAATCCGAAAACAAGAATTATCTTGTTACTATCAACCAGCTATACAAGGAGCAGGACCGTTTGAAGATGGTCGTAGATGTTGTCTCTGCTGAGTTGAAGGGTGAAAGAGATGCTGCTCTTCTAGCTACCGTCCAACTGAGAAGGGAGAACATCCTCCTAAGGGCGAAGACTGCCCGTCTGCAAGGGGAAGCGGCCCGGGCCTTTGACGACGCCAAAGAAGGCTTGGCTCAAGTCGTCGAAACGTCCAAGGACTGGGCCATCAAGGCCTTTGAGATGCTGGCTGAGCCTACTGAGGTCCCCAGCTTCATTGGTCGTCTGGAATATCAACAGAGTGTTCATCGTGCTATGGTATGTGCCGAGGAACCTCCGGAATTTTTGGACTCGGACGACGAAGCTGTGGTTGAGGAGGAGAACCCTGAAGACGACCAAGAAACTCGCGCTGAAGATGATGCCTAGTTTTAGGTTTATTTTCCTAAGTTTATTGGCTTGTTTGCCGTTGTAGCTTGATCTCTTCTCGTCTTAAGTTGTAAATTTTTCGCCAAGTATATATGAAAGACTTTTTGCCAATTGCTTGCCTTTTCTTCTCTTGAATTCCAATTTTGACTAAGTATAAAATGAGCCTCGTCCTGGATGTTGGACGATCCGCACAGATGTTTAAGGAAAGAGCAACGTCCTTGCCTTAAGAAGAGACTCGTCCTGAACTTTTGGACGGTCTACAAAATTTCAATAGAGCAAGCTTGCCAACCCTGATCCTTGCCCTTGGACGGTCGAGAGTCTTTACAAAATGTAGCCAAGTACAAACAGAGACTCGTCCGGGTATTTGGACGATTTGCAAAACACATATAAGAGAAGATTGCCATCCTTGCCCTTGGACGATTGTGAATCTTTCCAAAAAAGTATCCATGTACTTAGTGACATTCGTCCTGGAACTTTGGATGGTTTGCAAAATAAATATAGGGGAAGATTGTCATCCTTGTCCTTGGACGATCGTGAATCTTTCCAAAAAGTATCCAAGTACTTAGTGAGATTCGTCCTGGAACTCTAGATGGTCTTCTCATTCAGACGAGTCTTGCCCCAAGGGGGAAAGCGGCCAATACATATGGTTTTGTGGACTAGCCACGCTCTAGCCGTTTTTCTCGAGCTGGTAACCCTCGTCCTGTAATTTTGAACCATCAGAAGGGCATCTATTGCCTAGTTCGTTCTGGTTTTTGGACGGCCTTCCTTTTATAGCGTCCTATAGGCTTGTCTCATCCCCTCCCCCCCTTCTTGGGCTAAGCTCAACCGTATATGGTGGACGAGCCATAGTCCAAGAAGGAGAGAGGCCAACATTGGTCCAGCCTGCAGAAATTGCTAAGGACGAGCTTTAGATACATGGTCTAACCATGTCTTAGCCGGCTTCCTTGAGGGAGCAACACTCGTCCGGAAGTAGTGATCCCTTACTAGGGTCTTTACTACTTAGCTGTCCGTGTATTTGAAAGTAAGTATCCTTTACTAAGGGCTTATTTCGGGTCAGCTTTCTCTTAGAGACTTTGACGTTTCCCTTACTCGAGATTTTTGTCAATTTGATTGTCGTTTATGTGTTGTCAATCTTTAGGTTGTTATACTTTTGGCCGGTCTCTTCGAGGGAGTGATGTTGGCCATAGAAGTGAGTATTTTTTACGCTCTATTGTTTTTGTATTTTTGTCCAAGTTATTGTCACTTTTAGATTAGCAACTGATTTAATGCCCCAAAGTGAACTAACTTGGTAAAAATAAACAAAGGCGATAAGAAAGTCAGAACTGTATTATATGAATTTTGCTTGACTAAATGCCAAGATACATGTATACAAATTTTTTTTTTTTTTTAGCATGTGCCGTGGCACTTTGGAGTTACTACAAACTACCGGCTAGATTCCTGACGATGAACCGAGTTAGACGTGGTACTTCTTCAGATTGTCTGAGTTCCAAGTGCGCTGTATAACTCGTCCATCCAGATCTTGGAGACGAAAGGTTCCACTGCGCAGCTCTTGGATGATCATATAAGGTCCTTCCCAATTTGATGTGAGTTTCCCCAGTTCTTTAGCTCGTCCAACCGCCTCCATCTTCCTTAGAACAAGATCCCCCACCTTGAGTGGTCGTCTAGCGACTCTCTTGTTAAACTCCTGAGCCATTCGCAGCTTGTACAATTGCATTCTTAGCAAGGCATTACCCTTGACTTTTGGTACTTGATCCAAAGTCGTGCGCAATGCCGCCCAGTTGACATCTTCCGTGTACAACATGACTTGCAGGGTGGGTTCTTCAATCTCAATGGGCAAAACGGCTTCAGTGCCATAAACTAACATGAAGGGTGTCTCTCCTATAGAATTTTTGGCAGTTGTTCTGATGGACCATAACACTAGCTGTAGCTCTTCAACCCATTGTCCCTTGGCATTATCTAACTTCCTTTTGATTCCATTGGATAGAATCTTGTTGAAGGACTCTACTTGCCCATTGGCTTGTGGGTGGGCGACTGCAGCGAAGTGAGCCTTGATTTCCCTTTCTGCCAACCAATCTTTCAGTTTAGGCGTTTCAAACTGTGGACCATTATCAAAGACGATGGACTGTGGCATGCCAAAACGAGTTATAATGTTTTTCCAAATAAAGCCCTTAACGTCGTTTGTTGTTATGCCTCGCATGGCTTTAGCCTCTATCCATTTAGTGAAGTAGTCCACAGCTACTATCACAAACTTCTTTTGCCCAATGGCCACCGGGAAAGGTCCTAGGATATCCATGCCCCATTTGGCAAAAGGCAGAGGGAACAAGATGGGACTTAAGTAGTTGGACGGCTTCTGATGCAGGTATCCATGCTTCTGACAACTGTCGCATTTCTTTGCGTAGACGAGGGCGTCTTCCTTTAAGGTAGGACAGTAATACCCCGTCCTTAAAGCCTTTACTCCCAATGCTCTTCCCCCAGTGTGAGATGCACAAGCTCCTTCATGGAGTTCTTCAGAACCTCTAGACCATCTTCCCTGGTGATGTACTTGAGGAGAGGACGATTGAATGACTTCTTGTAAAGAGTCTCATCCCATAATTCAAACCACTTGTCTCTAGCCTTCACATACTTAGCCTCTACAGGGTCCAGAGGCAACCGTCCCGTTTTCTTGTATTCTATTATGGGCTCCATCCACTCTTCCCCTCGGCTAAGAAACATGATTTGCTCTTGGTCAATACTCTTTTTGGGTTTAACTTCCCAAAAAACTATTCTTGGCGCATCACCTTCAGCCGAGCTGGCCAATTTTGAGAGAGTGTCTACTTGATGACTTTCTGACCTTGGCACTTGGTCGAGAACAAATCGTTTCAAAGGCTCAATCTCATCTTTGATCAGACGCATATATTTGCTCATCGATGCTTCTTTACATTCAAAATCCCCGTTGACTTGACTGACGACCAAGAGAGAGTCTGATTTGGCCTCAATTTCCAGAGCACCGGCCGCTTTACACATTCTGATTCCAGCTAGAAGTGCTTCATATTCAGCTTCGTTATTGGACGCTTGGAATTGGAATTTTAGCGTATATTCGAACTTGTCTCCTTCCGGAGATTGACAAATGATTCCTGCCCCACATCCATTGACGGTGGACGACCCATCAACCATGAGCGTCCAATGCTTCCTTCCTTCAGCTGGATCAGATATTGGGTCTACAGTTGGTCGAGTAAGCTCAACTATAAAATCTGCCAAGGCTTGCCCCTTAATGGCTCTCCTTCGTTCAAATGATATATCGAACATGTTTAGCTCAACAGCCCATTTTAGCATTCGTCCGGCAGCTTCCATTTTTTGCAGAACTTGCTTAAGAGGTTGGTCAGTGTAGATGATAGGGTGTCGTACACCTGTCAAAAATAATTCCTGCAAAACCTTCTAAAAATGTAGTAGGGTAAGTAGGGTCGAATCCAAAGAGAGATGGTTGTTTTAATCTAGCTTCTAATGCATGGAGAACTAAACAAGATCAGGAATAATGAATTAAAGTTCTAAACTAATCAAACTACGAAAATCAAGCTAAAAAGGATCTAGGGCAATGGTTCACCATGTTCATAACTATAATCCTATCAAAATATCATCAATGGTTCAATTAATCAGATATCTAGAGCACATGTTAATCCTACGGTCGGGCCTTAACGCTCTCAAATCAACATATGCTAGTACGGTCGCTCAACATAATCAGATTTGCTAATTGTAGGTAAGCCTCTAAAGAGTACTATCTCTCGATCTATGACTCGATATTAGCAATATTTAATCAGACAATTGATCAGATTGCAAGATTAACAATAAAAACACTAATCAATTAGAGATATCAATAACTAATCAAACCATTAATAAATATCAATCAAGAATCATAGCATATAAACATGGATTCCCAAACCCTAGAATATAAACTACTCAATCATGAAATAAATAAAGAAATTTAAATCTACAAAGAAAAGCATGATCAAAGAAATCAATGAAAGAAAAGAGATGAAAATTATAAACTCATGAATTAATGAAGAAAAGAGAAACTAGGGTTTGCCATGAAAAACTAGAGAGAAAAGGAAGAAGGAAACTAAAGCTAAACCTAAGAATACAAAATATAACGTCCGAAAAGAGGTCCCGGGGGAGAGAGAGAGAAGACCTATTTATAGTTTTTACAAAACCGGCTAAAAAAGGCAAAAATTAACCTTCCGGAAAAACCGCCCGGTCGACCGGGCAAAACCGCGCGGTCGGGCGACGTTGTTCTGAAACTACGACATAAATGGAATTCCGCCCGGTCAACCGGGCAGAGCCGCCCGGTCGGGCGTGCAAGCACTTTTGGAGCCCCTTTCACCCGGTTGACTGAGCAAACATGCCTTGTACTCTGAAGAAATTTTCGTCTCGCCCGGTCGACCGGGCGGAAAAACTGTGATTTTGCGTCAACTTGCGAAGGCTGTATCTCTCGAACCAGAAGTCCATTTGGGGCGTGTGACCTATCGTTGGAAAGCTCTTGAAGTCTAATTTCCAACCAACCTGGAATGTCTTGATTATCAAAAGTTATGATCAAAATAGTAAATAGGTGCCAGTTTTGGCACTTCTTTCACTAACTCTTTGCTTCATTCTAACTCGAGATTGTCCCAAACGGATGCATTGTGATCCTTGTGCAAGCTATCTTCATTCTCAATGATTAAAAGGCTTGATCTTAGATAATCATAATCAATTTGCATTAAAATAACTTGAAAATCATCGAAACACGCAAACGGGGAGTAGTAGAGCACAACTTACGTAATTCATGCCATTATGCACCTAAATGCTCTAAAAGGAGTTCTAAATGCAATCAAAATGCATCTAAAAACTATATATAAAAGTGACACATCAAACTCCCCCAAGCTAAACCATTGCTTGTCCTCAAGCAATAAGACATAGACATTGGAAAAGAAAGACAACCTACAATATAGGACTATAGGGTCAAACACTCAATTGAAAAACGAGAGATATAATCACTACACAAACCAACCATCGAAACAATCTCGAACAAAGCCGTATAGTATGTCATGTATCACAATCAACTCTTCAATCATACCACATACCATCTCTCCCAAGCTGGATATAACCAAACCTGACAGACCTCACTATAGTCATGTGCACTCAAATCTCTCATGTGTTTAAAGGATAAATGATGACACTCAACCTAAAACAAGTCAACTCAGTTGAAACATATACTCTTTAACTTTGACTTTTTTGACTCACATAACACTCAACAATACAATACACAATGATCAAGAGGACTTTTAAAGGTTGCAATGGGGCTGAGGTTAAAGGTATGGAATAATTTGGGAATTGTGGTGGAAAAACCAAGAAGGGGGAGCATCATATAACTGAAAACATGACCAAGAAAGATCACAACAACTCCACGCAACAACCAACAATCTCCAAATATAATCAACAACCTTATTCATTCAAGAAATTCAATCATAACCCTTTTTATTTCACTTTATTCACAACTTTTTTTCACTTATTTTTCATTTCATTTTTCACTTTTTTTTTTCCTTTTTTTTTCGAACTTTCAATTCAATTTCAAAGCTCACTAAGCATACTTTTCCATCCTTCTAAACCACAAATAGAGCATTTCAATTCAATACAAACCAAATCAAACCAAAACTAATACTCGCTCCCCCAAGCTAGGCTTAGGACAAATATCAAATGAGGCCAATGGCTTATAATGTAGGTAGCAATCAAACATAGTCAAAAAGGCTCATCGGGGCTAGAGGAAGGATAATATGAAAACAAGAATAACTCCGGAGCTAAGATCATGAAATAGAATGCCTCAATCATATCAAAATGTATGCACTATCAAATATCAAAGAGTACCAAGTCAAAATCAAGATCAATGCGACAACTAAGGAACTAATCACACATGAAAGAACATAACTGACACAGATACATCAGTTTATAGGCACAAAAGCTCACTTAGTTTAAGGTGTCTGCACAATAAAGTTAAATCGAACCAGAGAGAGATCAATCAATCTTACCACAAACAATCAATTGCGAAACAATCGTGCTAAAAGTATCATGCTCAAGATGAACGACGCTTAGGAAATGTAGTAAAATATCATCAAAGTTCTCAAAGAGTGGCAGCAATAGTCCTATAGATGAAACTAAAATGAGATGAAGTCTAATATGAAATGAAATATGCTAATGCAACTAAGAAAGCAGTACAATGTTTTTGGTTACACGTAAACTTCCACTCCTAATGAGCAGTACAAACCGTGCAACAACCTATGAAAGCAATAAAAAAAAACTACTGTAAATGCAAATAACATATGCTAAGTAATGATGACAAACATCCTCCCCCAAGCTGAATGACACATTGTCCTCAATGTGAACAAAGAGGAATTGAATGAGGGAGAGGTACAACTTACAAAAGGGGTGGGTAATCAAAGGGAGTGTCAAAAAGCATCGACACCTCCACCACAATCGATAGTTGTAATGAGGCAGTGAACTTAGCCAAAAAAAATTGGCTATGCTTGTACCTAGCAAAAGACTTCATCACACATTAGCAAAGTTAGTCAAACCAAAAAAAAATGAACAAAGTCGGGTTGCCTCTCGATAAGCGCTGATTTAAGGTCTTGCATGACCGTTTAAGACTACTAGATCACTCATAATAGTTCAATGCTCTAAGAAGCTTATCATATGTTCCTGCAAACATCTCAGAGTATATTATATAAGAGTGGAAAGGAAAAATGATAAAAATTAGTACTAAAAAAATACTAAAACTACAAAAAGAAAAATCAAAGGAAAAATTATATTTACAAGAAGAAGAAAAAGAAAAATTGTTAGTCTTTTTACATGACTCAAACGAAGGAAAAGAAACTAACTGTACATTATTTACATTATCATAAGAGCCATTCAAGAGCGGAGAAAGAAGGAACGATGGAGGATATAATAAAGGAGAAGAAGGAATAAGATCAAGTTTATTAGAGAAGGGAACATGAGACTCAAAAACAGTATCAGATGGAACCGACAAAGACTCATGTATTATCTCACTCTCAACTTTAGACTCATATGCAGATGAAAAGTTTATAGAAGAAGTGTGAGACACTTCACTCTCAACTAAGGATTCGTCGACATAGAGACACTCACTACCAACTTCACCAATTACACCCTTACCTTCTACCAAACTATCATGAGTCATATCAACGCCTTTCTCCTCCGAAGTATAATTCTCAACACCAAAAGCATTATCATCAAATATAACCTGTTGGTTAGTAGATTGTTGCACAACAAGTAATTCAATAGAATTCGCCATGTTTTGGTAATCACGAGTTAATTCATTTAAATCTTCATGCTGCTTAACAATATACTCTTTCATCATGTTAAAAAGTTCCTGACGCTCTGATGTTTCGGGTTGAAAATAATTATTCACTTCGGGTTGAAAACATTGGGTATAATCAGGCACATAAGACTCATTAGGGTAATGGGAATATTCATAGGCATTCATGCACAGATTTTGTGAATTTTGACAATCATATGATGCATCATATACATAATCATTCGCATTATAATACCCAGAATAGTCATAATGCCCTTGATAATTGGAAAAAACATCCCCCTCTGAACTATAATTATACCCCTCCATGACAACACACTAAAACAAAGAGGAAAACAAAAAAAAAATATTCACAAAAGAAAGAAAAAAATATAGAGTTTAATTTCACCAACAATAGAAGCTAAATAAAACAATACCGTCTCCCCGGCAACGGCGCCAAAATATGATAGGGTGTCGTACACCTGTCAAAAATAATTCCTGCAAAACCTTCTAAAAACGTGGTAGGGTAAGTAGGGTTGAATCCACAGAGAGATGGTTGTTTTAATCTAGCTTCTAATGCATGGAGAACTAAACAAGATCAGGAATAATGAATTAAAGTTCTAAACTAATCAAACTACGAAAATCAAGCTAAAAAGGATCTAGGGCAATGGTTCGCCATGTTCATAACTATAATCCTATCAAAATATCATCAATGGTTCAATTAATCAGATATCTAGAGCACATGTTAATCCTACGGTCGGGCCTTAGCGCTCTCAAATCAACATATGCTAGTACGGTCGCTCAACATAATCAGATTTGCTAATTGTAGGTAAGCCTCTAAAGAGTACAATCTCTCGATCTATGACTCGATATTAGCAATATTTAATCAGACAATTGATCAGATTGCAAGATTAACAATAAAAACACTAATCAATTAGAGATATCAATAACTAATCAAACCATTAATAAATATCAATCAAGAATCATAGCATATAAACATGGATTCCCAAACCCTAGAATATAAACTACTCAATCATGAAATAAATAAAGAAATTTAAATCTACAAAGAAAAGCATGATCAAAGAAATCAATGAAAGAAAGGAGATGAAAATTATAAACTCATGAATTAATGAAGAAAAGAGAAACTAGGGTTTGCCATGAAAAACTAGAGAGAAAAGGAAGAAGCAAACTAAAGCTAAACCTAAGAATACAAAATATAACGTCCGAAAAGAGGTCCCGGGGGAGAGAAAGAGAAGACCTATTTATAGTTTTTACAAAGCCGGCTAAAAAAGGCAAAAATTAACCTTCCGAAAGAACCGCCCGGTCGACCGGGCAAAACCGCGCGGTCGGGCGACGTTGTTCTAAAACTACGACATAAATGGAATTTCGCCCGGTCGGGCGCGCAAGCACTTTTGGAGCCACTTTCGCCCGGTTGACTGGGCAAACATGCCTTGTACTCTGAAGAAATTTTCGTCTCGCCCGGTCGACCGGGCGGAAAAACTGTGATTTTGCGTCAACTTGCGAACGCTGTATCTCTCGAACCAGAAGTCCATTTGGGGCGTGTGACCTATTGTTAGAAATCTCTTGAAGTCTAATTTCCAACCCAACTGGAATTTATTGATTATCAATTTTCTATCAAACGTTATGATCAAAATAGTAAACAGATGTCAGTTTTGGCACTTCTTTCACTAACTCTTTGCTTCATTCTAACTCGAGATTGTCCCAAACGGATGCATTGTGATCCTTGTGCAAGCTATCTTCATTCTCAATGATTAAAAGGTTTGATCTTAGATAATCATAATCAATTTGCATTAAAATAACCTGAAAATCATCGAAACACGCAAACGGGGAGCAGTAGAGCACAACTTACGTAATTCATGCCATTATGCACCTAAATGCTCTAAAAGGAGTTCTAAATGCAATCAAAATGCATCTAAAAACTATATATAAAAGTGACACATCAGTAGACGAGTATGCTGTGCGCCAAGAAATAGGGCCTTAACTTTCTGCTGGTCATAACGAGGGCCAATCCAAACTTCTCAACTGGAGTATACCTATTTTCCGCATCCTTGAGCACATGACTCACAAAGTATATTGGGACTTGCACGGACTCTCTTTCAGCCAACAGAACAGCACTCACAGCCTGAGTGGACACAACCAAGTTTACAAATAGTTTCTCACCCTCAGCTGGACTGACCAACCTAGGCAGCTGCCGAAGGTGATCTTTGACTTGATGAAGCGCTTGCTCAGCCTCTGTTGTCCATTCAAACTTGGCCTTCTTCTTGATAGTAGCGAAGAAGTGATGGCACTTGTCACCTGACTTGGACAAGAATCGTACAAGAACTTCCTTTATCTTTGACGGGGATTTCATGTCTAAAATAGCTTGGATCTTTTCTGGGTTGGCTTCTATTCCCCTCTGATCTACTAAGAAGCCTAAGAACTTCCCCGACAAGACTCCAAATACACATTTGCTGGGGTTCAATTTTAACTTGTATTTTCTGAGAGTCTCGAAAGTCTCTCTCAAATCATCAACATGACCTTCTTCTTGCCGACTCTTGACTATCATATCATCAATATAGTCCTCCATGTTTCTTCCCAACTGTGGCTAAAAGACGGTATTGATCAATCTTTGAAAGGTGGCTTGCGCATTGCGTAGGCCGAATGGCATTCTCAACCAGCCATACAACCCCTTTTCAGTAATGAAGGACGTTTTGTCCTGATCCTCTGACCACATGGGGATTTGATGAAAACCTGAATAGGCGTCCATGAAGCTTAGCAAAGCATGGCCGACTGTGGAGTCTACCAGACGATCCAACTTAGGCAAAGGGAAATTGTCCTTAGGACAAGCCTTGTTGAGATCAGTATAGTCCACACACATCCTCCAAGTGCCATTAGGCTTTGGCACCATGACCACATTTGCTATCCATTCTAGATAATAGGTTTCTCTGATGAACTTTGACTCCAACAACTTTTGAACTTCTTGGTCGACCGCCTGATTTCTGGCCGGTCCTAAATGCTTTTTCTTCTGACGAACAGGTTTTAAATTTGGATCAACATTCAGTCGGTGGACGGCTATCTCTGGATCAATTCCAGGCATTTCTTCAACACAATAAGCGAACACGTCTTGAAATTTTTTCAGCAAGCTTATTAGAAGGCCCCTCAAATGAGGAGAGAGGGAAGAACCAATCTTTAGAGTTCGCTCTGGACGAGCCTGATCCAAACAGACATCTTCTGGAACTTCCACCGGCTCTGGACGTTCTATTGCTAGTCCCATGATGGCCATCACTTCGTCGGACGAAGGAGGTTCTTCCTTGACGGGCTCATACTTTCTTTTCTTGCTGGGGAGATGTTCAGACGTTTTCCTTGAGGGGGCGAGAGGCGTCTGAGGACTCTCAATTGCCAGCTTCAACGAGGCCACTTGGTCCTTTACACTTTCAGACGTTTTCCTTTCGCCAGCAACCTTTGTCTTATCTTTCCGAATTTCAGACATTTTCCGTCCGCCACCGATCTTCGTCTGGTCTTCATTGCATGCTTTCCATGATGACGGCTTGAAGGTGGTTAGGTAACATTCCCTAGCCGCCTGCTGGTCTCCATACAAGGAGCCAATCTTGCCATCATCACACTCATACTTCATAAGCATCAAGTGAGTTACTATTACAGCTTTAACATGATTCAAAGTTGGTCGTCCAAGTATGACATTGTAGGCTGTCAAATCTCGGACAACCAAGAACTTGATGAACAAAGTCCGCGAGGCCTCATTCTCTCCAACTCGGACGGGCAATGTGACTGTTCCCATGGGATGGATGACTCCTCCCCCAAACCCTATGATGGGATGATGGACTGGGACCAAGTTCTTTTCATCAAACTTCAATCTGGACAAGCAATCAGCACTAATGATGTCCGTCGAGCTTCCGGTGTCGATCAGAATTCTCCGCACTCTCAAATTTGCTATCTTCATTTCCACAACCAAAGGGTCATCATGGGGGGTCCTCAACTTGCCCCGATCTTGCTCACTAACCACCACTTTTGGGAAGGGCTCGGCCTTTGTCTGATTAGTCAATAAGACTTGGCCGAGCTCCCTGAGGTAGTTTTTGTGCCCTCTATTGGTTGGCCCTCCAGCAGCAAATCCTCCTGAAATAACGAGGACGACATCTTCATCGAGTGCTTTCACTCTCCTTCTTCTTGCTTTGACGGTCATCTCTCCTCTGAAACTTCTTTCCCCCTTGGGGTAAGTATGAATTCATGTTTCCTTTTCGGCCTAGATCCTCCAAAGCTCTCTTAAGGTATTTACATTCATTTGTTTCATGACCGCAATCCTTGTGAAAATGACAAAACTTGCTCTTGTCTCTGTTTCTATAAGGCGTCTTCATCTCGGCTGGAGCCTTCAGCTCGTATTGGTCATTTATCTCCATGAGAATGGAGTATTGGTCCTTGCTGAATTCGATGGGGTTGGATGAAGAAGGCTCAGATTCTTTCCTCTTGCTTCTTCTGGACGAAGTAGTGGTAGAGGTTATGGCCCAAGTCTCGGCCTTTTTAGGGTTGCTTTTCTTTAGCTGAGCAACCTCTTCAGGCTTCTTGGACTCGGGATGCTTTGTCTCAGCACATACTTCAGTGGCATGTATAAGCTTCGGCTTCCTTTAAAGCTTCGGCAAGAGTATTGATTTTCTTCTTCAAGAGTATTGATTTTCTTCTTCACAAGGTCAAACTTAAAACTTCCTGGCCTCAGACCCCTGATAAAGGCGTCTAAGAGCTTCTTTTGGTCCTTGGACGACCTTGCCCAAGTGCATGCTTGTCTTTTGTTCTTGACGATTTGCAAAGAAATGACTAGTAAATAAGACACTGAGTTCGGTGAAATTGTTGACTGAATTGGGGGGTAGATTATTGAACCACTTCTGAGCTACACCCTTCAGGGTAGCCGGGAAATTCTTACACCAAGTAGCATCATCTACTCCTTGGATGTACATCTGATGCTTGTAAGCGGACAGGCGATCATCAGGATCAGTTGTTCGATCAAAAGGCTCTATTGTTGGGAGTTTTACCTTTGGGAAGGGGGGCGCCTCCATGATCCTGACCAAGAATGGAGTAGGCCAATTGATCCGGAGGGCTCCCAGCTGTCCCTCGATGGGTATGAACTCCTTGCGATATTCCTTCAATACTGGATTAGATGAAGTGTTTGCTGGTACTGGTCGCTTATAGACCATTGGTTGACCCACCGTCTTCTCTTGTCTCGGACGAACTATCGAGGGACCCAGACTCCTTCCCTCTGTTCTGGATGGCATCCTTAAAGGGGGATCTCTTAAGTACGGGGTAGAGCCAGTAGCCGACTGTTGCAATGATGTAGCTCTCTTTGCCTCTAAGTAGTCCCTGGCATCTGTTTCCATTCGGTGCCCACTCGGACGAGGTTCATCTTGGGTCCTAACCACCAAATTCCAGTCCATCTTCCTTCGCTGCTCACTGCCTTCTGGCTGTTTTCCTTTAGCCGCCCTCCTAGAGGGTTCCTGACGAACAGGATGACTAGGACCTGAACGATTCTCTTGGGAACGTCCCCTAGGAGGAGCTTGATTGTTGACGGCTGGCTCCGGATTATGATGGAAAAACAACATGTTGCTCCTAATCTGTTCCCGAACGACTGCTGCCATCTTAGTCTGAAAGTCATTCAGGACGTTGTCTAGATGGGCAGCCATCACTGGACGTTCAAGATTTTCCCGAATGACCGGCTGCTGGCTTGGTCCAGGGACATGGACGATGGTTGGAGGTCTATCCCTTCCTCGAGGCGGTCTCTCGTGTTCTACTGTGTCTTCGATATTAACCTGACGACTTCGGTTTCTGGCAATGTTGGATGATTGAGAATCAGTCATCGTTGCGTCTCCTCACAGACGGCGCCAAATGTTTAGTCCTCTACTTGTCCAACAAGTAAGCTGTAGGCTGAGCTTTCTTGTCTAGCAAGTAAACGAGTATTCCTTAGATGTTCTTCCTTGGAGACTTGTGCAACAATGTCTGAATCAACTTAGTCCAAGCCTGTGCTTCGTTCCTGAACCTGCAAAAAGGGACCCACCCTGGAGGTTTGGGTGTTGGTTCCCCCTCCGAAGCTTAAGTCAGATATCAGGAGTGGTAGAGAGAAAAGTAGTTTAGAGAGAGAAAGTGAGAGAGTATTTTTACCGAGTAACTTTGCACTGTTTGCATTGAATGATCTTTCTCCTGATTTCAGGGGTATTTATAGTGATAGCAAGATGACAGATATCCTTAAAATCTGCCCTAGAATAGTGGCATCTGATTGGCTAAGGAATCAGACCATGACACGTGGCAGGCCATGATTTGTGATGGTTTATCAACCTCTCACTTGCAGCCACTTCCCAGGGTTGGGCTTTGACTATCTTTTGGGCCAGAAAAGTAACCTTTTCTCCCAACTGAGTATAACCCAAAAGTTAGAACCTTTTTCCTCTATTTATTAGGAGAGGACACGTGTACGGCTCTGATGAGCCCAAGTGTCTTAAAACAAGTCGTAGATGTTAGGCCACAACAACATGTATCTAAGATATTTCTCCCTCCTCAACACTCACATCTTTCACATGGCACAAATAGATGGGGTAGCCTTTCCCAATATAGGTTTTGAATGACATGGCTGACACAATACTGACTCCAGGTTTAGAAATAATTCCTTGACAGGATATTCTATTTCCCTTTGGCCCCCTAAGAGATACCTTTTGGGTATGACACTCTATCCTAGCCCTATACTTAGCAAGCCAATCCATTCCTAATATTACATCAAAGTCGGGTAGGTCAAACTGAATAAGATCAGCAGGCAAATCAGATCCTAATATGGTAATGGGTATGTCTTGGTATAGGGAACTACAAGGAACTACTTCTCCTGAAGGTATGATTATGAAAGTTTGACACAAGCTTGAGGGTTTTAGACATAACTTTTCAACAAATGAACTAGCTATGAAAGAATGAGACGCCCCAGAATCAAAAAGCACATAAGCAGGGTTAGAGTTTACGAGGAAAGTACCCGTCACAGCATTGGCGTTGGTGTCTGCTTCATTCTGGTTCATAACATAGATTCTTCCATTGTTGCCTCGAGCGCCATTTCCATTGCCATTCTGATTGTTGTTCCCTCCATTTGCTCGATTGTTATTCTGGCCATTATGCTGAGTATTGTTCCCTCCTTGAGCATTCGAAACTTGACCATGGGAGTTGTTATGGGACGGTTGTTGTTGTTCTGGTTCTGACTAGGTCCATAACCATTCTTATTCCCTCCATTGTTCCCATTCTGTCCATTATTCTGACGTTTGGGACACTGATTAGCCTGCCCTTTCTCTCCACAAGCATAGCAAGTTATTGGGTCTCCTTGGCAGGTAAATACTGGGTGGCTTTTATTACACTTCCTACAAGTAGGGTTCTGGCTACGGGATCCCTGCTGGTTTGATCTCCCTTGACCTTGGTAATTGCTACGATTTCCTTGATAATTACCACCACCATTATTGTGATTATTGCCCCCATTATTATTGTTACCCCCATATCGAGGTTTCTTGTCATTCCCATGGTCATTTTGGTTGTTAGGTGGGTCTTTTCTCTTATTCCTCCCCATAACTTTCTCTTCACGCCTCAGAATTCTCTCAATATTAGAAGCCTTAGCATAAGCCTCCTGAAAAGTTGCAGTAGTTGCTCCTACAAGTTTGGTCTGAATTCTAAATGCTAACCCATCCTCAAACTTTTGAGCCTTGGCTCTGTCATCTGGTACAACAGTAGAACAAAATCTAGCCAACTCATTAAACTTTTGGGCATACTCTTGCACAAACATAGTACCTCCCTGGTTAAATCTAGTGAACTCATTGTATTTCTGCCTCCTAATGTGTTCAGGGAAAAATCTATCCTTAATAGCAACCTTAAAAGCATTCCAATTAAAGTTTTCTTGAGATCTAACAATAGGTCCTTGACTCTCCCACCAAGTGTTTGCATCCTCCCTCAAATAAAAGGTAGCTTGGTCTACTTTTTGAGCTTCAGGTATCCCAGTAGCAGTGAATAACTTATCAAAGTCTCTTAGCCAGTTCTCTAAGAGTAAGGGGTGTTCCTTTCCTACAAAGATTGGAGGTTTAAGGGTTGCTAATTTTTTTGCCATAGCAGCTTGTGGGTCCTGATCTCCACCATTATTCCCTAATTGTTTTTGTAGCACTAAACCCATACGTTGGGAAAATTGTTCAAGGGATCTCAGCCTCTCAAGCAGTTGGTCAGGGGTTTCAGCCATTTGTTCAAAAGTTCTCCTACGAGATCTAGTGTATACTTGATAGTTTTGCAGACAATTCCTGCACATTAGCATTGGTATTACTACAACTATTCATCCATACATGGTTTTGCACATAAGTTTTATTCTTGCAGTGAGTCGACATCTTGCCATCTAAACATATACAGAAAAAATAAAGACAAGACAATAAACAATTAATAAGAACCTTAAATAAGTGCTTTCACATTAAAGCACATAAACCCTTTTCGATCCCACTCTCACAATTTATTTTAATGTTTATTATTTAATTTATTAATACCTATATTATTTAACCTTAGACTCATAATTATTTAACACATTTTATTAACTCCTAATTTATATTAATTTATTATAACCTAAGCTCTGATACCAATTTGTAACACCCCAAAACATTGGTTCGTAAACTTTATAAAACATTCACTTTTTATTTAAATATCTTACCAAACCTTTAGTGTGTTACCGCTGCATCTATTGTTAAAAATAAATGCAAGGCTAATTACTAAAATAAAATTTAACTTACAATCTAAATTATCTAAATAAACCAACTAAATTGTATAACTTAAACCAATTCAAAACTAAACAATCCCAAATAACAGTACTATAGTATTTATTAAACTAGATGAACTTAGAATTATAAGTGCAGTCATTCCTGCAACGTAGTCCCTTTCACCAACCTGCACAATTTGAATAGGAAGAGAACAAAGAAAAAACAAATACACAAAAATTACCGAAAGGTAAGTAATTACAACTCCATCCCGTAAAATAATAGTAGTTATATTTTAAAAATAGTTTTTATAACGTACAGACAAGTATAACATAAAACAGACAAGTACATAACACACTTAACCAATTTAAATACTCCAAGTTTATATGATTCACACAACATCAAATGTAATTATTAGAGGGGAATTGAACGTCAGTAGGCCGGGACTAATCCCAGTATCCACCTACTTCAACATGGGTCGTCACCCAAACAAATTAAGAGTAATGGTCAATATCGTTTTGCAGAACGTCCCTAGTGTGCACACCCCTCACTAATCTAATGGGTATCCGCAACGCGCACCAATAGTATTAGGAGGAAGCCAATAACATAGTTGTAACAGAATAAAAATCAAGTACTGTTCATCACATATGGAGGATCCAAGTCCACAGGATAATTCCCTCAATAATATTTGCACTTTACGTGATTAAAAAAATTTTAATAGTTATGACACATCAAATATCACATTAAACACTACACAGGAACATCTTTAGTTCAATAAATATGTTTTTCCCAACTTAATCACCTTGTAGAATTATCAACGTGTATAATTCATAACAACCAATAGGTCCATCATTACAGCATCGTATATAGAGTCACAATGTCAACTTATAATAAATGTTCGTAACATCCTTAATTTACCAATTGTACCCATTAAATTACATTATCCATATTAGTATAGTTTTAATATGATGGTAAAATAGTTACATTAACAAGTCCAACAAAAATAATCATACTAGTAAATACATATGTATATATCAAATTTGACATATAAATATATAATCATATAGTTACATCAATTACATATAGCACATACAATTCCTAACGGGATTCTAAGTGTTGATTGACATTGTCAATTACCTCGAACGCGTCCAAAGTATTGCACTATCAACTAAAAGTCACCTTCTACGAAGTTTTCGTCTACAACAAATAATATTACCTAAAGTTAGTCACTTGATATAATATCCCAAGAATAATTAACCAAACTTTATAAGATTAATAATTAATAAAGTTGAAAAGAAAATAAAACAAAAGTTTTACTTTAAAACGTGACATATGTCACAAGTTTGTTACGAATTTATTTTCTTTTGACCAGTTGAAATTTATAGTCCGTGACATACTGAACATGCTTCCCTACACTAAAAGACGAAAGAGATATTTGTTGTTTTCTAAATTTATTTTTTTCAATAAAGCAACAAAATTTGTAAAGTTAAACCAGTTGAGGCACTGAAGCACGAAGGAACTTCATGCTCCAGTTCCTCAGACACGAAACGCAGCAAAGGATATATAAAGAAGAAAGAGAAAGAAGAAAAGAGAAGAAGAACAGAGAAGATCCACCGGTGTCCAATATAGTGGCTAGCTCCCGGGCGACGATACAGTAGGTTTTCAAATTTTTTTTTTTAATAGACCTCGAATAACAACAATGGTGAAGATGACAGATCCGAAATTGGGACTTACCAAAGAGATGAAGAAAGACTGAAATACGTGAGAAATTTTTTGAGTGGTATGGGGTATATATAGGCAAGTGAATTTAGGGTTTCTCTCAAAAGATAAGTATTCAAAAATCCAATCCTTTCCCAAAACCAACTCAAATTATATTTTCAGAATTATCTTTCCTCTCTATTTTTATTTTGAACGGAAAAATCTGATTTACTAAAAAAAATATGATTTTGAAAATTTTATTTTTAAAGGATAAAATCTGGTATTAATAAAAAAACGAATTTCCATAAAATCTGATTATTATAATTTTATTTTATTTTTCAGACCTTTATATTTATAAAATCTTATTATACCAAAATAAACTTTAATAAATATAGTATAAAAGTTTGGGATATTACATATAATCCGAGGCTCGACCCGCTTTTCACTATCCTCAATTTGATAGGAAAGACCCCAATATCGTCACAACAACACATGACTTGTGAGGCAATAATTATTTGGTATCATAGTTACTATACTTTACAATGTCAGGAAGCTGCTGCCTCACAAATAGTTCAAATATTTTCTTTTGGGTTACAATGACCCATGACCCAGCAACTTGAATTTCACTAACTGAGAATTGCTCAGCCAACCAGCCTTTACAACGAGAAAGTCCCTTTGCAACACGAGTACCCTGTCCACAAGTGAAAAATGCAAATTAAAAAAAATGATAATTCAAGTAATCAGAAAGCACATGTGATTCTAACATACTCTCAGGCGCCAAAAGTGGTTACTACTCCTGAGGGGTAGCTTGGTAAATCAACAATAAGTTGTTATGACTGTGTGTGCTGATGAAAGTTTGTTATCGCAGCATTGGGAGTCGAAATTCTCATAAAAAAAAATATCTAACTAGTTTTCCTTTAAATAGGAGCTTAGAATATGGGGATGGTCATGCTGAAGTTTGTATTGAGAATTTTCTTTTGATTTTCTTTTGTGGGAGAGACCTCACCTCTCGAAATTAAGGGAGTTGTATTGTTTGATTACTTTGATCATCAATACATCATATGATCATCTTAGCTCTATTTCCTTGTCATTCTTACTGTGTATTTGTAGTCTTTATTCTGAGTGCCCATTAGATAATTCATTCAAGTTCAACAGAGAGATAAGCTTAGGACTTAAAGCATTATAGGACTTGACAAGGTAGGACTTAGAGCATTATAGGAAGCAAGAAAGTTAATAGCGTCAAGGTATGACATTATCACCTATTTATTATAGGGAAAACCCTATCCTTCAACACTCTTGCTTGTTTTTCCTTTTTATTTTTGGTTTCATGAATTCACCAAAGAAGTTAACAGCTTGTTTCTGTTAACATAAATTGGCCATTCCACACAAGTTAAGAGATGAATCTTGAAGAACTATAATTATTTAGAAAAGGACAAAAAACATCCAGATGTTTTCATAAAAGTCGGTACTACTATTACGCTTCTAGACAAACCGTTTAAAAAAACCACGGGGTTTTTTTAGGTCGTATTGACTCTTAAGAAAGATTTCAACATCGATGAAATATTCCCTGAAATAGGTAAATACATTATCGTATGTTTTTATTATCTTAATTATAATATTATATAGTATTTGTTTGTTCTTGGATGAGTCTTATCACTAATCTAAATGAAAAGATGCTCAGGAAGATTGTATGTCACTGAGTTTTCAGAATTGAGCGGAATTTTCTGTAGCTTGTTATCCACCTTCATCTCCACTTCATAGAGGTAACTCGCGTCAGGACAACCCTTTTTTTCTTATAACAAACAAATACCATATTATATTATAAGATAAAAAAACATACGATAATGTATTTACCTATTTCAGGGAATAGTTCGTCGAGGTTGAAATTTTTCTTAAGAGTCAATACGGCCTCAAAAAACTGTTTGGTGTTGAAAACGATTTATATAGAAGCATAATAGTAGTACCGACTTTTTATGAAATCCTCTGGATTCTTTTTGTCCTTTCCTAGATACTTCCAGTTCTTCAGGAGTTCATGTCTTAACTTGTTTGGTATGAGCAATTTCTGTTAACAGAAACAAGCTGTTAACTTCTTTGGTTAATTCTTGAAAACCAAAATAAAAGAAAAACAAACAAGAGTGTTGAAAGATGGGGTTTTCCCTATAATAAATAGGTGAAAATGTAATACCTTGACACTATTAACTTTCTTGTTTCCTATAATGCTCTAAGGCCTACCTTGCCAAGTCATATAATGCTCTAAGTCCTCAGCTTTATTCTATCGTCTCTTTATGGAATTTGAATGAATTATCTACTGAGCACTCAGAAAAGATACTACAAACACATAATTAGAATGACAAGGAAATGGAGCTAAGATATATGATATATTGATGATCAAAGTAATCAAGCAATACAACTTCCTTAGTTTCGAGAGGTAAGGTCTCTCCCACAAAAGAAAATCAAGAGAAAATTGTCAATACAAATTTCGGCATGCACATCCCCTTATCCAAATCTTCTATTTAAAGGAAAACTAGTTAGATATTTTGCTAACAGAATTTCGACTCCCAATGATGCGATAACAAAAATCCATCAGCACACAGTCATAACAACTTATTGTTGATTTACCAAGCTACCCCTCTAGAGTAGTAACCACTTTTGGCGCCTTAGAGTATGTTAGAATCACATGTGCTTTCTGATTCCTTGAATTATTGTTTTTTTTTAATAATATATTTTTCACTTGTGGACAGGGTGCTTGTGTTGGAAAGGGACTTTCTCGTTGTAAAGGCTGGTTGGTTGAGCAATTCTTAGTTAGTCAAATTCAAGTTGCTGGGTCATGGGTCATTGTTACCCTAAAGAAAATATCTGAACTGTTTGTGAGGCAGTTTCATTGTAAACTATAGTAACTATGATACCAAAAAATTATTACCTCACAAGTCATGCGCTGTTGTAACAATATTGGGGTCTTTTCTATCAAATTGTGGATAGAGAAAAACGGGTCAAGCCTCGGATCATATATTTGACCATCGACGATAGTTTTGTATGTTTTGACATCAGTCTGAACGAACCAGAATTCATTTGTTAAAGTTGAAGTTAAAATTCCCTTGTAGCAAACCATAATGAAATTGTTTAATAGACAAAAAGCAAAATTATAGCATCAGCGTCATCCCGCCTTACGCCTTTAACTTTTTATTTGTTGCTCCAATCCACTATAGTTTATCTCCCCTTCAAAAGTATAAGCCCTTATGGCTTTAACTTTATTATTTGTTGCTCCAATCTAGTACAGTTTCTCTCCCCCTTCAAAAGTATAAGCCCTCTTAATAGAGTATTAGTTGCTGCAGAAAACTTGATCAAAATGTACCCAGTACTCATCATCTTTTTTGTTTTACACGCACTCTTCCATTATTACTTAAGGATAAATCATCCTAAATAAGATCTTCAAACAAAGTGCAAAAACCACAAAAAATTAAGGATTATTACTTAAGGATAAATCATCCTAAATCATATCTTCAAACAAAGTGCAAAAACCACAAAAAATTAAGGATTATTACTTAAGGATATCATTAAACAATAAATTAAAGAAATTGACCTACCGAGTTGGTCCGAACGATGGTTTCTTCACCAATAATGTTCGTAACAATGATATTCTGACAAGAGCTCATACAAAGAGTGTAAATGACCACATAAAATGTGTGAATTTATACAGTAATATTTGTTGAGGAGAGGGAATGCAATAGATTACTGTACACGGTCATTTTGGGTATTACAGTAGTTGTGAAACTTTTTTGCACGGACTGCTAGGCATTTTATGGAGAGGAGAGAGATAGAGAGAAAAAACAATGGGAACCATGTGATTGGAAAGAGATAGAGAGAAAAAACAATGCGGACCCATGTGATTGGAGAGAGATAGAGAGAAAAAAAATGCTAAAAAGGGAAATGTCACGATTAATTTGAAATTTCCCCAAATAAAAAGTGCCACAACTAAAAAAACGGAGGAAGTATTAAAAAGTGTAGTGCTTATTTTGAGTTAATTGTAATAGAGGGCTCTAAACTTTGACAAAATTGCATTTTAAGTACCCAAATTGTAAAAGTTACAATTTAGGTACTCAATGCTAATAAAAGTTACTTTTGGCTTGCTTTTGTTAATTTACTCTCTTAAGTTTTAACAATTAACACAAATAACCCACTCTATGGAGAGGACAGAGATAAAGGGGGAAGAAAAGGAGGACAGGGGTGAAACCTCAAGAACCGAGGAAAGATAATCAGCATAGGTGCTTTCAGCCCAAAATGTCAGCAAGGCAACTAATCATCAAAACGACCGAGCACTGAATAGGGAAAAGATGCCAGAAGAATAGAAGAAAGAAAGTGTGAACTTTCAAGAATTTACGGTCATAATAACAAGATTCATTAAAGAGAAGAATTGGTTATATATACCTGGTTCAGCATCAAAATATGCAGGGTCGTTCCTGAACATTACTAAGCCCGGGGCGAGATTAAAAATTTGGGCCCCTAACGCACGAGAAATTGAAAGATATATACAATATAAAAATACTAATGAAAATTTTTCATTAAATTAATCAAAAGAGAAGTATTACAATCAAAAATCAATCTTAAAAATAATATTTAACCATACAAATTATTATAGAAAAACATTGTCTCCGTGCATTTCTGGATGCAAAATCGTTGATGATAATGTCAACATCAATATTTTCCAACATATTCTTTTCAATACTTAACATTGCTAAACCATTTAATCTCTCTTGTGACATTGTTGATCTCAAATAATTTTTCAATAACTTCAACTTTGAAAAACTTCATTTTGCAGATGCTACTGTCACCGGCATCGTTAGTAGGATTCGGTAAGCAATTGAAACATTTGGATAACAATCTGCATCTTTGACAAACTCAAGAATTTCAATCGCGGACATAAAAATATTCGGCAATGTCATTTGTAACACTTTCATTTCAGGAAAAAAGTCATTTGCATCAACATCCGACAAATTATTATGAGAAAAAGTAGTATTAAATTTAATGCAACTTTCTCTTAATTTAGCAGTATTGAATGACTTCAACCTCACTGAATCAATTAAAAATCCAAAAATATTTTCAAAAACTTTTAATTGTTCAAATCTATCTTTCAATGAAGCAATAGCCATATCTACAACCACCAAAAAATAATTAACTCTAAAAGACTCCTCGGGTGATTGCATTGCTTCATCATGATTATTCTCATCAAATTGCCTTTTCCTGAAAACATGACGCTTAGTTGGAAGAATCGGCTCTATGTTCATATCAATTGCAAGACTCTTGGCACTATTCATACTATTTTCAAACCCCTCATTTCTATAGTTTTCAAAATATGACATTACACCATCTAATTCATTAATTGTAGCATCAATGTACATTGCTTTAGATTGCAATTTCTTACTCACCAAATTAATTGCAAGTAGAATATCATACCAAATAACCATCCCAAGTAAGAATTCAAAACTTTCAAGAGCATTAGCCAAACTTTCGGCTTCACTTTTAGTCTTAGCGTCAGTACCAACACATTCATATAATTGTAACAAAGCTAATCTTATTTTTGGAACATGAAATCTAATAGCTTTGATACTTTTAATCAGATAAAGATTTAACAGTTTCATAAACATTATCACATAAAATTTTCCACCTTTTAGTGGAACTGGCAAACAATGAATATATATGTTGCACAATCCCAAAAAAAGAAATTGCTTTAACACAGGAATGTGCCATATCACAAAGAGTAAGATTTAGACTATGACAAGCACATGGCATATATAAAGCTCTAAGATTTATGTCAAGCAATCTCTTCTGGATACCTTGATGTTTTCCTTTCATATTAGAACTATTATCACATCCTTGGCCCCTCACATCATCAATATTAAGCTCAAGAGACTTTAATGCATCTACTAATTCATTAAAAAGCCCAAGTCCAGATGTATCATCCTCCCTCAAGAATTCTAAAAAGTACTCCTCTATTTTTATTTTGTTACACGACATATTAACACATCGTACTATTAGAGTCATTTGTTCTTGGTGACTTACATCAGGGTTACAAACAAGAATAATTGAGAAATATTTTGCCTCTTTAATGAGTCTTATAATAGAAGTTCTAATACTATGGGCCAAGATAGAGATTAACTTATTTTGAATTTTATGACCAAGATAATGGTAATGAACTTCGTTCTGAATACGCCTAAGATGGTCTTGCATTGGCAAATCAAATTTAGCAATCATTTCAATTAATCCCAAAAAGTTGCCATTACTCTCCTCATAAATTTTCTCATTCGATCCTCGAAAAGCTAAATTATTTTTAGCAAGACATTTAACAACAGAAATTATTCTTACTAAGACTTGTCTCCATCGTTCTTTCTCCTTTGAAATTCCTTGTTGCAAGTCTTTATCAAGCGTTTGATTAGTCTTTAATCTCACTCTTAATTCAGTCCAAACACTCATGTTAGTCATGTGATCAACACTATTCTCATGTTCTTTGAGTCTCTCACTCAAATGTTTCCAATCACTCAATCCATCAGTTGCTAGAGAGCTCGTTTTATTTTGCTTTGTGAATAATTTACAACAATAACAATATACTTTATCCACATGTTTAGAGTAGACCAACCATTTTCTATCACGACTCTCTCCATTACTCATTTTTCTAGAAAAATAAGCATATGAAAAATGCCTAGACTTACCATCTAAGGGAAATTTTAGATTTAGCTCTCTTATAGGCCCTTTCTCAACTAAAATATCTCTAGACTTGTTATCAAGAACACCCCAATTTCTAGGATCATAAATGTCCAAAGGGGGAACAAAATGCGTATCAACCCCAACATCTTTAACACTAGACTCATTTGGTACATGATTAGGGTCACCCACATTATGAATATCCTCATTATTCTGATTTGGGGCATTATCATTTAAATTAGTAGCATCTTCTGGATCAGTCAAGTTAATAGGATCACTGGGATCAATCTCATTTGTCACATTATCAAAATCATTCACATTAGTAGCATTATCAACATCATTCACATTCGTAGCATTATCAAGATCATTCACATTAGTAGCATAATCATTTAAATTTTCATTATTTTGACCCTGATTATCTAGATCCACTTGCTCCGAAGGTTCTCCTACTTTTTTCTTAAAATATTTATTAAGAGCTCCCCTTTGTGATTCTTCTAACTCCTCTCTTTGTTTTCAATTCTGTCTTTTTTCACTACCAGATAAATGTTTCGACAACATTATATAGCAATTCAACTAATATAGAAAAGAACAACAACACTTGTGAAATTGGATGATCCTCTACATAAGTGTCTGCCTTCCAAATCCACAATGTCTGCAAATAAATAAGATTATTTAGTTTAATTTATTTTATGTCCTATAAAAATTGGCCAAATTGTGGTACTTTATTACTAGTTTTCACTAGCAGATAGAGTTCCATAAACATTATATAAATATTACTAATAGGAAAGAAACAAAACAGGGGCTTCAACTCCATTTTGTCATCATCATCGTCTAATGTACGTCTGTACCAACTCCATTTTTTATTTTTTCATCATCATTGTCTACTGTACCAACCCCATTTATTCATCATCATTAGTCCAATTACAGATTACCAAAGTCCAAAGGCTCTTGATTTGCATTATAATTTACAATATACATTTAAACAAAACCACAATTGCCCAACAATCATTCATACATTACAGTGATGCAACACGAACTGACGGAAGCAAACATAATACTGCTGAAGAAATTATTAAATTGCCCAACAATCATTCATACATAATGAATTGCAAGATAAATTATTAAATTACCAAGTTCCCTAATCTTTAACTAAATCAAATTAACATACGAATTCAGAAATAAAATTGACAAATCGTCAAATTGCTGAAGAAAAATTAGAGAATGTAATTACAATTTACAAACCTCATATACTGCTGAAATCTGAATTGTTATAGCGAGTACTACAAAGCCCAAATCACAAATCGTCAAAGTGCAATTGTAACTATGAGAAATTGAAAATTTAGAACAATGGGTTCTTTGTAATTGTGAGATATAAGGAGGTAAAAATGAACTATTTAATCCCAAAAACTTCCTTCTTCCCGTTGGATTTTGAAGATTATAACTGGAGAATAATATATTTTCAGTTGATTTGCAAGAGATTTTAGGGAGAAATAATCGGAAAAAGATTATAGGAAGAATTGTTGAATCTGCCACTTTTGGAGGATGGAAACTGAAATAGCGTGATGTGCCGAGAGGTTAGAGGAAGTTTCAGTTTTGTTATTCTTCCTTCCCTATTTGTTTGTGCGTGTTTTTTCTAAACTTTCTTTTTTTTTTTTTTTACAAACGCTAAAAGGGCGAAAATTTTAGAAATTTTGGGCCTTGGGAGGGGGCCCCGCCTGCCCTGCCCCAGGGCCGGGCCTGTGAGTGGGCAATTATATAGCCTAAACAGTCAAATATGCAATTTTGATGGAAATATATACAATTTATTTTTGTCATGCACTAGGGCAACTAGGTTTGGCAAAGCGGATTTGACAAGAAAAATTCAAAATATGAGCGGCCTTTCCATAATAGTCTCAATTATGGAGGGTGCATTCTCATAATGATCTCAAGGGAACAATAAAGTGTTAAATTAGTTGTTTCTTGGTTTGATTTTTCCAGTTTCTTTGTTCCCCTTTTATAACCTTGTCTCTATTTAGCCAAGTAGAGATTAAAACATCATAATCCGACCTTCTAAATTGGTCTTTTAAAGTCATTAGATTATTTAAGAAGACAAGTTCAGATTAAAATAGAATAATCTATAGTTGAGATTATTTTGAGAAACTCAACTATAATTCGAATCATTCATATGAAATATTTCCTAAAATTTAGAGGTATCTTCCTAATATGCTAAGTGTCGTATGATGGGAAGTTACAAATGTGTGATTATGTTGAAGTGCCCTTTAAGCATTATATTTTCTTTGATTTTAGATCTCTTTATAGCCCTTCAAGCATTAGATTTTCTTTGATGGCAGATCTCTGCATATAAAGGTCATTAGAATATATTTTAAATTTTAGGGGAAGCTTTAAAGAGATATCTTACGGAGAAATAGCTCACTAAGAGTAGCAATATATTGCTTTTAGTGGTCATTGAGTCTAGTTGTGAGGAAATTATTCTTCTAATTCACCTTATCTCTATTATATAAGGGAAGGGGAGAGTTGTGGTGTCTCCCCTATAAATTTACTTAAATTGCCATTAATAAATCAACTACGACCAAAAAAGGGGAAAAATAAAGTCAAACTCAAATATAGCATGAAAAAATTGACTTAAATGTTGAAGGCAATCAAGTTATAATTGAGCCACCAAAAAAAGAAACATTGACTACAAGATTTAGTAAATTTATGCTGAAAAAGTTAAAAAGGAATATTACATCAATCAAATATCTTATTAATCAATTCACAATCACAATCAAGTATTACATCGAAACGGAAAATTCAATCAAATAACAAAGTGAAATGATTTATTTAACACAAAGACTATGTTAATACAAAATAAAAAATCCTAAATAAATTCACTTAACATTCTTTTATCGTTCATCAAATTTAATTTTTAAAAACCTGAAAGAGAAAATTAAGTAAAAAGAAGGGTTAGGTGATAGAGGTTTAACCTATGAAATTTAGCCAAAAAAATGTCTAATGTTCAAATTTTACCCCTATTTATGCCTAAAAAAGCTAGAATTTGTGTTTGAAAAAAAAAAATTAGACACACATCGCATGCATAATTTGCTAGTATTTAATAAAATAGGGTAATCACCCTATCTTGTGTTTATGTGATGCTTCTTGTTCTTGTTTAAATTTTCTCCCACTAAAATTCCTAACTAACCAATTGGTATTCAAGCCCTACTTTCTTACGCTTCTTTTAAATTTCCAAAATTAATAACAAAATGAACAATCACACAAATACACAAGGCTATGATCTAACCAAACTAAAATCAACAATAATTAATAAATTAATATAAAAGGATTATGCCAAGGAATGTTGTGTTTTTTTAATAAGGTAAGAAAAAAAGAGTATATTAGGAGGCCCTCAGTAAGAGGGGTGATCCTAATACACCGTTTACTGATGGGTTTAAAATATATACCACAAGTGCAGTGTGTCTGTTGTTAGCAGAGACTTAGCAAATACGAGTCGATCCACAGGGTGGGGATTTCTATAGATTGATGTTCAATTATCTAACTACTTCACGAGAAAGATTGTTGAATGATTAATGACTAAACTAGAAATAAACTAGATCACAAAAGGATGGGAGTTTATCAAATAATTAAAAACCTAGGGCATTCGACTGTCCACCATGCTTATACCAATTCAATCACTACAATACAATCCAATAATACTTGGATTGAGGTTCGAGTAATTAGAGTATTTTGTTAATCCTGCGGTCGGGACTTAACACTCTTAGATCAACATATGCTAGTACGGTCGCTCAACATAATCAGATCTACTAATTGTAACAAGTCTCTAATGAGTACGATCTTTCAATTCTAACTCCTATTAGCTAAATCATAACACATGATATTGCTCAATTATTACATGACTTAAACAATTATAACAAATCAATAGGAATTACTTTAATCCAATCCAATCATTGAAAAACTTTAAATCACAATAAAAAAAGGTATAAACATGGATTCCCTCACTAAGCCCTATAAAAAGACTACTCACTCATTATAATAATGAACACAATAAACATAATGAAAATAGAAGAATTCATCAAATTAAACTAAGTAAGAAATAATACTAAATGATTAAAGAGCAATGGAAACGAAATCAACAATTTTTATAATCGTCAAAGTAGAGAGTTGATACAAGACTAGAGAGAGAAAACTAAATGTTTTGACCTAATAAAACGAAGAGAAAAGATGATCCAAATGGAATTAATAAAACCGTATAGATAGTATTTGAAAAATCGGCTAAAAAACACGAAAAACAGTCAAACCGACCATCCGCCTGGTCAACCGAGCCAAACCTCCCCATGGGGCGGTGAGGAAATATTTCTACAAGTTCAGGTGAAAAACCTCCCGGTCGACGGGGCAAGGCCACCCGGTTGGGCACACAAGCGTTTTTGGGGTCTTTCTCGCCCGGTTAACCGAGCAAACATGCGCATGGAGATTTGAAGAAAACTTGGCTCGCCCGGTCCGGTCAAACCGCCCGATCGACCGGGTGAGAGCTTTTCTTTAGCTTCTTGCTTCGTTTCTTCATCTAAGCCGCTTGACTTGCTCCCGGATCTGTTGTGAGCTATGTATGGTCATCGGACTTTCCTTCTGTGGCCAGATTAAGGCACGAAATACATAGTCTGCACAATAAAGCATAGAGGAACAAAACCAAGCACAACCATATCAAATCACACAAATATGATCTATGTGGCCAGATTAAGGCACAAATATATACATAGTCTACACAATAAAGCATAGAGGAACAAAACCAAGCACAACCATATCAAATCACACAAATATGAGCTCAAAAGAGCTCAAAATAGTATTCAATGTTAAGGGAATCGGGGATAAAAACACTATATAAAATAGACACATCAAAATCCCCCAAGCTAACCTTTTGCTTGTCCCTAAGCAAAACCATTCAAATAAGTTACAACATGATATTGTTTCACCCCATAGAAAATCCAGTTCAAAAATATTAGTGGACTCAAAATATATTAATCAAGAAGGCATGCATCATTATCAATCAATCATATCAATCCAACAACCAATCACCGAGAAAGACAATCAAGTAAGGTTACTACGCATATCATGCAGATGCTAAGATGGTGCTCACCAAGGAAGACACACTCTCTCATTTTTGTGGCAAGCAAAAGATGTGCCCGATCACTCTCCTTTCCCACCATATGTCCCTTCCCAACTCACCACTCTCGTATGTTTATAAGGTAATATATGGCACTCAACCTAGTTCAGTCGACTCAGAAATGACACTTACTCTTTAACTTTGATCCCTTGACTCACTTTCAATCCAATAATGCAACACATAAAGATCATGAGGACTTTCAGAGGTTGCAATGGGGCTGAGGTTAAGGGTATGGAATAAATTGGGGATGTGGTGGATAAACCAAGCATGGAGGAGCATAGACTAGCAAAACTAGGCCAATGAGACCTTCATAACTTCAACTACTAACATCTCCAAAATATCACCCACATTTATTTTCTCAACTCAAGCACCATTTTCACTTTCTTTGAACTTTTTTTTTCCTTTTCAAACAACACTTTATTCAATATTTCAACCTTTTTGTTCCTTTTCTTTCCCTTGTTCGCTTTTTTTCTTTGTTTTCTTGACTTGTTGTAGTGAACTTCTTTTCTTTCTTTTTCAACTTGAAGTCTCAAGTCAATCATAAACTCATCATAATCTAACTCCAACTAGCACACATCATAGCATACATAACTATCAAAGCAACCCAATCACTCTAATGATGCTCCCCCAAGCTAGGCTTGGGACAATAATCAAATAAGGCTAAGGGGTTTGAAATGAAGGTTAGTAATCATAAATAGACAGAAAGGCTTTAGCGGAGCTAGAGATGGAAGAATGTACTCAATCACAACTCTGGAGCTAGAAATTATGAAAAGAATGCCTCAATCATGTCAACATGTATGCACATCAAATTTCAAAGAATACAGGATCAAAACCAAGATCAATATCATAATTGAGGAACTAATCACACAACAAAGAGGGAAGATTGGATGAAAGATAGGCATCCATGGCTCAAGAAATCTCACAGTCTAACCAACATAGCTCCACAATTAATGCAAGTGCCACAAGTATCAAGTAGTCAAGGGTCATGGAAGATTGAAAATCAAAACAAGACTAACAACTGTTCATCGCAACTATAATAGATTAAGAGTCAAAATATTCATTTGAAATTTTGGGGGGTAGGGAAACAATTATGCAACTCAATTGTTCAATGTCAAAGTCGTACTTTTGTCTTTTAATTTTTTGGAAAGCAATAAACTACACTAATTATACTAAGAAAGCAGTAAATATAGAGAGGGGTGTACTTACAGAATTCCTCCCCCCAAGTTGAACTTGACAATGACCTCATTATATTGCAGCAAGAGGAAAGAAAGAACTCACTCGTAAAGGGCACTAATCGCAAAATAAAAGAAGAGACGGGTTGCCTCCCGGAAAGCGCTGGTTTATAGAGGTCCCGCACGACCATGTTACCTCATATTAGCAAGCTATAGTGGCTCAAACAAACCAAGAGTGGCTCCTCCATGGAACAACTTCGCACTCTGCGCACCGACCTTGAACTTTGCTACTTTGTCAATCATATCTTTGTCTTTCTCAACCACTGGCATGGTCACATGTGGGATTTCAGCGTGGTCATCTTTCTTTATATCACCTACAGGCTACAGACGAATCTAAACAAAGTAAAGTCTCTAATGGGTCCTTTGTCATCACATATGGGGGGGGAGGGGTTAAGAATAGCATCATCCTCCAAAACATCTACCCTGCAACAAGTGTGCTCAAGCATAGGAGACTTTGTAGCATTGGTTAGCTTAAAAGTAACAGTATCATCACCAACACTTAAAGTCAAGGAACCAGACTTGACATCTATAACAGCACATGCAGTACATAAGAAAGGTCTACCCAAAATAATGGGAATTTCACTATCCTCCTTCATATCTAGTACTACAAAATCAACAAGAATGTAGAATTTTCCAACCCTGACAGGCACATCCTCTAAAATGCCCAAAGGATATTTCATAGAACGATCGGCCATTTGCAAAGTAATTTGTGTGCATTTCAAAGGTCCCTTATGCAACCTATTGCAAATAGAAAGAGGCATGACAGACACACTAGTACCTAAATCACATACGAGCCTTATCAATGAACAATGCACCTACATGACAAGGGATGGAGAAACTACCAGGATCCTTGAGTTTTGGTGGTATTTTATTCTGCAAAACAGCATTGCACTCTTCAGTTAGAGCAACTTTATCTATACCACCAAAATCCTTTTTCTTGGTGATCATATCTTTCAAGAACTTGGCATATTCAGGTACTTGAGAAATTAAATCAGTGAAAGGAACTGTTACCTCAAGGTTCTTGACCATGTCCATGAACTTACCAAATTGCTGATCCACTTTAGACTTTTGCATCCTGTGAGGAAAGGGCAACCGTGGTATAATAGGAGAGTCAGTAACCTTCTGCTTCTCCTTCTTCCTCCCTGCATTATCCCCTATCTCCAGCTCTACTTCATCTTTTGATATATCTTCACCCTCTTTGTCATTCACAACACCTTCCTTCTGTCGAGGAGTCATATCATTAGTGGGCATGAGAGGAGCATCATATTTGGTGCCGCTTTGAAGGGTAATGGCATTGACAGTCTCCTTGGGAATGGGTTGTCCTGGTAATTGATTTGGCTGCCTTTGAGTACTGTTCGTAGCTACTTGAGCAAGTTGAGTCTCCAAGTGTTTAGTTGCATTTTTCAACTCCTTAATGCTCTCATCAGTACTCTATTTCATAGAAACTATCATCAGACAGAGTAGGCCCTTGAGAGCCGGCATTTTGAGGAGATTGTTGTTGATAGCCTTGGTGTGAGGGCCTATTGAAACCAGGAGGAGGATTATGAGGGGCTCCTTGGTAGTATTGTGTTCTAGCAGCATGTTGTGGTGAGTTTTAATGAGGTGGTTGATAAGAAGCTTGTAGCATAGGTTGAGGGTTCTAAACATTGTTGCTATGTTATTAGAAGTGAGGATGATCCTTCCACCCTGAGTTGAATGTATTGGAGCATGGGTTGTGTGGAGGTCTTTGCTGAAAGGCATTTGTGTGCTCCATCTAAATTGATTGACTGTAGGAACAATCATGACCAAAGTGGCCTTGAATACCGCACACCTCATAGTAAGAAGAGGTAATAGGTGACATCGCAGACATCATATTAATACTCATAGGAGGAGTACTAAACTGTGAAGATTTCAGTGCATCCATCTTCATACTCAACTGTGCAACCTGGGATGATAAAAGTGCATATGCGTCAACATCTAACTTTTTCTTTGTAGCACTTCTTGAAGACCTATGGTCATTGTCTGCAAGGTTGGCCAGAAAATCGTACCCTTCATCTAGGAAAACACCCCCTGCAGATGAATCAATTGTACTCTTGATATGAGGTTGCAGACCATTGTAGAAGGCTTGGGTAATGAACCACTTATCAAGGTTGTGGTGTGGGCATTCTCTTTGTAGGTCTTTGAACCTATTACATGCTTCCTTCAGTGTTTCATCAATCCCTTGTATGAAGGTAGCCAATTTTTGCCTGATTTATGCAGTTTTGGTTGGAGGATAATACTCTCTCAGGAATGCTTCAAATATAGCACTCCACTCTGTTTCTGTAACATCGTTAACCACTTTTTAGCTTAATCCTTGAAAGATAATTCAAAAACCATAACCTTCAACTGATTAGGAGTGACCCCTTGGTGCTTAACAGTACGACAGAGTTGAAACTGTTGTAAATGATTAGCAAGGTCTTCAGTTGGATGCCCTCCAAATTGGTTCTGCTGAATCATGTTGATGAGGGCAGGCTAGATCTCAGAGTTTGCCGCTTCTATGGTGGGCATATTAGGACCTGTGGGAATGCCACCAGGGGAAGGTACCCCGTAAGACTTCAATGACTTAGGAGGCATGATTGGTTCTGAAGGACCTTCCGTGGATTTTCCCTGATTATTAGACTGCTATTTCTTCTTCTGTTGCTTTTTCAGTTGCCGGATGGTTTTTTCGAGATTAGGATCAGTTGGAACTGGGGTACCTATTCTTTTGGACCTGGGCATAAAAAGAAATAAAGAGAAGAAGTGCAGTGAGATTGCCTCAATTGGAACTTGGAGTTTTAATGGGACATCACAAATAGTTCAAATAATTAATAAAAAAGCTATAGAAACTAGTCATCTCGCCAGCAACGGCGCCAAAAACTTGATGGGTTTTAAACTATTCATTCGTTCTTTTTCTATTGCAACAATTGGTTTTTTACACTATTCATCCACCACCCTTTCACGATCTATAGTGATTTTTATGTAAGGAAAAATATAGTCATGTGGGGTCTTGTTAAATCTGTCTCGATATATACTTTCAGATATCAAATTTTTATAATTTTTTAGAAAGTAATTAACGATATTAAGAGTTAAAGTTGTGCATTAGCAAGCGTGAAAACTCAATTGTTGCAATAGAAAAAGAACGGTGGAAGTATACCGCAAGTCCACGGTGTCTGTTGTTAGCAGAGACTTAGCAAATACGTGTCGATCCACAGGGAGAGGATTTCTATAGATTGATTTTTAATTATCTAACTATTTCAAGAGAAAGATTGTTGAATGATTAATAACTAAAATAAAATAAACTAGATCACAAAAGGATCGGAGTTTATCAAAACTAAAATAAACCATGCTTATACCAATTCAATCACTACAATACAATTCAACAATACTTGGATTGAGGTTCGAGTAATTAGAGCATTTTGTTAATCCTACGGTCGAGACTTAACACTATTAGATCAACAAATGCTAGTACGGTCACTCAACATAATCAGATCTACCAATTGTAACAAGCCTGTAATGAGTACGATCTTTCAATTCTAACTCCTATTAGCTAAATCATAACCTATGATATTGCGTAATTACATGAATTAAACAATTATAACAAATCAATAGGAATTACTCTAATCCAATCCAATCATTGAAGAACTTTAAATCAGAATCAAAAAGGTATAAACATGGCTTCCCTCACTAAGCCCTAGAAAAAGACTACTCACTCATTATACTAATAAACACAATAAACATAATGAAAATAGAGGAATTTATCAAACTAAACTAAATAAGAAATAATACTGAATGATTGAAGAGCAATGGAAACGAAATCAACGATCTTTATAATCTTCAAAGCAGAGAGTTAATACAAGACTAGAGAGAGAACACTAAATGTTTTGACCTAATAAAGCGAAGAGAAAAGATGATCCAAACGAAATTACTAAAACCCTATATATAGTATTTGAAAAACCGGCAATAAAACGAAGAAAGTCAACTCGACCATCCTCTCGGTCGAGCCAAACTACCCCGTGGGGCGGCGGGGAAATATTTATGTGGCTTCAGCTGGAAAACCGCCCGGTTGGGAACGCAAGCGTTTTTGGGGTCTGTCTCGCCCGGTCAACCGGGCGAACATGCACATGGAGATTTGAAGAAAACTTGGCTCTCCCGGTCCGGCCAAACCGCCGGTCAACCGGGCGAGAGCTTTTCTTTAGCTTCTTGCTTCGTTTCTTCATCTAAGCCGCTTGACTTGCTCTCCGGATCTGCCGTGAGCTATGTATGGTCATCGGACTTTCCTTCTGTGGCCATATTAAGGCACGAAATACATAGTCTGCACAATAAAGCATAGAGGAACAAAACAAAGCACAACCATATCAAATTTCACAAATATGAGATCAAAAGAGCTCAACATAGTACTCATTGCTAAGGGAATCTGGGATAAAAACACTATATAAAATAGACACATCATTTACAATGATGGATTTAAAGCAAAGTCGTT
The DNA here is from genome assembly GCA_947646795.1 of Beta lomatogona. Taxonomy (NCBI): domain Eukaryota; kingdom Viridiplantae; phylum Streptophyta; class Magnoliopsida; order Caryophyllales; family Amaranthaceae; genus Beta; species Beta lomatogona. The sequence continues at coordinate 146,172 of CANSNZ010000141.1, read as the reverse complement.
GCATGGCTCGATGTAAAAATGAGAATTTACTAAATGTCCAACACTGGCTATCCAATCAACTATTTTGTTTACTTCTCTGAAGGTGTATTTGATGCTCTAGCTGTCAAAAGATTTAAGGAATGTTTGTATGTCTTCTATGATGTTTACAATTTGCAATGAGGCTTCCTAGAGCCCTTGAATGCTTTGATGGCTAGAAGATTGTGTCCTTCAATTTATAATATTTTGTATCACCTCCTAGATAACAAGTAGTATTCTTCTTGAAAGGTAGTAGCTTTTGCTATATAGGCTTGAGTTTTCCTAGGTTGTAGGTGCATGTTTTGAGGGTCTACCCTTCGTGATCTCGGATAATGACTTTGGCATCAGCGGAAAAGGGACGCATCAGCGGAAAAGGGACGAACCAATCCATCAAAGTTGAGTTTGAAATAAGATATTGGAGAAGGGTCCCATGCCACCACGTAGGAGATGCTATGTGTTTTAGTGTTTGTAGAAAATATACATTGTACCCTTACTTATTTCAAAGTCTCTAATTAACCCTTTGGTTCGATAATTGTCTCCATGATGTCCATACTATCATCTCTCATATAAAAAATTTCGTTTGTGAATGTTTTATTTGTTAACTGAAATTTTAGGGTTTGATATTAATTTAGTTAGCTAAATTTCTTGTAATAAATTGAAAAAAAAAATCTTAACTCGAACCTTATATTTTTCCGTCTTATAACAAGAAGTAGAAACTAGATAAATCAGTTTTCAAAACCCAGATGAGATCATTACACATTAAACATCTCATTGGAAAACTTTCAAAATCAAAAGTAGCACAAATTGGTGAGACTTAGGACTTGTTCGACAAATACAATTATTTTGCTAATTTTTAGCTCTCATAGTAGCTATCAACTTTCATACTACTCCTTCCGTCTCTTATTAGTTTACGCACTTCTTTGGGCAAAGAGTTCTAGGAGAATAATATGTGGTTCCTAAAGAGAAAGAAAAAGTATTAATCTATTATGGGGCAACAAAGAGAAGAATAGTGAATGATGCTTTATGGAGAAGATAATAATATAAAACTAGTGGGTCCACTCCAAAAACAGAAAAAAAGAAGTGGGTAAACTAATAAGAGACAATCCAAAAAGGAAAATGGGAAAACTAATAAGAGTCGGAGGGAGCTATAAACTGGTAGATGCCACTAAACTAAACCTTCACGCTATTTACGCCTGTATTTGTATTGTATTTTTTTCCTTCTTTCTCCCTCCTCTATCCTGCTCCTCCCTCCTTCTCCTCCCTCCTCCTCCCTTCTTTTCCATCCTCTTTTCACTGCCTATTGTCAGCGCTCCTTCCTCCACTGCCGGTCGCCGGCACTCAGTCGGATCCCAGACTTCCCATTACCGAACTGCCCACTTCTCTTCTTCCTCTTCCTTCTCCAATCTTCTCATTCCTCTTCCTCTTAGCTTCCTTCAAACCTTATCACTACTTAGATTTACACCTTTGATCCTAGTCCAACACTTCCTCTTCCTCCTCTCCCCAAGAACCTTCCACAACCCCTTCACCTTCCCCCATAGCCAAGAATCCTGCTCTTCGACACCACCGAGCTCCACCACCACCACCCTTCGCTGCTCCCTTCGCTCTCCTCTATCTCACCGCATGCTCCTCTCAATCTCCTCACCATCACCACCACCTCCTTCCTCCTCCCTTCTCTTCTTCTTCTTCCTTAGAGTTTTTTCAAAAAGATTATTATTTCACTGTTCATATGGAATAGAACCATTTTTTCGTTTCCACCATGGAGGAATCGGCCATTTATTCGGTTGCACCATGGTGGAAACGAAAAAAAAGTCCAGTTCCTCCATGGTAGAATCGATTTTTTTTCTCCATGGTAGAATCGATATTGGTGATTAATTGTTGATTCTTTGTACAATTTTGTTTTCTAAGTGCATGATTTTTTAGATTTGGTGTTTGATTCTAAATTGCAGTGCACAACTTTTATTTATTTATTTCCAATTGATCAAATTTATGAATTTGTTGCAAAGTTGGTATTTTTATTTAAGGTTGATGAACTTTGGTAGCTAATTGTTCATTTACCCTACTATATGGGTATCTCTCAGCTTTACCTATTCTAAAATGCAAGAAATCAGGAAGATTGATTAGCAAGGAAAATTCTTTGTGGGTTGATTTATGTTGCTTGGGAGGTTGGTGGACTTAAAAATTTGAGAAGAAGAGGAAAATTAATTTTAAGGAGTTGCAGTAGTAAGCTAAGCAGAGAAAGAAAGATGGGAGAAGGTTGTGTGTAAAAACAAGAATAATTAAAATTGGGTGATAAAAAAATACAAAAAAAAAAATAAAAAAAATCTCTACTTCAGGTGAGTTAAAGTGAGGTTAGTTAGTCGGATTCCTAACCTTAGGTCCTTATACGTGAAAAAAAAAGTTATAGGTCAAAGGGTGAAAAATATGAAAGTTGAGGTTCTAGTTATATGCTTAAGTCTTAACTCCTATAGGTGTAAAAAGTTACAAGCTACATATCCATCCGTCGTTTCACGTACACACCCGTTCCTATATCCGAATCCGTACAACTTAGCCCACCACAGTCCACAGGTCCACAGCAGCAGCCAGCAACAACTTTTTTCCCTAGCGGGTGGTGGACGCAAAATGAACTTATACCTATTATTTTACTCCTTTAGTTTTGGCACTTTTTTGCATCCTTAGTCTCTTTCCAAACCATATCTAATCTAAACCCCATTATACTATTATTATTATTCTAAAAAAATAAACCCAAACTTGCTGGTTTTTCTCTCCAATTCGACTCCACCTTAATGGCCCCTGGTTTTGCACCCCCTCCCTCTGTTTATAATCTTTCTTACTTTTCCTTCAATCAAACAAACACACCTTCTTCTCAAATTCCCATCTTCTTTCACTCCCACAGAATACAGATCTACAGGTGTGCAATAAGACGTAGTTAACTAACTGTATTTACTGTGTTCTCTTGCACACAAAGTTTGCACACAAAGTGTTTGTTTTAATACCTCAAAGAGAAATTTTATTTACAAGATGAAAATGGATGGTGGGTTGGTTGAACATAGGAGAGAGATTATTGGGCATGTTAATGGTAAGGTTATTAAGAAGAGAAAAGTGAGAAGGAGATCATATTCTTCATCAATTACACCATCTAAATCTTTGCAAAGGCTTTATAGTTTTTGTAAAGAAGTTTTTAAAGGTCCTGGAATTGTTCCTGCTTCTCAAGATGTTCAAAATCTTTGCCACATACTTGGTGAGAACGTTTTTTCTATATACCATTGTTTTTATCCCTTAATTATTTGTGTTTCTAGCTTTTTAATTTTATGTGGGTATGATAGTTTTTGCCTAATCTTTCACATTTTAATGATTCTTGTTAATTTTATCTGTTGTTTTGGCTAAAAGGTGTTTGCATTTTGTTGCTTGTCGTTTTCTTCAAGTTAGCTACGTCTTAAAATAGAGAATAACTTAGCTTGTGATTCTTTACCATATTTATTTGCCATTGTTTTTCTTTCCTTTTTTGAGATGATTTATGTGTGGGTTTCTGTTCATAGATAAGAAACCATACTGAATTTCAAAAGCAATAGTTTATGTCGAGTATTGCTAGCTAGCTTAAAGATAATGTTGTGAGCATGTGAAAATTCAAGGCCAAAACTTGTATGAGATTCATAATACACTCTTCAACCCCCTCATAATACACTCTTCAATCTAGTGGAAGGCCCAGAAATATTGAATTGGTTGGGCCATATTATATGAGAAAACATTATGTAAAGATATATGATCCAATGGTACTATTCAATGGGCTAAATTTTCATATAATATCATAAAATGACCATATAAATAAAAATTGATAAATATAAAAAATATAGAACAAGAAATTACTAAATTATAGACTTTAAGAATGTGTACTATAAGAGTTTCAATGTGGTTCATTATTATTTCGGAAACGAATAAAGTTGCGGACTTCTTTGCCAATAGAGGGCACTTGTGTTTGATTCTTACCCATTGGTTTGAATTTTGATGTTCTTGATAGATAATTTGTGTTAAGCGTCTGAAAGGAAGAACTGGGTTGTGCCTACTTAATGAGTTAACATACTCTTTTTTTACCCTTCCCCCGTAATTAAATAAAAACAATATATAATATATAAGATAATTTTGAATTGAATCTTATGGGTGAGAGAGATGGAATCACAAGAAAGAGGAAAAAAAAGGAAAATTTCACTACAAAACAAAAATTAGAAAACAACGGAAAGTAAAAGGGAAAAAGTTACGAGGAAAATTAGCAATAGAGAGTTGAAGAGTTTCGGGAAGGTGTGGGGTGTGGGAGACTGGGAGTCGATCCCGCCACGTACGCTAACATCATATATACTCTACAAAAAGGTTAACCACCTCTGCTAGAATAGGTATATGTATTTGTATAATTGTATTAGGCATAATGTACCTTAATAATTATGGGTGTTTATGAAAAACCGTAAGAAAAGAACTAAATTGAAAAACCGGTAAAAATAATGGTTAAACAATACAGTCACAGTTATGGTTTTTTAGAAAACGGTTTGTTGAAAAATCGAAATATTTTCTAATTCATTTAATTTTTGTGATTTTTTTATAGTAGTTAGTTTGATAATTTTCCCACATATTGCCAAATATTAAGAAAATAAAACATACTTGTTATTGGGCTGAGTCGCTGAGAGTTAATTGCTTTTAATTTAAAATTTGGACTATCTCAAACGTGCAATCAATAGAAAGTAGGAGTAAGAGGCATACACATTATATATAAAAGAAAAAATAATATATAATGTAGAAAAACCCAAAAAGTATTATTTTAACTAGTTAACCGCTTAGGCGGCACCAGTCTAAACGGTTATGGTTCACAAAAATGCCGAACCGAAACTTCCGATTATTGAACTGAAATATCGTTTGGGGACGGGCAACCACCCAGTAATCCGAACCTGCATCAAGTGGAGATGTTCCCGCATTGGACTACTCTATTTCATGCGAAGATGCATCGATAAGTGAGTAGCAATTAGAAGAATCTTCTGGGGATATTTTACTTATTAAGGGCTTGTGAAGAGTATTTTTTAGGAGATAAATTAAGATCTTACTCTTAGCAACTTCATTGTTGAATATTTTGTCTAAATTATTGTTTAGCAAATAGCTTGTGTTAGCGTGGATAATTGACTAGTCAAAGTACAGTAAGCCAATTGGGTGTAATTACGTGGCGGTGGTATTAGCACTTCAATTAAGCGTGCAAGTTTCTGCTTTGAGTAGGAGCAACACTTCTGGGTACATGGATATTTCTTTTGATGTTAATGGGGTCCCATCTTCATTGACTAGTAGTCCTTTTATATATCAGTCTTCACTTTGAATTTGGTGTTGGCAATTTGCTAGTATTTCACTATTTTAAGATGTCGCCTTCACTAAGATTCTACTTTTACCCATACAGCAGAATATTATTAGTTGCCATATTCCCACCTTGGGCTTTTGTTCTTTTCCTTTCTCTGGTAGTGACATTATAATGCAGATGTACTACTACTAGTTTTAGCATTTATCGGTGAAGTTTTGTTGTTAATTCTATTCTTGACTATGCTGAATGAGATGACCCCTAATTAGATAGTAGGGTTGTGAACCTTTCTGTTGATAGAAGTAGAGTTTCTGGTTTGTAGTTTGTGTGAGGAAATGAAGGGGGAAGATAGAAACAATAAGACCAACTAGATAAATGCTGTTATGTTACCCATTTACAAGATCTACTAAATGAATCCCAAAGTAAAAGTCATGAGGACATAATGTCTTTTAGTGGCTCGTTTATTGACGTTTTTGGCTCTATTATGTGATGTATATCTTTTACAAGTTCCCTCATGGTAGGAAATTATTTTGGAAAATACGTTTTTCCTAGTAAAATGTTCCTAAAAAGATAAAGATATATTTTTGTTTGTTTGTCTTTAATTACCTGTAAATATCTATTATTTTGTGCCATTTGGACTAGTTGATTCTGTTTTCGTGTGTGGCCATAGCAGCGTTTGGATTTGTCCTGTAGTGGTGGTTAGTGAGGGGAGGAGAGAGAGAGAGAGTCTGGAAGGGAAAAGGGCTGCTGGGGTTGGTGGATAAGAGAAGAGAGGTTGGTGGGTGGGGGAGGAGAGAGAGGTGGAACCGTGGTAGTGGTTGGGTGAGGGAGGAGAGAGAGAGTAGGGGAGATGCTTTATTAGCCATTAATATTAATAAATGGATGAGATCATGTTAACTTTATCGTGGAGAGTTTATTAGAAACTTTGGAGGATCCAAATCCCGCCTATTGGAAGATTAACTTTTAAATTTTTTTCCTCCTTAACTAAGTAGAGGCGTGGATATTAGGACCAAATTAGAAATTGATGCAATCCAGTCCATTTTGAGAAAGTTGAAAGTGTTATTGAGCTAATAGATATAGTATGTCCCATTGGCTGTGCTCTTCTGTGTTTTGAGGGTCAGCAAGAAGTTTCTGATGGAGGGTCGGGAAAAAGAAGTTTTTTTTTTTTTTTTTTTTTTATTGTCACTATACTAAATATTATTCCATATACTTCCTTAGTTCAATGATTCATGGAACACTTGCAAATTTACAAGTCTTCAATGCACGACTTTGACCATTAAAATCTTCAACGGTATATTAGTAAAAATTGTGAAAATTTGATATTAAAAAACTAAATCATTGAGATGAATCTAACAAAATCTCACAAGACTATTTTTTTCCCTATATAATGGGGAGAATTCATTGTCAAAGTTTATAAAGTTTGACCTTGAAATAGTAAGTGTTGCATAAATATGGAACAAAGAAAGAGGAAGTATATGGTTATCCTTCCCGTGAATATCCCACCATTGGCTATAGGCTTGTGGGAAGTAATGGTTGTTGCTCTGGTTGTTATGAGATGGTTTATAAAAAGAAATCTGGAGCCATCTCACTATTCTATCTATAACTTACTGAGAACTAGTGTGTATTTGGATATTACATGGATTTCTGGTTATGTTTGCTCTTGGCGGAGGATCATGCGAGCATAGAATTATGTTGGTATTGTTTGCAATATGACTTCTTGTATAGTTTAAAACCATCACTGCTTCATTTCACTGTGAACAGCTTTTACGCTATAGCTACTTCAAATATGTAGTATTGCAGTGTTGGGTTTATGGGAACTTAGTGGGTGGAAGTTAATGAGTAGTTTAAGAAAACTACAACCTATTCTTGTAGTTTGTAAACTAGTTCTTTTTTTTTTAATTACTTTTTTTATATCCAGGGATATAATGAGGAGAATGAGCTTGTGATCTCTCACCATTTTTTCTGTTGACTTTCACTTAGGGAGACAATGGGGGTTCTTGTGGTCAATAAACATTTGTACTATCCCCCTCTACAAATGGCTTTTTCAACACTTCATTTAAGTTGATAAAGGCAGTTTTATTGTTTTAATTTTGTGCAGTGCTTTTTCAGTTGATAACTCTGTTGTGTTATCTTTCCTATTTTTATAAACGGAAAAGAAATAGGACAGTAAGCGTCTATGCTTAAAGTTACTGTTACTGTTCTAGAAGTTTCATAGAAATCATCTAGGGGTATGTAGAGGTGAACCTGATTATTATTTTGTACACAGATGATTAAAATCAGTACCGACCTTTCTGCCTCCAGTTTCAATAATAATGAGATTAAACAAGTTTGTTCCTGGACGAAGAATTGATGTATGGAAGGTGTAATTATATCTTATCTGCCATTGGGAGGGAAGATCATCTCGTTCTGGAAGTTACTATTGGTTTTACAACTTCTTTGAACCTTGACTAGTTAAATGGTTGACTTAAAATTATTCTAATTATGATGTGAAAATATCGGATTTTGATTTCTGAGATATCATAGAGTGTATGGCTGCCTCATTTATTTATAAGATTTGCAAGCAAAAGTGACCCTTCTGCATTAAGTTGATTGTGGAATCAGATTTCAGTACTTCAGATTGACTTTTTATTTGATCCTTGAGATTTTAGATAGCCTGAGACCTGAAGATTTCGGACTGAGTAAAGATCTACAGTTTTTCAAGCCTGGAGGTAGTGTTAAGAAAAATCCAAGGGTCACATACACCACAGTCTACAAGTGTCACCAATTTTCTGTAAGTCATGTATTTTTAGTTGGTTTTCTATTAGATACCATTAGTACATAATTCATTATTCTTATAAGAACATCAATTTCTTCTGGATTTTCCATGTACATACATACTGTTAATATTTATGTTGCCAATTTGTAGCATTCAGCATTGCGTGTCAAAATCTGATGTGAAATATACGTTGACATCTTCTGATCAACTGGTTTTCTCAATTTGCAGTTGGTTATTTTCTTCCTACCAGCATCAGCTGTCATTCCGCTTCACAATCACCCAGAAATGACCGTTTTCAACAAACTTCTCTTAGGGGAAATGCATATCAAAGCTTATGACTGGGCTGATCCTTCAGATGTGGAATGTAGCAACCAGCCTTCGTCAAGTAAGTCGGCTTCTCTTTTCTCATGTCTCATATTTTATTTTATCTTTTTTCTTTTCTTTAAAAAATTCTAATAGATTTCTGACTGATTTTAATGGTTTTTGTAGAGAGGCTAGCAAGATTAAAAGCTAACAGTGTCTTCACTGCTCCGTGTAACACATCAGTCCTATATCCAACCTCGGGGGGAAATATCCATGAGTTTACAGCCATAACACCATGTGCTGTGCTTGATATCCTTGGACCGCCTTACTCAAAAGAAGATGGCCGTGACTGCAGTTATTACAAAGAAATTCTGTCCACATCTCCAGGCAAGTTTCAGCCTTGTTTCTGATTTTTGCTAAATTCAGGTAGCCTTACCAGTTAACCCCTTAAGTAGTCACGTGTCATTTTGAATATAGCCAGAACAAAAATAATGCTAGCATAATATTAAAATGAAACCAACATGCCATTTTTTATTATCTTTTTTCATTTATTCTATCTATTCTTCCATTTTCAGCACCTTTTTTCTTTTAATGTTTTAGTAATCAAAACGAAAATTCCTTCAAAAAAAAAAAGGATCACTTATTAGTTATATACTACCATCTTTTCATATATCATTGAATCCTCCTACCAAAAACGTCAATACCATAAATTTCATGCTAACTTTTACAATCCTGTCTTGGTCACAACCGATAGAATATACAGCAAAAATTTTATTTCGATATTATTCCAACTGTAATGATTGCAATGTACTGGGTAAAAGTGTGATTCGTTCTAATAACCCTATAATAGTTAAGGGATCTACCGGCTTGATCCCTGTTCTGATTAAATTCTTACAAGGAATTTATCCTTTCCGTCTCAAAAGTTTGAGGGAAATTATACAATAAAAATGGATATTGTGGGTTATGGAATTATGGAATAAAATCTTTAAAAAAATTTAAGTTAGATCAATACTTCAATTGAATGAGTATAAGTAAGAGATCCATATTTGAAGATAAAAATGAAGGGTTTGTGATCGTAACTAAATCTTCTATTTTTTTTTAAAGAGAAGCGAAATAGGGATTAAATAATGATTTTAGTTTACCAAAGGCTTCAATCAGCACATTTCTTGTTTGATTAGCTCTGTTAAAGCAAAGCAGAAATAGAAAAAGAACTAATGATTGTTAAAGTTTCCTTTTCTAGAGGGATCATTCTAGAAAATAAGTTATTTTACATTGAAGACATTTATGTAAGAAACTGGCGTCGATGTTATGGGTGGCTTTTGTGATTTCGTTCTCACCTAAGATTAGGATATGGGATTTTCTCCATTTTCTATGAAGGAGTCGAATGAACCAAAGTTTTATGATCGAATTTGAATAGTTAACCAACTTTTTGAATTATTTACCCTCTGTTCTTAGTTCTTTTTATCATTTGCTTTGACCCTTTTCTTTTGGTGCCAATACTTTGACCCTTAAATTTTGTTTGGTCAATCAAAGAAAACATGGGAAGTGAAATTTCCTTGGAAATAGAAGAAAGGTTGTGTTATTTGGGTGGCAAAAATATGGGAGTTAGAACTTCGTGGGGAGTTAGAACTTCGTTGGAAGTTATATGGAGGAATTTACCTACCTAGGTCCCCCTAGATAACTCGAATTACCAGGGAAAGTTAAATTTCCCGTGATGAACCATACAAGATCATACATTTCCTAGGAAATACAATTACATGTGAAAACTAACTTCCTAGTAAAAACTGCTTCCTATATTGTACCAGACAAGTATTTAGTCTTTTAGGTAAAATAGCTTTTACCCAATCCCAGTATCCCACCAATTTCAATCAAACATTTTAAAATGAAATAGGCACGGCCAAAAGAAAGAGCTTCGCTCGGTTGGCCTTCCTCCGCATTCTTCGCCATTTTTCTTCAGTTGCTCCGGATTTCGTTTTGCTTTTTCTGGTCGTCAAGCCTGATCGACTCGACTCTTTTCCCGGCTGGCCTCACGGTTTTGATTATCAAGGTAGGTCCCGAAGAGAGGGCGGGTGGCCCTTTACGCGCTTTTTTAGTAGGATGGAACGGAAGTAAAACATTTGAAATGGTGGACCTGTTGAAAAGGGAAATCATCCACAATATGTGTTAGGCACATTACACAGTAGAAAAAGGGGGTTGTGCAAATCAATAATTAATGGTATGAAATACCATACTACATAAAGTAATATGTAATTACAGTACAGTATTTAAGTGCAAAACCCTTCACTGAACCAAGTAGGGGGAAAACCACCAAGTCTATTGTAGTACTAGTCAATCTACAATTATTAGAAATGTATAATAGTCTATGTCACAACACATCTCCAGATTATGTAGAACATAAACCCATACCTTTTCAAGACGTACAGGCTTCTCAAGATCACACCACATCATAGGAACACTTCACAAGTCTCCTTTGATCGCATCAAATGTCCACTTTCGTTCGCTAGCTTCTTTAGTCCAACATATTCCAAATGGGAATCGTTATCTAGACAACACTTAAGACCTCTCTCCCACTTCCTACACCCAACCCACAACCCGTTACATGGTTGCCCACTTTCACAACCTGGACATGATTCTAGCCTGCTGTCTCCCTTTTTGCCAGCTTTTGAGCTCACTCTCCGATTTGTCTGTTGGTTCTTTCTTTGTCTATGATTTTCACACCTTAGGCACACTTCTAGCCATTTGTTCTTCTTGCTTGGAGGGGAATAGTGTCAAAGTACACGGTGTGTAAAACGAAGTGAAGCATATATAGTTAACTAGCACCATGTACTCACAAGGCTATGGTGGTACCACCACATTATCTCTTAGTAACATTAGAAGCAAATATGGTACCACCAAAATATCTCTCAAGTACCACTTTAGAAGCAAATATGGTACCACCAAAATATCTAAGTACCATCCTAAACAAAAATATGGTAATGCTAGAACACCTTTTTGTATCACCAACATCTCTAAGTACCATTGTGAATTCTCTTAGTACTGCCAAAAGTAAAAGATGGTGCTACTAAAGCATTTGTTATTTCCATGGGAATATCTTCTAATACACCAGAACATGTCTTACTACCATGAGAACATCTCTTAGTACCACTAAACATCCATCAGCACCACTAGAACATCTGTTGGTGCCAGGAAACCCCTTCATACAACTATTAGTGCACATGGGGTATATCTATTGTAGTACCACTAGGAAACTTCTATAATAAACCATGTATTATACAACCAAAATAATATACATATTTTTAAATAGTACTCCCTCCGTCCCAAAATATAGTTCCTGTTCCTTTTTGCACAGTCTCAAACACGTACATTTGACCTAACATATCTTCTATTTCGTATTAGTAAAAAATATAAAAAATTCATATTATGAATGTACACATTGAAGCGAATCTAACAAGACCCCACATGAGTATGTTTTCTTGTATGCACAAATGAAATATTTGGTCAAAGAAGCTGCAGCTATCTTTTACATTTTGAAGTTAATATGCAAACTTTTGTCAACAATGAAATTTTATGAATGCAGATGAAAAGTTCAAAGTGCTAAAAGATAATGAGCACTCATACGGATGGTTAGAAGAGATTGCGATGCCAGAAAACTCGAAGATGGATGGGATACAGTATTTAGGTCCTCGGATTATTGAGACTGCGGCCAGCTAATTGCGTTTCTTATACTTCCATGTTCTTTTGTTCGTTGTTTGTGTTTTTTACTTTGCTTATGGATCTTCTTTCCCCCCTTTTGTGTCATCCTTTTGTTGGCTTCTTTGCTTTTGGGGAGAATGGATCTTGATGTTTTTTAAACCACAGGTTATACAATCTATCTGATAACAGTGCGTTGTACATATACTTTATCAAAAGAACTGATGCTTCACTTTGGAGTGTCTTCACCTTTATGTTTGATTGTCTTCCTCATAGTATTTTTCGTAATTTTGCAACAGCACAAACTGGTTTTCAGTTCCTTTACTTTTCAGCGATTTCATTTACTTTTCGATTGATTTTAGCTACTCCCTAATTTTTGCCTACTTTTACAGAAGCTTTCTGATTACAAAAATGCCACTAATAACACGGGAATCATTTGAGTATCCATTTATGATATCTAAGGGCCTAGATTGGTTCTATGTTATCATTTTAGCCTATGGTTTTCACTGGATTTTAATTCTCTCTCTCTCTCTCTCTCTCTCTCTCTCTATATATATATATATATATATATATATATATATATATATATATAGGATCTTGAGAAAACACCTCTTAATTTGAAAACTAAAAACTAGTGATCTGGACCATCCAATCTAACGTTTCGACTGCTGTGATGAAACGAGCGTCACTTGTCTTTAAGTACCATTGAACGACTGTTTTTCAAAGATCGGTTTTCATCACAGTAATAAATTAAAAATCAGTTCTTTGAAAAATAACAAAATGCAAAGACTGTTCTTCTACGCAATAAATTTAATTTTCTATATGCTTTCGCACGCATTGCATGCATATAAGGCTAGTATATATATAGAGGAATAAGGTCATGTGAAAACTGCTGCTTATGTTCAAAACTGTAAACTGTAATATAAAATGAGCAAAAAGATAAAATGAGCAAAAAATTCTTAAAATGAACAAAAAACATAATATGAGCAAAAATTTGTAAAATGAGCAAAAAACATAAGATAAACAAAAGTTCGTAAAATGAGCAAAAACTTCTTAAAATGAGCGAAAGTTTCCTAAAATGAGCAAAAACATAAAATGAGCAAATAGATCGGTTTTCAGTTTTCGGTGGATCCTACCTCTATATATATGTTGGATACACTGAAAACCACGCTTGAGCTGACTGAAAACCTTGTTCATTTTACAAATTTTTGCTCATTTTACAAATTTTTTTGCTCATTTCATGTTTTTTACTTGTTTTATGTTTTTTGCTCATTTTATGTTTTTGCTCATTTTAAGAAACTTTTGCTCAATTTACGTATTTCTGTTCATTTTACATTTTTTGCTCATTTTATGTTTTTGCTCAATTTTAGAGATTTTTCCTTATCTTACAAATCTTTGCTCATATTAAGAAACCCGAAGACTTAGCTCCATTGAAGAATAATTTATAGTAATAATCTAGATTGAGAAATAATTTCTAGTAATTTAAATATATTGAAGCATGTTTTCTTTTCTTTTTTTTTTTGAAAGGAATTGAAGCATGTTTTCTAGTAATTCAGCTAAAATTAAAGAGGAACCCTAGAAAAAACCCTTTATCTCCAACTCTACCTTCAGCTTCATCTTCTTCACTTAATCAATGCCAAAAGTACACAGAATTAAACCCTTTGATTAACATAGTATCACCATCGAAAAACCCAGTCAAATATCTAGAGCAAAATTGAGCTGAAATTAAGCTTAAATTAGCAAAATGCAAATTTGAAGAATGAGTAATTGAACTTCAGAATTAATATGAACAAAAAAAATAAAAAAAGTAATCGAAATCTTACCAAAATTTGGAATCATCGAAATAACGAACATCGATTGAAAGTTAGAGAGATAGGTGCGTGAAATCGATTGAACACCGTGAGCGAACACGGAAAAAGAGGGAAAATTGCCTTGGGTAACTGGAGTAGTAAGAGTGAAAGAATGTGGGAGAGTAGAAAATTCTAGGGCACGCGTGTTAAATAGCAGCTGTTCAGCCATGCGAGAATGGACGATGTAGATTGCGAGTTTTTAGTTTTCAGCCTAAGAGTGGTTTTTACAAGATCCTATTATATATATATATATATATATATATATATATATATATATATATATATATATATATATATATATACATACTAGCTTTTTGTCCCGTGCATAATGCACGAGAATTTTTTAGTTTATTAAGTAGTTTTTTCCTGTTCCAAATCTTTTAAATGTATTAGAATGCATGCATATAAAATTGAAAGAATATTTAGCTGGTTATTTAAAATTTTATGATATTGTATTAAGAATAATTAAAAACTGACTTACAACACAACCCATGTGTTGCAAAATTATGATTTATGATACCATGCTATATCCTTGTTATATTGTACATATTGTACAATATAAACCATCCAAAATATATTATGCTAATGTTATTTATTGTTTTCTTCTATTTACTATTTTAGTATAAAAAAACTTTTTAGTGCTCGCAAAGGTAATATAACCGTGCTATATCCTTATTATATCGTACAATATATTATGTTAATAAAATTTTACTAAAGAAGTAATATAATTTGAGGAAAGATTTTCAGTATATAGTTTAATGAAATAAAAACCCGCACCTTACTTAGGGTAAGTTAATTAACTTTGAATAACTATTTTAATTTAGAATAATTTGAAATTGGTTTACAACCCGTGAGTGGCACAATTGTGACTTGTGACTTATTTGTAATAATTAGTATTGATCACATTGATTAGGGTGAAATTGGCTTACAATCCGTGACTTGCACAATTATGACTTATAACTTATGGCATACAATCCGTGAGTTGCATTGGTAAATTTGAATCCATAACTCATGATCACATTGATTATGGTGACCGAAATAATTTCTTCATTTAAAGTTTTTGGACCCATTCAAAATGCACGGGAATAATTTAAGAGTTGCATTGGTAAATTTGAAATCCATAACTTTTCTCCTCCCTATACCAAACACTCATCTCTTTCATTTATCTTTTTCATCTATGCCATCAAACTTTCTCAACCTTTGAAACTCCAAATAGACTTCTTGCTTCATGATCATTTGACTAATGCAAATATTATACTTGTTTCTTTTTTTGCTTCTCATTCAAATACAATTCTGACCATGAATTCTTTTCGATTTGGTCCACATAAAAACATTCGATTTTTTTCGGCTTTTAATTATGAAAGCTCAACAAATTTTTTTTTACCAAAATATGGAGGTGAATAACTTCATGCATGTAATGAAATCCAATTATTCAACCACATCCATTGTTATACGGTTTGATTTGGGGAAATTTAAGTTCTTTTCATCTTGCATATATGTCACTTCCGATGTTAAAAAACCCATGGGTTTGAGTCTTAGAAGTACAATTTTTCATCTTCGATCAACCTTTCAACATTCTTGATCAAGAAATGCAATGGCGAATTTTCATAGTCTATTCATTATTGCATGCAAATCTAGAATTGAAATTCCTCTTTTTAAGTTGGTAAGTTTGTAGGTTATTTTTGGTAATGATGAATTTGATTGTAAGATGTGCTTGTTTGATTTTTATAATTTACATATCTTTTTAGGAAATTTAAATTGAAATTGAGATTGGTCTTTAAATCTACTATCTATATGAATTAATTAGTTCAATGTAAAGCAAATCAGATTTATTTTCCTAATATTTATAATGATCAATCGGATTGGAAAAACTTATTGAATTAGTGAATTTGTTAATTTGTAAAATGTTGGTAAAAAATCCAAAAGAGTGTTGATTTTTTTTAAAAAAAAAACATGGAATACGTTTGAAGCATCAGAGTTTAATTTTTTTTTGAATTCTTATATAATTTTGTCCTTTTTTTGTTTGTTCATACAATTGAATTAAGTGAATTATTAACTCGATTGTCATTATATTACTTCCTCCGTTCCAAAATAAGTGAAACATTTGTCTCAAAAAGTTCTCACAAAAATGAGAGAAGTGTTTCACTTATTTTGGAACGGGGGAAGTATAATTTAAAATTTTGAATAAGAATTACATTGTTTATGTTCAAGACTAAAATTTGAATAAGAATTACGATGTTTATTTTCAAAAATAATTCAGATTAGTTGCGGGCTAAGTTGATTGTGGTAGTATCAGTGACTTCAAATCAGTTTGTTCAAACGATAAGTTAATTGTTAAAGAAAAAGCTTTTGAAAATTGAACATTAAAGGCTTAATAACTTTCCCTTTTAAAATTTTAAAAAACGTAAAACCTAGGCTTATATGTCACTCCAAGTCTCCAACAATTAATAGGTTGATTTTGAGTTTGAAAAGAAAAAAACATACAAATATTAGTAGTCATGAGCATGAACAAATACATGATTACTTTAATGTCTAAAAATCAATCAAACAGAATTCCGCTATATATGCATCTTTGTAAATGACTTAAATTGACTTGTCAACCTTTCAGCACATTGTCATGGAGAGAATGAAGAACTCTTAACCGTATTTGGGAGGAATAGGTTTTTTTGTTTTTGTTATTTTTGGGTTTAAGAAGGCATGACAATATGTATCGAGAAGGCAAAATATATATGCACGAAAATATTAGGCTACGTATTGGAGTAGTGGCTAGCTATGTCATTGTCCCTATTTATACTTGCAATATTGTACATAGCATTGATTTTTTTCTATAAAAAATCCAAAATTAAGCTTGATTGACAATTAAGATTCCCTAAACTAAGGTTGATTGAGATTTTGAAATCCTTACCATAAGTTACATTTTTTATATCAATCAAATAAATAAAAAGGGCAATGATTTAGTATTGATTATGTACATACAGATTTGAGGATACTAATTGTTTAATGGAAAAATTGTTTTAAATAAGTCAACCTTTGCGCGGTCTTCTCATTTTAAGTCTACCTTTTGACTATCCCTGATTGAGTTAGGATTGTATGTCTGTTTTCTTCTATTGAGTTTTAACCTGTTTGTGACTTGTTTAGTAGGTTTCTTATGATACGTGTTACAATGTCCCTTGTTCTAAAACAGGCGAGGGAGGCAAGGGTGGTGGTGGGACATTGTAATACGTATCATAAGTAACCTATTAAACAAGTCATAAACAGGTTAAAACTCAATAGAAGAAAACAGACATACAAGCCTAACTCAATCAGGGATAATCAAAAGGTAGACTTAAATTGGAAATACCGCGCAAAAATTGACTTATTTAAAACAATTTTTCCTTGCCTAATAAAAGTGATGAATCAACATAAATTAAAGATTTACCCTAATCTTGGCCGATTTTGTGCAAATCTATCTTCCAATTCGAATTACTTAGTGCCCCTTGTCCCTTCCTTAGACCTTGTACACATAAGCAAAAAATTAGTGTTTAATTGACACATATGCTTACATGACACATGTGCAAATTTTTCTAGCTTTATATACTATAATGATTCAAATGATAAGTTAATTGTTAAAGAAGCTTTTGAAAATTGAACATTAAGTTTGCATGGGCTTAATAACTTCCCTTTTAAAATTTAAGAAACGTAAAACCTTGGCTTATATGACTACTCCAAGTCTCCAACAGTTAATAGACTGATTTTAAGTTTAAAAAGAAAAAAATATACAATTATTACTAGTCATGAGCATAAACAAATACATGATTACTTTGATGACTAAAAATCAATCAAATAAAATATTGCTTGCATCAGTAAGAACTGAGAGCTACAACATACTATATAATGTTACAAAGCACACACATATATATCATATGAAAAGGCATACACATCAATATTCATGAACTTAAATTTATACAATACCCTTTATAAAAAAATAAATAGCTAGACACTCAGAATGAATCTTAAATTCCGTAGAACAACTCATACAAAAATTACCATACCACCAAAACATTATGAAATTGAATTTCAGTATATTAACTCTTACAAAAATTATTAATACTATTATGATATAACTTTAATACTAATCCTAACTTAATTTTTCTTCGGAGTTCGGGGTGTATTCATCTTCGTCGTCTTCTTTGTAAATGACTTCAATTGACTTGTCAACCTTTCAACACATTGCCATAGAGAGAATGAAGAACTCTTAACCGTATTTGGGAGGAACAAGTTTTTTTTTTGTTTTTGTTCTTTTTGGGTTTAAGAAGGCATGACGATATATATTGAGAAGGCAAACAATATATGCACGAAAATGTTAGGCTACGTATTGGAGTAGTGGCTAGCTATGGCATTGTCCCTATTTATACTTACCATATTGTACATAGCATTGATTTTTTTATATAAAAAATCCGAAATTAAGCTTGATTGGCAATTAAGATTCCCTAAACTAAGGTTGATTGAGATTTTGAAATCCTTACCATAAGTTACGATTTTTATATCAATCAAATAATTAAAAAGAGACAATGATTTAGTATTGATTATGTACATAGAGATTTGAAGATACTAATTGCCTAATTAGAGTCATGAATCACCATAAATTCAGGATTTACCCTAATCTTGGCCGATTTTGTGCAAATCTATCTCCCAATTTGAATTACTTAGTGCCACTTGTCCCTTCCTTAGACCTTGTACACATAAGCAAAAAAAATTAGTCTTTAATTGACACATAGGATTTCATAGCCTTGCTTACATGACACATGTGCGAATTTTTCTAGCTTTATGTAATATAATGATTTTGGGCCCCCACCAAGGAACCCCTTGGTAAGAAGAAGGACCCTACTGGACCAACACCTCTCGCAGGTCAGTCAACCAGCTATACAGGTCAACGCTTGAGAGTAAGGGGATATAAGGGAATCGCTATTCCCAAGCACAAGTAGGTAGTGGGGTTTGAAATTGTGACATGTTCAAAGTCACAAGGTGAGTTCCCTGACCACCACCTCTACCAAGCAAACTTGGTTATATACTTCCTCAGTTTCTTAATAAGTGCAACATAGAGAAAGTGGGGGAATACCAATGAATGTAGAGAGAGAAAGTTAGGACCATAATAAAGTAGAGTAATCATTATATTATATAAAGCTAGAAAAAATTGCTTTTGTGTCGTTTAGGCAAGGTAATGAAAATCCTATGTGTCAATTAAACACCAATTTTTTTGCTTATGTGTACAAGGTCTAAGGAAGGGACAAGTGGCACTAAGTTGTTCGATTTGCAAAAGATTTGGCTAAATCCGTCCAAATCAATGCAAAATTCCGTGATTTTAGGTTCAAAATCTTCTAATTAGGCAGTTAATGATATAAAATATTTGTGTGCTTCAGTCACTACAAAATCATTGCCATTATAGATGAAATTGATTGACTTAAAAACGATATGTTAGATTATGAGATCCGATTTTCAAATCCACCTTGATTTTAGGTTGAAATTTTTGTAATTGCTTCTTTTTTTCAAATTAGTGGAAAATATAAATTGTATGTACATAGTTGCAACTATAAATATAGACCATTCCATATGTAACACACCACTCTAAAATGTGTATAATTTTTTGTCCATAATGTCAACATCATCTCCCTCTCAAGATAATTCATCTTCCTCCCAAAAGATTACAAATGCACCTATTATCAAAAGAATATGACCTCCTAAAGTGGACTACTATACTTTTCTTGATGTTGAATATATGGTTCAAACCCTCTTTCGTGAAGGTCATGTATTTTTCCATGATGTATCTACTATGTTCACTTATCAAAATAATAGAAGCAACGATGTATGGGCTGATGTCGAAAAGGTTAATACTACAATTGATAGTCTTCGGCCATATTTTAATTTTTGAATATGATTTTATACGACGTCCAATGCACTCCTCCAAGGGCTTATAAAGTATGTCATTATTATTTTGACGATATTGATCTGAACGATGGAGATGTTCTTCGGCTTAAAAACATTGTTTTTCTCTTTTATCTATCAAGTGATAATTAGGTTTAAATTTTCTTTTTTACGTTATGTTTAAGTATCCATTTTCGGTATTATCAGTTCTATGAACAACTACATATTTTGTGACTGTTCCATTTAATTAAATTCTTTAGTTACCTTTGAATACTTTAATTGATATTATCAATAATTAATATGTTACGATTTTGGCCGAATATATTTACACATTACTCCTATATTCGTGTATATGTACACTTTTTTTTATTTACTTTTATTTGTGTAATTTTTCTTATGCGACCAACCAAAATTTAAATGATTCTAGTACATTGGCCGGTTTATGTAATGAGTAAGAAAATGTCAATAACATTATTACTAACTTACACGCATTTACATTTCAACAATAACTACATCGTCAATTTATTTCTCTGACATGGACATTGACTATTGCATTAACTCTTAAAATTTTTAAATTAAGTTAAATAATTTATTACTATATCATAAATTCAATGTCAAACTACCACCTACTTCAATGAATTATTGTGATGTCCGAATTATTCTATAACTTGATTCTCATTGTGTCTTTGTATATTCATATCTCCACTCTTTTAACAAATTCGTTTTATTATCTTTCTTTCGTCAACTTTTAATTCTCAAAAAATACTCAACCTTTGAATGGATCCACAAATTGCCGAGCCTATCAACAAAATTAATGAGGTTACTTTCAAATTGTTGGAAATGTGGTCAGTTGTTGATGAGAAAATTTCGGCTATTGTTCATAAGTTAGATAAGCTAGAAGAAGAAGAAGGTAAGGAAACAATGCCTTACAATGTTCAAATGATGTATTTTCGTAATCAAATTAAGCTTTCTACCAAATTAACAAAGGGAGTGATTGAAAATTGGGATGCTCTTTTGAAGAAGTAATACAAGAAATTGACAAATTAGCCTTCTCATTATGTAACTTTTAATAGTTATGAGTACGTTTTCTTTGTGTTGTTATTATGTAATGTTAAATGGCTATTATCAGTAATATAAATATGTTTCATTTAGTTTAAAACCTTGCTATTATTTTGCTACTATTTTGTCCTTGCTTACTCAACATTGTTATTAGTTTTAGTTTTCCAAATTTTTAATTTTTATTGGAAATTAAAAAAATGCAATATACTCCAAAAAAAAAAAAAAGGAATGATAAATTGCAAATTTAATTTCAAATTACCATTCTTACCATTCTATGATAGCGCATAAAAAGGACAAAAAAGTTGAAGACTTCTATATTCCATAATTTATTCCATATTTTTAGGGATCATGTGATATCATGGTTAATGGAAAATATTAAGTAAATTAAATATTTATAAAAACTAATATGTAATACCTAATGACAATTGTATATTAATATATTATTTTACGAATTCAATAATCGTTTACAGAATCATCATTGTTATGTCGAATTTTTAAAGAATTATACTTGTTCTTCAATATCATAATGTATATGTATTTTTTCTCTTTCTATACGCATTTAAAAAAAATATGTTGGAAATAGAATGATCATTTGTATGTCCGAGTTTTTTTGCATGTAAATCGGAGCAAGTATACTTATAATTTATTAATGATTTTTCGACATTATGTGAGTTTTTTTCATGACCTAAGTTTCATTGCTAATATTATTGGATACTTAGTGAAATTTTTATTGATGTTTAGATATCAATTGATTCTTTACCTAAGTTCACCTAATATACCTTACTTAATCTATATAAAACTATAAAGCAATAAGGATTTGCTTATGTGTCATGAGAAAATTGAATTGTTTGCCACATGTATTTGCCTCTAAATATTTCTACCATGCATTACTTTTTTTTAGGCACATAATTGGAAAGCTATTTAAGAAATTGGCTTTGCAATGGAATATTTCCCTCATGCATTACTTTTTTTAGACACATAATTGGAAAGCTATTTAAGAAATTAGCTCAGCAATGGAATATAAAACAACTAAAGTTTAAGAATTGATTGCTATAAATTAGGAATTGCTTATGCATCATAAAACTGCCAAAAAAATCATACCCCCTAAATCCGGCATTTCAGGCACTAATTAAAAAAATCATATCCCTAAAATTCGGTATTTTAGGAGCTAATTAAAAAATCATATCCCCCAAATCCGGTATTTTAGGCACTAATAATAGATTTTGGCACTAATTAAGAAATAAATTTATAGTAAGAAGTTGGTATTTTAGGCACTACTTAAGGAATTACAGCTATATAAATGAACATGTTGTACTCTCTTCTTAAACCCAAAAAAAAAAGTCTTAGCTGATTACAAAATTAAACATAAAGTTTACCAAGGGACGTATTATTCATACAATTAGTCGTATTATAAGTTTTTTAAAAAGTTCAAACTATAAGATCATTGACCACATATCCATACCATCAAAACTATAAGATTATTGAAAACTATAAGATCACCATCACTAAGATCATGGGCCGTGATATTACGAAGACTACGGTATATCCTCATAAAACGGTGATAATTATTAGTGAGTTACAATGTGAAGTGATGAATTTTGATGTTGGCATTTATAAGATCGGCATAATTAAAAAAGGTTCATCTGTAATACAAAATGCAATCCACAATAAAATCAATGATAACTGATATTAGCACCTCACGTATAACACAAAAGAATAAACATCTTATTTACTAACACTTGCACTAAAGAATAAACATCTTATGTACTAACACTTGATATTAAACTATCAACTGCATGAAGAACGAAATAGCCAATATACAAATTTCACTTTGATAAAAGAAACCAACTATATACAATAAAAAAGCTCCCCGAAACACATAGATAAGGGAAGATAACAATGTCTCAACAAAATGTAACTTTTACTTGGCTCATGAGGTTTGTAAAACTTAAAGGAGGGTAGCCTAATTGTAACAACAAGCATGGGGATGTCTTAAAGTGTAGTATAATAACAATGGGACTCCTTTCATTGTACAAAGTACCACTTCACAATATTAAAGTTCGCTAGGAATATGCTATCTTAACTGTATGACATCTCTAAGTAAGATTAAAACTACATATAGAACTTATGTGAAATTCATTGTCCATAATTTTAGTGTAGTTGTATCTTTGTTGTATATCTAACTAAATTATTTTAATTTTAATTTTTTTTTTTTTTTTTTTTTTTTTTTTGACAATTCATATAAAAAAGACAAGACAACTCAGCTTTTCCTACCTTTCATAGCTAAGGAATGGGCTTCATTGACTCTATTCCTACCAACAAAAACCACATTAAAACTAATATAACTATCTAACAGAGAGATGATATCCAAACTGATTGTTTTGATATTTCTATGGGCCTTAGAAGGATTATGCAAGCCTTTAATCAGTTCCTCCAAATCCGACCAAATAGCAATCTTTTGCAGTCCTACTTGTTCAATACCCTGAAGTCACTTTGGAAATCACTTTATAAGTAGTATTGCAAAGAGTAATAGGTCGAAAGTGACTTACTTGATCTGGACGTTCAACTTTTGGAATGAGCGTGATGAACGTATGATTTGCTTCTTTAAGCATGTAACCACCATTTAAGAAGTTCAAAGCTGCATTGCAAACATCCTCCTCACAAATGTTCCAATTTTTCTAGATGAAGATAGGAGGAATGCCATCCGGCCCCGGGGATTTTAGAGGCTTTAGATTAAAAATAGCAGTCTTAACTTCTTCTTTTGTGAAAGGCCTAGAAAGGCCCTGACGTTGCTCGTTATTGATTTTCGGCATATCTTTGAACCAAACCTCCAGCTCGTTTGGGTCTCGGTTCTCTAGGTGGGCCTCCACTGGGCCCTGGAAGATGGAAGAATAGTACTTGACGAACTCACTCTTTATTTTCGTATCCTCCGAGATCCAGTTCCCTTCAGAGTTCTTTAAGGCCTTGATACAATTTCCAGCTTGTCTGGACTTAACACTTTTATAGAAAAAGCTAGTGGGCTGGTCTCCCAACTCGTCCCAATTACACCTAGCCCTCTGCTTCCAAAATTTTAGTTTCAGATCACGAGAAACACACACTTGTTTGGTCTTATCTAGCACTTCCTTCCTAATGTCTACTTCCCCCAAACCCTTTTGGGCCTCAAGCAACTCGGTATTCATATCAGCCCATTGGATGTTATGTTGTGTTTTGTACTTGATACACCATGATTTGCACTTATTCTTAACTTGGTCTAGTTTCCGATGCAGGGAGAATAAGGCCGAGCCTGTTATCTTCTTTGTCCAGGAAGATTTTATTTCCTCTTCTATTTCCTCAAAATCTAGGCACCAAGCCTCTATTTTATATGGTCTCATCAATTTTTTTGATTTTGGCTTGCAATCTAGTACGATTGGTCCATGATCAGAGACAAAGATAGGGTAATTTGTGATGAATGCTTCGGGAAACATTGATCTCCAACCATCATTACAATAAGCTCGATCCAATCTTTCAAAGATAGCCTCTGTATTATCTCTATTATTTGTCCAAGTAAAAGGAACACCATGGAAAGGTAATTCAATTAACTCACAATCAATCTTCCACTCACTAAACTCCGCTGCACCCTGTAATACTGTATTTCCTCCCAATTTTTGAGTGGAAAATTCCACTTGATTGAAATCCCCAAGTATGATAAGAGGGCCTGGATGCGACCAAATGAAAGCACGTAAAGTATCCCACACCCCTTTTCTTTCACTAAGAATAGGGGCACCATAAACACACACAACATAATAAGAGGAATTACATTCATGTTTTACATTACAGCATACATAATTTTCCGCTACAAACAAGACCGAGACTTCTATTTTAGCAACCCAGCACAAAATTAGGCCTCCACTAAGACCAATAGAGTCTACCCCAGACCAATTAGGAAAACCTAGTCTAGAGATAACGACTTCTAGATCACAAACCGAACTTTTTGTTTCACTTAAAAAGATAAAATCTAAAGACTCACTACCAACAATCCACTGGAGATAGGGAAGAGTAGGGGCGTTGGTAGATTTAAGACCCCTACAATTCCACGCCCCGACTTTCATATCTCTGTTGGTGGACGTTTTGGGACATCCACCATACCCATTTGTTCATCAAAATCATCAGAGCTAGAAACCATGTTGTCTGAATCACTTAGACCAAACTTGAACTTCATTTTCCCTTGGAAGACTTTCTGTGCTTTGTACCTCTTCTTCAATGGTAAGAATTCTTCCTCTGTGCTCTCTTCTTCAGGTCCATCCCTAATCAACACACCTACGTTCCTCGTTTCCTCCTTTTTGGTGACACTAACCCTTGCCCAAAATTTCCTGCCCAGCAACCATTCTTGGTCATTTTTTGAATTCTTTTCCCCCTCTCTCTACGCTCTTTCCTTATCTTTTCTGGTTCCTTCTTCTTCTGAGGCTTAATTCCTTCTCCCTTATCTTCCGGCCCAGTGAAGCTAAAAAAACCCACCCTCTGTGCCAGAGGATTTGTCCAGGTCCATTTTAGATAGGTCCAAATTTGTAAGATCCGAGCCCGCTGAAAAATAGGTATCTTCCCCTAAAGCCTTCTGCCCAACTTTTTCCTCACTTTCACAGGTGGAAAGGGGCTGGATTTTGGAGGTCCTAGAAGAGGAAGCCCCCAACGAGAAGCAACCTTGTGGATAATTCTTTTTTGGGCTCTCATAATACTGGGCTACTTTATTTTGCTTTGTTGGGCTGGATAGTCTAGTTTTTCTTTGTTAGGGAATAGTTTGAGTGTGTTAGGAATTGGAAACGTGAAAGAATCAGAAGATTTCTCACTTGAACCCATTAGAGAGATAATTGGGCTTGGGCTTGAGGGGGTTGATGGAATGGATCTTTTAGTAGTGGGGGGGGGAATTGGTAAATGATTTTTTGGTCAATTGGCATAAAAGGGTCTTGAAGTGGGTTGGCTGGGAGAATAAGCCTATCAGTTTCAAAGATGGTTACCCATTCATTATTCCCTACTTGGAATGCTAATTCAACCATTTGACTCGACATTGAAGCAAGAATTGGGGTTTTCCTTAAAAGAAGGGAGTAAACAAGGATAAGGGAATTTTTGTGATGTTGATAAATCAAGGATACTTCTTTGTGGACTTTATAGGGGTTACAAAAGTAGGAAGGTGAAGTCATCAAATCTAAGTGGGGAGCAAATTTATGATACTTAGAACATGACCACGAAGACCAGGACTGAAAAATCCGGCTGCAGGGGTTTAAACTTAAATAGCACGGATCGCCATTCTGCTCCCTTAGAGTTGAACATGACTTCCTCTCACATGCTTCATCAATGTAACTCTTAGTATTTTCATAGAAGTGGTTGGACTGGGGGTTTAAGTGGGAGTTATGCTCTGACAACAGGTGAGTTGGCAAGAAAATTTCATTGACTGAAATGTTACCAGCTGGGTCTATGGCTGTGGCTACAGACTTCCCCTTTGACAAAGGTGTCAAATTTTCAGCTTTTGGGAATGCAGATGTGGTGGAGTAAATGGAGAACTGGTTCAGGTGTGAATTGGGGTTAAACTGGCTGGCCTTTCCTAAGACTAGATTAAGAGATTGGAGTTCATCGGAACAAGAGGATGGGATTTTTGGAGAAGAAGACAATTTAGCTTTTTTTGATACATGCAACCATGAACTATTAAACATACCTCTCTTCCTTGCATGGTTTTCATATTTCTTCATCTTCAAGTTTCCCCCAGACGAATTTCCCCCAGACGAATGGTTCCGATATCCCTGTTTGCCTTTCTGTTTATCTTGATTTCCTTGGATTATGAGAGGCTTTGGTTATGTAAAAAGACGTCGGGCCCATAATGGTCTTTTAATCCCTGAGGATCCTTCGTCACTGCTTGAGGATTCTGAATGATCATACTTTCTTTTCACAGAACACCCCGAATATCATCTAATATGTGGGTGGTGAGATCAATTATTGAGGTCCTAAGGATTTCAATGCACCGAAGACCAATAATTTTGTTTGTGTAGCAAGGCGTAAGAGGGTGGTCAATCATTAGATCTTCCTGTGTTCGACAAACTTCACTCATTCTCTTTCCAAAATGACGTTGCGCTTCTTCCCGGGAAAGTTTACAGTTACCAGTTTTATGGCCTATTTTTCCACAATTTTTACAAAATATGAAGACCCCTTCATATCGGAAGTTGACCCATTGAAACATCCCAGGTTGATATTTATAAAAGATCCCAGGTATAAGAGGTTTATCAACTTCCACGTACACTTTGGCTCGAAGAAATTCTTTGGGTCCGTCCCTTAAGGAAGGAGGATCAAACCTAATTAATCTCCCTAGTTTGTCTAGGGCTCTAGAAGCCACATGGGGTGGTTTGAGGTCAAGGGAATTCCTTCCACCCTTACTAACAAAGGAATATTTGAGAAGTTTAAGTTTTTTAAAGAAGCGCTAGCAAACCAACACCTAAAAACTAGAAGGGCTCCCTGAAAACATAAGGATCCTTTTGCCAAGAGGTTGTCTCTATCATCTATGTGGGTGCAGTAGAAAAAGAAAATGTTACCTGCTTTTTCCACCTTAATTTCTTCATTAGTGATCCAGTAGGAATTCACCCAGTCTTGTATTTGAGCCGTTGAAAATTTCCTG
Organism: Beta lomatogona; assembly: GCA_947646795.1. Classification (NCBI taxonomy): domain Eukaryota; kingdom Viridiplantae; phylum Streptophyta; class Magnoliopsida; order Caryophyllales; family Amaranthaceae; genus Beta; species Beta lomatogona. The sequence goes on along the minus strand of CANSNZ010000141.1, from coordinate 118,639 downwards.
ACATCTTTGAATTTTCCCATAACAACCATTGGGAATATGACATCTGATGGTAACATGTCTCCCACTTTCGAAGCAATTTTTGGTCCCATTCTCTTTAGGCTTCCTTGCAAAGCAAGTTGGAGATCATATGGATAATCAAAATAAAGATTTTCCATTAAAGGAAAGCAGGGGAAGGATGAATTTAATTGAGCAGAGAGATTTTGGTTTCTGAGAAATTTAGGAGAGAAATTTGGATGGTGTTGTAGATAGTTTGTTAAGAGTCCAGAAGAAATTATAGTAAAAATACTAAGTCTCTACTGAGTAGAGAGGAAAGCTTCTAGAGAGAGAAACTTTAGAAAAATCGATTAAGCTGTAGTGTATATATATCTAACTAATTAATATCTATATTTTTTATATACTCGAGATAACCATGATCAGTTGTTGAAGTTGCCATCATTGGATACACGTATAAAATTAACTCATATAAGTTCTTTGTTGATATATCTAATGGTAAGTCATATATATTGTTCAATTTATTCACAACAACCAAATCACAACTATTATCTCAGATGACCCTAACATATAAGCCTTTTTCCCAAATAACCCCGACATTTTCACCCTCATCTCGGATAAACCTAAACTTGTATTTTGTCATTAAATTTGACGGAATAGCTAACGGTGCTAACTCTTTGACGTTTATAGTTAATAACCTAATCTTTTAAAAGAAAAAAAGACCATTTGTGTTCATCACCCCCTTCACTCTTGTCTTCATATCATTTCATCCTCTCACTCTCCTCCACCTCCTCCATCACCACCTGATTTTTTCTCTCCTCCTCCATTCCCCTGCTTCACCACTCTATATTTTCCACCACCCCCTGATTTTATCTCTCGTCTTCCTCTCCCACTTCGCCTCCTCCATAGATATAGTATACCTTTTAGTTAACTCTTTGACGTTTTAGTTCAAACGTCCAGTGAGCATATTCCAAAATCTCCATGAATTAAATTTAGGGTTTCCGCAAGCGAAATTGTAAAAAAATTAAAGCCTAGCTCCGAAATTAGTTTGAGAAAGTGAAATCACATATATGGAGGAGAGAGAAAAGATTTGTGAGAGAAAATGAAGAGGAAGAAGGAAGTGAGTTATGTAGTCTTGAGGCTTTTTTTGTTGCTGGGACTTGTTGTTGCTGCGAAATTTCAAGGATACCAATTACCAGCCAACTATGAATTTCTATTCGGTGTTGATAATGACATTTCTGGCATGATCTTTGCTGGTGGTTTCTCTTGTTCCATTTTCGTCAGATTTTTGGTCGTTGTGCGTGTTCTCTGGCAGGATTTCCAACGCAAATTTTCGGCAGGATACCTCATCATTCACTTGTTCAATTCAAAGAAAATCAGGGGTGGTTGAGGAGGTAGGAGAGAGAGTGGTGAAATAGGTGGATGGAGGAGATGAGAGAAAATCATGGTGGTGGAGGAGGTGAAGGAGAGGAGATGAAGACATGGAGTGAAGAACAGGAGAGAGGGAGATGAAGAACACAAATTTTTTTCTTTTAAAAAATAGGTTTTTAATTACAAACGCCAAATAGTTAATGCCATCAACCAATCAGTCAAGTTTAATGACAAAATATAAGTTTAGGGTTATCCAAAGATAGGGGTGAAAATGTCGGGGTTATTTGGGAAAAAGGCCTATATGTTAGGGTTATTTGAGATAATATCCCAAATAATTAATATTACCATACATATGAAATTTGAGAGCTCATAATTTCTAAATGTTTATCTCAAAGAAAACATACCACATATAAATTGATTTTTATTTATTCTATATATTACCGTTCATTTGGAACAAGTATTTATTGACCTGGGTCAGTGAGTTGATCACAAACTCACAATAAAATGAACAAAAGGGTGAATCGTGCATGTAAAAAATAATTGACAACACAATTTCTTCTATATTTTACTCTCCAAAAATAAATATATAAAATTGATCAAATAGTATGAAACTTGCAAGTTTTAAATTCTAAGACAGGTGCATAGAATCTTACTTCTACTTAGAAGCCGAATATAATCTTAGCAAAATCTAAGTTTGCTAATAAAGTTCCAAAATGTAGCAAACCCTTTATTAGAACTCTCAGTATTCACTGCCATAAAAAATCTGTCTTTTTCCTTCTCAATTTGAACATCTAGAAAATGAATCATCATGTTCATATAAGAAACTCATGTAGATAACATCTGAATCTCACACATCCAACGTCAATAGATAGAAAACACAATCAAATATATTTTTTCTCCATTTTCGAAAATATCAAGTGTGTTCGATGAGGCTGAGGTCGAACTTTTTGGATAACTTTTTTCGAATAAATCTGGTATTGCACGAAAACTTTTTTCTGTAATAACAAAAGATTCAATTGATCGAACATATCAATTTTTCAAATAAATCTCCATTTTATTTAAATTTGATATTGCCCAAATTCAGGGGAATGATTCAATTGAACATATCAATTTTTGGCAATGTTTAAATCTCCAATTTTGGTTTGCAATTTGCACGGGTTTAGTTGGCTGTATCAAGAGTTACCAACAAAAGGGTTTGAAATTCTAATTTGTGATAAAGATCACGGGATCTCAAGACAACAAGAGTGAGGGATGAGCGAGATTGTGGGAAGTGGGGACTGCAGAAATTGGGAGAAGAAGTGGTTGCATGATTGAATCCCAATAATGGAGCGAATTGTGATTTTATTTGATCCTCAAAGTGAAGCAATGAGTAGAGCAGATACTTTTTCAGTCAACTTTTTTTTAGGAAAAAATGTTTAGTCACGTGTTGCACCATAATATTAACTACATCAGTTATTGAACGCATGAGTTATAAGCCAGTTTTAAAATATTCCTAATAAACGATATGATTATAAACACTTTAAATCACGAGCTAATATTCACACCTTGATTTTAGGAGAAACACCCTAAAATCATAAAATTTATATAAAAAAAAAAATTTCGTGCATTTTACACGGTTCAAAAACCTAGTTCAAGTGATAAAACAAAAAAGTTGTGGTTCCATCTTGCTTTTTAGTGGCATATTTGTAATAATATTGAACTTTTTTTTTACTATTTTGAACTTGGTTGCGCTTATTATGACTATTCCAAATAAGGAAAGTGTTGCACTTATTAAGAAACGGAGGTAGTATATATTTGTATATAAATAAATATATATGTATATATATATATAATATATATGATATATATATATAATATATATGTATATATATATAATATATATGTATATATATACATACATATATATATATATATATATGGGGCTAAATGTGTTGATAAAAAAGTGAAACTGTATAAATAATTGCGGGATACGTTTTAGTTATGGAAGGAAGCCCAATTTCCTTACTAGTTTGTATGCTTTATGCTTAGATCTCCTTGGAATATGGGGTGTTAAATGATTGTATTTCATTTGGATTTTGAACTAGAATTTTCTTTTTAAAATTGTACTAAAAATTTTAAGCAACGCTGTGAACACTATCACCTATTAAACAATATAGGGATGACTCTCAAAATAATGCTGACAAATATTAAAAAGTTAGAAAACAATTACCCTATAATATGAAAAGTGTTTTCACTATTGTCACTAGCTCTCAAAGCATCTTCCTTATTACTGAATAGTCCAATAGTTATTTTGCACAGATAACTCGAAGAAGTGGGAGAGACCTAGGAGAGAGGAGTGGTTGCTCTTAGGGTAGTAATGATGCGAGTCGAGTTTAGATTAGTTCGACTTGACTCGCGAACTTTTCGAACTGAGTTGAGCTTACTCGAATCAAGTATTGATCGAGTTTTAACCGAGCCGAGTTCCCCTCAATTGAGTTTTAATTGATTCAATCTTGAATAACTCACAAATTGTCTCATCTGATTAGCTCCCCTTAGGTAGAATTTATGTTGGATTTAAACATTTTACTATTAGTAGTAATTGATAATTGTTTCTAACGAGTTTTTGAGTCATTCCATCCTACTTGCTCCTCTGAACTCCCCCTCAGAGTATGTACAATGGGGCTCTCCAATGAGCTCTCCAACTAGTTCTCCAAGGACAGAGAAAATGGAGAGCTAGTTCTACCCTAATAATCGGACTCTGAGGGGGTTCTTCATAGTCATGGAGATACTTATTGCAAAGTATCTCCTTGAAATACCTTGAAAATAGATGAAGAGCCTTCACATTTTTTATGAGCACCACACGTGTCCTTATTTTTTTGCCACCATATAGAATATGGATAGCTTGTTCGAGAGCCAAATACCATTATTCATATTTTTTCACATGGATATTAAAAGAGGTGGAATAAGGAGAAAGAGTGGAGAGACCCTTGGAGATACATTTACCATTGCACATGCTCTTAGTAGCAGGGGTTTGAGTCTTGTAAAGGTAAAGGATGAGGTTGGAGTTGGGGTGTAGGCATATTTTATTGCCTACGCGGGATGAGCATAGATTTGACTAACTCATTGTAAAGGGTTTTAGTTTTGAAAAAGAAGTCGCCTACAACTCTTTAAAGGAAGATTCATAAACCTAATTGGATTTTGGAAAACCATAGGGAAAACTTAGGGAGTTGTCCAATGTAACTTTCCACGTCATGACTTCGTAATTGGTCAATGAACTAAAGATTGAGTTCGGGGGTGAAGGTAAGAATATGATCAGGAATCAAATTTGCCTATTGTTGGCCTCTACTTAATACGATTCATGTTCTAGTTTTATGTAAATAAATAACCACGCAATATGTTCATGCAATCTATATATTAATCTGCATTGGTTCATTAAACACAAAAGACTAATTTTGGTGACATATTATTTGTTCATTCAAATTACAGGGATCCTAAATCAATTGACCAAATTATCTTATTAAGCGTTAAAACATCTATTTAGGTATTATAATTAACAAAAATAGACATGTGTGGTGATGAAAACGATAAACATATAAGCATGCATATGAATAATAATGTATAGAAAAGGAAATTAAAAGAAGAATATACAAGAAGACATGAATTCTTAGAGGATCTATATCAGGAAAATTAGTTTGTTAGTATAATAAGAAATAAATTGGAATTGACCTTTAGGAATTATACATTTGTCGCCTGGGTTTTGAATAACGATCTGTAGGAGGAGCAATCTTGAAGCTTGAAGTGAGATTTATAATGCGTTTGAAGTGTTTTGGAGAGTATTTCGAGGCATTTTCATGGTGTTAGTGTATGTAAGTCGTAGGAAAAAGTCGTGAAAAAAGTGTGTCGAAGTTTATGAAAGCGTGTCCCAAACCGGAATGTAACAAGGTCTATTTATAGGAAAAATCAGAAAAAAGATATAAGATTTGCATTGCCCAATGCGCAGGAACGACGCATTGCATGCATCGTTTATTGCCTGTCTGGGTTTTGCAGACTGTCTTAATGTTGCGCTCATGCGTTGTGGTGTAGACACATAATTTTGTCTCCACATTTAGTACCCTATGATGACTAATACCCTGCTCCAATTGGTCCGGATCGAGGAAAGAATAAAGAACGAGTCTAATATAAAATGTTTTAAGCCCAAAACCATTTTCTAACTATTTTTATTAACTCATTTTTGAAAACCTTTTTATAAATATTTTTACTAAGCCCACTTCCTAAAATGTTTTAAAATAACTTTTTAAAAGCCGACCTTTGAAAACCTTTTAAAAATAGTTCTATGAAAGCCCAATTTTATGAACCCCTTTTTTAGCCCAATTTAATTAATAGAATTAATTAATTTTATTGATTAGTTTTATTAATAAAAAATATATTTTATAAAAATAATCTTTTCCCAAAGTGTTTTTAAATATCTCTTACTAACTATTTTCTAAAATCTTTTATTTTCTAAAAATCTTTTAAGAAACCCATCGATTTCCCAACTCCCTAAACCTATATATATCCTCCATCTCATAATTCCCACGGGACTCAGTAAGACTCGGCCTTCCTCATTCATCATCTAGCCTTCATCAATACACCTCACAAGAATCCATTCAGATCCCAGGACTATCTCACGCCAAACATACAACTCACCAAGATCATCACACATCCACCACCTAGCAATACAAATCCTACTAATACCTCTGACTACCTAATCCTAATACTATACGTCTAGTATCATCATACTAAAATTCCTCCACCAAATTCTCCTGCTGCTACACACCAGCGACATATCATCAATCATCATCTCACATATACCTATTCATCATGATCATCATCGTATAATACTACACCGCTTGATCAAACATCATATTCGTGCCATCAAACAAAATTCACTAAGAAAGAAATCAAATACTCACACAAAGCACTATTTTTAACGACTCGTATAATTCAATTTTCCAAGATCCGTACAAATCAACGACCCCGGACGGTGGTATAATTTCTGAGGGTCAACTAAATTAACTAACTTTATTTATTTCTTTATTTATTTTATTATTTTCTTGAAGTTACTAATAGTTTATTCGTGATGTAGATTGTTAACGTATGCCAGCGACTGTAGTATTGTATATTATACTAACCTCTGTAATATTTTCTTTTCTTATTTTTATTTATTATTTCATGTCTCTTTAATTGTCCTGCTTTATTGCTTTTATCACCCCATGTTATTTTTTGCTAAACAAGACCTATAAAACTATTCTAATTAATTCAGATAAATTGGACAACCTGTTAGGAACCTTGTAATTGATTACATAATAACTTGTCACTAAAAATATAGTCATTTTATGTGTTTCCTGAACCAACTAGACTAAATATTTTTTAGGGTGTATTAAAACGTTATATGATTATTCTTTTGCATAGAATTTGTAATGAATCGGTATTTAGTAGAGGCCAGCAAAGGGCAATATAGTTCCTGACTATATTGTACCCTCACCCCCGAACTCAACTTTTGGTTCCTGATCATCTATGGAGTTTAGAGAGGGAAATCTACATTGAATAAGTCCCTAAGATGTCCCTACCGTTTCAATATCCAATTAGGTTTATGATTCTTCCTCTAAAGAATTGTTGGCGACTTCAAAACATATTTTTAATAAAACCTTAACAATGGGGTAGTCAAATAAACACGCACACCGCGTGTAGGCATTAAAGGAATTCAAAATCCACGCATACAATTTGGCGACTTCACTGGGGAGGATTTTAAAAAAAATTAATTTTTTAAATGAGTAGGTGAAACTTGAAAAATACGATTCATTCTTATTTTATGCCTTAGAATATTATATAGTTTTGCATACGCATGGATTTTGTTTAGCCGCCATAAGGACAATATACCTTGCCTCATTAGCACATGTTCTATGTGTGAGGTCACTCCTAGGGGGTTTGCGCTTTGTCCTTCCAAAAAAGCTTCCTGAGCGATAGTGTTGGATCTTAGTTATAAGCAAATTACCTACCCAACCATGGCATTGTTCTCTTGTTCCTGACTTGAGAACTGGAGAGCGTCTTACACGTGGCCACCTCTTTAAGCAGGGGTACGAAGCGTGGGATCAATCTCTTAGTCATGGACCCTTTCAGCACTAATAGTTAAACGTAGAACTAGACTTTAGGTTGAGAACTTTGCGTATCATTATCCTACATGTGCATATTTGCGTGTGCTTGTATCTAATTGTTTTGGCAGTACGCGAGTTTTGAGTCAAAACTACCGAACGCATTTACGCGTCGAGCTAAAAGTCAAAGAATCGTATCTCGCCTCAGCTGCGCTTAGCGCACCCCAGCTGCGTCCGACGCAAATCGTTGGCGTCCCACACTTTTTCCTGCGTTCCACGCAATACTTCTCCGCGCCTAGCACACCTCCTTTCTTTCATTTTGCGTCTAGCGCCTAGTCCCACGTGTAGCGCTTGTAAGCTGCGTGAAGCGCATTTAAGCTGTGTAAAGCACAAGTCTGTGCTCTTTGTTGCATCACGAACTTTGCAAAATATCCTTGGCTCGAACACATCTTTCCCTTTTCTAAGCAAAACATAGGATAATTAGATTTTTTTTTTAAAAATATCTCCATCATTTTTTTTAAAAAGTTCATCTCAAAAATCATTTCAATCTATAATCCCTATCTATTTAGAAAATTCTATCCCATCTTTTACCAAACTATATCTCCCGTCTTTAAAAAAAAATTATCTCCCATCTTTTTTTGGAAATTCATCCCCATCTTTTAAAAAAAAAAAAATCATTCTCCTATCTTTTTCAAAATTTCATCCCATCTTCAATCTCCTATCTACTTCAAAAATTCTATCTCCATCTTTTTTTCATAAAAGAAAAAAATCCATCTTTTTTCCTATCATATATCTTTTTTTTTAAACATTAATCCTTTTTCTCTATCCTATCTTTTCATGTATTTTATCCATCCCTCGTGTGCACATCATTTAGGATTCCTTTTAGCATCCATCTTGTTGTAAAAGTCTCATCCGCTTAGGAATTCTAACTACACTAGAAGTCTGTCTGACCCAAATGTCTAGATTCATCCAGTTTCACTCCATTTAGAGTTCTTCACCCCGTCTAACTCTATCCATGTTAGGAGTCTTAACCCTGTCTAGGTCCACCCATCTAAGAAGTCTAGGGTCGTTAGAATTCTTGTCATCTCCGAAGTCTATAATCCATAGAAAGTCCATGCATAATAGGAGTCTAAAACCCTTACAATTCCGTCCATCTTACGAGTATAAATCCATTAGAGTTCCGCCTATTGCCAGCTGAATTCTATTTATTTTAGGAGTATAGGTCTACTAGAGTCTCATGCATATTAGGAATCTAGCATCCTTGAAAGTTCGTCAAATCTAGAATTCTAACATCATTAGAAGTCTATCAAGTCTAGGATTCTTAAGTCATTAGAATTTCATATCAATTAGGACTGCATTCATACTAGAATCCTTTTGCATTGCACAGTCCATCATTCATACACTTCATGCATAACTAAAGTTATTAAACATTTAGGAGTCTCATTGCATCCATGCTCTCCATTTCATTTCATGCATTCCGCATTTAGTAGTCCTGAACTACAAGCGACCTAATTCCTTTTTTGGGATATGTAGGCAGCCTTTACAGGTTCGAACGCATAGATTGAGTGATGCATACATGCATGTCTTCTAGGTGCATAAAAAAAATCAAAAAAAATTCATCATGCATTTAGGATATTCAGATTTGTTCCTAGGAGCTCAACTTTTAAACAAACATACATTCTTTCACTCCATTTCCTTCTCTCCATCATCAATCCATCTCTAATCTCCTGCTGGATGATCAATTGTAGGAAATACGCAATATGTCAAGAACACCTCAAAAACAAGTTGATGAGTTGAAGGGTACACTCGTAGATCTTGTGGCACGTGTCGCCAGGCTAGAGGCACATTACAAGGCACCTTATAGTTTTACCGCAATCACGACTGACCAACAAAGGATCAATGAACTACATGACATCACACAACATAGTTCGCTGATAAACCCTCCCATCATATCAATCTTTGAAAGCCCGTCTCGTTCTAGAGGAGGCGAAAGAATTATTGATGATTCACCTAACGCCCAAGCATCTACTGAGATACATTCCAGACCTGCACCAACTCTTACCATGCCTAAAAGAAAGCCTCAGGGGGAGTTCATACCCTAACACATGAACTATGGTGCTATATTCGAGTATCTTCATTTTAGAAAATTGCTCTATCCTATAAGACCCACTCTAGATCCTAAGGAAGACAAAAAATGGGCAAATTGGGACAAAAATGCCTATTGCAAGTACCATAGAGGAAACGAACATAGAACTAACGATTGCTATAAGTTAAAGCACCTTATTCACAACATGATAGAAGATGGAAGACTTCCAATTCTCTTGAACAAGGTCCCAAATAAGATAGAGGTTGCTGACATGGGCACAAGGGATTATTTTAAACCCCGACGGGCACAAACCCCATTAAAGATGACCTATACTCAAATCTTTCTCCAACTCCGAACTAAAGGTGCGATTTCCCCAATTGGACCCCTAGAAGACCCACCTAAAGAGGAAAGAAATATGATGTGGGATGAAGGCTCCTATTGTGAATATCATAGGGGGAAAGGTCACCCTACCGAAAGGTGTATGAGCCTTCAGGCGATTATCCAAGACATGATCGATGACAAAAGACTGCAATTGCTATCCGATCCAGACTACAAAGACGCAGCCCCAGTCCCAATAGCATATATTCATTAAAACACCTGGGCTCGCTTAGGTCCAGTTGAAAAAAAATATATATACACCTATTCTCTTTTCATTTAGAAAGAGACATCAGGAAGATTGAAGCAACGAAGCTGTCTTGTCACGCGACGTAGAAGTCTAGACTTAGGATTTCATATCCTGTTTCATCTCTCTTGTTTTTCCTAGTCTAATATAGGATTTTCCCTCTTATTGCATGTACTCATAATTTTCAATTAATAGATGAGTATTTATGTATTTTCTAACCTTGCGCCAATGAACATTAATGGAAATCACGATTGTCGCCTTAAAAGAAATGAATTTCTAATTCTCATGACTATTCTAATAAAGGCAATGAACAACTGGCATATTTAAAAGAGGTATTCCTCCCCTTCCCCGCAATGATTTCGCCAATCCTTATCATGCATAACACCCCTCTCTCTTTAACCTACCTCATAGGAAGTACACTTGACAACAATTCAATGTAAAGGGCAAGTAAAAAAGAGCACCAAAACAAAAAATAAAAAAAGAAGCAAAAGCGAAATATGACAGCAAAATATAAAAAAGAAGTGCATAAATATCGAATAAAAAAAAGATAAGCCCATCAATAGTTTTGTCAAGTGTACTTTCTTTTACCTTCAACCTTCAATTTTAAACCTCGAACTTCATCAAAGGCCTTGACCTCCATAACCAAAAACCATTACAAGCCAAATCATACCTCTGATAAACCTTCTCATAATCATGCATATCCTATCCCAATAAGCCATAAAAGATAAACCAAAGCCCGCTAGGTCGAAAACCCTTAAGGGCGACTTAGGCAAAAGTCAGGGCATCTTCATTAGCCCAATAAGCCATGATGTGAGCTTGTAGTGTTGTGGAAATCATGGCTTGTTTTTCACTGCACTTTCTCCACGTTTTTTGCAACGGAAATAAACTACCTCCATTAGCCGTTAGTGGGAGTATCTCCAGCGAGTTTGTTGGAGTCAGTTCGCTAGGTTCATGGGGGTGGTTCCACAAAATATGCCACGCCTATTGCAACTGATTTTCAAGCACTACAACAGCAACAAAAAATATCTACTAACTTAAAGAATCTTTTATACAAAGATTCTAAGTTACTAGAATATTAAACATACCATATGATAAAAATTCAAAGTGTATAAATTAAATATCTTGACTTAGATTAAATAATTAATCTTTCTCCACAAGAAATAAATGTAAACGTAAACAATACATTACTTTTGGTATTTTATAAATTTCGCTAAAAAAAAAATAGTAAAAGTAACCTAAGTATTTGGCATCATCAAAACATCGAATACAACAATATTCCCCCATTTTGATGATGGCAAATATAAGGCATATAAAAACAAAATAAGAAAAATAAGATAACTAAAGCAAAAGAATCAAGAGCTAATTACTTTAAAAAGCAAAACTAACAAAAGACTAAGAAAATAAATCTAGCACTAAACTAATAGAAAACAAATACTAAACTAACATAAATCAGTCTTGAATAAGAAAAATCCAAAAAGTAAAAAAAAATCCAAAAAGCATCACCTCGAACCGATGAGGACTAGAATGTGATTTTTATGTGCCACTCTACTTCTTCCCCCTTTTGTCATCATCAAAAACAATAAGTACCCAACAGTACTCTAAGAGTGAATCATATACAACAATGTCAATGCTTAGTAGCTCAAACACTCATCTAATAATACTAGCCATCCAACCATTATAATGAGCATATGAAGATGAGATTAAAGCACATAGTCATGAAAAATGCACAAACTGAGTTCAAGATGAAGATAAGAAAAAGAGAAGAAAGCACAAAGAAAGATAAGTAAGAAAAGAAAAGACATAAACCAAAACATTTTATCACCAAAAAGGAATGGGTGATAAAAGAAAGTAATAGCTAGTCACCATTGTTTTAATACAAACCAACCAACCAAAAAAAATATTGTTTCATCAGATTAAGTAGAAGGGAAGGGGATTAGGGATTGGAGGGCTTGGAGGGCTTGGGGCGGACAAGGAAAGCACCGACCACAGTATCAATCTTCTCCCGAACAGTTGTTTCTCCTCTTTGCACACTTGTGAGGATCTGCTCCTGCTGAAGATCAACACGGGCAACCCTTGCTTCAAGACCCTAAACTCTGGTGTGCAGGAGAGACAGAGACTCCTGAATTGTATGAAGTATACAATGAAGACCAGTGGTAGAGAGGAGGAAAATCAACAGTCCTCGATCCTAAAGGAGCTTGATCCTCCTCAAGATCAATATGCACTGCTCCTGGACCCTGTTTCTTGGGAGCCTTGGTCTCAGCAATTCTCTGACTCTTACGCACAAACTTAGGTCCTTCAGCACTGACCTCCTCCTCAGACTTCCTCTTAATCCCATTTTCAACCTTCCCCTTATTTTCTGCTACCTCAAAGTCTAACATCCCACCCTGTACCCTAAGAGACAGCCTGGATAAGGTCTCCTTGGTCAAATAATTATCAAACTCTAGATCAAAAGAGATACTAGAAGGCAGTTTAATGTGATTCTTCTTGAGGATAACAGAAATCAGGTTTGCATACCCCACTTTGGTGTTGTGGGAGATGCAGTAGGAAAGATGAGAAATCATTAAAGCAGGGAAGTTTATTTTTATGTTCTTAGCAAGGCAAAACATCAAGGAAAGATCCTCCTCTTGGAAGTCCTAGGCAGAATAAAGCGCCAAACTAAGTGAAACAAAAATTTGTGGAAAGGAGAAAGACCTTTCTGATCTAGGGACTGGTCAGACTCCTTACCCCCAAAGTAACTCAAAATAGTAGCGTTTGAAGCCCCATTCACATTTAACTTAGCCCTACCCTTCACATATTCCTTGTACCCCTCAGTAGGTACATCAAACCATTCCCCTAATTTCTTGTCATTGAATTTAACCAATTTTCCAGTGACCACACTTATGCATAAACCCTCGTTATTTTCAAACTTAGCAACAAACTCACTCATCTCACTCTCATAAAGACCATCATCAAAACTCAAAACTTTGACCCATTTTTTAAACTTAACAAGATCAAGAAACTGACTCCACTTAACTTTCTTGCACCAGGTGAAATCGACACAAAACCCAATGATATACTTAGAGGATTTTGATTTCTTACCCCTTTTGGTAGGTACCAAGATTTCTTTTTCTTGCTCTGTTTCAGCATCATTCAAATCTTCTTCTTTCTTTGGAGAGAGCACTTCATTTTCCGCCGAATTTGCTTGAGAACCCAGAGAATCTTCATTTGGGTTGGAAGATTCATTCTCGCTTTCGTTATAATCCACCAGGGGTGAAGATTTTTCAGCCGGAAAATTTTTGGTATCTTCTGAGGTTTTTCGTTTCGGAGCCATTTAGGGTTTTAGTTGAGGAAGATGAAGATGGCAGATTTGTGTAGAGGGAGAGAGAGAGAGAGGCGGTTTTGCAGAGGTAATGGTTTTAGGGTAAATGGGATAAATTGCCGTGTAAATTTTGGTTTGATTTGATGGGTTTTTATTTTGGGGCGAAATTTATGGGAATTGTGAAGAGGAATTAAATGTGGCTTTTCCCTTCCTTTTTTAAATCCGATGAATGATTTTAGTTTTAAGTTTGTACATGAACGTTGGTGAAGCGTTGCCATTAAAAAAAATATTTGTGGGGGATGAATGAAAGAGGATAATAAATGGAAGAAGAGAAAATAAAATAAAATAAAGATAATATTTACGTGGAAAGAAAGAAAAGAGTAGAAAGTGTGAACTCATGCATGTAACATGTTCATTCTATATGTACAACAACCTTTTTATTTTTACTCAAGTATATGCATGGACAATAAGGGGAGTATTATGAAGACTAATGTGAGTCCTTTACAATGAATGTACAATGAGTGATTAAAATCACAAAATGTTGCTGGCCACTTAGTGTAATCTTGTAACTAAGAGTTTTATTTGAAGTAGCACACTCAATGAATTCTAATCATCCCTAGCTCTAAGCGAATTTTCTCGAATTTTTCTCTAGGAAGTGGTTTAGTCAAAATGTCAGATATTTGATTTTCAGTTGGACAAAATTCAAGTTTGACAAGACCTTTTTCTACATTATCCTTAAGGAAATGATGTCTAATGTGAATATGCTTGACCCTTGAATGATGAATTGGATCCTTAGAGATACAAATAGCACTAGTATTATCACATTAGATTGGTACACACTTAAACTTAATGCCAAAATCTCTTACTTGTTGCTTGATCCAAAGGATCTGGGAACAGCATGCAGCAACAGCCACATACTCTGCCTCTGCTGTGGATAAGGCAACAATATTCTGCTTCTTTGAGCTCCATGACACCAAGCTTGATCCTAGTTATTGGACAATGCCTGATGTGCTCTTGCGGTTAACCAAGTCTCCAGCATAATCCGCATCCGAATAGCTTACTAGGTCAAACACATCACTTCGAGGATAGAACAAACATAAGTCATCGCTTCCTTTCAAATACCTTAGAATTCTCTTAACTGCTGTTAAGTGAGATTCTTTGGGATTTGATTGGAACCGAGCACATAAACCAACACTAAAAGAAATATCGGGTCTAATTGCAGTTAAGTATAGTAATGAACCAATCATACCTCGATATTGCTTCTCATTTTCACAATTACCATTTGAATCTTCATCTAACCTTGTTCCTGTTCCTATGGGAGTGTGGTTGTTTTTGAATGTTTCAGTCCATATTTCTTGAGCAGTTCCTTGACATATTTTTGTTGATGGATCATTGTTCCTCTTTCAGTTTGCTTAATTTGCAATCCCAAAAAGAAGTTCAACTCTCCCATTATACTCATTTCAAATTCACTACTCATAAGATCAGCAAACTCCTTACAAAGAAGATCATTAGTAGCACCGAAAATTATATTATCAACATAAATCTAGACTACTAATATGTATGTTCCTTTTGATCGAAGGAACAAGGTTCTATCAACCTTAAAGCAGGAATTTTGACAACCTTTCATACCAAGATCTAGGAGCCTGTTTCAGCCCATAAAGAGCTTTATCAAGCTTATAGACTTGATTTGGAAGTTCCGGATTTTCAAATCCAGGAGGTTGTTCCACATAGACGTCTTCAATTAAAAAACCATTTAGAAATGCACACTTGACGTCCATTTGGTACAACTTAAATCCCATAAAGGCAGCAAAGGCAATCAAAATTCTAATTGCTTTTATTCTAGCAACAGGAGCAAAGGTTTCATCAAAATCAATACCTTCTTATTGATTATAACCTTTGGCAACAAGTCTAGCCTTGTTCCTTACCACATTTCCATGTTCATCAAGCTTGTTCCTGAAGATCCATTTTAGTCCTATAACCTTCTGGTTCTTTGGTTTTGTCTCCAGGTGCCATACCTTGTTCCTCTGGAATTCATTTAGCTCCTCTTGCATAGCGTTGATCCAATCAGCGTCCTTGAGTGCTTCCATATGGTCCTTAGGTTCTGTCGTAGATAAGAAAGCATGGAAAGCACAAAAAGTCTTCAATTGGGATCTCGTTTGAGTTCCCTTTTCAATGTCACTTATTATCAATTCTAAAGGATGAGAATTTTGGTGTTTCTAAGACTTTGGATCAAATCTCCTAGTTGCTTCTAGAGTTTCTTGAGGTGATTGATTCACTTGATTTTCTTCTGGATCTGGAGTTCCTTGATCCTCCTGAGTTCCTCCTGTTGCTTGTTCCTCAAGGGGATCAGGCACAGGGTTATCAGGATCAGGAACTTGCTTCTTCTCTTTTCATGCAGGGGTTAGTTCCTCATCATTTTGATTAAACTCATCAGGACGAGTCAAACCAATTTCAAAGTTATCATTGTGACTCTGTTCCTGCAGGGAGTTAGTCTCATCAAATATAACATGGACACTTTCCTCGACACACATTGTTCGCTTATTGTAGATACGATAAGCCTTACTACTCAAGACATATCCTAGAAAAATAGCCTCATCACTTCTAGCATCAAACATTCCTAAGTTGCCCTTTCCATTATTATGTACAAAACATTTATATCCAAAGACACGAAAATAAGAAATATTGGGTTTTCTTCCTCTAAGGAGCTCATAAGGAGTCTTCATGGTGATTGGCCTTAGCATGACACGATTGATGATGTAGAATGTCGTGTTCACTGCTTCAGCCCAAAAGTTCTTCGGAAGACCGCTTGCAATTATCATCGTCCTTGCCATATCCTCAAGAGTCTATTTCTTCCTCTCGACTACACCATTCTGTTGTGGTGTTCTTGGAGCTGAGAAATTATGATCTAAACCTTCATTGCTACAAAATTCATCAAACTTGGAGTTTTCAAACTCCGTACCATGGTCAAATCTTAAATGCTTTAATTTAAAACCACTTGTTCTTTGAATCTTTTTAGCAAAGGTTTGAAATTCATCAAACGTTTCATCCTTACTATGAAGAAAAATAACCCATGTGTATCTCGAAAAATCATCTACTATGACTAATACATATTTCTTACCGGATCGGCTTTGGATGCGTACAGGGCCACATAAGTCCATGTGAAGAAGTTCTAATGGACTTTGTGTGCTTACCATTTTCTTGGATTTGAATGAGGATCTCACCTGCTTGCCTTTAACACATGAATCACAAACATCGTGGTTTAGTGACTTAATAGTTGGTAGACCAACCACCAAGTCCTTCCCACTTAGTTTATGCAGTAGGGACATGCTTGCATGACCACATTGTTTGTGCCACAGAAAAGGATCAGCTTCGATCACACTTAAGCATGTGAGATTATTCCTAGGAACAAGGTTCAGGTCAACCATATAGGTGTTCCCTTTCCTCGTTCCCTCAAGGATCTTGGTTCTTGTACTTTCATTGCTGACTACACAAGACTCATTAGTAAACTTCACTGTATTTCCCTTATCACAAAACTAAGATATACTAAGTAAACTATGTTTTAAACCCTCGACCAAAAATACATTATCTATGGAATGTGACTGAGATTTACCAATGTTACCAACTGCTACAATGTTTCCTGTAAGATTGTCTCCAAAGGTCACAGTTCCTCCATTGAAGACTCAAAGTGAGAGAAATTTTGATCTATCTCCTGTCATGTGCTTAGAACAACCGCTATCGAGGTACCACAAGTTGTTCCCCCTCACTTCAGCCTGTACCATAGCAAACTAGTTAGTTGTAGGATCCCAGTCTAGCTTCGGTTCCATTGTTGGACTTGAGCCTTTCTTAATTTTCCAAACCTGTTTCACTAGGCACGTGTTCCTCTCAATACGTTCTTCTCTGGTGGAACAGTCAGACACAATGTGACCACTATTCCCACAGTAAGAACATATTTTACTACTTGGCAGATCAACATATTTTCTTTTTGTTCTTCTTTTTATGATTGAAACCTAGACCGTCTCTCCCTTTGTTTTGATATTTTTGTATCCATGAGATTGGGTCAGGAAGTTTGTTCCTTGAGGGCTCTAGTTTCTTCTTCAATACCAGATTTTCTTGACAAATACTCCCTCCGTCCCAGAATACTCTTGACACTTATCAATGCACATAGTTTTAGATGATAAGTTGTTGTTTGATTATCAATTGTTATTTTATTGAAAAGTAGATGTGATAGGAGTTAGTAGTTAGTAAAGTAGTATTATTTTATTTTAAGGAGAGAGAGTGTGGGCCATGGTTAGAGTTGGTGGGTGGTAGGAGTGGTATTATTTTATTTGGAGGAGAGAGAGTATGGGCCAACTTAAAAGGTAGAAAAATTAAAATAATTGTGGGTCATATTCAAAAATAGAAGTGTAAAGAGTATTCTGGGACAGATGAAAAAGGAAAGTGTAAAGAGTATTCTGGGACGGAGGGAGTATTATCAAAATCGTTTTTCAAATTTTCAGCAATTTTTCTGGTATTAGATGAAGAGATTGTTCCTTCAGGAACAAACATTTTCATTTCTGCCAGTTCCAAATTCAAAAGATAATTTTCATTTTTGACTTTTTCAAAAGCATCTTGATAAGCTCTACTCTTGTCAAAAAGTTCAAAGAATCTTTTTACAGTGTCACTTTTTAGTGAGTTAAGCCAATTTAAATGATTCTTAGTGTTTTTCAAGGCATTAGTTAATTGATCTCTTTTTGCACATACATCCTTGTAATCATCTAAGATTTCTAGCAAAAGTTTTATTAATTGGCTTTTATTCAATTCTGTAAGTTCCTCTTCAATGGCATTAAAGCTTACCTTGGGGTTAGATGATTCCACTTTTTCTTCGATATTTGCCATGAGACATAGATGGACAGTTTCTTACTCAGTTTCTTCCTGCTCCTCCTCTGAGTCAGACTCTCCCCATGCTGCTACCATGGCTCTCTTCATATCATTTTTCGAAAATGATCTTTGTTGTTCCTTGCCCTTCTCTTTGTATCTTCCTTTAGCTTTCTCGTTTTCCCATTGAGGACATTCCTTGATGAAATGATCAAGGCCTCCACACTTGTGACAGCTTAGCTTCGTTGGTTTCTTGGTAACCTTTCCTTTGTAGTTCTTGTTGAAGAACTTCTTGAATCTTCTAACAATCATTGTTACTTCTTCATCATCGGTTTCTGAGTCTTCTTGTTCCTCAGACCTGAGGGCCAGAGCCTTAGGCTTTGATGATTCAGTTTCATGAGTTTTGAGATGTACCTCATGGGTGATCAAGGAACCAGCAAGTTGTTCAATATTGAACGTTGTGAAGTCCTTGGTTTCCAACAGTGTCGTTGTCTTGGCCATCCATTTTTCATCTTGTGGTAGACTCCTTAGTACCTTCCGGACCTGTTCCTCTGGGGAGATTAACTTTCCCAAAGATTCAAGTTCGTTTATAATGTTTGAGAAGCGAGTGAGCATATCTTGAATAGGCTCCTTTTGTTTCATGTGAAACAATTCATACTTATGCATGAGCATATCGATCATTGATCGTTTCACTTCGCTTGTTCCTTCCTGAGTAATTTGAAGGAGTTCCCACATTTGCTTTGCAGTCTTGCATCCCATGACTCTATTGTGTTCATGGGGACCAAGACCGCAATGGAGTAGCTTCTTGGCCATGTTGTTCATCTCCATTTTTTCAAAGTCCTCTTTGTCGAATTCGGCAAGGGGTTTAGGAACCAGCTCCCCTTTCTCGTTCTTTGTTGTGACTTCAAAGTCACCGATTTCAATTACCTTCCACACTTGGTAATTTTCAGCTTTAATATATATCTCCGTACGATTCTTCCAGTATGGATAATGTTTGCCATTGAACATGGGTGGGCGTTGAGTTGAATACCCTTCATCAAGCTTTTCTCCCGTTGTGTTCATTGTTCCAGGTACAATCTCCTCAGTCTTAGCTGATTCTGGAGGTACTAGGCTCTGATACCAATTGTTATTATAGTATGAACACTAGACCAACTACAAGAGGGGGGGTGAATTGCAGTTGAGGAGAAATTTTCGATTTGTAATGCGGAATTAAAACAAACTTGAAATTAGAAGGATACAAGCACACGAGATTTTTACAAGGAAAACTTCCTAGGCCCAATAGGAAGAAAAACCTGGACCATGAGGGATTTTGACTCAAACTCTCTTTAATATACTAGGCCAAAAGACTCTCTTTTGTACAACCTAATATTGGACCTTCTCTATTTCTCTAGGAACTTGTTCCCCAGTCACTCAGTTCCCCCTGAACTGATGACATTCACTATTGACTTCACTCGAAGTTTTCTCTCTTCTCTCTTTCTTTCTCTCTCTTGAATACAAGGATATTCTCTGAATTTTCTCTCACCCACACACTATGAATATTACATTAATGAGTATGTTGAATAAAGAGGAAATTACAAGAAAAACTTTCTAAGTAATGATCGAGTTTTTTCGCTTGAATGTTCTTATGTTTTTCTTCAAATAATTTCTTCCTTATATAGCTACTGCAATTCTTCCTTCATTTGGATAGGTAATGCTCCACGTTCTCCATGATGTGAGCTTGTAGTGTTGTGGAAATAATGGCCTGTTTTTCGCTGCACTTTCTCCACGTTTTGTGCAACGGAAATAAACTACCTCCATTAGCCGTTAGTGGAAGTATCTCCAGTGAGTTTGTTGGGGTCAGTTCTCTAGCTTCATGGGGGTGGTTCCACAGAATATGCCACGCCTATTCCAACTGATTTTCAAGCACTACAACAGCAACAAAAAATATCTACTAACTTAAAGAATCTTTTATACAAAGATTCTAAGTTACTAGAATATTAAACATACCATATGATAAAAATTCAAAGTGTATAAATTAAATATCTTGACTTCGATTAAATAATTAATCTTTCTCCACAAGATATAAATGTAAACGTAAACAATACATTACTTTTGGTATTTTATAAACTTCGCTAAAAAAAATAAAAACTATATAGTAAAAGTAACCTAAGTATTTGGCATCATCAAAACATTGAATACAACATTTGTGGATGTACTAATCATGATACATCTTATTGTGGAGGTACAAATTCGGAGCATGTGGCGGCAATAAACTCTAGAGGAGATGGTTACCAAGGAAACCAAGGGTATAGAAGCAATCAACAAGGAGGTTGGAAACAACCCCAACAAAACTACCATCAAGGCTCAACAAGGTTGGAATCAACCTCAATAAGGGTACAACCAAGCTCAACACCAAGGGAATGTGCAAGGGTATAACCCAAACTATAATCAAGGTGGTTCATCCTCACAAGGGTCTCAAGTATACAAAGCTCCACATCAAAGAGCCAATACCCAAAAACCTCCCTCTAACCCTCCGTTCCTGAAACAAAATCCCGAACCCACTCCATCTCCCGATCCCACCTCTCTCCAAATTCTCCAACAACTTCAATCCATGAACCAAATTCTCCAAAACCATGAGCAAAGGTTTCAAGAGCTACAAGCCCATAACAAAATGCTTGAACCCAAATTGCCTAAGTAGCCGAGAAAAATCCCCATACTCCCACAAATCAACTTCCGGGCCAACCCATCCCTAACCCCAACCTCCACCATTCCAAAGCCATCCATTTGAGGTCGGGAACAAGTTATGAGGGTCCCAAGATGCCTACTGAGGAGGTAGAGAAGGAAGAAAAAGTTGAGGTCGTTGGCGGGCCGCGCTTGTCGTGAACGCCACCCGGCCAAAGATAAAATTTCTCCTACTCTCTTTTACACTAAACTAGTATAAGGGAAGTAAGGTTCGTATCCACAGGGAAACGGGGACGAGTTCTATATTTAGCGTGAGATGGTACCTAGATAACTCTAACGGTCGAGAAACCTAATAATAACAAAAGGGGGGGTTTCAAAGAGTTGTTATTAGACTACAACTAACTAACATATAAATAAGATGAGAAATCAATATAGGAAGATCTTGAATCCGATTAACATGCACTTCAATTCATTATCGATCATTGAACCTCGACTCTATTCATTTCCATTATTATCTATTGTTGAGAATTAATCTCGCATTCTCCTTATTCTTAGTTGAATAGCACGATCAGCGTGACTATAAAACCCTAACTAAAGGATAACCTAGTCCGATAGCGTCTAAGTTCAATCCGATAGCAGCAATAAACACAGAGAACCAATAGACCTGCTAACGTCATACAAGCGATAAACATTCAACAGTTGATACAATTTCCCCAAGAAATAACCAAGACGATCTGCATCTAAGCTACTCCCTAGTTTGCTACTAATTGATAAAAGAATAAAACAATCCGATTCTATTCTTAAATCTAGCATTAGATTAATTACACAATCAAACTAGTAACGTTCCTAGCATAATCATGCAAAAACCATTGAAAGCAAGCATAGAAATTAAACCATAATCAAAGGAAATAAATAGAGAAGAAAGATCTCACAATAATGCTTGAAGCTCCATATTAATCTCGTTCAAGAACGGTTCAAGCTACAATCGGCATAGCAATAGCCAATCCCATAATTGAAATCTACGAAGACTAAACTCGAAAACAAAAACTAAAAAGAGAAGAGAAGAAGAGAAGAATGGAGTGTTGGATATTCTCTCTCCTCAAATGTGTGTCTTTTAGGTCCAAAAACAAAGTTTAGTATTTATACTAAGGCTCAAAAGTCAGCCGACATTTAGACCGCCATAGGGGTCGCGAGGTGCGGTACAGGTCACACCGTGCGATGAGCTACTGCCTTCGCAACGAGCTGAAGAATTGGGCCAAACCACGCAGGTCGCACCGTGCGAGAATCCTCGCGAGGTGCGAGCAAGGCTCGTCCCGAGGTGTGAGGAAGCTCGCGAGTCGCGAGCGCTGGGCGCTGGGCAGTGAGCGCTGGGCAGTGAGCGCTGGCTGAGCGTGCGGGTGTGCGCGATGGGCGAGCGATGGCCTAGCTTGCTGCTGGGCGTGCGATGGCTGGAGCTGGGCGATGCTTGCTGCTGGGCGTGCGATGGCTGGAGCCGGGCGATGCTTCTGCCTGGGCGTGCGATGGCCGGAGCCGGGCGATGCTTGCTGGCGGGCGTGCGATGGGGCTGGCGAGCGATGCTTCGAGCTTGGCTTGGCGAGCTTGTGGCTTGTGATGCTCGGCTCAAATGCATTTCACCTTGGAAGCTCGGAATGCATGACATTAACACAACTTATATCGCAAAACTCCGAACTTCCGCTAAGGATGATTTATATGCAAACCTTAACAATTACGAACAAATCCCTTAGCAATGTGCACCTAAAATACCACAAGAACATCGTATAACTTGAGCGCATCAAATACCCCCACACTTGAACTTTACTCGACCTCGAGTAAACTCAAAATGAGGATCACCAAATAAATCATCACCCAAACTAACGACACCAACCTACACTCCCCATCAACTACATCATCATCATCACATCTTAACAACATCCGCTCAAAAACCTAAACGTAAGGGACGATGATTCCCCCACACTTAGATTCGAGCTCACCTGAAAAATAAAAAGACGCGACAACAATAATCACCAAACGACAACCAAAATGTGAGCTCAAATCCAGAAGGATCTCAAAGGATCTCACTCCAACGCCACAATCAAAATGACAACTCGCCTAAAACCTCAAAAGATAAACTACTACTACTATTACAACCAACCTATATAAGCAAGTTATGGAACAAAGACAAAAAGGGATAAATTCCATGCTTACTCCCAAAAACAATAAACCAAAAGAAAGTGAAAGCCAAAACAAATCTCCGGCAAATGAATCTTCAAAATACATAATTCTCGCTTAATCTCTCATTTTGCCTAGGAGCCCTTTCGGGTTTTCATCCTAGCTTCTCACATTTTTTTTTTCATCTCACCATCTTACCCGCTCAATATAAGCCACTTTTTTTTGCATAAGTTGCCCTTTCGGGTTTTCAACCTATCCGGGCCCCCATTTTTGCCTGAGTCGCCCACCCTTGTGGGTTTTCAACTCAGCGGGATTCATTTCATCACTTTTTTTTTTTTTTTTTTTATATTTTCATTTTCTTTCAAATTGAAAGTAATATATACAACATAGATACACGAGAATGAGAATACCCTCCCCCCTACTTAAACTACACATTGTCCTCAATGTGTCGACAATTAAAAGCAAAAGTAAACTGAAAATGGGGGGAGAAACCAACAATCGAGTAAATCGAAGATCGAATTCTCAAAACTCATGAAAAGCAATTCGTCAAACTCAAATTTCTTAACAACACCAACTCAAATCTCATAACTCAACTCACAACCCTCTCCCTCGAATCACTCAAACAAATGACAAGTTCAAAAGTTTTGAATTTGTGAGTTTTTTTTTTTTTTTTTTCTTAGCTTAAGAGATCGAAAAGATACATTAACAATCTCAACCCTCTAGTTGTACCAACTCCTAGCTAATGAACTCCTCCCAACGGGTTTTCTTTTGTGGATTTTGGTTCCAAGTGGATGAAGATTGGTTGTGGATCTTTTTAGTGGGTGGGTGGTGGGTGAAAGAAAATTTGTTGTGGTGGTGGAAATTTGATGAAAAATAAATGGAAAGAAAGAAAATAAAGGGGTCTCGGGGTCTCGGGTTGCCTCCCGAGAAGCGCTGTTGTTTAAAGTCGTTAGCTCGACTTAGTACCTTGAGCTCAAAAATTGGGCTTGTGCTCCATATGTGACAATGGAGGCTCCATGTCAACCTCCAATTCGAGTACCTGCAAAACAAACGGAGAAGAACTCTTGCAATGCATCGTTAGTGGTACAGTTTCAAAACAAGGTGGTAAATCAGGAGGCTTTTTCCGCTCTTTCCACTCCGGCACCATAACCTGCATGTTAGTAGGAGAGGCACAATCCTCAACCAAGGCATCATCAACATTTATCGACTCATCAACATGCTCAATATCAAGAACATCATGCAAAACAGAGTCAACAATGTTAATAGAGTAAAGAGGGTTATCATCCTTAATCAAAGGCTTAGAATCATCGATTTTAAACGCCTCTACCTTTCCCTCGAACTCCATGGTCAAAGAACCAGCGCAAACATCAATTTTAGTGCAAGATGTTTTCAAGAAAGGTCGCCCCAAAAGGATGGGGGCGGCATGCTTATCAGGCTCCATCTCCAAAACATAAAAATCAGCAGGAAATTGCAATTTCCCAACCTTTACTAACACATCCTCTAATTTACCCCTAGGATAAACATTGGATCTATCGGCTAATTGAATCACCACACCGTTTTCATGCAAATTGCCAAGTTTCAAAGACTTATACAATGAATATGGAATCACATTAATTGACGCACCTAAGTCTAACATGGCTTTAGGAAACATGGTGTCACCTATGGTACATGGGATGGTAAACATGCCTGGGTCCTTGCACTTTTGAGGCAATTGCTTTTGAAAGATAGCGAGAGACATGCTCGCTAGCCTTCACTTTTTGCACTCCCTTTTGTTTTTGCTTTCTTTTCGAAGTACATAATTCTTTAAGGAACTTAGCAAACCTAGGTACTTGATTTAAAGCATCAAAAAGGGGAATGTTTACCTCACATTTACGAAAGGTTTCGTAAATGTCTTTATCGCACTCCTTTCTTCGAGTATCTTGCGGTGCCTCCGGAAATGGTGGCTCTGGTTCATATGGTGGAGGAGGTGATTTTTGGACTTTCGCCTCTTGTTGAGGTGGCAATGATGTATAATCTGTTGTCGGTTCATGCTCGATCACCTCTTCCACTATCTCTTTGTCTCGAACCACCAACCTCTCTTTGCTTGCAATTTCCGCTCCACTTCTCAATGTGATAGCACTCACGTTCATCTTTGGGTTGAGTTCTATTTGGGATGGAAACCTCACCGAATCCCTAGCCTCTAACTTGGTTACAGCTCCCGCAATTTGGCTTACTTGGCTCTCCAAGTTCTTGATGCTCGAACGGGTCTCCTCCTGAAACTGAACCATATTTCCCTGCATGTTAGTGACATTTTTAGTTAAAGCATTAATCATATCCTCTGTAGACATGCCGGTACTCGGTCCTTGTGGTTGGCCTTGCGGCCGAAAATATGGAGCTCCTTGCTCCGGTGCTCTCGAATAAGGAGGTGGTGGGGCGGTTATACCGTTGTGGCGGCTGCTTGGTTCCCCGATGAATTCCCGTACCTCAAATTAGGATGATCTCGCCATCCCGGATTGTAGGTACCAGAATATGGATCATATCTTTTCTGGAAACCTTGGCCCTGAAAACCGACCGCCTTAACCTCTTCACTCGGTTCTTCTTGTAGATGAGGGCAAAAATCAGTTGGATGATGTGAAGAGCAAATGCCACAAGCCTTCACTTGGTGAGTTTTCTCTTTCAATATGAAGTCTCGCATCACGGATGTGAGAGCTTGCACCTGATCTTCCAGCTTAGAAGAACTAGAACCCTCGGAGACCACACGTCGAGTTCCAGACCTTCTACTAAACTGCCTCGAGCTTTCAGCAAGCTCATTTAACAGTTCCTTAGCAGCGAGTGCAGTTTTATTCACAATGGATCCACCACTTGCTGCATTGACCATCCTAGCATCCTCATCACATAAGCCATTATAGAAGTATAGCACCAAATCTTCCTCTGAATAACCGTGGTATGGACAACTAGCACATAACTTCTTAAACTTCTCCCAATACTCATAAAATGACTCATCACCCCGTTGCTCAATGTTACTTATCTCCTTCTTCAATGTGGATGATTTAGAAGTGGGAAAGTATTTCTCGAGAAAGCTCTTTTTCAATTGAGCCCAAGTGGTGATGCTGTCGGACGGAAGGTAGTACATCCAGTCCTTTGCTGCGTCTTTTAGCGAAAAGGGGAAAGCTTTAAGCTTGATTCTATCTTCTGAAACTCCACTTGGTTTCATGCTGCTGCATACCACATGAAACTCTGACAAATGTTTATTTGGATCTTCATCATTTAGCCCATGGAATGAGGGAAGCAAATGTATCAACCCCGACTTTAGCTCAAATGTGTCCCCCACTTCCGGTTCCGGAAATGTGATACACAAAGGTTGTTGGTCAAGGTTAGGAGCAGTGAGCTCCTTTAAAGTGCGGTGCTCAACTCTAGGAGGCATCTCTTCTTCAAATTCAAGCGAAAAAAGGAGCTCTCTAAAGTCTTCACGCAATTCTCTTCTCAACCTGAAAAGGGTTAGTTCTAGATCTCGATCGTACTGCAAAGGTTCTTGGTTAGTAGCACGAGTATTAACCATAAACAAAAACCATCAGCAATACAATCCAAAAGCATACACTAAATATAAACAAGTAACACCGTGTCCCCGGCAACGGCGCCAAAATTTGGCGGGCCGCGCTTGTCTTGAACGCCACCCGGCCAAAGATAAAATTTCTCCTACTCTCTTTTACACTAAACTAGTATAAGGGAAGTAAGGTTCGTATCCACAGGGAAACGGGGACGAGTTCTATATTTAGCGTGAGATGGTACCTAGATAACTCTAACGGTCGAGAAACCTAATAATAACAAAAGGGGGGGTTTCAAAGAGTTGTTATTAGACTACAACTAACTAACATATAAATAAGATGAGAAATCAATATAGGAAGATCTTGAATCCGATTAACATGCACTTCAATTCATTATCGATCATTGAACCTCGACTCTATTCATTTCCATTATTATCTATTGTTGAGAATTAATCTCGCATTCTCCTTATTCTTAGTTGAATAGCACGATCAGCGTGACTATAAAACCCTAACTAAAGGATAACCTAGTCCGATAGCGTCTAAGTTCAATCCGATAGCAAGCAATAAACACAGAGAACCAATAGACCTGCTAACGTCATACAAGCGATAAACATTCAACAGTTGATACAATTTCCCCAAGAAATAACCAAGACGATCTGCATCTAAGCTACTCCCTAGTTTGCTACTAATTGATAAAAGAATAAAACAATCCGATTCTATTCTTAAATCTAGCATTAGATTAATTACACAATCAAACTAGTAACGTTCCTAGCATAATCATGCAAAAACCATTGAAAGCAAGCATAGAAATTAAACCATAATCAAAGGAAATAAATAGAGAAGAAAGATCTCACAATAATGCTTGAAGCTCCATATTAATCTCGTTCAAGAACGGTTCAAGCTACAATCGGCATAGCAATAGCCAATCCCATAATTGAAATCTACGAAGACTAAACTCGAAAACAAAAACTAAAAAGAGAAGAGAAGAAGAGAAGAATGGAGTGTTGGATATTCTCTCTCCTCAAATGTGTGTCTTTTAGGTCCAAAAACAAAGTTTAGTATTTATACTAAGGCTCAAAAGTCGCCGACATTTAGACCGCCATAGGGGTCGCGAGGTGCGGTGCAGTCGCACCGTGCGATGAGCTACTGCCTTCGCAACGAGCTGAAGAATTGGGCCAAACCACGCAGGTCGCACCGTGCGAGAATCCTCGCGAGGTGCGAGCAAGGCTCGTCGCGAGGTGCGAGGAAGCTCGCGAGTCGCGAGCGGCGGGCGCCGGGCGCCAGGCGCGCGTGCGGCCGGGCGAGCGTGCGGGTGTGCGCGATGGGCGAGCGATGGCCTAGCTTGCTGCTTGGGCATGGATGGCTGAGCCGGGCGATGCTGCTGGGCGTGCGATGGCTGGAGCCGGGCGATGCTTGCTGCCGGGCGTGCGATGGCCGGAGCCGGGCGATGCTTCTTCTGGGGCGTGCGATGGGCGCCGAGCGATGCTTCGAGCTTGGCTTGGCGAGCTTGTGGCTTGTGATGCTCGGCTCAAATGCATTTCACCTTGGAAGCTCGGAATGCATGACATTAACACAACTTATATCGTAAAACTCCGAACTTCCGCTAAGGATGATTTATATGCAAACCTTAACAATTACGAACAAATCCCTTAGCAATGTGCACCTAAAATACCACAAGAACATCGTATAACTTGAGCGCATCAGTCGTTGAGAGAGAAGTTGAGGTTGAGGAGGTTGATAAAGGAGAGAATGTGGAAAGAGATGAGTCACAAGTCCAAGTTGGTGATAGAGCTCCAATGCCATCATATCCACCAACTAAGACTTATGTGCTTCCGGTTCCATATCCTCAGCTGTTGGTGGAGAGAAAATTGAGTGACAAGTTCACAAAATTTCTCAATGTGATGAAGTGTCTTCAAATCAACATTCCATTCCTTGAGGATATGTCTCAAATGCCGGCCTATGCTAAATTTTTGAAGGAGATCCTCTCCAACAAACGGAAGCTTAAAGATGAGCTTATCACTTAACCCTACCAAGTGAGTGCTCTTGTGCAACGTACTATACCTAAGAAGCAAAGAGACCCCGGGAGTTTCACCATGCCGGTGCAGATAGGTGATCTAGAGCCTAAGGGATCATTGGCCGATTTAGGAGCGAGTGTGAGTTTGATGCCACTGTCTATTGCTAAGAACATTAATTTTCCTCTTCATCCGACACGGAAAACTATTCAATTGGCGGACCGCACTGTGAGAGTCCCCCATGATGAGTTGGAAGATGTGCCAATTCAAGTTGGGCATGTATTTGTGCCTTGTGATTTTGTGGAAATGGATATGGAGGAAGATCCGGAGACTCCTCTTATTCTTGGAAGAGAAGCTCTAAAGACATTTGGTGCCGTGATCAATTGCAAAAATAATACAATCACGGTTGAGGTAGACAATGAGCGGGTTGTATTTGAGTTCTCTAAGACTTTGAAGAGGCCTATGATAGAGAAAATTTGACGGGTCAGTCTAGTGGAGAATGAGATAGAGGATGCTGCGAGTGTGGTTCACACCGGGGATGAGTTGTATGCTTCTCTTACCGAAGCC
Organism: Beta lomatogona; assembly: GCA_947646795.1. Taxonomy (NCBI): domain Eukaryota; kingdom Viridiplantae; phylum Streptophyta; class Magnoliopsida; order Caryophyllales; family Amaranthaceae; genus Beta; species Beta lomatogona. Next base: position 89,374 of record CANSNZ010000141.1, on the reverse strand, counting down.
CCGAGCTTGGACATGGAAGAGGTGAAGGAATTCTCCATGCTTCTTGACACTACCATTGAGGAGACACAAGATGAAGCATTTGAGGTTCTAGCTACATCCATTGACAATGAGGAGTGTTCTAAGCCTCCTCCCAGGGTAGAGTTTAAACCCCTTCCCTATTCTCTTAAATATGTTTTTCTTGATGATGCATGCACTTATCCAGTTATTGTCAATTCGAGTCTTGATGACATCTTTATATCAAAACTGATTGAGATACTACAAAAATATAAAGATGTCATTGGGTACTCGATTGATGACCTTAAGGGGATAAGCCCTTCTCTTGCTATGCGTCGTATCCATTTCATTGATAGTAATGCCTCATCCATAGAGCATCAGAGAAGGCTCAATCCTAACCTCAAAGAGGTTGTAAAAAAAGAGATTATGAAATTACGTGACACGGTAATCATCTACGCTATCTCCGATAGCAAGTGGGTGAGCCTGATTCACGTGGTTCCTAAAAAAGGAGGAATGACTATTGTTGAGAATGAGAAAGGAGAAACTATCTGTACTAAAACTGTTACCGGGTGGAGGGTTTGTATTGGTTATAGGAAGTTAAACAAATCCACCCGCAAGGACCATTTCCCTCTTCCCTTCATTGACCAAATGTTGGAGGGGCTTGCTCGTCATTCACGCTTTTGTTTTCTCGATGGTTATTCCGAATTCTTTCAAATCCCTATTCATCCGGATGACCAAGAGAAAACCACATTTACTTGTCCGTATGGGACATTCGCATATCGAAGGATGCCCTTTGGTTTGTGTAATGCCCCATCTACTTTCCAAAGGTGTATGACAGCAATCTTCTCTAACATGCTAGAAGATTCTATTGAGGTGTTCATGGACAATTTTAGTGTGTGTGGTTCGTCTTTTGACACATGTCTGGTTAATCTTGAGTGTGTATTAAAAAGATGTCAAGAGACGAACCTCATCCTGAATTGGGAGAAGTGTCACTTTATGGTCGAGGAAGGCATTGTCCTTGGGCATAAAGTGTCAAAGAAGGGGATTGAAGTGGATCCAACAAAGGTTTCGGTTACTAAGAAGCTTCCGCCACCGAACTCGGTGACAGGAGTTTATGCTTTCCTTGGACATGCGGGTTTTTACCGGCGTTTCATCAAGGATTTTTCTCAGATAGCCAAACCATTGACGAATCTACTTCAAAAGGATGTAGATTTTGTGTTTCAAAGAAAGAGCAAATTGTTGAGAAAAATAAAAAAAAAATGTGTTCAAAAAGTGAAAATCATTGTTCCAAAAAGTAAAAATCTAAGTGAGAATCAATGATGTGTGAGATTTCGATTTGAGTTGGTGTTTGGACTAGCTTGAGGGAGTTTTTACCCCCTAGTTTGTACTCCGCTTTACCCTTTTTGCACCACATTCCCAAATTCATATCCTCAGCCCTAACCTAGCCGCGTTACAACCTTAGTAAAGTCCCTTTTGACTTCTAGATTGAACTTGGTCAATTAGTAGTGGCGGGTGAGATTTTGTGCAAGTCATGATGAGGGTCATCAAAATGTGGTGGAGGCGAGCTATGATGGTTGAGCATCCCTAGGGGGCAGTCAAACTCGGGACTTGGAAGTGGAGAAGAGTGAGAAATCACTCTTAGAAAGCCTATTTTCAAGGGGACTCGGTTAATCGGTGGATTAGATCCCTTAAGTCACTTTTGTGCTTCCTAATCATCTTCCCTCTTGTGTTTGGTTGGTCTCCTAAATCTTGTTATGAACTCATTTAGCTTGCATGTCATGTTTGTAGCTTTGCTTTTAGAGCATTTAGATTAGTTTGTTGCATGATTTTTCTTTTCCTCTTTTTCACCTCCTCTCTTTCTTCTTTTTCGTTCTTGGTTTACTTGAGGACAAGCAAAATGCTAAGATTGAGGGAGTTTGATAAGTGCGTTTCTAACGTACTTTATGAGCTCCTTTTGGTTTGGTTTGATCCTCTTTATACCCTTTTCTTCCCTCTTTCTTCCTCATTTTTCTCTCTATTTCTTTCACTTGGTCATTGTTGATCATTGTGACATTTCGCTAGATTTTCGATCAATTTTGACTGGATTTCTAGTACATTTACTTTCATCGTGTTTTCCCGTGCTTTGATTGCAGGTATGATCTTTTCTAAGGTCAAGAGTTGGGAGGTACGGTTATAGGCAGGAGTTTCGAGGAGTTTGCACGCGCGAAATGGAAGAAAGAAAGCATGAGCTGAGACCCATGGTGTGCCCGCACTCCCTTAGCAGTGCCCGCACACACTGGTGCGCCTGCATCGACCCACATATAAAGCATCCTCAATGTCATTCAGCTAGGTGCGCCCGCACCAGCTCTGAGGTGCGCCTCCAACAGTTTCATGGTGCGCCCGCACCATTCCTGCGAAGATTGGCCACCTGAGTCAGTAGCCCTGGTGCGCCTGCACCATCTCTTTCCGCCAGAAATTTGTAATACTCGTGACGATTAAAAACAATAGAGGGTGATGATTTTAAACTTAGGCTTTATTCTAGAGTTTAGAGAATATTATTATGGCTTACTTTAGAGAGAAAAACACTTTGCTTATTTTTAGATTTGAGATTCATAGATTAAAGTTGTTGATTATCTACACTTTCAAGGTAACTTTCATTAACTTAATTTCAAAGTTTTCAGTTTTATTCATTCTTTTAGATTATCAATCTCTCCTTTTCCATAGCATTAGTTCTCTTTTGATACAGTTTCATATTTGTTATTTTCATTAGATTAGTTATCTCTTAATCATGTTTAGCCCTAGATTAGTTATAGATTTCATGTTTTATTGCTTAGAATCCATGATTAGTGAGTAGTTCCCTATCTAAGGTTAAGGTGAAAGTATGGATTAGGGTTTAAATTTGTTGTTAATGTAATTGTGATGATTTAAAGACGTTTTTGCATTGATCTTGGTGTTTTGAGGCCTTAGGATAGATATGGATCACATTTGTGCTTTGGTATTTTGATTTCAAATGTTCTTAATTGAATTATGAATTCTTTTATCATCCCCATGAATCAACTTAATTTCTAGGCCAAGATACTGGGTAGAAATTAAGGGGATCCTATATTAGGGGTTTTCCAAATTCATTGGATCTCTTAATCAATTGACTAAAGACCATTCGAGAGTGGATTTAGTTGATTGATTAAGCGATCATTCTCGAGGACCATTCGAGAGAGGACTCGAGTATTTTAGAGGAAAACTAAACCTTGCGTAATTGTTGTCTTTGAATCACAATTGCATTAATAATCGTTGTCCACTTTGATCCATACTAGTAACCTTAACTCTAGTGTCTTCCTTATTCATATTTTCATCTCATATTATTTGCTAGTTCTTTGATATTAGTTAGTTTTAGCTCTTATAAAAATCACTTAAAACCCCCAAAACCCTTCAATTAGGTAATTTAGACTTAATAGACTTTAACTAATCTCATTTTCCCTGTGGATCGTCCCTTGACTTGCCTTTACTACGTTCTTGGTAATTGCTCATTAGGTTTTATAAATATTGTTTGAAAAGCGATTTTTGGTGCCTTAACGACACACTAAAAACCTCTTATCAAAGCCGGGTCAAGCTGTTGGCCCCCATGTTTTCAATATGATGGGTCTTTTTGAGAACATGGAACGACTTGGATACCCTTATAGGGTAGAGTTGGCTACTGACATCATTCTACATTCATTGCCTGACAACTTCAATCAGTTCAAGGTTGACTTTCAACATGAATGAGTCTGAAAAGACTTTGCAAGAGTTGCATGGGTTGTTAGTCAATGTTGAGAGGAACAACACCAAAGAACCAAAGAAAGAGGTTTTGATGGTTCAGAAGGGAAAGGGTTTCAAGAAAAAATGGGCAAAAAAGGACAAAGGCAAGCAAGTTGCCGTTGTTGCTGAAAAACTTAAGCCAACCGCCAAGCCAAAGGTCGCCGCAGAAAGCAAGTGCTTCCATTGTCATAAGATAGGACACTGGAAGAGGAACTGCCCTCTATACTTGGAGGAAAAGAAGTCGGGTGCTTCCACTTCAGGTATATTTGTTATAGAAATCAATTTGCCTTCTACTTCTTTATGGGTGTTGGATACCGGTTGTGGTTCTCACATAGTTAATGATGTGCAGGGACTAAGAAGAAGTAGGAGGCTAGCAAAGAGCGAGGTAGAGCTTCGCATTGGAAATAGAGCAAAAGTTGCTGCACTTGCCGTAGGAAGTTATAGTCTACATTTTCCATCTGGCTTAATTCTAGAACTTAATAATTGTTACTTCGTTCCGTCAATTACTAAGAACATTATTTCTGTTTCCGTTTTGGATGATGAAGGGTTTTGTTTTGAAATAAAGAACAAGTGTTGTTCCATTTCCTACAATAACATATTCTATGTTAGTGCTAAATTGATAAATGGCGTATATGTGCTTAATAGGTCAGTACATGTCTATAACATAGATAGCAAGAAACAAAAATCAAATGATTCAAACCTAACCTACATTTGGCATTGTCGAATGGGTCATATAAACCAAAAACGCATCCAAAAGTTACAATAGGATGAAATTCTTCCATCATTTGATTTCGAATCATTTGATATATGTGAATCATGCTTGATGGGAAAAATGACAAAGTCACCATTTACTGGAAAGGGTGAAAAGGTCAGTGACCTCTTGGACCTCATACATACAGACGTTTGTGGTCCTATGAGCACAAAGGCAAGGGGAGGGTTTAATTACTTCATTAGCTTCACTGATGATTTAAGTAGATATGGGTATGTCTACTTAATGAAACATAAGTCGAAATCTTTTGACAAATTCAAAGAGTTCCAAAATGAGTTACAGAATCAACTTAGTAAGATAATAAAAGCATTGCGATTCAATCGTGGTGGCGAATATTTGAGCCAAGAATTCGATGATCATTTGAAGAATTGTTGAATTCTTTCACAATTGACTCCACCAGGAACACCACAGTTAAATGGTGTGTCTGAAAGGATGAATCGGACCTTATTGGATATGGTTCGATTAATGATGAGTCTTGTTGATCTTCCGATTTCTTTTTGGGGATATGCTCTCGAAACAGTTGCACACACACTAAATAGGAGCCCGTTAAAGGCTGTAAAAAAGACTCCATATGAGATCTGGAATAGAAAGGTTCCAAACTTGTCTTTTCTTAAAATCTGGGGATGTCAGGTCTATGTAAAGCATTTACTATCAGACAAACTTGCACCCAAGTCAGATAAATGTCTCTTTGTGGGATACCCAAAAGAGATAAGGGGTTATTACTTCTATAAACATCAAGAGAACAAGGTATTTGTTGCTCGTGATGGTGTCTTTCTCGAAAAGGAATTTGTTTCCAGAAAGACAAGTGGGAGTAAAATAATTCTTGAAGAAATTCGAGATGAGCAACAACTGAATGTGGTAACACCATGTCAGAGACGGCCCGACAAGACGAAAGTCAAGTTCAGGAGATGACGTATTCAACGCGTGAACCTCCTACCGTCCCACTTGAATCTAATTCAAGCGAAAATTTTCAAGAAGTTGAAGAGAACATTTCTCTTGATGCTCAAGCCCCGAGTAGGTCAAGTAGACCAAGGATCCCAAACTTTCCCGATGGGGTTAACCCTATTGGATGCAAGTGGGTGTTCAAATTGAAAAGAGACAAAGATGGAAATTTCTATGTCTATAAAGCAAGACTGGTTGCAAAAGGATTCAGGCAAATTCATGGTATAGACTATGATGAGACCTTTTCTCCAGTAGCAATGCTTAAATAGATTCGAATACTTTTAGCGATTGCTGCATTTTACGAATACGAATTTTGGCAAATGGATGTCAAAATCGCATTCTTGAATGGGTTCTTGAATGAGGTTGTGTATATGACACAACCTGAGGGCTTTGAGGATCCAGAAAATCCTAAAAGGGTTTGCAAGCTTTAGAGATCCATTTATGGATTGAAGCAAGCATCTCGGAGCTAGAATTCAGTTTGATGAGGCAATCAAACATTTGGTTTCCTCAAAAGCGAAGAAGAATCTTGTGTCTACAAGAAATTTAGTGGGAGCAGCTTAGTCTTCTTGGTTTTGTATGTAGATGACATACTACTCATGGGAAATGACATACCAATGCTTGAGTCAGTCAAGGAATGGTTGAAAAGTTGTTTCTCCATGAAGGACCTTGGAGAGGCTGAGTACATAATGGGAATCAAAATCCATAGAGATTGGTCTCGAAGGATGATTGGACTAAGTGAAGACACTTATATTGATAAAGTTCTTGCAAGGTTCAACATGGAAAACTCGAAGAGAGGATTCATTCCTATGTCACATGGCATATCGCTTAGCAAGAGTCAGTGCCCTACTGAGCCTGATGAGTTAAAGCGAATGAGTAGCATACCTTATGCTTCGGCTATAGGATTGATCATGTATGCCATGATAAGTACTCGACCAGATGTTGCATATGCCTTGAGCATGTGTAGCAGGTTCCAAGCAAATCCAGGAGAAGCACACTGGACTACAGCTAAGAGCATCCTTAAGTACTTGAGAAGAACTAAAGGCATGTTCTTAGTCTATGGAGGTGAAAGTGAGTTGGTTGTTAAAGGTTATACTGATGCTAGCTTCCAAACCGACAGACCGCTCTCAGTCAGGGTGCATCTTTTGTCTCAATGGAAGAGCAGTGAGCTGGAAGAGCTCAAAACAAAGCACTATAGCAGACTATATGACACACACATAATATTTAGCAGTTGTTGAAGCAGCTAAGGAAGCAGTTTGGATAAAGAAATTCTTGACAGAGCTAGATATCATACCTAGTGCTCTGGAGGGGATTGAGTTGTTCTGTGATAACAATGGTGCTATTACACAAGCAAAAGAACCAAGATCACATAACAAATCCAAGCATGTAATGAGGAAATATCACCTTATTTGGGAGATAGTTGACAGGAAGGATGTTAGAATCTGCAAAGTTCACATGGATGAGAATGTGGCTAATCCACTCACTAAACCACTACCTCAACCCAAGCATGAGTGTCACGCTAGGGCTATAGGCTTGAAGCAAATGTTAGAATGGCTTTAGATTGTATTATGTTTAGAGAAACTTGTTACAATGTAAAGACATGGTTTTTCTACTTTATGTTTATTTGAAATAAATTTTATCTTATTTAATCTTGGTTTAGTATTAAATAAAATGTTCAAAATTATTTTTTGAATTCAATGGTTTTGTCAAATATGTGATTTAATGAATGAAACACCATAAGTGAACTGAATTCATAGAATATTCGAGTTCCTAATCTAAGTCATTAAATTGGACATAAATGACTTATTAAAAGATTAGCATATAAGATTGATTGATAGCGCCGTTTCATGGGCTATGGGAACATGGAGATGTTTAGTCAATCATATGGATATGTATAGTTGACACATGATCGAATAGACCTACTTAGAAGTTTCTATAACTTCGTAGTTATATTAGTGGATTCCTAAGACATGAGTGGAACACTACTTGGCTTAATGATTGGTATAACTTTGATGCTGTCAAACGTCATGCCATAAAAGAGGACTATAAAAGCAGCATTCGGGTTGTGCTAAAAGTTGAGTGGGAGTTTTGGTTGCCACAAGATTGAAAAGTCCTTCTATATGAGATAGGATGGGTGTCTTGGCCCCTTGAAGAGTGAAAAATTGAAAAATGCATGGTCGTGCTCGAATGGATTATGTGATGATCATTTGTCTGTCAATTTGAACTCGGATTTCAAGGATTAATTTGAAGACTAGTATGAATGACATAGAGATATGGTCATACTATCAAATTAGACACTGAGAAACTTAAGGAATTTGAATATTGCACACTCGTCTCGGACAAGTGGGAGATTGAAGGAATTATGTCCTCGACTTTAATGCAATTACTAAATATAACATGGATCATATTATGGAGATAATAAATTCATTAAATTGGGTTATCTTTACGTCTTGCTAGAGAATGCTATAGAACTTCGGGTTAGTAAATAATAAACCCGAAGCCCAATTAAAAGGATCCTACAAGGTCACACTTAAATCAATTTGGATTAACAAAAGAAAGACCTAGATCCCACAAGGACTCTAGGGTGGCCGGCCAAAGAGGAGTAAGGGGAGGGGATTCCTAACCTAATTATTCCTATAATTGGGTGTGGAAACCAGAAAATATTCTTGGTCAGTTTCTATCAATATTTTTTCTCTCCTCTTTTCTCTCTCTTTCAAAGTCACGTGATATTAACTCCAAGAAAAGAAGAGCCCTTCTTCCTTCCAACTAGCATTGGTGGAGTGTTGATCTGAATTGGTGGACCAAGTAGAGGAATCACAGTTGCGGTTCTATCTCCGGATCTTGACGAGCTTTGTGGAAATCACGCATCAAAGGTTATTTCTAAACTACTATGTGATCCTTGATTGTATATGCATGAGATCCTGTTTTAAGTGCTTATGAATATGATTCATGAAATTCCGCTTATAGTACCTATAATCCTACTGTAACACCTAGAGGTGTCAATTTCAGTTAAACGGTTTAGTTCTGGTTCGAACCAAATAGTTTGGTTGAATTCAGTTCAGTTTATTTCAGTTCTTTCTTCCCAACTAATTGATTCCGTTTAAATTTTTTCAATTTCAGTTTCAATCCGATGCAGTTAATTCATTTTTCAGTTCAGTTCAGTTACAGTTATCTTTTGGTTTGACCCATACAATTTCAGTTTGAAACAATTGACTTTTACCTATTACTATCAGTTCAACAGTTAATTTCAGTTTGGTTTTGGTTAAGTCCGGTATCATATTGAAAACCACACCAGTTTGGGTGAAAACCGATATTGGTTATGACATATGCATCACTTATTGTCATGTTTCGAGTCAAGTATTTAGCCATCCCAGTTAATTTGGAATCGGTTGGACTTGTTATCGTTTCGGTTAATTTTGTCGGAACCAACAATATCATCAAGAGATGTGTCTATATTTGTCTACAAAAGCACAGTTGAAGTTGCCTTTATTTACAATAAAATTATTATATTAAAGGTCTAACATTTTGGTTGATATTCAAATTTTCAATTTAACCTTGTATATTTCTTTGTATGTTGATTATAATTACGTTAGTGATACTGAAATCCACATTGATATGTATGATAACATCATAACACGTAATGTTACTATGCAGTATAGTTGTTCTTTAGTTTCCAGTGTGTATATTGACTTGTTATTGTTGATGAAAAATTTATGATTGACAGTCTTCAAGGTGATTACAATTGATAATGATGAATGATCATAATCGGTGATGATGATGATGATTAAAGTTGATAAACACAAACTAATACGAGTATAACATGACCAAAGTCAGTTTAAGGCGGGTAATCATTAGACAAACTAGATTATCATATAGATCAATATATTGGATTTGTAGTACATGTTAATGTATATGTCAATGTATTAATTGCATTTCAAGTATAGATTAGTATAAACACAGCCTAATATGAATTATTAGAGTATAGAATTGTCAATATAAGTGGGTAATCTTTATCCTAATCGTCCTTGAGTGTAATGCACTTCAAAACTAAAACAACTATTTAAATGATTCAAAGTACTTATTGGACTAAATGAATGTGTCAATGGTAGTCGATAACCTAATCGTCTTGTTGAAACTAAAAGCATCTAATTGAACTGAAACATGCATGTTGTTATTGGATTAGATGAATGTATCAATGTAAGTCGATAACCTAATTCACGATGACTATACTCTATTTAAGTTAATCATATTTAAGTTCAATTAATTTTGAAACTCAAAACATCTACTTAGAGTGAAAAAAGATTTTATTGAATGAGATAAATGTATTGATGTAAGTCGATAAGCTTATTAAAAGTAACAATACTCCATTTAAGTTAATCGTCATTAAGCTATCTTCATTTCAAAACTCAAAATATCTACTTGAATTGAAAAAAGCTATTACTAACCTCGACAAAGCTAATCCCTAAACTTAAAAGTCAATATGATACATCTATTTAGTTGAAATTGTTATAAAGGTTGTAATAAGCTCGATTTACAATTGTAGTTAATCATTTAATAAGATAAGTTCACTATTCACATAAAAGCGAGTATAATCAAATTATCTGATCATTAGACTTTACCGCTTTAATACTACAATAATAATAATAATAATAATAATAATAATAATAATAATAATAATAATAATAATAATAATAATAATAATAATAATAATAATAATAATAATAATAATAATAATAATAATAATAATAATAATCACTATTCACATAAAAGCCTGCAGTGGTGTACACTATTTATCATCAATCTAGTTATGTATCATCTCGACCAACCTTCGGAGTAGGGGTGTTAATGAGTCAGGGTGGCTCGCAAACTATCCGAGCTCAGCTCGGTCAAAGCTCGGTCAAAACTCGACTCGAGGGCTCGGCTCGAGACCATAACGAGCTGAGCCTGAAAGATCGAAAATATTTTAGATAGTCTTTATGTAAAAAAAAGTAATGTCCGACATCGATAAAAAAAAGTAAACACCAACCTTGTTTTCCCTATATAATCTTATTACCCTTTAAGTCTTTAATTATAATTATTGTTTGATTTGTCTAATTTTATATTGTTGGAGAGTTATTAAATATACAATACCCAAAAATTTGAACTAGTATAATAATTAATTATTCTATTATAATTCCTTCACTTTAATTATTTGTGTAAACATCTTGGAAAAACAAGACGGCTAGCAAGCATTTCATATTTACATTTGGAGAATATTGTACATGGCAGTAAGTATTAGAGCATGCAGCGAATTATTTTGCTGGGTTTTACAAGTCCCACATCGAAGAGGAATGAAAGCAAAACATTACAGTTGCATATATGAGACTAAACTGGACATGCATTACTTTCACCTCTTCTTGGCTCTTGACGCGCCAATAGTGGAATATCCAGTTGGGATTTTAAAAGTCCCACATTGGAGAGGAAGCAAGAGTAACAAGGCACCAATTATATTAAAGGGGCTTGTATAGGTAGAAGCCTAATGTATGATTATTGGGCCTTACATATTTAATAAGGATCAGCCAGACATCTATCCTTATTTAGCCCGGTGGATGTAAGATAAGTCAACTTTTCTTTAATTTTTGATATTTAAGTTTACTAGTCGAGCCTCTAGCCGAGCTTGGTCTTGATCTTTTCGAGCTCAAGCCGAGCCTAAATCTTTGAGCTCGTCGAGCTTCAAGCTCGAGCTGAGCTCAACCTTAATCATTCTCGAGCCGAGCCGAGCTTGGACATGTTCGGTCTCGGTTTGGCTCGTTAACACCTTACTTTGGAGTATGAACATTGAGCCTTGAAAAGTTTGAGTTACTCATTTGTTGAGCTTGGTGTTGGGTTTGAAACTTTTTAGCTTGGTATTTTTTTTTTCCAACTTTTTTGTAGGTAGGATTAAGTACCCTGCCCAACTTGGTATTTTTTGTCACTTGCTGATTTGGTAAGGTTGTAAGATGTATTTTGATAGCGGAGTATGTTATTGTAATTTGATTTTTTTTTTTTTTTTGTATTTATTTATGCTCATTTTCTTTTGGCTTGTAGATGGGAAGGAGCCTTTGAATTAAAGGAGCAGACGTCTTAGTTCTTAGAATTAGAATATCTTATGTATATATTTAAATCTTGTAATTGATGTATAATATATTGTAAATTACTATTGTGTTACTAAATTTTTTGTTTCCCTTAAAGTATATAACTTCTCTCTTGATCTATTACCATTTAATTTATAGAGCTTATTTAAAATTATATTAATCATACAACATACGCTAAAAAAGATACAAAATAATTATATTCTTAAAATATCCTAAACCTCAACTGTAGAGCATACTTTAAAAGTATATTAATCATATAACATATCTTTTTAGCTACATATCTTGGAGATTTGAAATTTTCATAAAAGTATTCTTATAAAGATTGTAAATTTTCGTGTGTATTGTTTTTTTTTGACAGGATTGTGTGTATTATTGTTGACTATTCAAAGTTTAACACTAAAATTAAGAAGGTAATATGCTACTTTATTATTTTAACTAGTTGTTAGATATAATTAATTTGTCAGCTCTACACTGTTTGCAACAAATTTGTGTATTCATTATGTCATATTTAATGTATGGTATAAATTTGAAGTTACACATAGTAGGTGAATCCATGTGTTTTTATCAGATTCTAAAAATTAAAGGTGTCATATCATTGTTCGTTAATTATTTAGGAAAATAAATAAAATTAAGTAATTAGTTGTTATAGTTTGAAATAGTTTGATTCAGTTCAGTTTGAAACAGTTTGATCCAGTTTGATTCTATTCAGTTTAGAACAATTTGAAACAGTTTTAAGTTGATTTCAGTTCAGTTTAAATTCAGTTCGGTTCAGTTTATAACAGTTTTTCCATCAGTTAATTTCAGTTCAGTTTAAGCTCGGTTCGTGTTTCAGTTCAGTTAAGTTTCAATTCACTTTAAGCAGTTGGCTTTTGATTATTTCACTTTTCAGTTATGGGTCATTTCAGTTCAGTTTATCCAGTTCAGCTGGCTATAAGTTTGTAGTTCACCCATCAATTTTTAACCAAACTGACAGCGCTAGTAACAACCCATAATTTCAAAGCGAAAAAGAAAGAAATAATAATATTATAGGACGATGGCGGAAACATCGTCTTCTGGGAATGTCACTACTACAAGAAATGCGTTTAAATAACTAAGTGATAAAACCAACATAAATAAATAGTATATATAAATTAAATTAATTAGATTAATATCCAAAAGAGAAAACTGACTCTTAAACTAATTAAAAGTCTAGGCCTAAAACATCTAACATTTTAATGCTCACATCTCATCCCGAGCCCCAAACCAAAGAAGATTCCCATCAACATAACCTGCAAAATATAGAATAAACATCCACAATCAGTGGGGAGTAACTAGCAGTTCTCCCTGAACACAAGAAATCAAAGTATATTCCAGACATATATTAGTAAGAAAGGAAAGAATAAAGTCAAGCTACTATAATATGCATCCACATCCAAGTAACGCAAATGAATAGTAAATAACAAATAAATTGGATAAATTAAATAAATCATCTCAAAAATGCTTAAATAAAAATAAAATTATAGTTTGAATAAGTTATTGAGTCGGAAACCGAATGCCAGTGGATCGCAATCCACTTCCTAAGGTTTGTCAGATCGCAATCTCCAAGTCAGTCTATAGGCTTACGTTCCCCACTGTATGTGTCTAAGAATGGCCAAACTCCCGATGCAGGGTAGAACACGCCGAACCCCCTGTCCTCTCGGACGACAACAATTAACTCAGGTTTACCCTAGATCGCAATCTAGGTGGTTGACATGTTCTTCACCGGGGACTCATCTATCCCACCGGATATTCTTATCTCAAAAATAAAATTATAAGTAATATAACAATATCATTCAACTCCACAATATTCATTAAAGGGATGCCACCCGGCCTTATACCCACAATTCATCAATAGATATCTCTTCAAAATTCCTCAAAGAAGTAAATTCGCAAGCTTACAATGATCACTTAAAACAACAAATACCTTTGTACACAGTTAAGCACAAGTAATGATATAAGAAGAGTTATACAACACCAAATAATATCAAACAAAATTAAATCCCAACATGATAGATCACTAATCACACGTAAAGTATATGTTCAAGTACATATGAAAAATCATACAACACAATACATAACACTAGTGCGCTCGGCGCAGGAGCTTGCGCTCAGCACCAACCTGTGCATCTAACGTACGAACCACCCTGCGCCTGACACATCTGTGTACGTCTGACGCCACCGAATAACAGTATTAATTAACCAAAAACTCATTAATTCACTAAAACGTACACAATTAACCATTCTTACTCTAACTAACAACACTTAATCATAACAACTATAACATAAAAATCATCAGCCTTCAAATAATGTAAAGAGTTTCATTTTAATCCTGAATATTAGTCTCCAAATATTTAAAAATAATAAACTTAAATCATTAGTAAAACCACAATAAAAATAATTTAACAAATAAAACCCAACCCTAAATTCTCACTAAAATAGACATAACACCAACATAACCTTACTAACATAGTAATAATTTTTTTCTAATTTTCGGACCTCAAAAGTAATTTTAAACAATAATTTCCAGATTACTCAATAAAGCCAATAAAATACTTAAAATTAGAAATAAACGCACAAAAATTACCAAAAATTCACACAACATGCATAAACCCACGGTTATGCATATTATGCAAATAAATAGATTTTTTGGCCTAAAATTACAATAATCAAGAATTAATTACTAGCAATCACAAAAATACAAAAATAGAGAATTCAATTAATTAAACTGGAAAAAAGTAAGAAAATTTATTCTAATACATGAAAAACATAGTATACACATAACATGCTTCAATAAAAAATATTTTTGGCAATTATCTAATTCATTCTCTAATTATTTTACAATTAAACCATAAACACACAAAATACCAATTTAATCAAATAAATAGGAAAATTCGAATGAAAATTATTTTGCTGCACATAATATGCACCCAGCATACATAATGAACACTCACGTAAATTTTCATCAATAATTTCATATAAAAAGTAATTTAAACAATTTCCTAATGAAATAATATAATCTACTACCGAAATATACTCTAATATCTAGCGTTCTAAGATAATTGCTAGTTACCTGGAACGTCGGGAGGAGAGCTGAGTCTAAAGAGATTCAAAAAATATGTGTGCAATCCAAGTCCGCCACGAACGATAATTGTAGCAACAAGTCACTAGGCGTTTTCTTCTTGAACTTTGAAAAATCCCATTTCATGTTGTTCTGTTCCGACTATGATTCCCAACGATCGCTCCGGTCAAAGTGAAGATCAAGATTTCCTCACGTAATGTCCATATTCCATGACGATCTAGCGGTTAGATCTCCGGCTATGGTCATTTTCGTGAAGGTGTGACAGGAAAAATCGGGTTGAACTTTTCTCTTCTTTTTCTCTTACTTTCCTCTCTTTCTTTTCTTGAAAATGGCGTTTGCAAAGATGAAGAAACTAGGCTGAAGGTTCTGGTTATAATCAGATCTTTTTTCAAGGGAAAACAAGAAGGTTTAAGGGGTTAATGATAGAATTAATGATGGGGGTTACAAGCTAGCAAAAGGGTGCCTTTAGGAGCTTCAAACTCTTCACTTTCCTTCCCCATATATGCTGATTTTCAGCCAGCATAACACACCACACGTGATGTAACATTTCATCACTCAAGTCGGTCCAACAACGTTACAAAAACATTACGCGACAATACCGCATCCTAAACGCCTAAATAAATAACGAAACTAATAAAATACATAAATAAATATACACACTTTAAATTAATAATCCCAACAACACAATACCACAATTAAACAATTATACACGTTAAAAATAGTTTTAATAATTAATAATTTTATTCTTACGAAAAATATCATTTTAATGTAAACAAAAGCCAAAAACGCCAAAAATAAAGGGTGAAAATTACGGGGTGTTACAAGGGCTGTCTAAGTTCCCTACCGATTTAACTGAACCATCAACGACCGACATGGTCAATCACCCAGGCATCTATGGGGTAACCAGGATAAGAACGTACATGATACTGGTATTCCTATCATACAGGTCCTTATCGGGCATCTTGTCGGTGCTAGCCGCCTGGGCCATTCTCAAATGAGCCTGGGCCTGATCCGGTGCTGTCTAAGCAAGGCCTATGGGCCTAAAGATAAGTATCAAAAGCGCATAGAATTGTATTCAGCCAATAGGGGCAGTGTCCTACCTAGGTTGGGACACTACCAGCTCTTATAAATACCCCATGATCTGAGTCATAAGTACAATAGTCCCGATTTCTAAATTGTCTTATTTGTTGTTAATTTAATTATTAGTTAAATCATATATTAAATACTCTTATTTTATTTGAGTTAAAATATGAATATTATATTTACTAATGATCTTATTTATTTTATTGATGCTGATATTATATTTATTATACATATCAAGTAATATTTTTAATGTGCTTTTACACACAAGCTAAATATTGTGATAGCTTAATTGTACTATTATATTTCCGAATTCCTTTTGAGTAATTTAGAGTCTAATTAAATATAGTTGTTTGATATATTATTATATTTGAAAATGATTTATGAAAACTATATTATAAATTATAGAGTTAATTTATCTTAGTTATAGTTAAGAGAGACTATTTGAGTGCAAAGCGTGGATTATGCACTAGGGTGCACAATGCTCATTGTGCACCCAAAAAGAACATACCATTTATATAAAAGAACAGGAGTTTTTTTTCAACAACTTTTCTACTTTAAAAAAGAACACACGACTTAAAATTAAAAAACATGTAAATCTATTTTTATAAAAGAACATAGGTTATAATGAAAAGAACATATAGAAAATGAACATCTACGCTTAATGTAAAAGAACATGTACCTTTTAAATTTAAATTTGAAAAATGAATCTTTAGTTGCAAAATTTAAGGAAACAAATAACAACAATTTTTTAAAATTATAGACTCCAAAAATGATAAAACGACGTAGTCTAGAAGAGGGTGCATCATGCTCTACGTGCACTTGGGTGCATGTGCATGTACTTACCCTCTCTTCGTGTCTTCCATTGTTAGTTCCACCAAGCTACTTCAACTTAGTCATCACAACCTGCTCAGATTGAGGAACTATTTCACTTTCTAATTCTTCACTTAATTGAGGAGAAAAAAACCCCAAAATCCTCAAACCCTTTATCTCATTCCGTCACTCTCTCTCTTCCCTCAAATCCCCTGCTTTCTGCCTCGCCGGAATCCCGCCGGTGATCTGCGGTGTTGCCTGGCTGTTGCTACAGGCAAATTGGTTGTTGTTGCTACCATAGTTTTCCCCTCCCCTGCTCGCGTCCCTCTCTCCCCTGGCTGATCGTCGCTGCTGCTCCGTGGGTGTTGCCGTCGTGTTGTTGCGGTACGGTGCTGGTCGTGGTGGTGCTGCCACCGTTCCTCCGCCGGGTGCTGGTGCTGCAGCAGCAAAGTACCGAAGGTACTTTCCCTCCCTATGTGTTGTGCGTATGGTGATGTTCAGATGTTGTAATTGTTGTTGTTCTTCAGCTGTTAGTGTTGCTTTGGTTGTTGAATTATTGTAGTAGCTGTGGTATGTGATTATTTTTCTAGTTTAACAAACTGATTTCTTCCATACTTAGTAAAGAAACCTCATTAATTTACTTGGAATTGGATAGAAGTTGGATTATGGTGATATGTGTATTAGTCTTTCACTATAGTTTGATTTCATGGAACCTATAATTAGTTTATGGTTTTATTAGTCAAGTTGTAAAGGAAACTAGATTATAATTTATAATTATATTTAGTGTTGTTTGAAAGTTTATTGAATATCACATAGGTGACTTGGTTACATGTCGAGAGTATATTTATGAAATATATATTTTACATTCTTGTTTTTATTATGATAAATAATTTGGTCTCTGATTTGAATATATTTATTTAGGGAATGTCAATTGAGTTAGTTTAGAGAACTTTAAACATTTACGAAGTATAATGTCATTCTAAACTCGCACTGTAAAACTAATACTTTGAGTTCCGTGAGTTTTATATGCCAACCTATAATTAGAGTTCGATTTATAACAAGAATTATTTTGATTAAGGAGACTTATAGTTTTATGGAGTTCAAATGTTATTAGTTAGTAGAAGGTAATCTAAGTTTATTTGGTTCTAATGTTGATAGAATGCTTTTTATCTCTAAATAGTATTCTTGTGTCATATATAGTAGTAATTCAAGTTGAGTTGTAAGCGTAAAAGATAGCAATCAAGAAGTTTATTACGATAATGTGTTGATTAGTCAATAACTATATGTTAGGTGAATTGATTATGTGAGTTCACTCACCTAAAGTTTGGAAAGGGATTGAGTAATCATTACCAATAAGGTGGAGATCATTAGTGGTTGTTTAATAAGTCATAAAATCCATTAACGAGGTTTATTTGGGAATATATATAACTGAATGTGGTCATTAGATACTTCTACAAATAAATTAACATAGTAGAGTTAAAATATGGTTTAGAGTTTACTAAAAGGGATTTGATAAGTTTATTTCTTTTAGTAATTCCAGTTACCTTAGTATACAACTTTCATATAGTTTAATGTTCTAAAGTGGAATATTACAACTCTTCGTTGAAGCAGGTAACAGTTGAGCTAGTTAAAATATCTTGTGAGATATTTAGTTCGATTGGTTTTTAAAAGGAGGAT
Organism: Beta lomatogona; assembly: GCA_947646795.1. Taxonomy (NCBI): domain Eukaryota; kingdom Viridiplantae; phylum Streptophyta; class Magnoliopsida; order Caryophyllales; family Amaranthaceae; genus Beta; species Beta lomatogona. The sequence continues at coordinate 71,121 of CANSNZ010000141.1, read as the reverse complement.
GTCAATTAGTTGGAGAAAGAATTATTTATAAGATGGATAATTGGACTAATATGTGCTAGTAAACTTATGGTTATGATTGAAACTCGAGTTATGAAATCTCAGTATGAGAGTAGTATGAGAATACTGAATTAATTAATTCTTAAAATAGAGGGATTCAAGTAAGTTATTATAGAACTTAGCCTAAATATGATTTGCTGGGTAATATTAAGTTGAGAAGATAGCTCATGTATTCGGATATTAGATTTAGAAGAAATTGTTATTGTGGAGTTTTAGTTAAGTATCATTATAGTTAATTCATAGCGGAAACCCATTGTCGTTATTGGTATAATCGTTTATCGGTTCTGTTGTTCATGTTACGTATGATTTGGAGTTCGATTGGTTTTATAAACTGTATTGTCGGAAAACGAAAGTGATTAAAGAACTAATCATGTAAAGTGAAAGAACGGCAAAGGTTAGAAGGAGCCGATGAGGATCGCTTCTGGTGGGCTCCTCATAGGTTATGAACACATGACAAAAGGCTTAGGGCTTCTCTGGTAGTCGACCCTAAGTACCTTAAGAATTACTATCTGGTGGAGTGTCTTAAGGGGAAACTCTCTGGTCGGGTATCATGAGAGTCGCCTTATAAGTATTACCTCTGGTGGGTTGCTTCAAGGAGTGTATACACTGAAGACTATGGTAGGCCTTATCATAAGATGGGAAGACGTTCCCTGATAAGCGATGTGTCTGCAATCTGGTGTTGCTACCTTCGCGTCGTGCCCTTACCTGTTGCCAAATAATTGTGTAAAAGAAATGAAAAGTATGTGAATACTTGTAAAGGAATTATTTGAAATGAATAAAGATTGTTCCGCGGGAACTCTCAGGTCTCCAAGGCTATTGGATGACAAGTTTAAAGCATGTGATGCTATTGTGAAAGAATTGTGATGTCTCCAAGAGTATTGGATGACAAGTATAAAGCATGTTTGCCATAAAGATTGTTCCGTGATGAACCGTAAAGTCACCAAGGGTATTGGTTGACAAGTTTAAAGCATGTGTGTATGTTTTATTTTGTGATTTATGTGGCCTGTCACTTGATGGGTGGCAGTGTTCTATCTGTTGCAGGTTCAAGATTTGAAGTATTCTAACGTTGAAGGGTTCGTTTTAGTAGTAGTACAAATAGTAGTATTAATTTGTATTTCGAAGCGAGGTCGCTTAATCTTGTAATAGTTAGTCGTTATTGTTTTCCATTTTTATATTTAAGAGGCGTTAATGCGCTTGATTCTCCCTTGGTGTTGCTCCGCGAAAGCGTTGAGATTGTTGGATGTTGGATTTGGGAATATTTAATTGATTGAAATTGTGAACATGTTTAATATTATTTCCCGCTTTAGGGTTGTTATATTTTCAAAGGAAACTCTGTCGGATTTGGTAGAGGAATTTATAGAGTCTGAGAATCAAAGCGTAGTTGTAATAGTTATTTCAAATTAAATAGAGTTCAGATTTTGGTTTCCACATTCTCTGATATAGTTCAGTGAGTGTGATGGTAGCAGTTGGTTAGCTCGACCAGAGTTCTTTAATTCCGATGTGTTGGTCAGGAATGACCGCCTGTTACAATAAGGTACGTTGACAATCATAATTATACTGCACTTGAAAGCTATCGTCTTTACCTTTACTGACTTAGGCATCGGAGGGGCGTGCCTCGGATCAACCGCCAATGTTAGTTTACGTGTTTTGTGTTGCAGGTCATCAAACCGTTTCACGTGATAAAGAGATACCGGTTCACTTCCACTCCACTTATTCCATACCGGAACAATTATGTTGGAGATTATGTTGTATAAAGAGTTCAAGTATTAATAATTTGTCAATGATATCAATTACAATTAATTTGCCCAATGTTGCTCCAAAGGAAGTGAGCCCCAACTAAAAGTAGTGCCTTCAATGATAGTTCTACGAATACTAAAGTGCACATTGTTGTAATGCTGCTGTTCGTGAGATTTGGGTTGGGTCAAAGTTGCAATTACCACTTCTTTTAATATATCTTCATTTTAACTTCCAACCAAAAAAGTGGGGGTGAGAGAGGGCCAAACAAAGTAATTGGCACACCAAATTCATGGGTCCACCCTAATTTCATGACTAGAGCGAATGACAATTGCTAAAGCTCGGTAGAATAGGACCTTACAACTTATAATGTCAAGTTGAAGTAAATTTTCGATGGTTTTCTTTTTTGAAAAAAATATGTCAGTGGTGAATATCACGTTCAGGGGCGGATCTAGGATTTAAACTTGGGGGCTCGAAGATAACCAGCTTAATGGTATACAAGAAATAAAAAAAAACCAAATATGCATAAAATTATCCACAATTTTTTTTTGTTTGCATGCTAATTCATTTTGAAAAGAAACTGGCAAAATTTGTTTGGTCTGTTATTTTCATCTGAAATTTATTTTAAAACTTTAATTAGAAAATAATTTTTTCAACAATTTCTTATAATCTAATAACAAGGCAATAATATAAAAATAAAATCATATAATTAAATCAACATCATTGATAAGTATGATACTTAATCTAGTAACAAATTTAGTATTTGATTCATACTCCACACATCAGAATAATACAAGTTCATGATTAATAAAGCAATAAATAATCAAGTTTAAAGCAATAAAACATTAATTAGGAACTGCTAATATAATTAACAAATAACAAAAATTCCAAAGAAAAAAAGAGAGGAAAAAATAGCTAAAGTTGATATTGAGAATTTGGAAAAAAGAACCGAAAACATTAAAGAAATGTAAAGGAAAAATTGACCTTTGGGATCATGGGCTAGGTTAGGATGTGAAGAATGACTTGTCACATCATATCACTCATCTCTCTTAATATTTCCTACAGTCTACAGTTTCTATAGAAAAGATCATAGCATAGGTTTTACTTTTGGAAAATTGTTTTAAATAAGCCGACCTTTCACGGCCTTCCCTAAATAAGTCAAACGTTGGATTATTCGTAATTAAGTTAAGCTTGTATGGTTGTTTTCTTCTATTGAGTTTAACCTGTTTGTGACCTGTTTAGTAAGTTACATGTGATGCGTGTTACAATGTGATCGGTTCACTTTTTTTTTTTTTTTTTTTTTTTTTTTTCATATCCTTAATATAATTTTGATTTTTGCATAAATATTAAAAAAAGAAAACTCTCCTTCCCTCATCTCTCTCTCTCCTCCCTCCTTTAGGCAATCTCTCTCCTCAAGTCGCTGCACCACTGGCGTTTCTTGTGCGCCACCACGAACACCTGCGAGCACAACTTTGTGCTATCTACACTCTCTTCTCTCTCGCTGCACCTTCGATTCTCCTTTTCCTCGTGCCATGCTGCCCCACCGCAGCCAGTGGCGGAGCCACGTTGTGTCCTGGTGGGTCACGTGACCCACCATTATTTTGCAAAAAAAATGAAGTAGTTTTAAAAAAAATTACAAACCAAACCAACGCACGCTAGTACGCTACATGCTACCTCTGTCCTCTGTCCTCTATCCTCTCTCCTCTCTTCCTTGTCCCCTCTCTCCTCTCTCCTCTCTCCTCTCTCCTCTCTTCTCTCTGAATTTCTATTGCCTGCACAAAGTTTAGATTGTAGAAAATTTGATAACAAATCTTGATTTCTAAAAATTGAAACCCAAAAAAATTGAAGAGAATTACAAGAAACAATTTTCACCTGTTCTACTTAAAATTTCAAACCCAAAAAAATCAGCACTTTGAAATGGTGAAGAACAAAGAGCAATCGGAAAAAGAAATGGAGATGAAGGACCCCTGAGTCGACTTCCGACGGTCTTAATCGAAGATCATCACAATCTTAACATTACTTCTTCTCATTTCAACACATTCTTTCTCCCTCTCACCAGAAAACCCTAAAAATCGTCGGATTTTAGTTCTCATCGATGAACTCATCAACAAATTTTCTCACTCAATCTTCTTTAATTCACTTCGTTCTCGCGGTTATCAGCTCGATTTTTATCTCTTCGATGATCCTTACATCTATCTGCAGCGTTGCGGACAGTACGCGTATGACGGTCTCATTATCTTCGCTCCAGATGCAGATGGTAATCTCTCATTCTTATTTATTTATTTATTTATTTATTTATTTTTCCATGAATTTTGTAGATTTTCTCTAATTTTCTGTGGTGTTGGTGTTTAGTTTTTAGAGATTTATTGATTTATTCATTATCTTCGCCCAAGCTGCTGGTAATGGTGTTTAGTTTTTAGAGATTTAGTTTAGCTTTTAGTTTTGCTTGGTTTAGTTTTACTGCCTAAATTTATTGTTGTTAATTTATATTATTGTTGGTAATTGCTGATATAACATATATTATTGTTGCAAAATTTATTGTTGTTATATTATTGTTATATTTATTGTTGTTAATTTAATATAATTTGTTACAGTGGGTAATGGGTGAATGATGACTATGACGTCATGAACATTGGATTAAATTTGAAGGTTTGATTGATTTGTTCAGGTAATGCACTGAAACCCTTGTTTTAGGATTTTTAGAATTGGACCTATCATGTGAAGTTTTCGGAGAGGCCATGAATGAGCCTTTGGTTTTATGTGTTTTATGTGCTGGTGGAATTAGTTGGAGATGGATAGGATTCCCTCAAATGTGAAATTATTTGGTATATATGCATAATGCGTTGATATGAGATTAAATTTGCATTGTTTAAGTGAATTTGATTGATATGTTTAACAAATTGAATTGTTGTATCTAATTAAAAATTATAATTTAAATTTCAGAATGAAAGGAAAGAAAACGCAACCTAATATCTCAAAGTTTTTTTTTTACTAAAACCACACTAATACCTGCTTTAGGTACTATTTTATTGTAATTTGAACTATTATTAGTCATGAAATGATTTTATTTAATGTAGTTTTTTTTAAAATTTATGGATTATTCGTTATGGGTGTGCCGTGTGCGCATCCATACCCGTATCTGAACCCCCGTATCCGTTTCTGTGCAACATAGTCGGTAGTGACCCACCATTCATAAATTCCTGGATCCGCCACTGACCGCAGCCACTGTGGCTCATGCCGACTTGACGCCAAGCCCACCGGAGCTTCATCGTTGTGTCGCCTCCACCCTCCAGTTGTGGACTTGTGGTCCTTAACCCACCCATAATTAACCTAAATCATCTCCACTGAAACCCTATGTAATACCCTGAACTTTTATAATTATGTTTATTAGTTTAATTGTGTCCTAAATTTTTTCGTAATTGTCATGATTAAGGTCGTTTTCTAAAATATATTTACTGGAATTATTTCATAAGTTATGTTTATTATGGTAATAGTTTACTTATTATAATAGTTTTGATATTTTCCTATAAATGGAAAATCACCATGACCACGCATTTCATCTTCTTCAACAAGCTCCATCTTCTTGCTCCCCAATCATTCTAGAACACCTTGATCCCCAATTATTCTTTACCATTAAGCCTCCAATTTTTTAATGGAATTTTCCTTTTCTAAAATTTCTATAAATAGTGGGTTAATTTCGATAGTTTTTACCCACTTGAAAATTACAAACTATAACCACAACCTCCATTAACACTACCAAATAAAAAATCTGAAGCTCCATTGATGTGCCTTCTTCTTTTTGAGTACCCATGAATGACCCCAAATACCCGCTCTTTCCCTCATTTGATTTTATGTTGTCGTACTATTTTTCCCCAAAATCTTCTTCTTACATTCGGAATTTGCCCATGCTTTCTCCTTGAAAGTTGTAGATCTCGAAAAGTTATTGAATTTAGAGCCACAAATCACCCGATTCGGAGTTTAAAGCAAAGAGTTAGACCCTCTGGACGTTTTCTGTTGTTGCCAATTGTTATACGTTCCTCTTGCTTCTTTGTTTTAATCATAATTCATGAAACTCAAAGTCTATTTTCTTGGTTAAGAAAACCATGATTTTATGGAGGATGAATCTTGGAGGTTAAGAAATGACGATACTTAAGGAGTAAAGGAATTAGCGTATAAGGTAACCTTTATGTCTAGCATTATATGTGATTGCTCGTATATATATCATGTGTAACATTTTATGTCTAGCGAATATGTGTATGACCTTGTGTATATGTATCTATGACCATGTGATACTAATCATGTGATGTTATGCTATAAAGTGTGATGTATATGATATTATGAATGTTATATGTGAAGTATGAAAGTGTTGTAAATCCTATGTATATTATTTATGATTTATGGGTGTTGTTAGGGAATATGAATATATGCAAGTTATATAAAATGTGAATGGTTCTGCTGGCTTGGAGTTATGAACTGAACTGGTAAATGGGCAAGTTACAGGTGGAGGAATTTTGTTTACGATATACGAAAAGGACCAAAAGTGGTCGAATGTTAATGTTAATGTTCTATGCAAAACCTGTACTTGCCAATTAACTAAGATCACGTAAATGGTCCTTGCCGGTAGACTATTCAATGTTATGTTTTATGATAGTATTTTCGAACATTTACATAAATGATGTAGTAAATGCATGTGTGTGAAAAAATATTTACGAACTAAAACCGTTTTTACAGGTTACAGTAAAGTTACTGAGTTTTCCACTCATTTAAGGTTATTTTTCTTGTATTTTTCTTTTTTCTATTTTATGTAATTATTCAGGTATTATGAAGATAGCTCAGGTTCAGTTATGACATGGATGCTGCGGATGGATTATGTTGAAGTGACTCTGTATAATTTGGGATTTTTATCGTATTATGTATTATGAGTAATCATTACTATTCTAGTTGAGAGCTTGTATAATTTAAAGACCATTTTACGGCTATTATTTTATTTGTGGGCCCATAACCCACATCTTAAGTTCTGTTTCCGCTGCCAATTATGAGTAATTAAGGTTATAGATTTTCGGGGCGTTACACCCTAATAGAGAGAGAGATGGAAGGAGTAGTGGCAACAGCGACGGGAGTAGGATGGAAGGAAAATGGCAGCAGCAATGGCGGGAGTAGGAGGGGAGGAAAGTGTCGGCAGTGGAGGGGGGTTGGTGGTCTTATGATGATGGAGGAAGGTTGTGTGTTGTCTGATGATGGTGATGGAGGAGGGAGGAGGTAGGGATGATGATGGAGGATGAGGATGTGATGATGGAGGAGGAAGGATAGAGATGGTGGCTGAGTGATTAATAAAAATCACAGTTTTCCCGTAAAAAAAAATGTGGGTGAGAATTAAAAAAGAAAATAAGAAGTAAAAAAATTAAATTAAAACGTAAAATATAACAAAAAAGACATGTTGTTTAGGTTGTAAATATTTTGACTCATTAGAAAAGAATACCCCTACAAGCTTAACTCAATCTGGAATAATCAAAAGGTAGACTTAAAATGGGAAGACCGTCCAAAGGTTGACTTATTTAAAACAATTTTTCCTTTACTTTTTGAATTTTGTAGGTTTTGCTTTTTGGGTTTTAGGAATTGAGATTTGAGATCAATATCAGCATAGTAGTTACTAGTTACCTAGTCTAACGTTGTTTTGCCTAATGCGTGGAGCCAATAAGTCTTACATGATTTTTTTTTTTTTCCTTTTCTTTAAAACTATTTTTTCAAAAAAAATGAGGCCCGTACATGCCATCCAGGACTCCATGTGGATCCGTCCCTGATCATGTTATGACTAAGTTATTTATCGTCTAAATACCTTCATAATACTAACTTATCATAATCTTAAGAGATTCAAATTTTAATTGCACAGGTTTATACTATCGTTTTCAAAAAAATAAGTTCCTATAACGGGTGTAATATCAAATCGAATAGATTGTTGCACAATAAATTTAATATTGTTTTCACCAAAAAAAAATTTAATATTGCAAGATTATATACTGACAATGCCTTTTGAAACACATTCGACTCCTCACTTTAATTTAGGGTTTGTTCTCTTCGTCATAAAACAACTGAATTGAATTGAACTGAACTGAACTGAACTGAACTGAACTGAATTAAATTATAACTAATAGTAATGATAATAATTTAGAAACTGAACTGAACTGAACTGAACTGATTGCGACTGAATTGAACTGAACTGAACTGAATTGAAAATAAGCTAGCGAGAACATGCCCTTAGCTAGAACACGAGATTATTGCAAAAGTTCTATTATTTTGAAACTGGCTATAATTTTCATAGCTAGACATAGAATGAAGGAGGAGAAGAAAGAATGTAGATTAGTCCATAACATTTACGGAAAAGTATAGGGATATTATCTCATATGACACTGACAAATAGGCCATTTTTTCAAATAACCTTGACATTTACACCCCTATCGCGGATATCCCTAAACTTGTATTTTGTCATTAAACCTAACGAAATAGCTAACAGCGTTAACTATTTTCAAACAAAAATAATTACTGCTTTTTTTATTAAAAAAGAAAAAAAAAACTCATTTCCTTCTCTCTTGTTCTTCAATTCTCAATCTTCTCAAGGACTCATCAATGGCCTCCACCACTTTCTCTCTCTTCAATTGTACAGCAAGCAAACATTAAATGCCATAAATCTAATTTATTTTTGAAATTAACAACCAATTGAAGAAGAATCTAGATCCAAACTAAAAACAAACTCCACCCTCACATTCACAATAACAAAGATATTATCTACATCTTCACGCCACACTTAATCTTCATCTAGATTCTTCACGCTTAAGTTTATACTTAACAACAAACTCCACCCAAACTTGTTCACTCTCTTCTTCTTCACACTTAATTATACACAAAGTCGACAACTTGTATTTTGCTCACGACAAACAACAACCACCAGCAACAATTTAACGGCGCGAGATTTACGAAACACCATGAAATTTTAATTGACCTAGCAACTACACTCAATGAGATCAACAAGTAGACCAAACTCAACACTTGCAGTATAATTCAACTAGAAGACATCGAGTTCGAACCCAGAAGAATTGTGGTGCGAGGCAGAGGAGAGAAAGAGGGGGAGTGGCGATGGTGCTGGTGGTGGCGAGAAGAGAGATAAAATGAGGTGATTTCAGAGTTTAAAATGAGTAGATATCTCCTGAAGGTGGAGTGGCGGTTGTGCTGGTGGTTGCGGCGAAGGTTGTAATTTCTTGCTTCTTTTGTAATTAGGGTTCGAATGTCGAATTGAGTTCGTTCTACACGTTTCACCGTTGTGGGCTTGCGCTCCGGCGAGATCAAATTAGTCTTACCCTCCCCCCCCCCAAAAAAAAATTTTTTGTTGTCGGTGGTGATGGTTTTTCTCACTCTTTTTCCGATTCAACTAGAGGTGATTTATCTTCTGTAATTAGTGTTACATTAATGGTCAATCTTCCTCTACCCAAATTCACTTGTAAAATCATGATAAATTTTCAATTGTTTTTTTGTTCTTTTTACATTAAGGATGAAGACATGAAACAGTGGATGAATAGCAAGAGAGAGGGGATGAAAAACATATTAGGTCAATAGTTAACGTCATCCAGTATTTCATCAGGGTTAATGACAAAATACAAGTTCGGGGTTATCCGTGATAGGAGTGTAAAAGTTATTTGGGAAAATGACCTATATGTCAGGGTCATATGAGATAATATCCCAAAAATATATAGGTTAGAAGAAATAAGAAACACTAAGAAAATATAAAGCCCCTAATATATAATACACTTAAATATCATTAAACAATGTGCTAAAAGTTTCATTATGAGCTTTTCCATTTGCATTATACTTCCTCTGTCCTAAAAATGTTGCTACATTTGCTTTTTCACATAGACCAAGGAATTGGTGGGGCCCAGCATGCAGAGAGAGAGTTAAGGAAAAAGCAAGTGGTTTAAACTCTTTGATTAAAGTAATTAAATACACATAATTACACAGTTCTTGAACCGAATCTGGCCAAGCTTTTTCTTCACCATAGAAATCTGAACAAGCTTCTTCACCAAAATTTAAAGCTTCTTCACCAAAATCTGGAAATCTTTTTCACTCAAATCTGGAAAACAATTTTTTTAAAAAAGTTAGAATCTAGACAAAAAATCTGGAAAATCTTCACCCAAATGAAAACAACGAAAAATGAAAAAAAAATCTGGAAATTCTTGTTCACACAGATATGGAAAACATACAAAAAATAAAACTTTTCTGGAAATCAAAATTTTCAAAAATGAAGAACAATATTTTACCAAAACTTAAATTTGAAATCCAAATTTTTGAATTTATAAAATCAAAATCAAACTCATCGTAAATAAACACAATAAAACAGTGCTAAATCGAATAAACGAGCGAACAAAGAATCGGCTAGAGTGAAAGAAAATCAAAGAAAATCGGATATTTGTGGTGCAATTAAGGAGGCGAATCCAGTGAATATAGTTTCGAAGACAAAATCGAGGATGATTGGAGAGGGTATGCCGAGGTTGAACTTTGATGATGCGGAGGATTTCATCTTATCTCCAGAACAATCTCTCCATGAATTGATTCAGGGACTAGGCAGAAATCTCAGTTAGATAAATGGCTTAATGTAATGAAATCGTATTCTGCTGGGAAAGCTCGAGATTGTGCAGAGGAAAATAGAGTATAAGTAGACAAGGTGAGTAGTACTAAACATATGCTACAATTGTCTACTAATGATGAATCTGATGAATTGAATTACTGGAAATTGGGGGTTGTTGCTTTTGTAATGGGTAATAATCCTTATCTCTCTACTTTCATGGGTTTCTGTAAACGAATTTGGGGGGGGGGAAACGAATGTTGATAAAGTGATTCCACTGAAAAGGGGGTTTTCTTGATTCGATTCTTGAACTTGGAAACTAAGAATATGGCATTGAATGACATACATTTCTATTTGATAAACGTCTTGTTTTTCAGAAGCAATGGGAGGATGGTATGGAACTCAACGTTTCTGAGTCTTCTCGAATTCCTGTTTGGATTCAATTGCCTAACCTACCTTTGAAGTATTGGGGAAAATCATGTTTGGAGAAAATAGTGGGTTTAATTTGGTACGCCTATTAAACTAGATTATGCTACTCATTCGAAAGATAGAGTAGCATATGTCAGATTCCTAGTGGAGGTTGAACTGGATAGTGATTTTGTGGAGAATATTGAATTTTTGACTGAAACTGGGGAGATTTTTAACCAGAAAGTGATCTTTGAATGGAAACCTAGTATGTGTGAGCTATGCCAGAAAATGGGGCATAACAGAAAGGATTGTAAAATGGTGAAGAAGGTTTGGTAGCCAAAGAGGGTTCAAGCTCAGAAACCAGAAGTGAACCAGAACTTACAACAAGAGAGACCTACTGTAATTGAAGCATCAAAAGTGGCTGAAAGACAGATTACTTAGGAGAAACACAGGACAAAGAATTCTAGTGGGGGTGTTGTGCCTATTAGGAACTCTTTTGCTTGCCTTCCGGAAGGGGATACAGTGCAATTTGGTGACATTAATGGTGTTGGGTTTGTGAGCTTGGGTGCTACTTCTGGGAAAGGAGTAGGAGTAGACCCTAATCATGGATAATATCTTAATCTGGAATGTAAGGGGCTTGAATAGCCCTAATAAGCAAAAGGAGGTTAAGAATTTCCTTTTGCATAATAAGATTGGGTTGTGTTGCTTGCTGGAAACTAAAATAAAAGAAGGAAACTTTCCTATGATTCATAATAGCAATGTTTCAAGGTTGGTGCATTGCTACTAATTTTAGTAGAGTGAAAGGTGGGAGGATTTTGATTGCTTGGCTCCCAGGCTTCTTTCAGGTGGATGTAATTCAGATTGATCTTGAGGTTAGGTGTTTGGCTATAAGTCAGGCTTTCTCTTTTACTGTTGTGTATAACATGAATGATGCTAAGGAGAGAGATGATCTTTGGGGAGGTTTGAAACATATTAATGATAGTATGTCTGGCTCCTGGGTTATTTCTGGTGATTTCAACAGTCCTCTCAACTTTGAGGATAGATTGGGCAGGTACATCACTCAGGGTGAAATCTCTGGCTTTAGAGATTGTGTTCAATATTGTGGTGTAAGTGACTTGAATAAAATTGGAGCAACTTACACCTTGAATAATAAAAAGATAGATGAGAATAGAGTCTACATCAGAATTGACAAAACTATGATTAATGAAGATTGGGTTATTTAATTTCCTAGTTCCAATGTTCATTATATGCCTGAGTAATGGTTTGATCACTGTCCAGCCTTGTTGAAGCTAGTTGAACAGAAGGGATCTAACAAGAAAACCTTTCGTTTAATGAATGTATGAGAAACTCCTTGATATTGTAAAGGATGTTTGGGCACATCAGGTGTAATACCCCGATTTTTAAGAGCGTTTTAATTAGCGTTAATTATACTTATAAAGTTAATTATGTTTTGAAAATTCTTATTTTAATTGAGTTGGCATATGAGTTTTAAATTAAAATGTTGTAATGCCTTTCTTAATTTAATGTTTTTTTTTTATAAAGATAAGAATAATATATTTGGATTTTAAATAACCAAATGAATTTTAAATTCTCTCTCTTGTTATATTCTCACCCAAACCCAAACCCCATTTCTCTCTCTTGAAAGAAATCCCAAAACCCCATTTTCTCTCTCCCGTGAAAAACCCCAAGTACCCAACCCCCTTATATCCCTCCCCTCACCCAAAGAAACCCCAACCTCATTTCTCTCTCTCCTTCCCGTGAGAAACCCCAAACCCCAAATTCTTCTCTCCTCTCCCCGACCCAGTTCTCGCTCGCCTCTTCCTCCCAGCTCACCGGCGTCCCCAAGCTCGCCGGAGCTTTCTCTCTCCTCTGTCGTGCGGCCTCGTGCAGCCACCGCAGCCACAACCTTGGTTCTTCTCTCTTTGATCTCCCTCCTCTGGTTCGTTCTGCCTAGCTGCTGTGCATCGCTGCCCTCTGCCTTGCTACTGCTCTGAGACCGTGGATCGACGAGCACTGTCTTCTGACGTCGTGCCACGCTGCTGTTCTCGTCGGATTATGCCACCGCTACCCTGATCCGGCCACAGAGAGCAGTAGCTTGCGAGATGTGCTTCCCTGTTCTTCTCTCTTCCTTGCTCGTTCCTTATGCTGCTGTCCCTATTGGTACAATACCCTCTTCTTCTTCTCCCGCTATCCTCCTCATGTTAGAAGTTATCATTGAGTTTCTGAATTCTGAAATTTGAGATATTAATTGTTGATGCTTGAATTTGATTTCTTGAGTTATTACAAGTATTACCACTATGTTTAATCTTTAGTATTACTTGAATTAATCTGTAAGACTTAGTTAATCACTAGGGGAAAAAAAAGGAAGGGCTGCGCTGCAAGGGCTGCGTTTTTGGGAAAGCGCAGCCCTTCGTGTATGAAGGGTTGCAGTTTTCAAGTAAAGCGCAGCCCTTCACCCAGAAACCGCAGCCCTTCGTACAGTACGAAGGGCTGCGGTTTTCAAGGAAATCGCAACCCTTTTATTGAAGGGCTGCGGTTAGCCCAAAAACGCAGCCCTTCGTGTACACGAAGGGCTGCGTTTTTGGGCTAACCGCAGCCCTTAATGGGTTGGGCTTTTTTTTTAATGGTGCGCGCACAAAGCTAAGAGGTCAGGGATTTAGGGCTCCCTTTCCTCTGCTCTCTCACTCAACCCGTCTTTCTTTCTCTCTCAATGCAGTCCGAAACTTCGCTCTCTCTCTCACTCAACCTCCGGCGACGCTCTCTCCTCCTCGTCGCTCACGTCACGAAAGAGATCCACCAGCCCTCTCCTCCTCGTCGCTCACGTCACGAAAAGAACTGGAAATTTCTCCTGTGAAGCACGCTCTCTCCTCAACCTCCGGCGACGCTCTCTCCTTGCGAAATATCCGGCGACGCCATTTTGGGTTTCATTTTTTTGAATTTGTCGTTGCTGTAAGTCAAAACCTTCTTCTCCCTCTTTAGTTTGATTCCTTCAGTCCATATCCCCAAATTTCTGATTGATTCTGTTCGAAAACTCGAACCCTAGAATTTGAATTAGGGATTTTCAATTTTGCCTTTTTTTGCTAGAAATTTCTGATTTTCTAGGTTATGTTTGATTGTTTGGTTTATTTATTTGGTTTATAATTATGTAAGTTTAGTAGATTGGTTTTGTGAGTGTTTGAGTTTGTTGAAAGTAACTTTTGGGTAGTTGCTGTTTGTGAATTTGTAGAGAGGGGAGCAAAGTGGGTCATTGACTACAACTAGTAGTTTGTTGGAGATGGAAATGGAGAAGCTGTTGGAGAAATTTTGAATGTGGTTTGTGTATAGAAAATGTAGTAATGTTTGAAAATGTATGTTGTCCAAAGCATTTGGTCCCAACTTTCATGAAAATATCCTTTTATCTTCTTGAATTGCTAATTACTATTGCTATTGTTAGGATAATATTGCCATGGTGATTTCAAACTATTAGGAAAGCATTATGCTAATGCTTTGTGATTTTTTGGCATTAATGTCGACCTGACCGGTTACCTGAGCAATACCATGTCTCCTTCCCCTCCTTGCATCATAATGTATGTACTTATCATGTGTTCTTTCTTTGTGAGATTGTGTTTTAGAGCCTTTGTATTTTTGGCATTGCCTTGTTGATATGATGAAAGTAAAGCTTATTGAGTGCTTTTGATGATTTTATCACCAAGTTTGCTGATTCTGAGCGGTTAGCTGAGCAACATGTTGGCTTATGTTATACCATTATCTGACCATTTTTATCTCTAATTCGTCATGTGAAAGAGAGGGTGTTTGAAGTTCATAGGGAAATCCTTATCGATTTGGCTTCAAAGACATCCTAGACAAACAACTTCACAATTATACATTGTTACTGATTTATGCTTTATTAGTGTGTTTAAATGCTTGATATTCACCTTAATAATACTTGATATACGAGCAGTAGTGTTCTTTAATATTTGGTCACATTTAATTTGATGGGTTTTTTTGATAGTAGACTACTGTTTGGTCCACTAATGATACTAACTCCATCAAGTTCAACAATTTTATCTTCCACCTTGCCTAAAAAGAAAGAAGGACCACGTTGTATGAGCTTTCAAATTGTTGGCTCTTAAAAGCCAGTTCCATTGCTCTATAAGTTGCTAATTGCTTTAGTGTAAAAAAGCCCTTTTAGTTTTCAGAAAAATATTATTTTAGATGTTTTTTATGCTGCCATGATGATACTCATTGAGATTAACGAAAGCAACTATGCTTAATGTTCTGTTGACAAGCTTGTTAACACTGAGCGGTTAGCTGAGCAGCATAATCTGGATACTTCTTTTTTTTTTTTTTGGGTATTATTGAGGCTCTTTGATAAATAAATAAAAAGTTGTCGATACTTCTTTGAATCTAAAGTAAGGTATTAGGATAAGGAAGCCACAGGAGCTAGATATGCTCATCATCTATGTCTATCCTAGAATATTTTTTGAAGGAAATCTAAAATGATATAAGTGTCATGCTTGCATTGGTAGAAAATTTAGTCTTAAAATTTAACATCTCCCTACCTCCACTAAACAATCATTTCAGCTCAGATATCCCATTTTATTAATAAACATCTGTTTTCTGTCAAATATCTTTCAATTATACATCTTCTTACATGAAGTTTATGAAGTATGTGAAAAGTGTATAAAGAAAGGTAGTTTCAAGACACTATAAGTTGTTAACTGCTATACTGTTAAAACCTCTTTTTACTAATGTAGTTGCCCCTTGCCACACCCCCACCCCAGCCCGGCACCCCCTGCTGCCCTGCACCCCTGCCCCCCTGCTACACCCCAACCCCCACTGCCCAGCAGCATCCCCACTCCAGCACCCCCTGCTCCCCCCTGCTGCACACACCCCCTGCACCCCTCGCCCCCTCCCACAGCACACACACACCCCCCTTCCCACAGACCCTGCACACACACACCCCCCCCTTCCCATAGCCCCTGCACACACCCCCTCCCATGCACAGACCCCCTGCTCCACAGCCCCCACCTACTGCTGTAGCCACCTACCTACTGTTGTAGCCCCCCACACCACCCCCATTCACAAACCCCCTGCTGCACATCCCCCCCTCTTTTATTGCTGTTTCTCATGTCTTAATACTGTTGAACGACTTTTGCAGATCTATTTATTTATGTCGAGGTTATTTTTGGGAGCCAGGGAGGCAATTTGAGCTTTGGAATCTTAAAGAAAAATCTATAGGATTTTAAACCTGGGCTACAATGCATCTACAGTATGAAGCAGAGCAATTGCCTACACCTAGCTGCTGCCCACGAGCTGCTGCTGCCCCTTAAGCTGCTGCTGCCCCCTAAAGAGTACTAAAAGATGCATAATTTTGTAACTTTCTCTTTATTTGTATTAAAACATAATTTACAATGAAAAATGATACTTTTATATATGCATAACAGTTTGGGGATATTTTAGGACAGAAAAATGAAAAAAAAAAATTTGTTTTTTTTTGGGTCACAAGGGATGCGGTTTTGATAAAAACCGCAGCCCTTTATCTATAAAAGGGTTGCGGTTTAGGCCCAAAACCGCAGCCCTTCATTGTGAAGGGCTGCGGTTTAAAATCGCAGCCCTTCACTTTTAGTGAAGGGCTGCTACAGAAAGGGCTGCTGGCCAAAAACGCAGCCCTTAGGGCTGTTTTGACTGCAGCCCTTCTATTTTTTTCCACTAGTGAATGTTAATCCGTGAGGAAACTGTTATGATCTATGACATTATATGCCACCTTCTGATGGGGGATGAATGTCCTCGGTGGCTTTGCCTTCCGTTATAAATGATAACCAATGAAAGAACGCTAATGATCAAGTAAATGAAAGATGATGATGATGATTTATGATATTCTGTATGACTTAAAGTATATATTTTATGAATGTTTATTGCCTAATGATATGAAAGTATGTCTTCCACTTTGATATGAAAGAACTATGATGATGTTACGACTCTGCTATGATTTCTGAAAGTATTTAAAGGTCACGAAACATGATGAATGACAATGGATTATGCAAATATTGCTATGTTGTGATATGGTTATGAACGATGTGAACATGTTGATTTCGTGAGAGTCGTAGACACCAAAGCATGTTTTAAGAATGTTTTATGGGTTAGTACTCAGCGTTGTGCTGATGTGTCTGTCAATGTTTTGTTTTGTCACTACTGTGGCCTGTCACTTGGTGGGTGGCAGTGTTACAATAGTTTCAGGTTGAAGTTCTGGAGCATCTTTTCCAAGATAGAAGCAGTCACGTGCTAAGAGTTCAGCTATGATTGTTTTACGAATCTTTTGAGGCGAGGATGTTCCACTTTGTATTAGTTAATAATTAATGATTTAGTTTCATTTCTAGTTCTGGTTGAGCAATAGTGCTCCTGATTCCCTTTTGTTGCTGCTCCGCGAAAGCGTTGAGTTATGGATTTGGAAAAATTTTATTGCAACAGGTTTTTCAAACATTTTCCTATTGTGGGTTGTCCAATTTACAAAGGAAACTCTGCCGAAATTTCTAGAAGATAGTAATCTATTATTAAAGTGTTTCTTTAAAGAGTGATAAATGTAAGTAATGTCCCTGTAAGTTAATGTTAAATGTCGCTTTGTATTTTCCACTAGTGGAAAGTACGGCGGTAACGCGCCGACTAAGATAAGTCTTCCGCTGCTAATCCTGATTAATTAACTTAATAAGGATGTACGAAAGTCGGGGCGTTACATCAGGTCACAGGCATTCCTATGTACAGAATGGTGGTGAAGTTGAGAAGACTTAAACAAGCGTTGAAACAGTTGAATAAAGATGCTTTTACTGAACTTGGTGCTAAGTATGAGAAGATTAAAGAAGATCCGAGCAAGGTTCAATCTGAGATTCAAGCTAATCTTCCTAATGATGATCTTAATCATTCTGAACATGAGTTACTTAAGGATCTCATGAATGTAAGGAAGATGTATTTCTCTGATCTTCAGCAAAAAGCTAAAATTGATTGGCTGAGGGTTGATAGAAGTATAAAGCTGAGACATTTCAGGAAAAAGGTGGTTGCTGTGAAAGATGTGAAAGGGGTGGAATGTAGTGGTCCTGAGGATATCTCTAATGCATTTGTTGACTACTACAAAAAATTGCTAGGCATTAATGATGGGGATAGAGTTAAGGTTCATGTTGATATTGTTCAGAAAGGAAAAATTCTCTATGAGGAGCAAGCTAAAGCTCTCTGCCTGCCTTTTTCAAGAAAGGATGTAAAAGATGTTATGTTCTCTATCCCAGGAGACAAAGCTCCAGGTCCAGAGGGTTACTCCATTTATTTTTTCAAGAAAGCTTGGAGTGTTATTAGAGAGGAGTTTACTAATGCTGTCCTAGGTTTCTTTGAGAATGGCAAGCTTCTTAAAGAGGTGAATTGCACTACCTTCTCCCTGATTCCTAAGGTGGAACAACCTGACTCAGTCATTGAGTTTAGACCCATTGCGTGTTGTAATGTGGTCTACAAATGTATCACCAAGCTTTTGTGCTTAAGAATGAAAGTTGTGTTACCAGAGCTTATTTTTCAATCCCAAACTGGTTTTGTTGAAAATAGGCAAATAATTCACAACATCAGTGTAATACTCCGTATTTTTAGGAATTATTTTGCTAAATAAGAAAATATAAAGTACAAGTGAAAGTATTTTATATTATAGTTTAGGTAAGACTACAATTATAATTTAATTAAACAACCTACTTTGGTACCTAATTATATTTTAATTCGGTTTGGTTAAATAATAAATCAGAAGTCGATTTGGAAACGAATCCTAATAAACTAAGGTTTCTCATGCTATAAATAGGGAAAAGAAAAAAAAAAAAAAAAAAAACATAATACAAACCCTATACTCAGCCGTTTTTTTTTTCTCAAAGATTTTTCTCTCTCCTCCTTCCTTCTCCTCCCACGTTTCTTCTTCCCTCTTCAGTCCTCCACTGCTGCTCGTCGGTCCTACGGCTTCGTCGAGGCACGATTGCTCGTCGCGAGGAACTCGAGCGCGATGCGGTTGTCGTCGCGGGAACTAGGGCGCAAGACGGTCTTGGCCGGAGTGCGCTCTCGTTCGCGGGCCGGGGGTTCACGAGCGTGGGGTTCGCGCGAAGTGTGGGTCGAGCGTCGTTTGGTTGCTCGAGTGCGTCGTGGGCTCGTGCGAACCAGTGGTGGTTGCCGGAGTTTGGTCGCGCGTCCGCCGGTGGTTGGTGGTCGTCGGTGGTCTGCGGTATACTTTTATAAAAAAAAAAAAAAAAAAAAAACTCTTTTCTTATTTAAATTAAGTTATATAATCTGATTTTATTTGGTTATTCTTTGAGTATCTTTGATTAAATTTGATGACTTTAAACAAGGCATAATATATAAACAAAAATCAGATTTAGAATTATGTATATAGTTCTTATGATAATTATATTTCTTAATCCTGTTTTTATCATCCTTATGTATATTGGTTTAAGTTGTGACTTTAAATAAAAGTATATTATGAACTAAACAAAATCAGATTTATTACACATATTACTAATTATTACTTTGGTTTAGTTCTTCAAATCTGATTTTGTAGTTCTTATATGGGTATTTAGTTAAGTTTTGGTATTGCAAACAAAGTAGTGTAAAAGTCAAACAAAAAAAAAAATCAGATTATTAGTTATAGTTAGAATGTTATAATGGCCTTGTTATTCAAATCTGATTCTAGTAGTATTGGATATAAGGATTTAAATGGAGTTGGTAAAGGTACTATGTTATTAAACTAACTAAAATCAGTTTTGCCCACTATTATTGGTTCTTAAATGACGTTAAGTTCAATAGAGTTATGAAAGAAAAGAAAGTTAATGAACAACAAGATTACTTATTTTTATACTCCGAAATACTAAGTTTTATATAATGAGTCACGTGTTATATGTTAATAATATCAAGGATTTAGCACTGAAATATTTCTATTATTCGATTAGGTCCCAATTTCATAAGCGGAACGTTTTAATAGTCAGCAAAGATTCTTCATTACAAGGTACGTACGCGTACTAGTTCAGTTCGATATATTAGTATCATGTTAGGTTGTGATTGTCATATTGGAACCTAGAATCATGATAGGGAACTGTGGTTGATTATGATTGATGAGATTGTTTGGTAACATGAAATCAATTGGAAATCTGTATGTATTTCCTTGTTGTATGACTTGTGAGTTGAAATGAGTTATTATTGGTACGCGAAATTCTATCGCATTACAAGCATGAAATGAGAATTGGATTGAAAGCATATGATTTATTGTTGTAACAAGGATGTTGCAAGAGATTGCTTTAATTAGAGAATTTGAGCAATGTACCTAAGAATTTAACGATTATATGTTCGATGTTGTATGAATGAATATTATTAAGAAGGATATTGGCGATAACTTGTAGTTGGACTCCCTACAAGTAATGAACAATGGGGGGGGTGTTTGACTTGTTCTACACTCCTACGCAGGCCTACTGTGACGACAGTAGTGTCCTTATAAATTTTGATAACTCAAGTAGGCGGAAGGTTCCGTACGATCTTGGGGGTATGCATACTAAGGTGATGGATGTGGAACGGAACGAAACCGTGTTTACATTCCATCTAATAGACCAAGTTGTCTATTAAGGATTCAGTAGCCCGTATGATTCTAGTAAGATGACGGTGCCCGTTCGCTGCCAACTAAATAAATAGTAAAGTATGTAATGCTATGGTAGTATCATGTCTAGGAATGATCCTTATTATCTTGTTTATGCTTTGTATGCACTTACTGCTTTACTATGTACTCAACATAGCTGATTGTGTGTTATTGTGTTGTTGTTGACCTGTGATGAACCATTGATGCTTCAATGGGGAGCAGACTAGGTGTGCTGGTGTTACTGCATGAGTTGGCATACGGGGAATATTTTCTGGTTTATAAGCTTTTAAATGTTTTTATTGGACTTATAGAACAATTAGTATGAATAGTTAATGGTTTGAATAAAAAGGGGTCTATGGTGATTCCCGAGTTGTAATTTGAAGTTAATATTTTATTTCCGCTGCAATGTAGTGTTATAAAGGAGTTGTTGACATTTTGATGTTATCTTGCCTTGCGTTTCACCGCGGCGGTAACACTCCCGGAGTCGGTGCAACGTAGTCGTGGACGTGTATGGATTTTGGGGGTGTTACAAAACTGGTCATCAGAGCCAAAAGTTCCTATTTTCGAAAGATGTTTTAAAAGATTTTAAAATGGGTAGTATGGGATAAGAGCATGTAGATTACTTTTGCGTGCATTAAATCATAGGAATGATTTTATTTGTACTGCCTTTCTTGCCTTTATTTGTCTGATTATATGAAATGTGGTGTGGTTGCTTGATTGAATTGGTGAAAGGTTCTTTTGAATCTTTAAAATGTGAATAGAGTAGGAGGATATACGAGGATAGTGGTTGAAGGCACTAAAATTCGATAGTAAAATATTTTAATTGCCTAGAATTTTAAGGTATTGAACTAAAACCTTATTTCGAATATTTTAGAAAAGAATCATATAAATTGTCATAAATATTTTGGAACTTGAAATTCTAAAATTGAAAGTAATCGTTTTACCTCTTATATATGTTTATACATAATGTATACTTAGAAACCTTAAATTCACAAAACTTAGACTATTTTCCTTCTTTAAATTCGCAGATGGTATACGACATAGGTCCTAAGGAATACCTGATGAAACACCGAATAGCGGAAGATTGGGACATCTGGGCCCAAAAGATGAGAGCTGCTATGGAGTATAGGACCTTACAGGGAGATACTAGACTAAAGACTGAGATGGAGAAAATATATTTTATGCTGCAGTACGTCCCTAAGGAGGAACCTTACCTTTTCGTACACCGTAGATATGGGGATATATGGACAGAAAATGGGAATTTTAATAGGGTCAAACACACTTACTGGAACCAATACCTTCCTACTGTAGGACACTTCATTACTGATCTAAAATACTGTGAAAATGAATGGAGAATTCGTGAGAAAAGAAGTTGGGAGCCCTCTACCTCATCACCTTTAGTTCGAGGAACTTATCATGTGGGGGAAAGCTCGGGAATTAATGTGAATTCTGAGAATCCTAGAGTTAAATCTGAGCCGCAAGCGTCCTTTAGAGCTGCAAAAAGAGCTAGGTACCAAACTTTTGAGGATGAGTTCATACCCGAGAACCACATAGCGCCAAACCTCAGAACTGTTATCTACATTTCCGATGATGAGGGGAATAATAGGACATTCATCGCAGTGATTGGGGAAGATAATGCTGAACCCATACTTGACTTGGGAAATGAGGAAGAGGGAGATCCGAATGAAAATGAAGAAGAGGGAGATCCTAATGAAAATGAAGAAGAGGGAGATCCTAATGAGAATGAACCTGCTGAGGAGGACCCGATTGAGGAAAATGACCAAGAAGCAGAAGAAGAACCACTGGAGGAAGATGAGCCTATAGAGGATGACGAGTCTTCGAGGACGAAGGCGACATGGAGGAAGGAATAGAAAATCCTAATTCAGATGACGAAGCTCACCAATATAGTCCTTAGTTTCTTTTGATTATATAATTAGGATTAGAGTATTATTTTATTCGTTTATTTCAGTTTTAATAAGGCTTGCATGCCAAGTAGCAAATTAGTATTCGTTTATTCTTTTATTTATTCATATTATGTTTTCCTTGGAAACAATAAGTTTTACCTTTTTCAATAATAATACAACAGTTTTATTCTTTTATTTGATGTAACGTCTTATTTGAGATGTTTATATTGCAAGTCAATAGAGACTTAATGATTGTTCGCAATAAAGATGTGTTATATAAATGTGCCAATGTGTAGTAGTTAAATAAATAAACGACTATGTGCATATCGCTGAAGCAACCGTTGTGTCATTTTTCGGCGCGAGAATGGTCCGTCAAGGCAAAGACGCCCGATACCTCTCTCGAATGTCGAGCAATCGATTCGTGATCTAGTTCGAGATCACGACTAACCTAGCCCGGGGTCATAACCGGGATGGGGACTTGTCCGAAAAGGTTGCCCGTAGGAACCCGCCAATACCGAATGGGAAAGGGGGGCCGGAGGAACTGGAAAACTGGGTTGGGGAGTTTGATAAACTGTTCTTTACCCTCTCTCGTCCCGATGATAAGATCGTGCCCTTAGCAAGCTATTACCTTCGGGCGATGCTCACTTTTGGTGGACCCAAGCTAAGGACAACCTCCTTAAACAACCCGACTTTGGGTGGGAAACCTTCAAGAAAGCCCCGAGGGATAAGTATTACCCTCCATACCTCAAGAAGCGAAAAGCCCAGGAGTTTATGATGCTAGAACAAGGGAACCTGTCTGTTGAGGAGTATTATCGCAAATTCATTGAGTTAATGAGATTTGCTCCCGAAATTGCCCCTACCGAGGAAGCTAAGGCCTCACGTTTTGAGTTAGGACTCACCCTTGACCTACGGGGAGACGGGGGGAGATACTTTCACCTCATTGGACCATGTCTTTGGCAAAGCTGCCCACCTATATGCCATAAGGAAACGAGAGGAAGGGGGTAAACAAGGGGAGAAACGAAAGGAGAATCCAAACCCCGAGGTTCAAAGGTTTGAAAAGAAGCACCGGGGAACCAAAGCAACCAAACCTTCCAACGAAACTTTGGTAAGGGACCCAACAACAACAACAACACTCAACATAATAACAATAACCGCAACAATAACACCAACAACCGCGGACACCGAGCGTGTGTACAGGTGTAAGAAGTGCCCAAACAACCATCCCGGGAGAGATTGCGAGGGTAACAAAGTGGAGTGTCGTGAATGTGGGAAACTAGGGCATAGGGCGTATGAGTGCTACTCGAAGAATAAGGTTAACTCCAATGGTCAAAAGAAAGGGAACTATGGGGACAAGCCTAGGAATGGGAATGGGAATGGTGGAAACGCATATAATGGGTCAGGGAACTCTAATTATTCCAAACCACCAAATAATGCAAATAACCAGGCACCATCTGGGAATCAGGTGACCAACAACAATGATAATAAGGGCAAAGGGAAGCTGTATATGATGACGGCTAGTGAAGAAGAAGCTCGTAGAGATGTGGTCACCTGGTATTTTCTCTATTAACTCAATTCTCGTTAAAGTATTGTTCGATTCCGGCGCATCTTTGTCTTTTATTGGCCATACAACTGTTAGAACTCTAGCACTGGTTGAGTCCGAGTCAATTTCTATGCCTATAATTATTCCGTGCGGGGATACTGTTACTTGCTCTAAGAAATTCCTCGAATGTCTCGCTGAAAATAGGGGAGGGCTTCTTTCCTTCCGATCTAATAGAGTTTAATTTATCGAACCTAGACATCATTTTGGGAATGGATTGGCTTGGGAAGTACAAGGCTAAGATAGACTGTGATGCACAGAAAGTGGAACTGAGAGATCCTTCGGGAAAAAGGGTGTCATATAGGAGAATACCTCGAGAACCTGGGATTAAGGTAATCAATGCCTTGCAACTTAAGGGTTATATAGACAAAGGATGGCCTCTATTTATGTGTTATGTGAGAAGGGTTGAGGATGATCCATTAAAACCCGAGGATGTGTCTATAGTTAGCGAATTTCGGGATGTTTTTCCGAGAAGAAATACCCGGTATGCCGCCAAGGAGAGATGTAGAGTTCACTGTTGACTTAGTACACAGGACTGGACCTATCTCAAAGGCCCCATACCGAATGGCTCCAGCAGAAATGAATGAGTTGAAAAACCAGCTAGAAGAACTACTAGAGAAAGGGTACATTAGACCTAGTATGTCACCATGGGGAGCGCCTGTCTTATTTGTGAAGAAGAAGGATGGTAGTTTGAGGTTGTGTATAGACTACCATGAGTTGAACAATGTCACTGTGAAAAACAAATATCCGTTACCTAGGATAGATGACTTGTTTGACCAACTTCAGGGTGCAGGGATGTTCTCCAAAATAGATTTAAGGTCTGGTTACCATCAGTTGAGGATTGCTGACCAAGATATACCTAAAACTGCCTTCAGGACTAGGTATGGACACTATGAGTTTACCGTTATGCCGTTTGGGTTAACCAATGCACCTGCTGTTTTTATGGACCTCATGAATAGGATTTTTCGACCCTACCTCGATAAATTCGTAGTCGTGTTCATAGACGATATATTGATCTATTCAAGAAGCAAGGAAGAACATGAGGGACATTTGAGGCTTATTTTACAGACACTTAGGGAGAACCAGCTTTATGCAAAGTTTTCAAAGTGTGAGTTCTGGTTGGAAAAGGTGTCATTTTTGGGTCATTTCGTCTCTAAGGAGGGGGTGTCAGTAGATCCTGCAAAAATAAAAGCTGTGAGTGAATGGCCTACCCCAAAAAATGTCACAGATATAAGGAGTTTCTTGGGTTTAGCCGGTTATTATAGGAGATTTGTGAAAGACTTTTCGAAGATCGCAAAACCCATGACCAACTTAATGAAGAAAGATTGCAAGTTTAACTGGACTTACGATAGTGAGAAAGCCTTTCAAACACTCAAAGAGAGATTAACCTCAGCACCTGTTCTAGCCTTGCCTAACGGGGATGAGGGGTATGATGTCTATAGTGATGCGTCAAAGAATGGGTTGGGTTGTGTTCTTATGCAAAATGGGAAAGTTATAGCTTATGCGTCCCGTCAACTGAAACCATATGAGGTTAATTACCCAACACATGACCTAGAGTTGGCCGCAATTGTCTTTGCCTTAAAAATCTGGAGACATTACCTTTACGGGGTGACTTGCCGAATTTTCACCGATCACAAAAGCCTCAAATACATCTTCACCCAGAAAGACCTTAATATGCGACAACGCAGATGGTTAGAGCTCATTAAGGACTATGACTTAGATATTCAATACCATGAGGGTAAAGCAAACGTTGTTGCTGATGCATTGAGTCGTAAATCTAGCCATAGCCTCACCACCTTGGTAGTTGCTGACAAACTGTGTGAAGAATTCTCTAAACTCCAACTTGAGGTGGTTCATGAAGGGGAAGTGGAAAAATTATTGAGCGCCCTAACCATTCAGCCCAACTTTCTAGATGAAATAAGAGAGGGTCAGCCTGGGGATGTGAAACTTGAGCGGGTCAAAGCAAAACATAAGGAGGGCAAAGCAGAAGGGTTTGAAATCCATGAGGATGGGAGTATACGCTACAAGGGTCGATGGTGTGTACCGCAAAAATGTGAGGAGCTGAAGCAAAAGATAATGAGTGAAGGTCATAATACGAGTTATTCCGTCCACCCAGGGGGGGATAAGCTATATAAGGACCTCAAAAAGATGTTTTGGTGGCCTGGGATGAAGAGGGCAGTAGCCGAGTTTGTTTCCAAATGTCGACGTGTCGAAGGTAAAGAGTGAACACAAGAGACCTCAAGGCAAAATTCAACCTCTTGACATTCCAACATGGAAGTGGGATTCGATATCCATGGACTTCGTCGTAGCCTTACCTAGGAGTCGGGGAGGTAATAACACAATATGGGTGATAGTGGACCGATTGACCAAAACTGCAAGGTTCATACCCATGAAAGACACGTGGAGTATGGAATCCCTAGCCAAAGCATATGTTAAACATGTCATTCAACTGCACGGGGTACCCACGAGTATAGTGTCTGATCGGGATTCGCGATTCCTTTCGAATTTCTGGAAAAAGGTCCAGGAGGCATTTGGTAGTGAGCTATTAATGAGTACAGCCTTTCATCCAGCTACAGACGGCCAAACAGAAAGAACCATCCAGACCTTGGAAGACATGTTAAGAGCTTGTGCCTTAGAATACCAGGGATCATGGGAAGACCATTTAGACCTCATAGAGTTCTCATATAACAACAGTTATCATGCTAGTATCAAAATGGCTCCATTTGAAGCGTTGTATGGGAGAAAATGTCGCAGTCCTTTGTGTTGGAACGATATTAGTGAGACAATGGTGTTAGGTCCTGAAATGATTCAAGAGACTGTTGATCAAGTGCGAGTCATTCAAGACAAGATTAGGGCTGCACAGGACAGGCAGAAGTCCTATGCGGATCAGAAGCGAAGGGAAGAGAACTATGAAGTTGGTGAAAAAGTGCTGCTTAAGGTGTCTCCAATGAAAGGAGTGATGCGATTTGGGAAGAAAGGAAAACTAAGCCCTAAGTTCATAGGACCATATGAGATTTTGGCGAGGGTAGGCAAAGTGGCTTATCGCTTAGATTTGCCAAACGAGTTAGAGAGGGTTCACAACGTGTTTCACGTATCCCAGCTTCGGAAATACGTACCTGATGAGTCGCATGTACTAGAACCTGAAAATGTCGAGTTAGACGAAACCTTGTCCTATGAGGAAAAACCCATCAAGATCCTAGATCACAAGGTGCGTAGTACGAGAAATAAGGACGTCAAAATCGTGAAGGTGTTGTGGAGAAATCGATACCGCGAAGAAGCCACATGGGAAGCAGAGGATGCGATGCGTCTGAAGTACCCTGAGCTCTTTCAAGAGGTAGGCGAGTTACGAGGACGTAACTTTTCTTTTAAGGGGGGAAGAATGCGATAGAATTTCGCGCTTCCCCTAAAAGTTTGCTTAAGTTATTATTTATGTGTATTATTGTTTATGTGACTTGCGAAAACTGGAAAACGCTTGTGAAATTTGGGACTTAGAAGTGCGTAAGTTCGTCGTTTAGAGTGGCTACCTCAAAGTTTCGGGACGAAACTTCCTTTAAGGGGGGAAGCCTGTAATACTCCGTATTTTTAGGAATTATTTTGCTAAATAAGAAAATATAAAGTACAAGTGAAAGTATTTTATATTATAGTTTAGGTAAGACTACAATTATAATTTAATTAAACAACCTACTTTGGTACCTAATTATATTTTAATTCGGTTTGGTTAAATAATAAATCAGAAGTCGATTTGGAAACGAATCCTAATAAACTAAGGTTTCTCATGCTATAAATAGGGAAAAGAGAAAAAAAAAAAAAAGAAAACATAATACAAACCCTATACTCAGCCGTTTTTTTTTCTCAAAGATTTTTCTCTCTCCTCCTTCCTTCTCCTCCCACGTTTCTTCTTCCCTCTTCAGTCCTCCACTGCTGCTCGTCGGTCCTACGGCTTCGTCAGGCACGGTTGCTCGTCGGCAGGAACTCGAGCGCAGTGCGGTGGTCGTCGCGCGGAACTAGGGCGCAAGACGGTCTGCCGGAGTGCAGTCTCGTTCGCGGCTGGGGGTTCACGAGCGTGGGGTTCGCGCGAAGTGTGGGTCGAGCGTCGTTTGGTTGCTCGAGTGCGTCGTGGGCTCGTGCGAACCAGTGGTGGTTGCCGGAGTTTGGTCGCGCGTCCGCCGGTGGTTGGTGGTCGTCGGTGGCTGCGGTATGCTTTTATAAAAAAAAAAAAAAAAAAAACTCTCTTTTCTTATTTAAATTAAGTTATATAATCTGATTTTATTTGGTTATTCTTTGAGTATCTTTGATTAAATTTGATGACTTTAAACAAGGCATAATATATAAACAAAAATCAGATTTAGAATTATGTATATAGTTCTTATGATAATTATATTTCTTAATCCTGTTTTTATCATCCTTATGTATATTGGTTTAAGTTGTGACTTTAAATAAAAGTATATTATGAACTAAACAAAATCAGATTTATTACACATATTACTAATTATTACTTTGGTTTAGTTCTTCAAATCTGATTTTGTAGTTCTTATATGGGTATTTAGTTAAGTTTTGGTATTGCAAACAAAGTAGTGTAAAAGTCAAACAAAAAAAAAAAATCAGATTATTAGTTATAGTTAGAATGTTATAATGGCCTTGTTATTCAAATCTGATTCTAGTAGTATTGGATATAAGGATTTAAATGGAGTTGGTAAAGGTACTATGTTATTAAACTAACTAAAATCAGTTTTGCCCACTATTATTGGTTCTTAAATGACGTTAAGTTCAATAGAGTTATGAAAGAAAAGAAAGTTAATGAACAACAAGATTACTTATTTTTATACTCCGAAATACTAAGTTTTATATAATGAGTCACGTGTTATATGTTAATAATATCAAGGATTTAGCACTGAAATATTTCTATTATTCGATTAGGTCCCAATTTCATAAGCGGAACGTTTTAATAGTCGACAAAGATTCTTCATTACAAGGTACGTACGCGTACTAGTTCAGTTCGATATATTAGTATCATGTTAGGTTGTGATTGTCATATTGGAACCTAGAATCATGATAGGGAACTGTGGTTGATTATGATTGATGAGATTGTTTGGTAACATGAAATCAATTGGAAATCTGTATGTATTTCCTTGTTGTATGACTTGTGAGTTGAAATGAGTTATTATTGGTACGCGAAATTCTATCGCATTACAAGCATGAAATGAGAATTGGATTGAAAGCATATGATTTATTGTTGTAACAAGGATGTTGCAAGAGATTGCTTTAATTAGAGAATTTGAGCAATGTACCTAAGAATTTAACGATTATATGTTCGATGTTGTATGAATGAATATTATTAAGAAGGATATTGGCGATAACTTGTAGTTGGACTCCCTACAAGTAATGAACAATGGGGGGGTGTTTGACTTGTTCTACACTCCTACGCGAGCCTACTTGTGACGACAGTAGTGTCCTTATAAATTTTGATAACTCAAGTAGGCGGAAGGTTCCGTACGATCTTGGGGGTATGCATACTAAGGTGATGGATGTGGAACGGAACGAAACCGTGTTTACATTCCATCTAATAGACCAAGTTGTCTATTAAGGATTCAGTAGCCCGTATGATTCTAGTAAGATGACGGTGCCCGTTCGCTGCCAACTAAATAAATAGTAAAGTATGTAATGCTATGGTAGTATCATGTCTAGGAATGATCCTTATTATCTTGTTTATGCTTTGTATGCACTTACTGCTTTACTATGTACTCAACATAGCTGATTGTGTGTTATTGTGTTGTTGTTGACCTGTGATGAACCATTGATGCTTCAATGGGGAGCAGACTAGGTGTGCTGGTGTTACTGCATGAGTTGGCATACGGGGAATATTTTCTGGTTTATAAGCTTTTAAATGTTTTTATTGAACTTATAGAACAATTAGTATGAATAGTTAATGGTTTGAATAAAAAGGGGTCTATGGTGATTCCCGAGTTGTAATTTGAAGTTAATATTTTATTTCCGCTGCAATGTAGTGTTATAAAGGAGTTGTTGACATTTTGATGTTATCTTGCCTTGCGTTTCACCGCGGCGGTAACACTCCCGGAGTCGGTGCAACGTAGTCGTGGACGTGTATGGATTTTGGGGGTGTTACATCAGTATCATTCAAGACTTGGTCTCTCAATATGGCAGAAGAATGCCCCAAGTGGTTGTTTCTTGAAGGTGGATATCAGAAAAGCTTATGATTCTGTGAAATGGGAATTTTTGGAAGAGATGTTGATTGCTTTTAATTTCTCAAAGACCTTCAGTCAGTTGATCATGACCTGTGTTTCTTTTGCTTCTTTCTCTCTGAATATTAATGGGGGGCTTGAAGGCTTTTTTCATGGAAAAAGAGGCTTGAGGTAAGGGGATTTGATGTCTCCTCTCCTCTTTGTTCTATGTATGGAATACATGTCAAGACTTTTGCAGTGCGTGGGAGAGAGTAAGAAGTTTAAATTTCATTCAAAATGCAGAAACCTGAAGCTGAATCATCTATTGTTTGTAGACGATTTGATTTTGTTCAACAAAGGAGATAAAGATTCAGTGTCCCTTATACTGAGAAGCCTTGCTACTTTTTCAGCTGCTTCAGGATTTGTAGCTAACAGTGGTAAATCCAACATTTATTGTTGCAACATGACTGCTAGTGACAAGAAAGAGATCATTGAGAGATCTGGCTTTAAGAAGGACTCTCTTCCTTTAAGTACCTTGGGGTTAATGTCAGCTCTACGAAGCTTAGCAAGACGAATTGTAAATGTCTGATTGACAAGATTACAGCAAGAATCAGAACTTGGGGTTCTAGGACTCTTTCGTATGCTGGTGGAGCTCAACTTGTGAACTCTGTTCTTATAACTCTGCATTCCTACTGGGCTTCAATCTTTATTTTGCCCAAAAGTGTTTTGTCTGGTATTGTTGCTGTATGCAGGAACTTCCTATGAGATGGCAAAGCTGTTTCTAATAGAGTTCCCCCAATAGCATGGGAGATTGTTTGTAGAAGTAAGAGGCATGGAGGTCTGGGAATTCATGATTGCTATCACTGGAACATGGCAGCTCTTGGTAAGCAAATCTAGAACATTGTCAGCAAACAAGATAGTTTGTGGGTCAGATGGGTAGATCACCTTTATATAAAGGGTAAAAATTGTAAGAGGGTTCCTTGTGCTTCCCCTGCCAGTTGGAGATGGAAACAGATGTGAAATTTCAAGGAAATGTATAAAAATGGTTACACTGGAAGTAAATGGTTAGCTGACAGCAGAGGATACACAGTTGCAAGTGGATATCAGTGGCTTAAAAATGAGTTTCCTGATGTTCCTTGATGTGATTGGGTGTGGAGCAGGATGAATATTCCAACGCACAGCTTTACAAGCTGGATGATCATGTGGAAAAGGATCAAAGTGAAAGTCTAGGCTTGCTAAACTAGGCATTGTGACTGATCCTACCTGCCCTTTGTATGGAATAGCTGATGAGACAGTGGATCATTTATTTTTTGTGTCATTACAGTCAGGAATGCTGCAAGTTAGTGGAGTTAAAGATTGATACTCAGTGATGCCCTTTGAGTTTAGAAGATTGCAACAGCAAGCTGAATGCTATCAAGGGAAGATTCAGGAAAAAGGTGGTTCAGGCTTGTTATGCAGGGATTTTGTATGTGATCTGGCAACAAAGGAACAAAGCCGTTTGGGATTTGTGTGTGCAAAGTCCGAAGCATGTAATCAAGAACCTTCTTTGGGACATCTTTCAAAGAATTACTATGGTTATTCCCTATAAAACGAGTAGAGGAGACAGAGCTTGGATTAGTTGATTGATAAACTAATGTACTTTGTTTTGTGTTTGTTAATTTTTGTCTTTTGTTTAGACTAGCCTGTGTGCTATGCTTGTTTGTGTTTGGTGATGGGTGGTTTGTGGTTGTGTTTCAGCCTATGTTTTGATCTTGTTTAGTCAATAAAAGTTACTTTACCTTTTTTCGAAAAAAAAAACACAATAAAACAGAGAAAAGAGGGATTTTAACATGCAAAGAAAGATAAATCAAAACATAGATTTTTAAGTTAATTGCACTAAAATCTCAAGCACATACCAACCTTCAAAGGGAAATCATACCAAAATTCAAGCAAAAAAAGATAAATAAAAACAAAGATCTAAGTTGAGTGGACTCATCTTTTTTCGAACTTGCAAACCTTCGAAATCGACAGATATGGTGGTCTTCTTAATTCACAAATCTTCTTATTAGTTTTCATCAACAGTGGGTTGAGCAACCATTAATGACGTGAAGATTATTGTTCATCAACGAGATCAAAACAGAGGAAGGACTAAGGAGATTGAAACAGAGGAAAAAAAAATTCAAATGGCACAAAAGTTGGAGAAATTGGTATCAAAACAATCACAAGAAAGTCTAGATTATTGTTTTGGTGTTTTTTATATGGAATTTGAACTAGAATTAACAAGATTTGAATTTTTGGAAGTTAGAAGAGAGAGAAAAAAAAAGTTGCTGCATAAGAAATGAAAGTAAGAGAGAGAGAAGAAAATGGGACGGAGAGAGAGAGGAGTAATAAGGGTTAGGGGTTTTGTTAGATATATTTTATTATTTTATGTATCATTAGTAAATAGGATGGAGACAAAAGTGATGGCAAACTTGTAAATAAAGCGTGGGACCTATGTACTATATATGGAAATATTTGTAAATGTAGCAACTAAATTGAGACACACCTAAATGGCAAAATGTAGCAACATTTAAAAGACGGATGGAGTAGCCATTAAAGAAAAACTATTTGGGGGCAAAATCCTATTAGCGATCTCTTTGTTCCGCACTAGATTGATATGCATTGTTGATACACATGCGATATCCATTTTCATCTCAATTTATAGTGGTAGTTAAGGTGTAAAAGTTATTCGGGTGAAAACCAAAACTCAATGCAATACAAATCAAACCGAGTTACTAATTTGAATTGGACTTGAGCTATGTTCGGATTGGATTAGGATTGAATTTATTTAAAAAATTTGAATTTTTGGATTGGTTTGGATTGAAGGTGATTGGATCCAAAAATCAAAAAATCGAATAGCAAATGAGCCATGTATTTTATATTTGTATATTTGGAATTAGGCATAAGTGTCTGCAATAATATTTATGAGATTGTATGAACTACTTCTATTATCGAATACTTATTTTGATACTCGTGCCTAGATTATTTCACCAAAAGAAATAGAGTTTACAATTTTGGATATTTTGGATTGGATCGGATCTAGTGTCTGAAAATTCGGATCGGATTAATTTGGATTCAAACTCTAATTGGTTTGCATTTGGATTGGAAATTAAAATTCAAATATCATTCGGATTGGATTGGACTAGATCTAAGTCCAAATCGTACACCGAACTTTCACCCTTACATCAAATAGCATTTGAGAAACCAAGACTATCAATTCACCCTCACCCATAATGTTGGAGAACCGAAATTACCAACATGGTAAAACTTATGACTTTTTTTTTAAAGAGAAATTTCATTAATTGAAGGCCAAACGACATCTACAATAAGTATTAAAGAAAAAAAGATATAATCAGACAAGATCAAATCAAATTCGTCTTCGAAGAAACTACAATGAACCAAGATCGAACAATACAACGCAACTCCCTTGTATTTGCTGAATTACGCAGCTATTGATGGGGAAGTCTATCATACTGACATAGTTTGGGGAAGCAAATTCTTGATTTAACCATGTTGACCGCATCCGAATTTCCAATACTTCGATGTTGATGGTCTTGAACTTCAACCAATAGGAATAATTCCTCATACTAATTTTTAAACTTCCATGTGGGAAGAGAATAAAACCACGCTCCAAACTCCCATAAAAGGAGAGAAAGAACCCAAAAATTGGGTAGAAAACTCTCAAAAAGAGAGAGAATAGAATATTATTAATAACAATAATAATGAAAACTAGAAGAAAAAAGAAGAATTGGGGGCTTACCACCATCGAAAGGATGATGGCAGCCCCAAAACTGGAAGAAAAGGATGAGGGTTTTTTGAGGAGGAAGAGGAGAGAGGGGAGAGGAGCCTAGGGTTTTTGGTAAAACTTATGACTTTATGAGGCATCTTGTGAAAAAATCGAAGTATCAATTAAGCCTCATGGATCAAATGATATTTTAAGGCACTATACCTTAGAGGTAAGGTACATGGTAAATTGGAAATTCATAGGATTTTTCTAAAAGCTGTTCTCAGTTTTGGTCTGACCCAGCCAAATTACCAATTTATGCATATATATCTTAACCTTTTAGGATTTATATCCAACTACATAACTTTTTTTTTGTAACTTTTATTGTTTTTTTATTTAACTAATTAATAGTGATATGAGTGTGTCAGACCTTCTTATATAAGAATTTGTGACTTTTTCTTTTAGTTTGTAATAATGACATGTAGAAAATTCAAAAGGAGCAATGACGTAAATGTGAATTAAAGTCTCACATCTTAGATTTTGAATAGTTTACAGGTAAATCTAGCTAAAGATTGGTAAGAAAAAATGTTCTAACTCCTATCGGATACTAACATCTAGGGGTAATAATGAGCTCGACCTGTTCGCGTACAGTTTGTGTTCGACTCGGTCAACGCTCGTCAAAGCTCGGCTCGTAGTAAATCAGCTCGAATACGGGCTCGGCTTGAGACCTTAATGAGCCAAGCCGAACTAGGCGAAGCTCGACTCGAAAAGCTCTTGAACAGGCTTGATTATTACTTTATATAAAAAATTAATATAACTTAAAGCTTTTAAAAAGTTATTATATGCTAAAACACTTTAAAAAATTATTACACTTATGCTTTTATACAATTTTTTTTATATTAAACAATTCATGTTTTTTTTTCCTTTTTGTATCCTTTTAGGTCTAGTTTGTTGTTTTTTTATGTATATTTGTAAGTAATTCACTTGATTAGCATGTAAAAATGAATTAAAATATGTTCATTTGCAGCAAAATTAGCGCAGCAATAATCTGAGAGCGAAAGCCCTAAAATCAAATCTTACACCAAGGAATTGGATAGAAAACGAAATTTAAAAATTGAACCTAACAAAAAACGTAAAAACGAGAAGTTACCTTTGCAGTGAAGGTAATGCTATCAAGTTGACAGTTCCAGTTATCTTCGCACTCAATCATGGTGGCTCGATAAAGTTCGCCGCTCTTGAGTTCTACGGAGACTAGGGATGACAATGGGGCGGGTCTGGGCCTGGTCCACTTGGACCCAGACCCAGACCAGTTTATTTTTCACAGACACAGACCCGCCCTAGATCTGTTGGGTCTAGATTTTTCAGACCCAGATCCGCTGGGTCTAGCGGGTCCATGGGTCCTAACTGGGTCCTAAATGGGTCCTCTAATTAGTTTTAAGTTTTCAACACATTTTTGAATAGATGTAATTAAAAAATTTCGCCCTAATATATATAGGTTCTTGTATCCATGGTTAAAGCATTCTCTAACCAAAATTTTAAGAATCAACTCATAAAATATTAAAATGTTACAACTTACAAAGTTACAAGTCTTGAAATGGAGTTACAACACTAACGAGTTCACAAAATCACAACTCATAAAACTTAGAGTTTAGGTAAAAAAAAATTTCTAATATGTAAATGGGTCTGCGGGGCGGGTCTCGGTCTAGCATATGTGGACCCGGACCCAGACCCGACCCATGCTCTTCGAGACCCAGACCCGACCCGGACCCATTGGGTCTAAAATTTCTAGACCCAGGCCCTTATAAATGGGTCGGGTCCTAGCGGGTCTGGGTTGGGTCCGAGACCCATTGCCATCTCTAACGGTGACCACATGACCTGTGGCTTCGTGCATTAACTTCACTGGAATTCCCAAACTTCTACTCATTTTTCCTTCATTTTTTCTTTGTTAATTTGTTCGTAAGTATGAGAAAGAGAGAAGGAGGGGAGAGAGAGAGAGGATGAGAGAGAGAGGGGGGAGAGAGAGGGGAGAACTTAATGACGGCTGGGATGATAAGGTCCTCATGTGGTAGGGTTTAAAAAAAGGGGCTTTAAGAAAATGAAAGGAGCGGGCTATGTGCGTCGCATGGCCCATAAGGCCTGACGCACATATGCTATCTGCGTCGCGTGAACACTAAGGTCCGACGCATATCGTATACAAAACTAAAGACCTAAAACCCATTTGCGTCGGTTGGGCTTCAAGATCCGACGCAAAACGTTGGATACGCAAAAATTATCTTTCATGATTTGCGTCGAATATTGATCGGGGTCCGACGCATATGAATTTTTTGCGTCGAATGCGGGATACATCCGACGCATATAAATCATGATTTGCATCGGACGCCATGAATGTCCGACGCAAATGATGCTTCTGCGTCGTTTTACCTATTGTGCGACGCAATTTAGGAGATGCAAATCAAATTTTTTCTACTAGTGACCCCTTACCCCACTGCACCACCACCCCAACAGCCTCCCTCCTTCCCCCTTCCCCGCGGCCCCCCTCCGCCCTCCCTGCAGCCCCCTTCCCCGCAGTCTCGTAACCCCCCTCCCCTTCCACCGATTCTTCGCAAAAACCCCAAATCAATCACGAATTTCTCACCGAATTCGACCCGTCAAAAAATTCCATTCGAAAATTCCGCCTCAAAAAAGCTCATAATCCCTCCAAAAGAGAACGAATGGCGTCCCACCAAGAACATGAAGAATCTCGAACTTCCCCCAATTCATTTCGGCGGGAAAACCCTAGAATTCGAGGGGGGACTACGGGGGAATGGGGGCTGCGGGGGAGGGGGAATGGGGGTGGTGGGGGGGTTGTTGGGATGGTGGTGCAGTGGGGGGAAAGGGTAAGGGGTGGGTGAGGGGTGGTTAGGGTTAGGGTTAGGATTAGGTATTAGATTAGGGGTTACGGTTAAGGGTAGGGGTAGATTTCAGTCAGTTAATTAGGGTTAGAGGGGGGTTTAGGGGTTAATGACTAACGAAGTTTAACGTCGTTGGTCATTAAGGGTAAGTGAATGTATTTTTTCAAAAGTGGGGGTATATGGTGAATTTCAAAAGTTGAAAGGGTATACGGTGCAAAAAAAAATTTGTCAGGGGTATATGGTGAGAAAACCGAAAAAAATTGTGTTCTAATATGGTGCCAATGTAAATATTTAATTGCTAGAAGCCTAGAAAGTATATGATGGAACTTAGATTAAAGATAGAAACTCATTATTTTTACATACTTGCTCAGTTTTTTCATTACTTGGATCATTTACGCGACGCAGAAGTTTAATAATAGGAGAGAGATAGAGAGAGGGATAAAAGGGGACCCATGTAATAGGAGAGATGTAGAGAGTAATTATTGCTCAAAAAGAAAATGATGCAATTAATTTGCAATTGGGAAATGATGCACGTAAAAAAAAGAAGGAAGTACTTAAACTGACAACCCAATTGCTAAAAAGAAAAAGTAATTTGACAGCTAACACTGAGTTACTGACAACTGGAGTTTAATTTTAAGGGAAAGAATCAAGAGAGCAAAAGAAGTATGTTATGCCTCTAGTGAGATTTAATCTCACATATCATTACCACTAGACCAAATTCAAATACTATTACCATTAGATCAAAGAATACTTGATACTTCAACTTATGAAAAAAAAAAAAAACTAATACTATCATTTCAATTGTGATACCTTAACATCACGTGCCAAAGAGGGTAGAGAACGTGAAATTAAATCAAATTGCTAACATAATTATTAAATCTAGTACTAAGTTATTCCCAATTATTAAATGCCACCAAACAATATCTCATGGACAACAACTACCCCACCAGCACAAACACAAAATTCCCTACTAATAAAGCTTCTCTCTTCTGCCAAGAATCTCTCTTTCTTTCTCTTTTTCCCTTTTTCCCTTTTTCCAGCCTTCCCATTTTCCCTCCACAACTATGGCTTCTTCAACTATCACAAAAAGTCACCTTCAAATTTTGTATAATAATAATGAAAAGATCAAAAATAATTTAAAATGTCGGTTTCTATATTTGAGTGACACTGAAAGCCCATCTTCCTTAATGTAGATATACTAATTTTCTATCAAGAAAAATTAAAACAAACAAAAAAAGCTAATTGGGTTTCAAGTCTTACACCAAATAATTACAAATTCTGGTTGCTTGTCCTTGAATCTTTCTAAAATTTCTTTTTTTTTCCCCTAAATCTTTCTTAAAGAAAAGAATTTTGCATAATATTTCTTTTTCAAATTTCTATGATTGATGTTTTGAGCTTTATTTTCATAAATATTCCATTGTTTCCTTCTTTGCTAAGGTGGGTAGGAGTAGTTTTTTCTGTTAGAAAATTTAGGCAAAGCTTGGTGATTTCATGGAGCTCAAATATAAGTGAATTTTCCAAGCTAACCCTGAGGCCTGAATCTTTCCTTACAGTGCTAGGTAAGTTTTCTTTTCAACTCTGAAACAAATATTTTTTGTATTAAGATTCTTGCTTGTTTGATATACGTTCAGTTCCTATTAGTTTTTCAACAATTACTATAATTTCTTATTACTCTGATATAATTGTATAATCATAGTTTTTTTTTTTTTTTTTTCTGAAAGGAGTATAATCATAGTTCTCAAACCCTCTGTTTAGATTTCAGCATGACTAGCCTCAGGAGCCACTGAACATGTGTATGGTGGTCTCTTTTATCTTGTAATCATTGTTTTCTAGTAATTTGTGATTTATCTCACGAGCCTTGAATCCTTGACACTTTCTAATATGAATTTGGCACTTCATTTTGGACCAAAAACGATGAACATTTTTTCTTACTAGAGCTGAGTCTGAGGTTGACACTTGGACATGCACCCGTGTATTGCCTGAGTCTGGTTGACATAGTTATGCATATGAGTTGGGACTACCTCTGGTCTTGTGATATTTTGTGTCGCATAATCTAATTGTGTTTGGATTCTTTGATTCTTTATGCATATGAGTTGGGACTACCTCTGGTCTTGTGATATTTTTTGTCGCATAATTGTGTTTGGATTCTTTGATTCTAGTAGACTAGAGTTCAAACTTCAAGTTCTTCTTCTTTGTTTTTTCAGTGCATGGAAGATCCAAATATTTGTGCTTCTCCAAATTGTCTCAGAATTGAGAAATCATGGCAAAGGGACTCAGGCAACCACTAATCTTTCTTCTACTAGTGTTTTCAATCCAAATTTCAGTGTCAGTGAAGCTACATTCGTCACAAGTAGAGACTCTTGTGAGAATTCGATCACTTCTGAACTTCCCTTCTTTTTTAAGCAGCTGGAATAAGAAAACAAGCTTTTGTAACTTGGATCCATTCCCGTCTGTCACTGTCGTATGCTATGGAAATAATGTCACTCAACTTCATATAGCTGGAAATAAAGGAGCTCCAAAATTGCCTCATAATTTCTCAATTGATTCATTAGTCACAGCCCTTGTTAAGTTACCTAACTTGAAGGTTCTTACTTTGGTTTCCCTAGGTTTATGGGGTCCATTACCTGCAAAAATAGAGCTGTTATCTTCACTTGAGAGGCTTAACATAAGCTCAAATTTTTTCTATGGTAACATCCCGGAAGAAATCTCATCTCTGACAAACCTCCAAGGTATCGTACTGGATAATAATGGGTTTAGTGGTCAAATTCCAGATAAATTGGGATCATTTCCTGCTCTGAATGCTCTGAGTTTGAGGAACAACTCTTTCAATGGGTCATTACCGAAGAGTGTAAGCAAGTTGGGCGGTCTCAGAGTTCTTACACTGGCAAATAATCATTTTTCCGGAGACATACCTGATCTTACAGGGTTAGAGAACCTTGAAGAGCTCGACCTGGAGAATAACTCATTTGGACCTGATTTCCCTCAGCTTAAGACCAAATTAGTGACACTTATCATCAAAAATAACAAGTTTAGGTCCGGTGTCCCTGCTGAAATTAGTTCATATTATCAGCTCCAAAAGCTGGACATTTCTTCAAATAAATTTATGGGCCCGTTTCCTGTATCATTGTTATCTCTACCCTCGATCAACTATCTGAACATTGCAGGAAACAAGCTCACTGGAGTGCTTTCTAAAATTGTACCTTGCAATGATGCACTTAATTATGTGGACTTGTCGTCCAATCTCTTGACAGGCGACTTACCTGACTGCCTTCAATCAAAGTCCAAGAAGCAAATTGTTCATTATGAAGGAAATTGCTTAAATTTGGTAGATAATAGCCAGCATCCATATTCCTTCTGCCGAAATGAAGCTTTGGCTGCTGGCATAGTAGATTTACGCAAGAAAAAAGATCGAACAAGGAGAGCCGTCTTAGCTTCATGCATAGTTGGTGGAGTGATAGTTTTCATTGTCTTTATTATTCTGGTTGTCTGGCTCATTAAACTAGTTTATGCGAAGAAGAAACTTGATGCTCGCCCACCTAGAGTAATCTCTGAAAAGGCTTCAACAGGATTCACATCAAAACTTCTTACTGATGCAAGTAAGTCCCATTTACTTCGGGAAACATACTACTGTCTTCAGGTATTGTATTATTTATGATGTACCTTCTTTAACAAATTAGAACTAATTCATCAATTTGAAGTCATACGACATCTATGAACAACAGAATTTATAACTAACAAATAAGTATCAATTTAAGATGTGCCTAGCCTTTGAAACATGGTTAAAAAGTAAGAAAACATTAAAAAGCTGTTGCAAATGTTCAATGCTTGCAGTAAATATAACTTATTAAGACCGTACTGTTTTACAAGCAGCCCATAATCCTTGCTAGAACTTAAATTTCGCTTCCGTTTCAATACGATTTCACATTCAATCAATGTGTAACAAGTTTTC
Organism: Beta lomatogona; assembly: GCA_947646795.1. Taxonomy (NCBI): domain Eukaryota; kingdom Viridiplantae; phylum Streptophyta; class Magnoliopsida; order Caryophyllales; family Amaranthaceae; genus Beta; species Beta lomatogona. Next base: position 30,433 of record CANSNZ010000141.1, on the reverse strand, counting down.
CCCACATTTTACATGATCGGGAAAATCTCCAACAAAAACTGCTTATCAGGGGACGACATTTATCCCCCTATTGATCTCACATTCTTGCTTGTTTTTGGCCATGGGTGAAGGATATATATCACAGACTATGAAGCTTGGAGCACTTGGCATTCCAGCATATCGGACATTTTCGTTGGAAGAACTTGAGATTGCTACAAATAAATTTGCTTCAGCAGCATTTATGGGAGAAGGTTCTCAAGGTCAGGTATGTAGAACCAGTTTTAGAAATCAATGCTACTCAAATGTGTTTCTTCATGATTTTACAATTGTTGGAAAGTCTTTCTTCACAAACTATGAAGATTCTTTCGTATTCATTGTTTTCCCAAGGTGTCATTAGTGTTAGATTTCCCTAGTACTCTCAATCTATAGTGAAAATCTTCACTTTTGGTGTTGTATCAGATGTATAGGGGTCAGCTGAATGATGGTTCTCTTGTTGCCATCAGATGCCTGAAGCTAAAAGAAAATCACCCTATCGAATACCTGATGCCTCACATAGAACTAATATCTAAGCTTCGACACCACCATTTAGTCAGTTCAATTGGTCATTGTTTCGAGTATTACTTGGAGGATTCAAGTGTTAGCAGATTATTCCTTGTATTTGAATATGTACCAAATGGGACACTAAGGAGTTGGATCTCAGGTAACTAACTACAGTATCTACAAAAGTACATATTATTTACATTGTTGGAAATTTGCTGCTGCTTTTTTTTTGAGCCTCAAAAATCACTTTCCTGTTTTCATGGAAGCTGGACGTGCCAGAAGAAAGCTCACGTGGTCACAACGTATAGCAGCTTCGATTGGAATTGCGAAAGGAATTCAGTTTCTTCATGCAGGGATCACGCCTGGCATTTTTTCAAACAACCTTAGAATAACAGACATTTTAATAGACCAAAACATGGCTGCTAAAATCAGCAGTTATAACCTTCCATTGTTGGCTGAGAATATGGGAAATGTAAGAAGGAGAATGCGTACTTCATCCTAACTTGCAAAGCTATATATATATATTAATAATTTAATAAAAATAAAAATTCACATCTTCCTTATATGGACATCACAGGTTGCTCATGCAGCTTCAACAAAGTCTAAAGAGGTTCACATGAGGTAGTAATCCAGTATCTCGACTAGGTCATGCTTTGTTTTTGATAATTATGATGCCGAGGATACGAAGATTCCTTCATAATTTTGTAGTTGTTTCTTAGTTGTGTATGGTTTCCAATTGTCGATGTAGGATTGAACACGAAGATAAGATGGATGTTTATGATTTTGGAGTAATGTTACTGGAAATGCTCATGGGAATGCAAATTAAAACAAGGAGTGAGCTCAATGCATTGAGAAACCAGGTACGATAACTCCTGAATTTGTTGCCAGTGCTGAAGAAAAAGTAATGTAACTTCATGGATCGGTCACCAAAACAGAAGTAATGTATCCTTTGTTGAAATAGGTTAAATTACCAGCCTTCACCAGTTATGACTGAGTTTCTTTTTGGCAGTGGTTATGACTGAGTTATTCCGCTCATTTTAATGCAGGTACAAGCGAGCCTTGCAGCAGATGAAGCAGCTCGTAGGAGTAGTGTGGCTGAAGAAATCCAGAACACTTGCTCTGATGAATCACTTAAAACGATGATGGAAATATGTGGTAGATGTCTGTCAAAAGACCCTAGCCTGAGACCATCTGTCGAGGATGTACTGTGGAACTTGCAGTTTGCTTCTCAGGTTCAGGAAGCATGGCAAGTCGGAGAGTCACAAAGCAGCAGAGGCAGTTCCCCTGGCTCGCCCTCGCCTCCTCCAGTCCCAAAGATAAGGTTCACCATACACTAACCAGGTGGAAGTACAACTTCATGTGGCTACCATTATACTTGACCATATAGAAAGTAAACAATCAGTTGCATCTCACCTTCTTATAGTTTTGTTGTTCACTTGAATATTTGGAAGTACAAATTCAAAAGGACAGTGTATGTCCACAAACATGTCTATGTGTGTGTGTGTGTTTGATGCCCGTTTACCTGATTCTATGCTCTTTGCTCTAAAGGTTGGGGTATACACCTTAAGCTTGGGGTCCATAGCAGGTCCAATGATGTAGGCTATTTTCTAATTTCTATGCATGGTTACAATGAGTTATTTAGGGTTGTGAGTGCAAGCAGAAGGTAAGATGTAGATGTTGAGAAGAACAATAGAGATGAAAATACGGCAAAAATAGTAATGTAATGGACACACAATTTAATTAAAGTGAGAAACATCCGTAGATAGATTGAAAGAAACCACAGACGATGAAATGGAAATGGATAATACACACAAACTAATACTAATGGTAGTGTTATTAGTTTGTGTGTATTATCCATTTCCATTTTAGTATTTAATAACACTACCATTAGTATTAACCATTTCCATTTTAGTGGAAAACCCCTTATACAATCTCTATTATATAAGTGAAGGGGGAAGGAAGATGGTATCCCCTCACAAAAAGTCTAATATACCCTTAATTATTTAAATTGCCTTATAATATTAAATTAAGGAGAATGATTTCCTCTTTTTAAATATGTGTGAAAAACTCTAATAAAAAATTAAATTGACAATATAACTTGATTGAAACAATCCGTACAAAAAATAAAAACTTGAATTTCATAGGGGAGTTAGGCCCTGTTATTTTGGACTAAATGTTGGAGATTTAGAGCATTTGTATCATCAGATTCATGTTGTGTTAGTTTAAGTCGCATGGTTAAGGTGTAATGACTTAAACAACGTGAGTATAGAGTTTGTTCGATGTGGAACGTCACATCGGTGTTAGTGTGTTAGAGCACTTGCTCGGAATGAAACTTCGACGAAATGAAGTTGCGGACTTTTACTGCCAACATGGAGCTTACGCTCCATAATGGAGGAGTGTGCACTCCACTTGGATAGGAAGTCCAGTTTTCGCAAAGCGCTATGTTCAATATTTACAGTTTTGGTATTTCGTCGGTATAACTGCTTATTTCTTAACATGTTTACACTAGTGGAAAAAACCTCATCCGATCCGGTCAAAATGGGCCTTACTGATCCGGTTTTTGACCGAAACGGATGGGGTAGCAGTGGTTAGGAAGTGTGAACTGATCCTGTTCAAAACCGGATCAGTTAGGAATTAACTGATCCGGTCATGGGAAAAATCGGATCTGTTAAGTTGATTAACTGATCCGGTTTTCTCCCATGAACGGATCAGTTAATTATTTATGATAAACAAAAAAAAAGCGAGCTTCATCCATCAAATTCAACGCTCAACCAATCAATATCCTCTACTTCCACTAGTGGAAAAAACCCTAACCGATCCGGTCAAAATGGGCTGATCCGGAAATGGACCGGATCGGTTAGGGTAGTAGAGGTTATGAAAAGTTAACTGATTCAGTTGACAACCGGATCGCTTATTTGATTTAACAGATTTGGTCTTACAACACAACCGGATCAGTAACTTATAAATTTTTTTAATTAAATTGTAGCTTTACAATTCATGATTATTTTTAGTATCCTCCATAATAGCAAGCTCCAAAAAACAACAACATAACAAATTATACTTAACAACGAATAAAACGAAATGAAGATTGAAGAACATAAATTAAACGCAAAAATTAACAATTATCAATAAACAACAAATTATATAACAATTAATCAAAAAATATACTTTACAATTCGTGATTATTTAAAGTATTCAAAGAACATAATTTAAACAAGCTCCAAAAATTACAAAAATCTAAAAAATTCCAAAAATTCCAAAAATCTAAAAAATGTCAAAAATCTAAAACCTAGATCTGGGTAAAATTCAGCATTCTTCCATCTCTTCCTCCTCCTACAATGCTTTCTGGGACGCCTTTAAATCCCACTCGTCGTCGACATCTTCTTTCGTACAGATTTTGCTCGAAATCTTCGTCTCTTCGTCACCAGATCGTGGTGAAATTAAGGATTTGGTGTTTGGATTTTTAGGGTTTTCAGACGAAAGAGAGGATGCGAAAGATGAAGGAACGAGAGAGGAGAAAGATGTGAATAGGGTGTTGACAAGATTTGGTGGTGGCATCGTGGCTAGTTGATGGCATGGCGTACGTGTTGGAGCGAATAGGAAGGAGAAAGGAGCGAGGATTGTGGGGATGGTGGTGTTGTTGCTGTCGATGGAGGAGAAAGGAGGGACGATTGTGGAGAAGGTGTTGTTGTTGTCAATGGAGGAGGGAGGAGGACAGAGGATGAGAGGGGTGAGAGAGTGGGGGAATTTAAGTTTAAGGAAAGAGGGGTGAGTGAGGGGGTGAGTGAGGGAATTTAGGGTTAAGGAAAGAAGGGTGAGTGAGGGGTGCACTGATTTATGGGCCATATGGGGAACATGGGCCACGAGGAAGGGCCTTATATTTTTTCGCCTATCAAGCTGATCCGATTTGTAGGAGAACCGTATCAGTTTATTAGCCAGAAATTTCTCAATTTTTTTTTGAATTTACTGATCCGGTTTTGGAAGAACCGGATCAGTTTGTTTGTGTCATATAAGGTTTTTTCCACTAGTATTCAAAAGTGGACAGTTTCATCATATTTTTTAGTTTTGCTATGTGGGAAAAGTCAGCCATAATCAGAACAATTTATAGTGAACTCATTGATTCGAAAGATAAGGAAATAAATGAAAAAAATATGGCAAAAATAATAACAAAAAAAGGATTACCAGTTTACAAACAATATTGAAGAACCGAAAAAGAAATCGAACAATATTACAAAGCTAATCACTAAATTACAAATGAAATTTAATCGAAAAAAATACAAAGCTAAACCCTAAAATAATCTTGAAAAACAGATGATTTATACAAAAAAGAAAAGATAAACCCTAAAATTTGAAAAATTATATCGAAAAAAACGATAAATCCTAAAAATTGAAAAATTAAATCGAAAAAAGAGAAAGTAAAAATTACACATCGCATCTCTTTGTCTTCTGCGTTTGCGTCTCTTCTCTTCGTCTTCGCCTTCGCCTTTTCTCTTCATCTGCGTCTCTTCTCTTCGTCTTCGCCTCTTCTCTTTGTCTTCGTCTTCGTCTCTTCTCTTCGTATCTTCGCTTCTTAGATTTGGTTGGGGAATGTAAAGGGTCACCGGCGACGAGAGGAAGAGAGGAGAGAGAAAATTAAGGGTGTTTGAGTGTAGTGGCTGAGAGAGAGGGAGAGGGAAGTGTAAGGGTTACGGAAGAGGAATGAGGAGATAAGAGAAAGAGTGTCTGCAAGATGGTTTATAAATGTGGTTGGGCTTTGTTTATGAGGAGAGGCGATGGGTTTGTAAATGTGGCTGGGCTTTGTTTATGAGGAGAGCCCAACTGGACAAACATTTTGGTGCCCCAAAAATTAACGGATCCGGTTATGCGAACCGGATCAGTTAACAGGAAAGCGAATCCGTTTTCTGTTAACTGACCCGGTTCACTAAAGGTCTGGATCAGTAAATTTATCGCGTTTTGCCTCCCAAAAAATGGACGATTTACGGATCCAGTTTTTTGTGACATATAAGGTTTTTTCCTCTAGTGTTAAGTAACTCTATATATATGAGATGTCTCTGATTATGAACGTAAAGAGAAAACTTATTATTCTTTATGCACCACGAGATTGAGAGATCACAAAATCAGTTTTCAACATCACAAATCTCCTATTACATTTATTCCCATTTGACATTGTTCATAGTGATCGTAAACTTTATTTTTTTTCTTCTTTGTATCTCGAGAGTGGATTGCGTACAACCCATGCTCAAGTGTAGGGTCGGAATATTACTTTTGGAAAAGAGTAAACACACATACAAAATCCATTGTTATTTGTTGTCATTATTAAGTCCCTTGTAATTATAATTGTAATTTCCCTAACAATACAAAAGTAATATCTTCAAAGATGACTACAATTCGCAAAATGTTTGCAAATTTCCACAAACTTGACAAGTTCGAAGGCATTGGTTTAGCATATGGCTGAAATAGATGAATTTCCTTCTCACATCTTTTAGTGTTGCGTATGTTCTTAGTACTCCAAAGCCCGCCGAAGTGGAAGATGAAACTGCAGAAGCAACTAGGAAGAAGAACAAATGGAAGAACGATGATTACATATGCCGTGGTTACACCTAGCTTCACGGTATGTCCGATGCTTTGTTTGCCATTTATCAATTTGTTGAGTCCGCTAAGATTTTTTAGGATGAACTTAAAAGTAAGTATATGGTCGAAGATGCATCTGACAAGAAGTTTCTTGTTACTTATTTTAATAGCTTTAAAATGGTTGATTCAAGGCCTTTAATGGAGCAATTCCATGAAATTCAAAGAATAGTTTTCTCACCAGGTACCCGTGAGTTTTACGAAAATTCCCAGGGTACCCTCTTATTTTCAACAATGCACCTGGTGCCCCTGAGGTTTTCAAAATTATCATGGCTTGCCCCTATCATTAAGTATCCGTTACAAACTTAATTCATTAAATATATATCCTTCTGGTTTATGAGAATTTGGGCTTGATAATTGCCAACACTTCCATGAAAAGTCAAATGCTTCAAGCTCACTCTCCCTTTATCAAATGTCAGCACTAGTACTATACAATTCCATTGATGTTCATTCTAATCTTCACCACCCTAATCATGGAAGCTTATAATTACCATTTCTACCTTCAAATATGATATATATGGGGTTTAAATAACTCTCAAACGCCACCAGCAGCCACAACATGCATTTTCGCTGTCTCGAAATTTCAAAAAAATTATTTGCTTTTATTTTATAATTGGATTAGATTTCAAATTTTGGGGATATTTTGCAGATGATTGTAGTTGCGTTCGTGAGTGGCTGGACAGGGGTGGGGAAAGGGAGGGGGTGGTTGGGAGGATTTCAGAGATGGGGAAGGGGAGGGATGGTTTTCGAGGCTGAGGTAGTGGGAGAGGGTGGTTTTTAGGGGAAATGGGGGTGGTTTTCGGGGTCTCTCTTCTTCAGTGTTGGTTGGTGGGTGATTGCACGATTTTCGGGGGTGGGTTGTGGTGGTTTTAGGTGCTGGTATGGTGCGTGGGTGTGTTATTTGAGGGTTTTGGTGGTGGATGGTGGGTGGGTGTGTTATTCGAGGTCAGGGATGGTGGTGGGGTTTTGTCGGGGACTAGGGGTGGTGGGTGTGGTGGTTTTGGGGGTTGGAGTAGTGGGTGGAGTGGTTTTTGGGGATTAAGGTGGTGGGTGGGGTGGTTTTCAGGGGTTGGGTTGTAGGTAGGGTGGTTTTCGGTGGTTGGGGTTATGCTGAGGTGGTTCTCAGGGTCTAGGTAGTTGGTAGGGTGGTTTTCAGGGACTGGGTGTGGTGGGTGAGGTAGTTTGAGGGTGGGGGTGGCTAGGCGTGGGTGGCTAGGCAGGGTTGGGGCGGCAAGTGGGTTGGGAGTTTAATTAGCTAGGGCTAATTATGTAATAAAAAATATTTATTATAAATATACTAGTAGTGGATTAAAGGTTAAAGTATGATTATAAGACAAGCTAGACTCTAAGACCTTATATACGTTATTTTGTCACTTATATGATTATTTTAGGTGATGTTATGTGTTTCGTTGGCTTTGTACATTTGGTCAGAGCAAGTTATATGTGCATACATATATCATTCATATTAACATAATAGTTTAGAAGGTACTTAAGGGTCAAAGATTAATAAAATTATCAATCACTAGTTTATAAGCTTATAAATATATCTAATAGGATTTTAAATAAGTACCGCATATACCTAGAATGCTCCTAACTTATAAACGGTTAAGCTAATGACCAACATAATTTAGTTTTTGGAATCTTCATTTATTATTTTACCTAAGGTCATGCAATCGCTTCCCGTTGACCCCTCGTGATTGCTTTAAGAGGGATTTAGTATACTACCTATACCAACAAAATGCATCTTTCATTTAGGGAGCTCATTACCTAAGGAACTCAAAAGTTAAGCGTATTTGGCTAGGAGTAGTTTTGGGAGCAAAATGCGCCGGAAGAACTTGTGTTACTTATTGAGGACAATTGTTGGCCCTAGATACGCATTGGTGATGATAAATTCGACTCCGTCAAGGGTAGGAGTGTTACATATGGTATCAGAGCAACCCTGCGACTGCATGCTTATAGTGTGGATAATTAATCCAACGTTAGTCACCTAGTGGGGGAGGATTCCAGAGTTATATCACCGGCTGCAGTAGAATGTGTGATTAGTTTCTAGGTTGGGGTTACCCACAGGCTGTTGGGCTGAATATGTGGAGGCTTCAGGCGCAACAAGGGCGTTGTTGTCCTCAAGTAGGGATGTATCCCGTCGTGATTGCTTTAAAAGGGATTCAGCTGGCTACTTATGCTAACAAGATGCATCTTTATTTTAGGGAGCTCATTTCCTAAATTACTCCAAAGTTAAGCATGCTTGGCTAAGAGTAGTCTTGCGATGGGTGATCTCCTATAAAGTTTCTTAGGGTGCGTATGAGTTAGGGAAAAATACGTCGTAAGAACTTGTGTTGGTTATTGAGGACAAACACATACATTGATCTCTTCACAAGTTTTCATCAAAAGGCTTCACGATTGCTCTTCCCGAAGATTGTTATTCCCTCAGACCCAAGCCACACTGGTATATATTCCTAAGGGTCCTTAAATCTTTCTCATTTATTATATTGAAGTTACTAACTATTTCTTTCATAATGTAGATCTTTCATAAATATTCGTTCTTTTGTACATTCTAATCTCTATTTCTTTCTTTTTATTTTTTTATATTTTCTGTGATTGTCCTGCTCATGTTTTCATCACCAACATGATTATTATTGTTAATAATTGTTCTAACATTAATCAGATAATTTGAACATCCTGTTAGGAACCCTGTAATTTTGATTGCTTAAAAATGTGTCACTAAAAACATTATTTTTTATGTATTTAATCAACCAACTTAGACTAAAAATTTTAGGGTGTTTGAATAATTTTCTATGGTTATTCTTTTACATAAAACTTGACATGAATCGATATTTAGTAGAGGCCAGCAATGGGAGAACATGGTTCATGACCGTGTTCATACCCTCACCCCCGAACTCAATCTATGGTTCATTGACCAGTAATGGAGTTATGACGGGGAAATCTACATTGGATAAGTCCCTTAGTTGTCCCTATGATTTCCCAATATCTAATTAGGTTTATGAGTCTTCCATTAGAGACTTATTGGCGACTTCGAAAATATATCTTAATAAAACATTTACGATAGGGTAGTCAAATACGCGTTCATCCAGCGTAGGTGAATTAAAACACGCCAACAATCGTTGTCCTACTTCGTCCGCACTGAAGAGGAGCAATCAAAAGCCTTGTCGGAAACCCTTTTTAAGTCTAAACATGTTTTAAAGTCCATTTAAAAGAAAGTCCAATTTGGAGCTCGATTAATTATTCTCGATAATTAATTAATTTTATGAATTAAATTCTTTTTATAAAATAAGATTTTATTATCTAAATATGTTATTTTTGATAAGTTTTGATAAAAAAAATAAGTCAAAACGGTTATTTAAGATAAAAACTGAACTTCGGCAAAAAAAAAAAAAAAGTAGAAATGTGTTGCACGTAAGGAGGATGCCCTCAACGGGATGCTATTACACTAAGCGCACCAAGCCTACGCGGAGCGCAAGCTTCTTTTATATCTGTAACTTATGTTTTCGGAATTCTAATTGTATCTTGCACTATAAATACCCCATTTTCACTAGTATTTTCGAACGGACTTCACATATACTTTAACAAATCTAAAACTTAAATCTAAACAACAAAAATGCTCAAAAATTCTCTTAAACACATTCAGACTATTTAAACACATTCATCCAAGAATATTAATTCTTTTTCCTCCTTTGAATCTTCATTCAAGAACTATTTTTTCAAGGCTAAAGATTTATTCCTTCTACGTTCGTACGTCAGACCTAGACAACAAAGTTAATTCCTAAGGGTCAATTCCAAATGATTTCTTATTATACTAACAATCTACTTTTCATAATGTAGATCTTCAAGCAATTCATGCTCTTCTGTATATGTATATTCTAATTCCTCTTTTATATTCCTTTTTTTTATGTCTTTATATATTTCTATATTATATTCATATGCATGCTTATATGTTTATTGTTTTCATCGCCACATATGCTTATTATTGCTAATTACAAGATCCAAAATAAATGTTCTAATGCCTAATCAAATATTATGCGCAATCATATATTATGCACAATTGGATTAGTGTAGACACATAATCGTGTCTCTCCATTTAAGGATCCGATGATAAAACATACCGTGGTCTTAATTAGTCCGACCCAAGGGGAGAGCAGCACAAAGAGCCATCCCAAAACTATTTCGAAAAGTGTTAAAGTCCTATTTTAAAGCCCAATTAATTATTTAAGATAATCAATTGTATTTTGAACCCAATCCTTTGTAAAGCCCAATTAATTGTTTAATAATAATTAATTATTTTATTTAAATAAATAATTATTTTCAAAGATATTTTCATAATCGGATTTTATCCCGTAAAATCAGATTTTCGTAGTTAAAAGATAAAAGAAAATCGTCAAAACGCGTTTTTATCAAAAAGAACTCAAAACATGTCAAAAGCAAGGCGGTGCGCTGAGCGCACCAACGTGCACAGGCTGCGCCAAGCGCACCATATTGCCACGTACTTTGCCACGTAAGCTTTGTGCCAAGCGCACAAGACTACCACATAGACTTATGTGTCATATAGAGTCCTGCGCCAAGCGCACTTCTTTGTGCGAGACACATCTTTTTTCTTTCTTATCTTTTTCAAAGCGCGTACCACGTGTACGCTTTCTACTGGGCATGCAGTGTCAGGCGCGTCAATCTGCGCCTGACACGTGGATTTGCACGTGACACGTCAGGATGCGCCTGACGCAGCTGGCGCGTGAAGCACATTTCAGTTTTTGCTATAAACACACCTGATTTCCGCACAGATTTCAGGACGGATTTTCACATAACAACTCGACTTTTATATTATGAATACCTTACAAATCTCTCTACAAAATACATATTCTCTCTACAAAACACATACACAAACATTCAAATCTTTCAGATTTTCAGGCTTCACGATTGCTCGTCCCGAAGGTTGTCAATCTGGTAGAACTAAGTCACGGTATAATCCTAAGGGTCCTTAAATAAATTCTCTATTTCTATATTGAAGTTACTAACTGTTTCTTTCCTGATGTAGATCTTTAATATAAAATCGTTCTACTGTATATTTTAATCCTTCCTTCTTTTTTATTTATTTTCATACATTATTATATGCTTGCCTGATTGTTCTATACATATTGTTATGATTGTCCTGAATATTTTTATCACCCACATGTTATTATTGCTAAAGAAGACCTAAAGAATTGTTCTAACTAATTCAGATAATTTGGACAACCTGCTAGGTATGTACCTTGTAGTATTGATTGCATAATAACTTGTCGCTAAAAATTAGTCTTTTATGTGTTTCCTAAACCAACCTAGACTAAATATTTTTAGGGTGTATAAAATTTTATATGATTATTCTTTGGCATAAAATTTGTTGTGAATCGATATTTAGTAGAGGCCAACAATGGGCAACATGGTTCATTATGACTGTGTTGTACCCTCACCCCCCAACTCAATCTTTGGTTCATTTTGACCATCTATGGAGTCAGGATTGGGAAGTCAAATCCAAATAGGTTTATGAGTCTTCCTATAAAGACTTTTTGGCGACTTCATTCCATACAAAATAATTTTCAATAAAACCGTTACAATGGGGTAGTCAAATCTAATACGCGCTCATCCCGCGTAGGCGAAATAAAAACACGTCTAAAATTTAGCGACTCCACTAGGGAGGATTTAAAAAATTTATGTTTTTAAATGAGTGGGTGAAACTTGAAAAATACAATTCATTCTCTTTTTATGCCTTTGAATAATATATTATTTTGCATATGCATGGCTATTGTTCAGCCACCATAAGGACAATCTACCTTGCCTCATTAGCACATGTTCTATGTGTGAGGTCACCCCCGGGGGGTTTGCCCTTTGTCGTTCCAAAAAGCTTCCTGAGCGATAGTGTTGGATCTTAGTCATAAGCAAACCTACCCAACCACGCATTGTTATCTTGTTCCTTACTTGAGAACTGGAGTGCCTCTTACACGTGGCCACCTCTTTAAGCAGGGGTACGAAGCATATGATCAATCTCTTAGTCATGGACCCTTTTCAGCCTTAACCTAAACCTGGCCATAGTTTAAACGTAGAACTGGACTTTAGGTTCGAACTTTGCATATTATTATCCTACTTGTGCATCTCTGCGTGTGTGTGGTTTTAATTGCTTGGTATTATGCGACATCTCGAGTCAAAATTGTCGAACGAGTTAACACGACGTGAAACGAAGAAATTGCGAAATCCGAATTGTTGTTCATCTGCGCGCCGCGCACCGATGGTGCGTTTGACGCACGTTGTTCGAGTCCCAAGTAGTTTCCCACGTCTGGCGCTTCTCATGTCAGCGTTCAGCGCTGCTTATTGCGTGCCGCGCCATTACTCAGCATCCCGCGCTTTCCATTCTGCGTGTCCTCTTGCGTGTCACGTTTATCACTTGTGATGTGCGCATTTTGTGCGAGTGGCGCAGAGGTATTATTAGTGTCATGAATGTTTATCTTAACGTGCGTTTAATTATATTTTTTGTTTTTGTTTTTTATCCTCCCCAGCTAAAAAAATTCCCAACTTCTCTAAATTCTAACCCATCTTTTTTTTTCAAAAATGTGATCTCCCATCTTTTATAAAAAAAATAATCACCCATCTTTTTTGAAAATTCATCCTCATCTTTTTTTCAAAAATCATTCTGCTATCTTTTTCAAAATTTTATCCCATCATATATCTTCCATCTATTTCGAAAATTCTATCCCCATCTTTTACCAAACAATATCTTCAATCCTAATCAAACATAAAAATCAGTCTTTTCATGTAAGGTCTAGTCTGTCCTAAAAAAAATACATCTAGAAAAACGGTCATGATAGAGTTAGAATTGTCATGCATGTCTACCTTCTCCCTACTGTTAAACTAATCTTCCCTATCAATCTTACCTTACCATATTCAACAAATTTCAAAATCTTACATTTTTTCAAAATCAATCCTACACCCATGTTTATTCTACCTTTTTCAAAAAGTATTTATTAATCATTATCATACACGACATTTACAAAAACATCTTCAAAATTAATCCATCATCTTTTCCTAACAAAACATAAAAACAAGGGGTTCCTTTCAAAAATGAATTTCGAAAATTCTAAGCCTAGTCCAAACACTTCATTCAATACAATCCAATCCATTTGCATGCATTTTAGGCCCATATGCATTAGAGTCATTTTTGCATTCATATTAGGTCCATCTAAATTTGAGTCCAAGTATTCATATTAGACCGCTAGCATTAGAGTCCATCTTAGGCCCATATAAGTCTAGTTCAGGTAAAATTTAGGCCCATTTTCATCTTTATGTGAACCCTAGTCTATGTCAAGCCCAGTTCAAATCTAATCCCAGTCCATTCCAATCTAAGTCCAATCCTAGTCCATTTCCAATGTCAAGCCCATGTGCATTTCCAAGTCTAACTTCAAACCAATATAGGACTAAGTCCAAAATTAGGTCCATAAGGCCCAGCTCATTTCCTAACTCTAATACAGTCTATTGCTAAACCCATATAGAACGAAGTCCAAACCACTAAGTCTAGCGAAGCTAGCATCCCTTAAAGACCATAACAACACCCTTTGACCTAGCAAAGCTAGTCATCCTTAAGATCATAACGACACCCTTTGACCTAGCAAAGCTAGTTATCCTCAAGACCATGACGGCACCCTTCGACCTAACGAACCCTTTAAAACTATCACGGCACCCTTTGACCTAGCGAACCTAGTCATCCTTAAGACCATAACGGCACCCTTTGACCTCGAAACTAGTCACCCTTAAGACCATAACAACACCCTTTGACCTAGCGAAACTAGTCATCCTTAAGACCATAACGACACCCTTCGACCTAGCGAAGCTAGTCACCCTTCAAGACCATAATGGCACCCTTTAGACCTAGCGAAGCTAGTCACCCCTAAGACCATAATGGCACCCTTCGAGTTTAGCGAAGCTACTCCCACCTTACATCTATAACAGTCCAAATCCTCGAGTCTAGCGAAGCTAGTCTACCCTAAGTCCATAATGGCCCCAAAACCTTTAAATCTAGTGAAGCTAGTCCATCTTAGATCCATCAAACCCCAAATCATCAAGTCTAGCGAAGCCAATTTCTTCCTAAGTCTAGCGAAGCTAGCATAGGCAATCCTTTTGAGTCTAGTCTGTTTGCAAGTTCAAAGTCTAGTCCAATCTGCTTACATAGTCCAGTCCAGTCCATATCTGCACATGCATATATTTATGCCTATGTCAGCGTCATGGTCAAACCCATTTATCATTTCCCATCTGCATTTCCATTATTCCATTTCCCATTCCCATTTTTCATTTCTCATTTCCATTTCGAAAATCATTTCTTAAAACTTACAAGCGAGGTCCACATGATTCTGTTCATGACCGGTCGAGATATTATAACTTAGGAACGCTTAAAGGAGGAACAAAAGTGAGCCAACTCTAAAGCTCATCAATCGCACTATCACCATCCCGACTTCATTTAGAGTTATGAAGATCACATTTGACCGCCTTCACAATAGAGGCGCAATCACTTCCATAGGGTCTACCGCCTTCACATTAGAGGCGCGATCACTTCCATAGGGTCTACTCCGAACCCTGCACCTAAAAGAAAATTCAAAAGATGCAACCTATATTTCTATTGCGAATTTCAACATAAAAAGGAACATCTAACACCTAGTGTTGGATCCTAAAAATGCGCTGCGAAACATGATCGATATGACAACAGACTTCTAATACTCGCTACAACGAGAATCAGTGTCACCAACAACCCCTTCTGCGCACTGCATCAACAATTCAAGAGGCTTTAGTATTTTATTTCGGGTTTCCTAGGATGAGTCAGAGAGTTCTTACCCTGAGCCATTTTTGTCCTTTCCCATCGAGTTTATGTCACTATAGGACTTCATCTATTATAGCCTTTCCATTTTCATTTTATTTTTTCTTTTTGTTTTCATTGGCCTTTCATTTTATTTATGCTTCTAATTCAATGATGAAACTTATATCACATAAATGACTTTGACTAATATTGAAAAAAAATATATATGAATAAAAAGTTAAAAAAAAATTGAAAAAATGGACATATTTTGGATCATGAGTTATTCTCATGTTCCCTCCATCATCCATAAACCATCTCATGCGACCAAAATAAAAAAAAATCCCTTAAACCATCATCCTCCAGGATCATTAGCCATATAACCCTTCAAAATCAAAGCTACACAAATAACCTTCAATCCTTCCAATACCCTAAACTGATAACTCGTGTGCAACAGTGCAAGCCTTACTAAAAAAATATCAATGCCAAGCAAAATAAAAAAAGTGAATAAAAATCAAAGTGCGAAAAAAAAGCAAAAGCAAAAGAAAACGTACAGGACAAAAAGGGAAAAAAATGCAAAAAGAAAAAGCCAAAGGCAAAGAAATAAAAAGTCAAGCTAGGGGGCTTGGACACAAGTTCTATCCCTCATTTAAATCATTCAACACATCAAAACCTTAGCCATATAATCCAAAATCCTTCAAACCTATATCAATGATCCCTACCTTAGCCCATCCAATTATACCTTCATCAAACCTAAAGCCTTTAACCTTTCAACCTTTCATCAACCCTAACTCCTTTTTCAAGGTATATCCAAGCCCGCTAGGTTGAAAACCTGAAAGAGCGGCCTAGGCAAAAGTTAGAGCAAAAAAAAATTGATAAATAAAAAAAAAAATCAGATCCAGAACTACGAATGGTCTGATTCCGCAAGGATACATAAGAATCTTGATCTCGAGGTCCGACCGCTAAAATAAAAATAAATTATTCAAGGTCTAATGATTTGATTTTATAGAGTTCAGGAGCATGCTCTTTCTAGATCCCGACATAGGCTTGAGTTTGAACCTAGCCTCGTTAAAACCTCTTCCCACATACATTTATATGAGTCATAAATTTTAACCTTTTTACTTTTCAATCCCAAGCTCTCATTGTCCCTAAGGACTCTCCGACAATTCCATGGTCTTTGGCGATATTTGACTTTGCCTAAATCAACATCCAAAAAAAGAATCCCTAATGAAAACTCTGAACGCTCAAGACATATCAATCAAGGCTCGAAAAGCCTAATTCAAGACAAGCTCACCCAAAATGGGGGCTTCCTATATATGTGGTGGTTCCTCCAAATCAAACTCCCGAAGAGTTGTAATTTCAAGATATAGAATAGTCAAGGAAATTATATCTCCCAGGTAAGGAAGTTACCCACAGCGTCGGGGAGACCCTTCCTAATCCTAGACAGAGCTTGTCACCCCAACATATCTACACCCTTCATCTTTCTAAATAAAAAATATATACCTTTTTATGGCGCTAGCAAGATGCATCTATACAAATCGTCAAAAAGAAAACAATTAAATTTAACAACAACAATTCATAATGCAAATGCAAAACTCTATTTGCCCAACTTATGTCTACCCATCGTTTTAAATTGTTCAACTTTTATCTTTGCAAGACCTGAAAAACTGATACCACTTTGTAACACCCCCAAATTACTCGCTTTTAAATAAATAATTTAGTAAATAATATTTGAGTAATTTAGGAGTATTACCGCCACGTGACTTACACGCTTTCGGCAACCAACTACTAACTAACAAAATAACTTGCAGCGGAAGACTTTAACCAAAAATAATAATACTTCTTTATTAATAAAAGTAAATATTGTCTCAGTACTCAAAATAAATAAAACACCCTAATCTAAGTCAAGATCCCCTTCCTAGTATGCTCCCATGCTCATCCAAAATTCACCTGCAAAACTGCTAACAAAAAAGGTAAATAGGGCAAAGCCAACTAGGAAAAAGGAAATACGCGTCAGTATAAAACTAAGTATGAAATATACTAAATAAGTAACACATTTGTTAGTTTGCAATATTTTTTTTTATTTTGAAAACTCCATCACTAATAATTCAAGAATAACTCTTTAAGAATAAACTATTTTCAAACACTTTAATAATAATTCAAGAATAACCTTTTAAGAACAAACTCTTTCCAAACAATTTGGATTAAAAATAATCTTGAAAACAATTCCTCTTTTTATCTCCCCTTCTATTTTGCTAAGTGTGCACACCCCCCCCTTCCCCCAAGCTAGTCATTCCATCATGGATCTATATCATGGGGTAACTATAATTGCCAACAAGTGGACTTTGAGGCTCTTGATGTTAATCAAGCAGTAATAATAATAATATGACTTGTAAGTCATGAATGAACCTCCTTTCTCATAAACAACTTTTTGAACATTCAAAGTTCATAAAAACCAATCAACCTTTCCTTGAAAAAATAATTTAGTTTTCCAAAAAGGATAACAAAACTTCTATATAAAAATGATTGATAAATCATTCCTTCTTTTCACTTCCAATAGTGAATAATAAAATATTGTAACCATTTTAAACCAAATTTCTAAACCAATCCAACCATTAAATCAATAAACAACTTTATCACATAAAACCACATTTCAAAAGATCTAGCTACATAACGTACCTTGATCTTGTACAAAGAGTATAATAGTATCTCCACTTAGTCTTAACCTTGAACGATCTCCTAACAAACCAATAATATAAAAATCTAACAAGTAACCTATCATGAGCATAATATTTTTGAGTAAGAAACATGAAAAATCTTTTTTCTTAACCCAAAGAAAATTGGAACTTGAATAAGAAATATAAAACTAGAATAGATAAGGAGAAATAGAAAAACCTTGAGGTAAGAGAGTATGGATTCTCCAAAGTTTTTGTGTGGAAAAGATGGCTTAAGGTATGGGGTATTTCTAGGAGTAGAGTAGGTAGTACTTAATTTCCAAAATTAAATAGTTTGTAATCTTCACCATAAATTAGGAGATTAAACAAAGATTTGTAACATCCATCATAAATTTGGAAGTTTAAGGAAACAAAACCCCCTTTCCATTACTACAGAATCCCATCAAAAAATATGGCCCAAAAAAAATGTTTGTTTTTTTTTTTTTGAATTTTTTTTGACTAGGATTTAAAATCGAAAGCTTAACAAATCCAATTTTAGCGCCATCTTCCGCGAAAGTAATTTAAAACGAGTGAAATTGCTAAAATTCCCTTTGCTTAAAATATTTATTTTAGAAAATAAATAATTTAATTACTTGAATAAATACTCAAAAATATGGAGTATTACATTTACGGACCCCGATTATTTACTAAAAAACGATTTTCGAAAATCATTCTATCTAGTTCTCATCATTCTATCTTACTTTCTACATATCCAGATCTCCTAACTTTGCAAAACCCTGACCTTGCATTGCATTTCATATATCCTAGTCTTGCATAACCCTGATTGCATGACGTGTCATCCCATAACTTTGCATAACCTTAATCCTTGTATAGCGTCTCATGCATCCTTAGAAAGTCTAAGTTCGCATTATTGCATCATTATATGCTTATCTGAGTTGTTTGCACCTATCTGCTAACATCTTCTTCTGCAGGTAATCAGATCGCTTGTAGCTATTGTCCTGCATACTAACTTTGTTTTGCAGAGACCTGCGTATATAGATCAGTTCTAAACTGCAGAGCGTTTAGAACCGTTCTCCATCTCGACACCGTATACTTTGACTTTCGGCTTCCTGAACCTCAGTCAAAGTGGGGGCTTCTGTAGGCACATAATCGTGTCTCCCCATTTAAGGATCCGATGATAAAACATACCATGGTCTTAATTGGTCTGACCCAAAGGGAGAGCAGCCCGAACAGCCATCCCAAAACTATTTAGAAAAAGTGTAAAGTCCTATTTTAAAGCCCAATTAATTATGCATGATAATTAATTGTATTTTGAGCCCAATCCTTTGTAAAGCCCAATTAATTGTTTAATAATAATTAATTATTTTATTTAAATAAATAATTATTTTCAAAAATATTTTCATAATCGGGTTTTATCTCATAAAATCAGATCTCCGTAGTTAAAAGATAAAATAAAATCGTCAAAACGCATTTTTATCAAAAAGTAATCAAAACGTGTCAAAAGCAAGGCGGTGCCTTGAGCGCACCAAGGTGGGCCGAGCGCACCATTTTGCCACATACTTTGCCACATAAGCGTGCGCCTAGCGCACAGGCTGCGCCAAGCGCACAAGACTACCACATAGATTTATGTGTCATATAGAGTCCTGCTCCAAGCGCACTTCTCTGTGTGAGACGCACCTTTTTTCTTTCTTATGTTTTTCAAAGCACGTACCACGTGTACGCTTTCTACTGGGCATGGCACGTCAGAGCGCCAATCTACGCCTGACACGTGGATTTGCGCGTGACATGTCAGGCTGCGCCTGGCACAGCTGGCGCGTGAAGCGTAGTTCATTTTTTCCTATAAATACACCTGATTTCCCTGCAGATTTCAGGACGGGTTTTCACACAACAACTCGACTTTTATATTACGAATACCTTATGAACCTCTCTATGAAATACATATTCTCTCTACAAAACACATACACATACATTCAAATCTTTCAGATTTTCAGGTTTCACGATTGCTGGTCCCAAAGGTTGTCAATCACGCAGACCTAAGTCACTATATAATCCTGAGGGTCCTTAAATAAATTCTCTATTTTTATATTGAAGTTACTAACTGTTTCTTTTCTGATGTAGATCTTTAATATAAAATCGTTCTACTGTGTATTCTAATCCTTCCTTCTTTTTATTTATTTTCATACATTGTTATATGCTTGCCTGATTGTTCTAGACATATTGTTATGATTGTCCTGCATATTTTTATCACCCACATATTATTATTGCTAAACAAGACCTAAAGAATTGTTCTAACTAGTTCAGATAATTTGGACAAAACCTGCTAGGTACCTTTTAGTATTGATTGCATAATAACTTGTCGCTAAAAATTAGTCTTTTATGTGTTTCCTGAACCAACCTAGACTAAATATTTTTAGGGTGTATAAAATATTATATGATTATTCTTTGGCATAAAATTAGTTGTAAATTGATATTTGGTAGAGGCCAGCAATGGACAACATGGTTCATTATGACTGTGTTGTACCCTCACCCCCGAACTCAATCTTTGATTTGACCATTTATGGAGTCATGACGGGGAAATCTACATTGGATAAGTCCCTAATTTGTCCCTACGATTTTCCAATATCTAATTAGGTTTATGAGTCTTCCTTTAAAGACTTATTGGCAACTTCTTTCAATACAAAACAATTTTCAATAAAACCTTTACAATGGGGTAGTCAAATCTAATACGCGCTCATCCGGCGTAGGCGAAATAAAAACACGCGTACAATTAGGTTTCTAGTAATTTGATTGCCTAAATAACGTAACACAAAAATTAGTATTTTGATTGTTTAATAAACCAATATAAATTAATTTTTTTAATGCATGAAGATATTGCTTGGTTGTGTAATTGCATAAAACTAGACATGAATTGTATTAAGTAGAGACCAAAAATGGGTGTGATCATGTTTCTTCCCTCACCTCCGAACTCTATCTGTGGTTCATTGGCCAATTATGAAGTCATGACGGGGAAATCTACATTGGATAAGTCCCTAAGTCATCCCTATGGTTTCCCAAATATCCAAATAGGTTTATCAATCTTCCTTTAAAGACTTTTTGATAACTTCTTTTTCTTAACGTATTTCAAAACTAAAAACATTTACAATGAGGTAGTCAAATTCGCACAAGCAATAAAGATATGTCTACAATTTGTTGACTTCACTAGAGAGGATTAAATTTAATTTTCGATGAGTGGGTGAAACTCGAAAAATGTGATTCATACTTGTTTTATGCTTTTAAAAACATTACAGTTTCGCAGATGCATGGTGTAGGCATGTTTTTATTACCTACGCAGGATGAGCGCGGATTTGACTACCTCGTTGTAAAGGTTTTAGCTTTGAAATACGTTTTGAAAAAGAAGTCGCCAACAAATCTTTAAAGGAAGACTCATAAATCTAATTGGATTTTGGGAAACCATAGGGACAACTTATAGACTTTTCCAATGTAGATTTCCTCGCCATGATTTCATAATTGGTCAATGAACCAAAGATGGAGGTTTGGGGTGATGCTACGAATATGATCAAGCATCATATTCGCCCATTGTTCGCGTCTACTTAATATATAACTCAGGTCTAGGCTGATGCAAATAAATGGCCAAATACTATGTTCATGCAATTTAAAAATTAATCTCTGTTGGTTCACTAAATACAAGAGAATAATTTTTGGTGATATGTTATGTAACACCCCTAGGTGTTCAAGAGCCCACTAGTAGATATTGTCCTCTATGGGCTCTATCCCGCAAGGATTTGCTTTGGTGCAGGATCATAGTCCTACCGAAAAGACCTCTACTGGGTTGAGATGTCCACCCTTATATAAATAAGGCTTCATTCTCCTCAACTTCCAATGTGGGATAGCCAAATATCTTAGGCACGTTGAAAGAAAGAAAAAAAAATGCTTGAAATTAAGTAAAAGTGCAAAACATGACGAAGAAGTTAAGAAAAATAATTTTGAAAAAAAAGTGAAAGAAAGAATGAATAAAAGGTGAATGAAATTTTTGGAGTTGATAAGGATGGGTATTATCTTGATTTATTGGCAATGTGTTGTTGAACTTCTAGTAGAAGTATTTGTGGCATTTGCATCTAATGGCCATAGATGCTAAAGTGTTATGTCCTCCACTAGTTGGCTTTTAGCACCGCATTCCCAAATATTTTTCCTACCCTTACCTTAGCCATTATACAACCCATATTGTAAGTCCTCATGATCTATAAATATGCTTTCGTCATTTTTAAGTGGAGAATGAGATGATAGTCAAGTTTAAAGAGAAATACTTCATTCGAGTCGACTTGGTATATGTTTAAGTGGAAATTTCATAACCCATAAACACATGAGAGAAATTTTACTCGACTTAAGTGAGGTTTACCGAGTTCATCAATTGAGTTTAGCTTGGGGGTAGTTGTGGTTTGCCATGGCGAGTCGTTGCGAGTACATGAGTGTTATGAGGTTTGCTTTTGGTCTATATTAGACTCTTAGTCTAATCTTATAATTATAATATCTTTCATATTCCCTAATTTCATGTCTTGGAGATTAAATTGTTGAACATATATATAATCCTTATTTAGAAGTTCATCGTACTTTTCTCCTATGAAATGGTTTGGTTTGCTTGAGGACAAGCAAATGTTTAGCTTGTGGGAGTTTGATAATTGCATATTCTAACCTTATTTAGTTGCATATTAGGATGCATTTTGATGTAGTACTATAGCATTTAAATTGCATTTTTTGCATATTTAGGTCACTTTTTATAAGCAGCAATGCTGCTTTCACGGGTTGTTTGACATTTTGATGTAATCTCAGATATTTAGACACTTGTTTGAAGATATGATGATTAAGTCACTTGGATGACCTTCAAAACGATATATCACGTGGCCAAAACGGATTGGAATTGAAGAAGATACAAATGGCTTTGCGTACTTGTATGAAATATGAGACCTCTTCACTATTTTGATCATAACTTTCTGTACAAAAATGACAGTAGGGTAATTCTAACTAAGTTTGAAACTAGACTTCAAGAGCTTTCGAACGATATATTACTTGTGCAAAACAAAGCTCCGGATCAAAAGTTATAGCTATTCGAAGTTGAGCTAAAAAAATCTGACGGATTCAGGCCAACACGACCGTGTAAATATTGACACGTCCGTGTTGCCTTCTTTTCTCGGACCCAATAGCGGTTTGTTCATAAAGACTTTATGTAGGATCAGCTCAACACGGCCGTGTCATTATTGGTCTGCTCTGTGACACTTTTTTTTTGTTGGTTTTGTTATTTTAGGAAGCTATAAATACTCTTTTTATTCATTTTATGAGTGGACATATAGTTTTATTTATATACACTTTTTTAGGGTTTCTAGAGAGAGATACTTGTAGATCTCCATTGTTCTCCAAGACTCTACCTTTCTTCCATTACACTTTGAAAATTTCACTCTTCGCCTACTACATTTGACCATGCATTTTTTAGTTTTAGATAAAATCAACCGTTACTATATGATATGTTGTTGGATTCGTCTCAATGTATACTTTCATAATATTAACTTCTTATAATTATTACTACTACACAATTAAAGTTATTAATGGTCAAAGTACGCATCGACAAGCTTGAAAGCCAAAGTGTAACATATATTTTGTCACGGAGGAAGTATTTATTTCCTTCTTCTTTTCTTTTTGTTTCTCTATTATGAAGTTTAAATATTTTTCACTAGTTTGTTTGTTTATTTCAATTATGCTTGAGATGTCCTTTTATTAAAGGTGATCAAATAACGGCCGGACCGAGTTCGGGCTGGGCCACCAATAAAAAAATTGCCAATTAGTCTGGCAGGTCCGGGCCAAAAATTGGGCCAATTTTTAGTGCCCAAAACCCATCCCAAAACCATAAAAAATCGGGTCGGGTCAAGAAAATCTGCCCAAGTCCGGGAAAAATTCGGGCCAGTCTCGTGGGACGGGCTATCCTTTGATCAAGTATACCTTTTATCTATTATTAAGTTGAACCCTAGTATGAATTAATTCATGATTATGCCTTCAGATTACCAAATTAATTGTTTAATTATTTTTGCTTAATTGATTGTGCATATTCCAATACTAGATTAGGCATAATTAGTATTGTTATTATTCCATTTTCTTGATCACAACGGGAATTGGATTTTGATGGATTTGGGTATTTCTATTAAGGATATGAAGTTCTCTATAGGAGTAGGTAGAATGGATTGTTAGGAAGTTAGAGTGTTGTGTTTAATGTCTTTAATTTGCATGATTCCATGGGAGTAGGCTTGATTGCATATAAGGGAAGACATAGATACTCGAGAGAGGTTTACGGTATTTTATAAGGTGTACTTTTCCTTGTAAATATTTAATTGATTAGCTTGGGGTAGAAATTATTATTGTATCAATTCATGCTAGTGGGAATATTTAACTCCAGAGTCTTTTATTTATATATTGACTAGTTTAGTGTATTCGACCATTATTGATATTAATCTCCTTTAGTTTTACCACTGTTTAAGAGCTAGTCATAAAATAAATTTCTCTCTGTGGGATTGACCTTGACTTACCCTATGATATTATTAGGAGGATTAGTTAGGTTATTTATTTTTCTTAGGTGCGCGACACGTCTATCAATGAGCGCGTATTTGACTATCTCATTGTAAAAGTTTTGTTTAAAAATCCAACGAAACAACGGAAAATGGGGAGAATTATTTTCCTGGTAAACGTTTTCCTCCAAAACAAATGAAACTTAAAATTTGAAGGAAAACTATTT
Organism: Beta lomatogona; assembly: GCA_947646795.1. NCBI lineage: Eukaryota > Viridiplantae > Streptophyta > Magnoliopsida > Caryophyllales > Amaranthaceae > Beta > Beta lomatogona. The sequence continues at coordinate 6,021 of CANSNZ010000141.1, read as the reverse complement.
TCCTCCCCTCTGTCATTCCTAACACCTCCAATTTCCACTTGTTAACTTAAAAGTTTTTCATCAAAACAAACCAAATAAAGAAAAACTCATATTTATTTGCATTTTTTACCAAAAATGTTTTCCATAAATTACTATTTTATTTTCCATGAAAGATACCTACCCCAAAGAAAAAGAAAGAGAAAAAGAAAAGCGAAGATTTCTTTAAAGAGGTGGCACTCTTTCTTGTTGATCAAGGCGGCCCAAACCCAAAAGTTACTTATAACACCAGAAATAAAAATAAAAAAAACAACCACTTTTTCATACTCTCAACACAGAAAACCAGAGAAAACCCCCAACAACAACAATGGAGGAAGCAACGAAGGCCATGCCTCACCAGATTGGAGGCATCCAAAATGATGCACTTCGCTTCGGCATTCATGGCGTCAAAAGTGACATTCTCGAAGCTCATCCTCTTCAATCCGCCATTCATTCTGTACATTTCTCTCTCTCCTCCTTTTCTCTCTTCTTCTTTTACTCTGTTACTCATAATTTTTGTTCGATTTTATGGATTTAGGCGGATAAAACTCAGCAAGAGATTAAACGCAAGATTCTTGCCAACACTTATGGCTCCGCTTTTCCTCTTAAGATGGACCTCGATCGCCAAATTCTTTCCAGGTTTTTTTTTCGAAATTTCTTCCGTTTTGATTTCTTTGATTTGAGTAATTTTTGTCTTTGTCGTTGTTTTTGGAGATTCGTTTTACCTTTTAGTGATTGTTATAAATTGAAATTAGTTTAGGCAAACCCTAGATGATGTATTTTTGTCGATCTGTTCTAAAAGTTCGTGTGTTATGATGCTGAATTTGTTGCTATTACTTAATCGACAACGACTGCTTGCGTCGCTTTAAAAATTGAATTAGTCACTTTATGTGATGCGAATTTCTGAGGTTTTTTGCGATTTTGTAAATATTTTATAGCTTGTGAATCTTAAAAGTGGAAATTTTCGTTGATATCATAGGTTAGGGTATGGTTTGTCAGGAATATAATGAAAAAATTGTGAATGTCTTGGTTAGTGTTGTTAGTTTCGTAAGTGAAATGCTTAAGTAGATTTAGATGAATGTAATGCTGGCCGGATTTACTAGAGCTGTAGAGCTGACCGATGAGGTGACTATTTTCGTTAGAATTGGTATATGGAACTCTGTAAATGGAAGCGGGAGATATTAGTTAGAAGAACATGCTTATGGGATCGAAATCCTTTTCCGTTTGAGAATGCAATGTTGTTTGGGGTTGCAATGTTTTAGGATGGTTAAGGGCCCGTTCGGTAACACTGCCAGTTTTCAGTTTTTGGTTTTTATGATTTTAGAACTATATGATATGAGTTGTATAAGAAGGTTAAAATTAGTCATATTGATAGTAAACATGCTAATTTTGAAAACTGACAACAGAAAACTGGAAACTATTTTTTCTGGTTTCCATATTTTTGTTTTTGATTTTCAAAAAAACTTAAAACTGAAAACAAAAAACGATAACGAACGGGCCCTAAATTAGACTATGCATTTGTGTGTTGGTGCTGAGTGAGAGAGTGAGAGGGTGGACTTCAAATTTCTGCAAGCAACCAAGCATGCATGTTGATTGAAGTCAGTACAAAAACATTTTGTCTGGAACAACATTTCTTGTTGAATCAATCTAGCGGGAACTTTAATAGAAAGAAGAATTACTGCTGCTGGAGAATGGAGAGTAGCTTTCATGATAGGTAGATAGTTGGCAATGGCAATAAGCGCTATATTTGGGACTATGTTGTTCATCTGTTTGTTTCATCATATATTTAATCCAGATTTAGTGAGGCAATCACTTGATTTTATGTTTTTTATTGACCCTTTGCTTTGGCTAGAAATTGGGGCTTGCTATTAATTTTTTTAAGCCAATGTCTTTTAGTTTCTACTTGCTAATGTGCAACTTCGTCAATTTTTGTTGTCAAAGTCATTAGAAGGTGTTTAACTCTCTAGTTGAACTTTGATTGAGAAGTATTCTTGATGGATCGAACTCCATTTTTTTTCCCAGTAGGAAATAGGCTAATGGTTTAGATGAGAGCGGATTATACGTTTGATTGTGAGGATTTCGTTGAGATGTATACTTCTTGGGTATTGGATATCTTTTTGTTTATGTCATCTTGTTGTTTTCTTCAAATTTTATAATTGTGTATGTTGTCTTTTTTGAGACCTGAGATTTGAGGGTGCATATTTATGTTTGATTGTCTTTTACTAGTTGGCTTTCATACTTGTCTTTTGGATCATGGCCTGCTTGTTACTGTACCCTCTATACTAGTCGCCATCACTAATGAGAAGCTTTCTATAATTATGCTTGGTTGTGCTTGTTGTTCGTCTTGTTCCTGCTTTGTACTACCTGTATTCTAAATGTTAATGCTTGTGTATTGTTAAGGTTTATTATGTCAGTCAGTTTGCTCAATTGTGTTGCAAAAAAGTATGATATCTACTTCAATGTATAATTCTTTTTTTTTTTTTTTTTTTTCTATTGGCTCCACTCATTATCTTTCTTGTTAGTATTTTACTTGCATGTGCTATGTGGGATGTGGTAGGAAAGTAATGTTCCTAATGTTACCCTTGGTCCCTTGCCAAGCTGATCATCCTTCGTCTTCTTATTTTGCAGATTTCAGAGGCCTCCTGGATCAATACCTTCTTCAATGCTAGGGTTGGAGGCACTTACAGGAGTTTTAGATGATATTGGTTTTGAAGATTATCTGAATGGTAAGAAAACAACTTTTTATTTTTCTAATTTAAAGTTTCAAAATTTAACTGTTTCCTTTGCACACCAAGATACGGAACAGGCAGTTTAAACATTAGCACCACTTCTCTTCTTTGTAATTTGGATAGTTGGATGTAACTGTGCAATCTTATTTTCAGTTAGTCCTCTCCATCTGCACCCCCACCCCCCAAAAAAGCACACCCCAAAAAAAAAAAAGAACGAAAAAAAGAAAAATAAATGGCTGTTTTGTTGACCTTACTGATGGAATCAGTCAGCAATTAGCACAACTACATTACTTTTACTTAATTTGATAGCTTATTGGTGTATAGCAGGCGTCTATTTGTTTCGTTTGCTGATGTCCTCATTTCTTGTGCCATTGCAGATCCTCGTGATTCAGAGTCCCTCCGGGTACCAGATATGCACAATGGCATGGAAGTTCGGCTTGGCATTTCTAAAGGACCAGTCTGCCCATCTTTTCTCTGATTTGTTGTCATGGTTGCTGGAGATGCTCTCTTATATGTTGAAATTTCATGTATGAATGATCTTAGTATTGTGACTTAGACATCTTAATCTGCTAAGACTCTTGTTACGAGAAGATGTGAGCTTCATCTAATGCATGGTCTTTGCTCTTGATGTTCATTTCACCGTTTCAGAGCTTAGAGTGTTTCACCTTATTCATACTTTCCCCGCCTTTTCCTTATGCTTGTCCATATCTGAAGCGAATTATCAAAAATGACACACTGCTTTTAGTGATTTCATGTGCAATAGGTAGTTTCCAGGCCTCTTTATGGTATCGTGTTACTTCTATTGTTGCGAATGTTGTGCATTTTGCAGCTGTATTTGGTTCCCAACACTTTAGTTGTACTTGGCAGTACACAATTAGGTGAACAGGCGACAACTTAGGTCGGAAATGAATGGTTAACCTCGTAAGACTTTATATTGCATTACAGAAACTGTGAGGCCTATTTAGCAGGCACTTTTTTTCTAAAGTTGTGGTAAATAGTAGTGAAGGCTTGGAGCTAAGGTAATTTTGAAAAACTTGTGGTATTGTGTGCGGTAATGCCTGTTCATTTCCAAAAAGTTCTGTTTTTTCCGTAAGTCTTCATAAATATCATTATCACTTTAGAGAGTATGGAGTGATGTATTAATTTTACAAATTTGAGCATTAATATCTCTTATTATGTATAGGTAAAAATGATAATAAGTTGATATTATGAAAATACTTGTTGGGATGAATCTAATAAAATCTTGCACGACTATCTTTTCTTATGTATTAATTGTACAAGAGAGTCAAAGCATAGTTAGTGAATAGTGTTTAAGTTTAATATGATACAACTAGAAAAAAGTGGAAGTATTAAGTATGTCTTATTTTTTTGTACCTTTCTACTCAGCCTTAACCCAAACAGAAAGAGAAAGAAATCTAACTATCGCATTTTAATGTGCACAGAAGCAAAAGGAACATAAATAAGAGACGAATTTTTCTTTTTTTGAAGGGAGAGACGAAAATTTGAAGAAAGAAATTTGATTGACTGCATTATGCTAGAAAACATTGAAACTATGAGCTTTGCTGCATCTTCTTGTTTTGGTATATGACAACGTTATTCTTTTTTGAAGGGAGACAACGTTATTCTTGAAACAAAGGTGAAAAGAATAACCCAAAAATAAAAATAAAGATAAAATATGCGCCCTGACAATGTGCCTATACTCTATATAAGTAGATGCTGAATTAATGCATGAGGTGGTTAGCAAAGGCAATATGGTTGCGAGTAATCTCTTCGTCATCCTCCTCATCATCCTGTGGGGGTCTAGAAAGACGTAGAAGATCGAGACTATGAGAAGACAGAGCAGTAGAAGCGGCAGCAACAACGAAGTCATTGTAAGTAGAAGAAGCATAGACAGCAGTAGTTGCAGTACTAGTAGTAGTATTCATGTTGAGGAGGTTGTTTGAAGCTGATGAAGTGTTGGAGTAAGCAGGCTGTTGGATATGAGGATGATGATGCATTATTACTTCATGATAGCCATTGTTGTAGCTTAGTTGTTGGTGTTGTGAGCTTTGAAGGGCGTTTGCCATCGCCAAACGGCTATTTATTACCTGACTTTGTACCATTGCTAACTCTGCTTGCATGGTTGCTACCTAGAGGAAAAAACACAATTCATCTATATAAATCCTAAGTGTATGATTTATGTGGATAGTATCATAATAATTCTTACTAAATCAAGAGCCTTTATCCAAAAAATTATCTTAGTTCTAGCATTATCATCACTCGTCAGGGAAAAAGACTCTGAACATATCATTAGACATTAAATCTTAAATAGTAGATAATAGAAACACGAAATAAGCAAGCACATAGGGGGCGTTTGGTTCATATAGTGGTATGGGTTTGGAATCAGGAATGAAACCAAGGTTGTATAGGTTTGGAACTTGATACCTAATAGGCTAATACCATGTGTTTGGTTTAATTGGGAATGAAATTTTTTCTTCTATTTAATACCTAGAGGTATTGGTATGAGCCAAACCCACCTCCCCCCTTGGGTTTCTAAACCCCATACCTTATGGGTTTAAGATATGAGTTTTAAATCTATCAAATTATTAAACAAACACTAGGTATGGGTTTTTGCCCATTCTAAACCCATACCTCATACCAGAATCATATGAACCAAACGCTCCCATAGTAGTATGATACTTGTACATGTATATATAAGCTTGGGGCTATTGGTCAAGCTTCTTGGCCTTCATTCGTCTGTCCCACAGTTAATTCTTACTAATCACACTTTGAGGAAATTTCTCCTTCATCCCCTCATGGTATAGCTTCATCTTAACTCATACCAAAAAATAAAGAAAAAGGTGTGCCTCCATGAGCATTTTGTATTACATATTATCGTTTTAGTATTTTATTCATATGATATTGTTTGTTGGAAATTATGCCAAAAAGGTAAAATGAACATGCATTAACGTACCTCCTTTTTGTTACTTCGGTTGCTTGTATAAATTATGCGTCACAAATCACAATAGAAGGAAGAAACCGCAGGCCGCAGCACTCTTTTCATGTTGCAAAAAGCATCATTTTCAAACCTTTTCCTAGAAGATTTTCCTGGGAAGATTTTACACAAATTTATAGAATATGAACAAAGTTTTAGTTTTAACACTTGTGCGATTTCTAAATGGTCCTCCCACTCGCTCTTTAAAAAAAAAGTTCATGAGAACGCCAATAGAAACTTCTGAAGTTTAAATTTGGACATATAATCCACTCAATCCATTCTTTAATAGTTGTTTTGGTTTAA